>OZ020530.1:53316037-54516037 GCA_963971445.1 Ornithomya chloropus
GGTCGAATAACGTGCAGAAATTCAGAGTTCGACTCGACGAATATATGAATACAGATACTAGTAGAGGGCGTAATTAGGTGCATGCCCACGTCCACTGTTCTTGTATGGAGCTGGATGGTATTTAAATGAAATTTAATTTTGTTTTATAATAATAATAATAATAACAACATAATTAGTAACACCAACAGCAACGCAACAATTTGAAAATCTCAACAACAACACAACATTATGAAAACAAACAAAGCGAAAATACGTTAATGTTGGTTTTTGTTTAAGTGAAAAAAGTGCTGCAGGTGAACGCGAATGGCGACAAGAGTTTAGATAATAGAAGCGGCGTCACATACCTCCATATATGCGCACACAGTCAATTATAGATTGCACCGCCTTATGCTGCATAGTTGCGCTGGGTGTACATGATTTTAATTCGATTGCTTTCACGCACCAGTGCATGTCTTTACATTTAAGCTGCTTTAAGTATACGGATGGCTTCTCCATAATACATACGACACACGAACGAACGTGCCATCCTAATACTACAAAACAAAAACACCATAATACGTTTATTTAATGCGTGCATGCGTTTGTGTGCTGTACATACGCTTGCATCACGTTGTCATGCATAAGACTTTTTAGTGTTGAAGAGTTACGTGAAATTATGCATCATGCCCTCTGTCTACAATCTTTGTACGTATTTCTCTCTCTCTCTCTCTCTCACTGTATGTATGTTTTAATTACTCCGTTGTAGTTATGCTTTTAGGATTTCAGAATTGTATGCCGGCCAACATCTGTGTCATCGCCATCATCATCATGTGCAAGGAGGCCACTTAAGGCTTATAGAGATCTTCTACAAGTACTTCTCATCAGCAGCAACCCTAATTCACCCCCTAACTACTCTTACTACAATACGTACTCGCACACATAAACAACATTAATGGATCCATACAAACGTACGCATGTACGTGCATTATCGTCCCTTCCATACTTGAACGCTACACACACAATAATGACAATCACGGTCATTTTTCAATTGCGTTATATTAGGCAGGCGATATAAATTGTTTCATTTTGTTGCTCACATAAGTTCACGACAAAAAATCGTTTCCTTTACGTTTATTTTTTTTGGTCAAATTCTTATATCGGCTTATTATACTCTACACATATAAGAGGGGGTACGGGTGTATACTAAGTTTGTCATTCCTTTTGCAACACCCAGAAAGGAGGTGCCAGAGACCCTAAAAAATATACATATATACGTGATCAGAGCATCAAAAACTGAGTCGATCTAGATATATGTGTCCGTATGTCCGCGTGCCTGTCTCTTGTTGACAATTTAAAATTTCGTTTTCTTACTTGTTATAACTTGTCCTTGCAGAAGTAAACTTTGTTGAGATTCATTTTTTTTAAAAATAAAATAAAATACGTTTTTATTGTTGTTGTTATTGTTTATTAAAGTAATTTTAAGTAGTTCGTGCTCACTCTAATGCTTCTTCATTAAAGTCTTTAGATAAGTACGAATTATTAATGTTGTTGTTGTTGTTATGCCTTTGGCTGCTATTTATCAATATTAATAAAATTTTATGTAAAGCACACCTAAACGTAACAACTTACAAGTTTAAATAATTACAAAATAACTAAAATTTAGGCCAAATTATAATATTTCTGAGGGAGCAAAGAAACGAACTTGAAAGAACATAAAATTGAATTGAAAATGTGTTCGAATAGCATAGCAGACGATTCCGCAATAAAATCATTATTAAAACAAATAAGAAAACTAAATTTGGCCTTAGGCTGAATCTGAAATACCCTCCGTATGTACAGTGGTGGGGGTGGCAGGTGTATTATTACTAATCGAGTATGTATGACGTGTCAGCTTGAAAAGTCGAGTTTTATAGGCATATGGTTTTTTGTAAATTGTGGGAGCGTCTATTATTAGACCACGTCCATTTTTGACACATCGATAAATAAGATAACTATATATATGTGTATCAAATGTCAAGTTCATGTTTTTAATGCGTAGCTTCCTTCTGGGTGCTGCACTAAGCTGGCAGATAATACCATGTTTCGTTCAAGATAAAAACACTCGAGATATCAATCCGTTAATTAATCAAATCACTAAAAAAAATTAATCAATACAAGAAATAATTTCAAAACATTTCCATTTCCTTTTCATTCTCAAGTTTTCATAGTTACCAAAAAAAAATTATGTAAGAATCTCGCCTATAAATCATACCTTAAAAATAACTAAATAACCTTGTGTAACTGTAATTTAGCATAGACAACAACCTGCTTTAAATTTATTACGCAAAAAAGTCCCAAAAAAAAGAAAGAAAAAATCAACTTTTTTGCAGTTATCAAAAATTCAAGTTTATGTACATATAGAATACTAATTGGCCACATAGATAACTGAGAGCAATAGCAAACTAACTAAAATAAAAAAATACGACAAAACTATAAAAGTTTTAGGTAACAGAAGAAAGACAAACAAATCGACCCAGTAACACTCCAAGTAATTGTAAACCATAACAAGTTGAACAAGTGTGTACAATAAAACAAAAACGAAATAAAAAAAAAAACAAGTAAGAAAACTAAATTTGGCTTAAACCAAATCTTAAATACCCTCCACCTCTACAACAAAGGGCGTGGCAAATATATATGTATATTGCGCCTTCTAATAGTGTACATATTACGTATCAGCATGCAAGTCTACTTTTACGTTGAATACACGGACACACGGACATACATGTCTAAATCGACTCAGTTTTTGACGCTGATCAAGAATATATATACTTTGTAGGGCCTCTGACGCCTCCTTCTGGGTGTTGCAAACGGAGGTGGAGGGTATAACAAGATAGAAAAGTTTAGTTAAGACCGAAGCTTAAATACCCTCCACCTTTTATAACCCTCTAAAAAATAAGTTTCTATTGCATTAAATTGTTGCGTATATATTATTATTCAGGTCATTTTTAAACAACAAATAGTTTTTTTTTTAATTATAGGCGTTTGCGTTATTCAAAGACACAATTTTTTCGAGGTATGTTGAGATTTTTGTTTATTGTTGGCGTGTCTCTTAACCGATTTTGCCCAATATCAATATGGAACAGCGAAATTGAACTAAGAATACGTATGCAAAGTTTCAATTTGATATCTCAAAAATTACGACCGTGAGAGTGCCAACAACAGACGAACACACGGACACACGGACGGACATGTCTCAAACGATTTCTCTTTTCATGCTGATTAAGAATATATATGGTTTGTGGGGTCTCCGAGGCTTCCTTCGATGTGTTGTAAACGGATGAATGAATATACCCTCTTCCCCAAGGTGGAGGGTATAAAAAAATAAGTCAAAAAAACGTAAATTCAGCAAAAGCTTAAAATAAAGAATTGAAGGATTAGTCGTGCACTCGCCAATATGCAGAACGTTACTGCTGCATTCATACTTTTCTGGATGGTTTTAATTGGTTAATAATATAAACATTGTTGTGTCACGAGTAAAAGTATGAAATTTAAAATTTTCAATTTTTCGAGGGTCTCCAGGGCGTATGATTGACTCTTGCTTTTATATCAAATAACACGTAAACAACTGAAAATTTAGCTTCAAAGAAATATTTTATTAAATATTCTGCATATGTGCATACACAGGAAGTGGGCGAAGGCGTGGGTGTGGGCATGGCATATACCTGATAACGCCTTCCAATGGAGTATATGTCATTTATTGCTTTGTTTTTGTGTATTACGGTAATGTGGCCATCTTAATTAACCACGCCCACATTTCGCCTTTTTGTTAATTATAAATAATTCAGCTTCTTCTAAAGTTACCGCTAAGCCGCTAAGGAAAAACAAGTAAGAAAACTAAATTTGGCTTAAACCAAATCTTAAATACCCTCCACCTCTACAACAAAGGGCGTGGCAAATATATATGTATATTGCGCCTTCTAATAGTGTACGTATTACGTATCAGCATGCAAATCTACTTTTACGTTAAATATGGTTTTTTAAAATTGTGGGTGTGTCTGTTATCCGACCACTCCTATTTTTGGCACATCGGTAGATGGGATAACTATGTATACGCGTACCAAATTCCAAATTCATAGGTCAACTTTTGTGGCAGATGTAAAGGTTTTTATTAATTATGAGCGTGTCTGTAATCTGAATACGCCCATTTTTGGCATACCGATGAAGCTAAATTTCAAGTTTATAGCTCAATTTTTGTGGCAAATAAATAAATTTTTGTCAATTGTGGGCGTGGCTCTTGACCGATTTCGCCCATTTTAAATAGTGATCTGCGTGCAACAACTAAAAGTGTCTGTACAAAATTTCAGACCAATATCTCAAAATTTACGCCCGTGAGAGTGCCAACAACAGTCGGACACACGGACACACGGACATACATGTCTAAATCGACTCAGTTCTTGACGCTGATCAAGAATATATATACTTTGTAGGGTCTTTGACGCCTCCTTCTGGGCGTTGCAAACGGAAGAACAAACTTAGTATATCCTCATCACCGAGGTGGAGGGTGTAAAGAACAACCGAAAAGTAGAAGAAGAAGAACATGCAATAATGAAAGTACAGAAACCTACATGAACAAGTCCCCACATATGTGTCAAGTAAACCACAAGATCCATCAATGGCCATAGAAATGCATTCGAAATGTGATACTACAAGTATATCGCTTGTACGCTTCAAGCTTGCTTGCTTGCTTGAATGAATGTGAATGCAAAAAACAATTAATCTAGTTTCTATGAAATGTGAATGAGAACAGAGAACAGAGAATACGAGAATAGGAAAAATAAAGAACATGAACTTAATAATAATGCAATACAATGGCTAATTAGTAGGCAACAACAACAACAATAATAATAATAATAATAATAATAATAATAATAGCAACAATTGATATATGCGGATATTGTCGGCTCATGAGATGAAATTGCATTAAGATGGCAGAAGCCTAAAGGAAGAGGACTCATACAATTAATTCCACTGTTGGTTATTATGTTTGTTTAATTGTAAACCTTAGATGTGTTTGTCTTCCCCTCTCTCTATTATATGCATTATGTGCTCTATTTAAAAGTTTAATGAAACGTGCACACTTATGTAACGATTCAATTCATAATTTATGATTTACACCGCAGGACTAAAACTAATTTTCTGTGCTGTGCTTGTGCTGTTTTGTCTGCCACTTACTCAAATGAATTGTAATTGATTGCTTTCACATTATGCCAGTAGCAGATCAGATCAAGGCAGCTTCACGATAGCAAAACTGTATGCAGCCCATATAAATAAGTATGCGAGTGGGGGGTACCGAGCAAAGTATCTCAATCGATTTAATCATGTCCGTCTGTCTGTCCATATGCATTTGTGCCCAAGCTACAGGTCGTATTTTTTTAAAAATATTTCGATGAAATTTGGTTCAAGCACATGGATTAGACCAAAGACAAATCCTTATGTAAATCGATCGAATTGGACCATTTTTATAACCGTTCCTCATATAAAATTTTAGTGTAATGTTAGTCTTTATTTAGCAAAAAATTGCAATTCTTAATCATTTTGGACAAAAATTGGTAAATAATAGTTAATTAGCTTAATAATTATATGTAAGAAATTTAAACCCGATTGAACCATTTTTGGAACCCCTTACCATATAATGATATTTTACCAAGTAACTTATATGGCAAAGTTACTATGCCCCCTATTTGCTGTGTAGGGTATAAAAATCAAAAAAAAAAAAAAAATACTCACCAATACTTTCTTCTTCTTAATGAAAAACAATTGTACACAGCTGAGACAAAAAAAATATACTCTTAAAACACGCATTTATGTGGCATCAGCATCCACCTTGTGAATGAATGAATCAATAATAATTCATTGTACATGTGTGTGCGTGCTAATCAATTAATTAAATTAAAACACAAAACACAAATTGCATCAAAAGCAACTTGAACAAATACGTTGAAATATAAATTAAATAATAAACTAACAACAACAACAACAACAATTCATAGCATATAAATATTTCATATAATTATGAATATGAAGCGTAATTAAATTCATTGTTGACCCAAAATCAATTAAAAAACATAATTCAATTATTATAGAAAAAATGCATGCATTAAAAAACATATAATTTATAGCTTATTATTAATAAATTGATCTGGGATCTGAGTATATTGCCGTTGCCGTTACTGCTACAAGTGAAATGAGTGAAAAAACAGGACAATAGCTTATTTTATATATACTATGACTAATAGTGCCATCCAGCCGAGCAGCTAACATATGAACAAACAAGCGTCATCCCCGTCCATACACATTTAAATGAGTTTAATGATAAAATAAAATACATATAATGGAGGCACAGGCCATGAAATGAGGACAAGTGCAGACCATGTCCTTCCTTCCATCTCTAAGCTTCACTTCATTCATTTATGTGGCAAATTTTCTCACTGGCAAGAAGGCATGCGGGCATGCATGCATGAATGCAAGCATGTGTGAATAATAAATGGCACAAATAAACCAAGAAAGGGAAAAGAAAAAGAAACGATATCAATATCAAACACGTGCAAATGTTATAGTAGGTCAAGCTCGACCACTTAACGCTCTACACCTCTCGGTTCCACAAATTATGCTACAATGAGTTAAATTGTATCAGGAAACGCGAGGCACTGCCATTTAAGTCAATTTGCGAAATATCATTCAGATATATGCAAAGGGGTTCTGAAAATGGTCCAATCGGATCTAAATTTTGCACAGTTAATTATTAAGCTAATTAACTATTCCTTACCCACTTTAGTCCAAAAATATTAAAAATTGCAATTTTTTGCCATATAAAGCCTTTTTTTTCATAACAGAAGCTTATATGAGGAGGGGTTCAAAAAATGGTTCAATTCGGTTTATTTTCAATAGAGTTTCTTTCTAAGCCAAAGCATGTCCTTGTACCAAATTTCATGGAAATATCTCAAAAAATGCAACCTCTACCTTGTAGCACAAAATTGAGGACATACAGACGGGCATGATTAATGCTGAATCGATCGGTTTTATTGAAGGTGGTTTTTATAAACATCTGCACAAAGTTAATGTACCCTTTGGCACAAGTGGTGCCAGGTATAAACAGAGCCGGCATAGCTGCTTATGTTTCCGAATAAGAGGAAACTTGTCGCAGAACGTGTATCAGAAACAGTGTAGAAACAGACTTAACAGTTTCCTTACCATTATTTATTTGTTTTTATTATGTTGTTGTTGTTGTTGTTGCTGTTGTTCATGTTCTTGTCATTATTATTTTAGTCCTTTGTAAAAGCATTTCTTTTATTTTACGGCGGATGTGTTAAGAGGGTTTTGTACATTGTAGTCTGTACAAAAACCAATGTTCCTTTCGTCCTCACACATGCCTATGAACGAGTATTTTCGTGCAGCCAGCATTAACTTTCATTATGTATATTATAGCGTATGTATGCATTGTTAAGAAATAAATATTACCTGATATCAACCTGAATTGTTGTTGTACTAATGTTTAATAAGGTGTCAGGACACGTAACTCTGCTTTAGAGTGAGAGGCCATTTAAAAAGTTTAACCTTGGATTATCCATCTATGCACTTTCCAAATACTTGTATTCATGTTTAGTTACAGACACCACCTGTACGGGTCCATACTTATAAAGACCATCTATGTTACAGGTTCCAAAAGCATCGATATTTGAAAATTTATGCAGAAGTTTAAACTAAAACGATAAAAACGAGTAAGAAAACTTAATTTTAAATTACTCTTTACACATACACACAAATGGTGGGCGTGACAGGTATATTATTATGTGTATGCATTACGCATCAGCTTTCAGGTTGAGTTGTACGCTGGGTATGGTTTTTTGTAAATTGTGAGCGTGTCTGTTATCGGACTACGCCAATTTTTGGCGTATCGATGGATAAGTTAATTGTAAATATGCATAAAAAAATTCAATCGAATAGCTTAATTTTTGTTGCAAATAAATATGTTTTTGCCCACTGTGGGCGTGGCACTGCTATTCTATTTGGAAGAGATTAATGATGGTGGATATCCTAGATTTGGCATACGCCTAATATAGCCTTTTTTCATTTTTTTTTTGTCGTTGCTAAACCACATAAATTATGTGCATGTGTTAAGCGTATCACAGCCTTTGGAGGCATAATAATAACTTACAGTCAGTACGTAATGTAGTGTACAATAGTAAAGCAGGAATGTAGGGATGACGACTATACCAACAACAACAACAACAACAACATTGCATAATAGAATAAGGCAATCCTCAACGTTGACACAGGGGAGAAATTATGCTTAAAAATCTTTTTGTCATATTTTATAAATATTTCACCAGCTCCGTGCCTGTCTCTCTCTCTCTCTCTCTCTCTCTCAATATTTAAGTTAGGTATCTTGAATACTTTCCATATTTATGCTTAAGGTTATGTTTCACAAGATAAGTATTTGTTATGTAAAGTACGTTCTGAGTGCTTGCTATACATTTAATATACACAAGAATTCACGATAACACAAGGATGTAGCATTGTAGGTAAACGTCCATATTTAAGAAAATTTTTAAACTTCTCAAAACGCTATTGTGTGCTACGTCCTATACCCTGATTTGGATATATATACTGTATGTTCTTGTACCAAAAACTTTCACGATAGTAGAGAAAATGAAAGTTGACAAAAGCGTGCTGCTCTCCGTACAGTAATTGGGGAATATATATATATGCATTTATATATTTGTGTGCAAATATATTGTAGCCAAAAAAGAAAGCATTTATCTTCATTAAGATAATTTTTTAGGATATATCATGTGCATGCATAAATACACACAAACATGCGTCTTGTATGTACTTGTTTGTCGTTATTCTTAGTCCCTGACAAAATAACTTTTAATGATAATTTTTGTTTTTTGTTTTTGCTTTTAAAGTTTTCCTTAAAAAACAAAGTAAAACTTAAATCTCAACTAGAAGCATTCTACTATATCCCGACTGTACTTGGGGACAAATTCCGGAGCCACTGAATTTTTTTTTTTTTACAAAGAATTTCAGCGGCAGTCATCGTTCATGTGAAACAAAAACAAATTTGGCTTAGACCAAATCGTAAATACCCTCCACTTCTATTAATAAAAAGTAGGCGTGGCATTTACCTGATCACGCCCCCTTTAGTTTTCGTACTAGGCATCAACTGAATTCGAATTCCGTGTCAAATAATGTTTTTTTTTTGTAAATGATATCGAAAACGCCCATTTTTGGTACCTCGATAGATGGCTTAATTATACGAAAATACTTAATTCGCCTAGAATAGCGCCAACAAAGTTGTTCACGGGCCATACATACCTTATTGCAAAATCATCTAGATCGGGTGATCCCGCTGCTGACTAAGATTATCGCTGATGCTATTTATGAACACTGCGAGCAATATAAGTTCATAACAAAAGCACAAAAAGGCTGTGCGAAAAACTCGCGAGGATGTAAAGATCAGCTTACGATAGATGCCGTTATAGTCGGTCAGGCAGCGAAAAAGCAAAGTAGATTATAGTATGGCATACATAGATTATAAAAAAGCATTTCATTCCATGCCGCACGAATATTTAATTGCAATACTGAAAATGTACAAAGTCAACCATACCGTGATCGAGTTTTTAAAATATGCCTCAACAAAATGGACTGTAATAATGCAAGCAGGTGGAGAGATGAGCGAATGCATACCCATAAAAAATGGCATCTTTCAGGGTGATACTCTCAGTCCTCTCTGGTTTTGTATGGGGTTGAACATCCTAAGCTCCCAGCTAAATAGAATGAGCGAAGAGCTGGGATATAAAATTAAAAGCGGCAGGCGAGGGATGTACATCAACCACCTAATGTATGTAGATTACATCAAGTTATATGCGGCAAACAAAGACAAGTTGCATAGAATGATAGACATGGTCCATAAGTTCAGTCAAGATATAGGTATGGAATTTGGCTGGAACAAAAAAAAAAATGCAAAATTATACACATCAGAAACGGCAGATTATGCGAAGAAGAAGGTACTTATACTATTAATGCGGAGGAAGTTATGGACAATTTAGGCAGCGGCGACAGCTATAAATATCTTGGTATATCACAATTAAAAGGCACGCTGAACAGCGAAGCTAAAGAGAAACTGCTTAACACATTCAAGAAAAAGTTAAATACGATCGTAAAAACTAAGCTCAACTCTAGCAACAAATGTAAAGCGATCAATACTTGGGCAATTCCAACATATAGCTACTCATTCGGAGTGGTCAAGTGGACGAACACCGACCTAGAAAATGCTGAAAGGTCCATCAGAACAGCCATGACCTCACATAATGCGCATCACCCTAATAGCTCAGTTGAAAGAGTCTTCCTTCCACGACACCTAGGAAGGCGGGGAATCACAAAAATAACCAACATGCATGATGCGCAGTTATTAAATTTTAGAGATTATTTTAAAAGTCAGACTGACTGCGATCTCATCAAAATAATCGTAAGCGCAGACAAAAATTACACGCTCCTCGACCTTAGCGATGAAACATTCAATGCCAACACAGTGACACATGAGCAACTGCTAAGCCAATGGAAGGAGAAACAAGTGCACGGAACGCATATCAACGAGTTAATGTAAGATCATATTGATGAAAAAATGTCCAACATGTGGCTGGTTAAAGGATACTTGTTCTTTGAAACGGAGGGCTTTATGATCGCAACACAGGACAGAGTTGTTGCAACAAAAAATTACAGAAAATATGTGTTATGATAAGAAGCTGTCGTGGATGTATGTCGGAAATGTTGCAAGCTGTGCGTAAAATATAAGATATGCTGCAATAACGCACCGTATTATAAGTACCTACCACAACCTGTAGTTGAAAATGATGAAGTTACGGTGTATTGGGACAGATAAATACAAACGGACGCCCCAATAGGTGCAAATAAACCCGATATAACTGTACTGAATTGGCACAAGAAAGAAATTTACATAGTTGATATTACAGTCCCGTTGGCACAGAACACCGAACACACACAGCTTTTACCAACAAAATAAATAAATATACAGAACTAGCCACCGAAATGAAAGAGCTGTGTCGGATGGATCGTGTGGACGTAACACCCATTGTCATACCGTGTACCGGGGCAATACCAAAATCATTTCTTGCAAGTCTAGATAAGCTGGGAATCGCTGACTCCACCGAACAAATTCAAAAGGCAGTTATACTGGTAACAACAAACATAGTGAGACGATTCTTTCTACAACCCACATAACGAATAACAAATAATTATAATAATAATAATAATAATAAAGAGAAAGAAAGAAAGAAAAGAAAAACTCTGAACTGAACTGAGAACTGAAGAGCAACAAACAATAATTGTAGCGCGATTATAACGAATTATGAAAATGTTTATGGCTTACAGCTGCAGCTAGATGCTGATTGTTTTTGTAGTGTTTATTTTATTTTTCTTTATTTCTCTGATTTCCATAATTTCATATTTTCATCAGCTTCCTCTTCTTTTTATCTCTTTTCAGATCACGTGCGTCTAAATGAATACATATCGCATTACGAACGTTTAAATTATGATCATCGACATGTCAGAGCTAGTCACCATAGAGCACGACGTTCCGTGACGAAAGATCACTTCGTACTTTTAAAATTTCAAGCCCACGGACAAGATTTTCATATTAGATTAAAACGTGATTTAAATACATTTAGTGATAAGTTAGAGGTGAGTTGAGATATATTTCATATACTTTGTGGTAGACGCGCATTATGTTACAATTAGTTTAGTTGTATAAGTTAACGCGAGTAGTTTTATCATTGCGTGAAATAGCGTTGTATGGAAGTGGTCTGATTGGGTCCAAATTTGGTCAAAAAATATTAATTATAACGAATTTTCGTCGCATAGAAACTTTTTTTCTAATAGGACTTTATATGAGATGTGGTTCTAAAAACGGTTCGATTCGGTCTTGTTGTAATACAATACATGTCCTTGTACCAAATATCATCGAAATGTTGAGAAAAAATTGTAATCTGTAGCAGGCGCACAAATTTATGAACATGGACACCCAGACGGACATGATTAAATCGATTCAAAAAGTCACTAAATTGTTCATAATAATAACAAAAAAAACTTTCACTTCTCAGATAATTGATAGCAACAGTAGCCCGTTGGATGTGCTGACCGATCACATTTATGAGGGCAAGGTGATAGGTGATGATAATAGTTATGTATTCGGTTCCATTTTGGATGGCATTTTTGAGGGCAAAATAATCACTGCCCGTGATGTTTACTATGTGGAGCATGCTAAACGTTATTTCCCAACAAATTTTACTCAGCAATCCCAGGCATTGCACAGTACTGAACAATTATTAATGAATATCGCAACAACAACAACAACACAATCATCTATTAGTAGTTCTGCAACCGCAGCCACAACAACAACAGCAACTGAAAGTACATTAACATTATCCCCCACTAAGAAAAAATCATTAAACCACCACCATGATGATGTTATCAAAACAATCGGATTCCATTCAGTTATCTATAAAGACTCTCATGTACACGATGTCTATCAACATGTTAGAGATGAAGGTAAGTGAAGAGTACACATATCATGACTTTTTTTTTTTAATCATAAAAATTTTATAAAAATTCCTGATTTATAAAATTTTTGTTGTAAAAGAAAGAATTTAAAAAAAAATTTAAATTATGTATAAAAAAATTCAAAAAGTAATACTCAGTGGTGTAGGGTATTAAATGGTTGGGCTTGAAATTTACTACTCAGGGTAGACTGTTAATTACCTTAAAAGGAGACACAAATACCACCAAAGGGACGACGGCACACCAAAAAAAAGGTACATCTGTATATATGTACGTAGTAAGTGATGCTGATATACTCTTGATATACTTAGAGTGTTATTGCAGCTCTTTAAATAAAATCTCTTCCTAACTGCGTATAATAAATTTTCTTTTGAAAGGAAATTTAGTCAACAATTTCTTTGACAAATCTCCGTTTCGTTGCCTTGTGGTTGCAACGATTGAATCAAATTGAATTTATTTTTAATATTTTTCTAATTTTATTTCTTTAACTACCACACAAGTCTCGGAACTTTTCTTGAACTCAACTTGCATATATACGCACACACGAGCATATGTAAATGTGTACGTATGTATGTGTGTATGTATGTATATATGTACTCGTATTTAAATACATAAAATTTCTTAACTTCAACACACACATACACAATATGTGCATATGCTACACACATGTTGGTTTATATTATGAGTGTGTTACAAGAAAGAGTTAATATTTGAATGAGATGGAGAAAATAAGCAAAAAAGTTGCTTTAGATCAAATATTGGATACATACTGCGTGGCAAATTATTTTCATATGGTTATTTTCAGAGACCCTACAAAGTATATATATTCTTGATCAGCGTCAAAAACTGAGTCGATTTAGACATGTATGTCCGTGTGT
Source organism: Ornithomya chloropus (assembly GCA_963971445.1). Taxonomy (NCBI): domain Eukaryota; kingdom Metazoa; phylum Arthropoda; class Insecta; order Diptera; family Hippoboscidae; genus Ornithomya; species Ornithomya chloropus. The sequence goes on from OZ020530.1 coordinate 53,329,513, forward strand.
CCGTGTGTCTGTCTGTTGTTGGCACTCTCACGGGCGTAAATTTTGAGATATTGAGCTGAAATTTTGTACAGGCACTTTTAGTCTTTGCACGCAGATCGCTATTTAAAATGGGCAAAATTGGTCAAGAGACACGCCCACAATAGACAAAAATCTATTTATCTACCACAAAATATGAGCTACAAACTTGGAATTTGGCATGTACATCTATGGATATTAGCTTCATCGGTATGCCAAAAATGGGCGTATTCGAATTACATACACGCCCACAATTAATAAAAATCTTTATATCTGCCACAAAAGTTGACCTAGGAACTTGAAATTTGGTACGCGTATACATAGTTATCCCATCTACCGATATGCCAAAAATGGACGTGGTCGGATAACAGAAACGCCCACAATTTTTAAAAAACCATATTTAACGTAAAAGTAGACTTGCATGCTGATACGTAATATGTACACTATTAGAAGGCGCAATATACATATATATTTGCCACGCCCTTTGTTGTAGAGGTGGAGGGTATTTAAGATTTGGTCTAAGCCAAATTTAGTTTTCTTACTTGTTTTATCTATTTTTTATGAATAATTTGGAAAAAAAAGTACTTTCTTAAAAAGGGCGTGTCTAACTATCTACGCCCACTAATCTGCCTGAAAAAGACCCCTTCTGCTACATTTGAAATGAATATTTCATTTTTTGTAAACAAAAGATTGTTTAACATAAATACTTAGGCAGATAGATAGACAGACAGACGGACATATTATATTAAATCGGGTTGGAATTTAATGTGCGCTAAGAAGTGAAGCGTACCAATAATACTCTTCAATGCAAGGCGACACATAGTGCATAGTAGTCCTCTAGTCTCTCTCTCTCTCTTTCTCTCTTTCTCTTCTTTTACAACACCCATTGAAAGATGACTAATGTCATTGAGTGGAGTTCAGTTGTAATGGCCTTTACGTTGTTTCACTTACTTATGGTATGTGAAGTTAATAATAACGGAAAACATACGGAAAGAGAAGGGGGAAGGTGGAAGAGAGCGCGAGCAAGCGAGCCTTAGAGAAATTAATGTAATTGTTGCATTTATTTATGTGCCGCCTGTGCAGCCTGGTTACTTGAAAATTAGACCATTAGACTATATTTCCTGTTTTCCATTACCACAGGATATACGCTAAATTTCCAAATTTGATAATCACAACGAATTTTGCCCGAAAAAACATTTTGTCAAATTAAATTTGTGTTTTTATTAAGAGACACAGGCGGGCAAGCAAATGTAAACCATTTTCAAATTTAACACAAGTTTAAAGAAATATTTATATATTGTATATATATAAAAACGAATTCGTTTTCATTCTATCCTTCTTGCATTGCGTGCATCCCTCTCTTACATTGCATGTGCTGCAGGTGCTGATGTATGTGCATTGCATTTAATATGAATAGCATGTGCATGCAACAGCCAGAATGAGTCAACAACCTTTAAACATGTATTCGCAACAACAATAACAATTATATTATACTACGTATAAGAACAACAACAATAACAACAAAAACAAAAATTAATTTCAGCTGACACCGTCTAATATGCACAAAAAAGTAGTTGAACTCAGACTTACATTAAGAAATAAACGTACACACGTACAACTAATTATTGTTCTTTGTAGGGGAGGAAGGAAGACGCAAATGACGCAAATGAAGAAAACGAAGAAAACGAACAAATGAAAAGTTTTCCTCTTCTGCTAAATAACTATTAGTCGTCTTAAGTCTAAATAAATGAACAACTATAAGCTATACACTTGACTCAGGCTAACACACCCTACACATTTATATTTGACGTGACAAGCTGGGGATGTGGCCTGTGCGTATGTAATTTCCTCAACAACTATTAAAGCATTCCTATATGTGTTACATTTTACTTTAGGAATCGAATTTTTTTTGAAATTATGGGCGTTACGTAAGCGCTATTTAAAATGGGCAAAATCGGTCTATAGCCACGCCCTCAATTGACAAAAATCAATTTATTTGCCACAAAAAATGAGCTATTAAGTTGAAATTTTGTATGCATATTTACAATAAACTTATCCATCGATGTACTAAAAATGGGCGTGGTTGGATAACAAACACAATCACAATTGATAAAAATTTATATATCTGGCACAAAAATTGACCTATGAACTTGAAGTTTGGCATGCTTATCTATATCCAATTATGTGCCGATATGGGCATGGTTGGATAACAAACAAGCCCACAATTTCCTGAAAACTTTTTATCAAACCCGAGTCGCACGCCCACAATTTGCAAAAGACGCAAATTCGCAAATTTAATCTATAAGGTGGGCTCAATCGTGTATGTTTTAAGAACACGCCCACAGTGCGCTTAGTTCGTATTCTGTATAATTTATAATGGAGGCTCACTGGACTAACCGACGGAAGTTATTAAATCGACTCGGATTTGTGTGTTAATCAAGAATGTGTAGAGTTTCACTCTGTTGTCTTTCCACAAATTACAAATGCTTAGATTAAGTAACAATACGTTAATGGCGGGGGTGGTGGGGGAGGGGGTACCTGTGTATAAAGGAGTCTCAGATAAGTGCCTTACTCTGATGCAGCGTTGTACATACCATAAAATGAAATCTTGTTCACGTGTGATTTGCTAACGATTCAACACAAGACAATGGATGATTTATTATGTCACGTGGGAGGTAAATATTATAAATGTTAACAAAAGTACTCAACTTATGACTTATGTACGTATACAGACATACATGTGCCAGTATATGTATGTGTGTAAGGTGCAAACAAAATCATCCTCTAAAGTGTCTGATGAGTAGGTTTCCTTCGTCATTACTATTACTTTTAATGGAACACAAAAACAAAACAAAACAAAACAAAACAAAAAATGCTTTGCGGATGTACAGACATGGACTGCAACAATTTAGAACTTAATGCTGTTAACAAATATTTTTCCACAGTCTATGAAGTTTTTGCATCTTTTTATTTTGTAGCTATTGCGAATGTTTTTATAATACGCATAAACTCTTAAGGTAGGTGAAGTAAAAGAAGGAAGAGGAGGGGGGTGGTTTACAAAAATTCTACATAATTTTACTTCAGTGTCACAGGCACCTGTTAAATGGATAAATTCATCTGAAAAGTTTCAATAAAGTTTAACAAACGGTTGATGGCGAATAATGGTACGAAAAGAAAATATGACGAGGGTGAGAAAAAGCACACACATACGCGCCTTATTGCAGTTCATTTAAATTCTAGAAAAGTAACAAGACACTCAGATATGTTGCACCACACCAAAGTGGCAAAAGCAGGCACACCTGCCAATGCACACGCACACGCACACACGTATCCTATACATTGTGTAACAAAAAGTAAGTGGTTGGTACGTCATGGCACGGTGATGGGGGAAGGAGGAAACACATTGAAATCAAATACCGCACAAGAGTTTGAGCATTTAAACGACGCTTATGAAGTGTGCGTGCCTTTGCGGAAAAACATAATGACTGCTTAAAATTATATGGAAGACAATGCGTACACAAAGTCACTTGATTGTTGTTGTTTTAGTGCTTTGTGTTATTATGAAAAGTGTTCAGGTGCGTGCTGGGGTGTACGCGTAATAGAATTGTTGCCCCACTCCACGCAGTTAACGTTGTTGGGGAACATTTTCTGTTGCCCACCTATCTCCGCAATGCTTACTATGCCTATAAATATAAATATAATCTTAATCATTATATTCTATACGTGCATTCTACGCACACACACATATATATATATATGAACCGTTCAGTGCACACATTGACTAACTCCACTTTTTGAAAAATCTTCAATTTAGGTATCAAAGCACTTGGTATAGTCATAACTTTATTATTTCATCGCATTTCTCAACTTTTTCTTTATGAAGTTAATCGATGTGTGCACTGAAAGGCTCATATACACCTAATATAATGCAAAAGTCTACTGTGTGCCGGAGTCTATGGAAACTAGAGAATTTCTACCCTATGTACTGGTGCGCTGCTTTAATTTATTTGAACAACAACACGACATGCCCAGCATAATACCTGCTGCAGTTTTTTTCTTGATGATGTTCGCGTTTCACATAATGCATAAATAAATGATACAACACTTCCTCTCTTAAGCTCCCTTGATGGGTATTATAAAAGTTAAGCTTTCGTTATTCTGTTACGGTTGAATAGTGTGTTGTAGATGAAAGTAATTTTTAAATAACTGTAAGTTCATTGGGTCCGACAACTTGTTGTTGTTATTATTATTTTTTGGAACCTTTTTGCTTCGAGGTGTTGTTGTGTAAGTTCTCCTATTAGATTTCCATTCCATTGCTATTTTCGCTCTTTTTTTATTACCATTAAAATAGCAGCTCTTCACTCTGCAGATTCTTTATACCCTTCACATAATATGGGGAGTATACTAAGTTTGTCATTCCATATTCAACATCCAGAAGCAAACGCCAGACATCCTACAAAGTATATATATTCATGATCAGCGTCAAAAACTAAGTCGACCTAGACTTGTGTGTCCGTATGTCCGCGCATCCGTCTGTTGTTATCATTCTCACAGGCGTAAATTTTGACATATTGAGCTCAAATTTGGTGCAACTACTTTTAGTTTTTGCACACAAATCGCTATTTCAAATGTGCAAAATCGGTCACGCCCACAATCAACAAAAATCTACTTATCTTCCACAAAAATTGAGTTTTTTAATTGAAATTGGGTACACATATCTATAGTTATCCCATCCACAGATGTGTCAAAAGTGGGCGCGGTAGAATAACAGACACGCCCACAATCGATAAAAATCTTTACATCTGCCACAAAAGTTGACCCATGAACTTGAAATTTGATGCACATATTTATGATTATCTCAACCAGCTATGTTCCAAAAATGGGCACGGTTGGATAACAGATACGCCTACAATTTATAAAAAACCATACTCCACCTAAAACTTAACTTACAAGCTGACATGTAATACATACACTATTAGAGGGTTTAATCATGTACATACTACGCCCACCGTTTGTATATACTTGTGGAGGGTATTTAAGATATGGCCTAAGTCAAATTTAGTTTTCTTACCTGTTAATCCTTCAACCCTCTCTGTAAAATATGTTGGTGTAAAATATTTTTTGTTTGTCGAAGAATGCCACCGGCATTAAGCGTGTAACGGTAAAGTAATTTGTTTTCCATTATTATTATTATCACATACTTGAAAGCAGTCTACGAACACTTGATGAAATGAATGAAAGCCAGAGTGCTACAGTTTCAACAACTTTATTATGCACCTTTTCTGTTTAATGGATAATGAATATGTATAGTAATCGATAAATGAAAATGCTTGCTTGCTAATAAGATGATGATAATAATAATATAAATATATTTTTATCGATTGTGGGCGTCTCTTGGTCGATTTTGCCCATTTTAAAAAGCGATCTGGGTGCAAAAAAATGTCTATACAAAATTTCAACTCAATATATTAAAATTTATGCCCATGAGATTTTTGGTTACATAAGAAGTTTGATTTCAAAGTAGCTTTCGCCACACATTCCATTTGAAATGAGAACACAAAACCAAATACATTTTATTTTTATATTATTGTTTTCACTTGTCAAGCCCTTTCATTTGATATCCACATCAAATATTTTGTAAAAAATTGATGATGCACGAACTTTACATGGAATTTAGAAAGATGACATTTATCTTTGCGCATTCTACTCATCAAGCCCTCTTCTGACTATACATGACATTCATGTCATATAGTTTGTATAGAAATTGTTTATATGCCATCTTGCGGCGGTTATCAGTTTATATTTAATAGTTTTTCTTATTACATTCTCTACTACTCCTGAAGCGCTTTTATTTGATACCTGTATTGAATAGTTTGTAAAGAATAATTCATTTAACATCTTCGGGCAGCTACCACATTGAATCTCCCGTTTTCATAAGTAAACACACACTTAAGCTGCATATTTGTTTTCAAAGTCCACCCTTACAGGCAGAACAAAAATACTTCGGCATTGATTGACGCGATGTATACATTTTTATATCGAATTTTCAATTACGGTTACCGTAAATCGTTGTGCATGTAGCGAAAAGAAGTTGTTATGGCAGCAGCAGCAACAACAACAACAACAACATCATACGGGGGTATACCGTATAACCGGATTTATACTTTTTTAGTTTTTGGAAATCCATTTAAAACATCATCAAATTGATATGTGGTCTCGCCCCAACCAACTGCATAGTGTTGTAAAAACAATACATGTACGTGTGTACAATAATAAATGCGACAACAACATCAATATGAATATAGATCAATGAACCAAACCAGCAGCCAGATTGTGTAAAATAAACAGGAAACAAACTGCTTTTGAACGCTTTCCGTGGGCTCCCCCGAAACATTCAATATCTAGTAACAAAGCAAACATTATGATTGTTATATGACGAACACATAAGCAAAAATATTTTATATATTATTTAGATGTTTTTCATGTTTTTTTTTGAATTTTGTTGTATTAACCCTTCCACTTTAGTTTCAACGTATATGCAAGTGTCCCATGCGAGGTGAGCTGGACGATACAAAAAAAAAATTCTTCATAAATATGTTTTAAAACCAACATAAATATGTACTAAAAGCATAAACCATGAAGCGTACAATGTACATGCTTGTTGTGGGACTTTGTTAGAGAAAAATAGAATTTAAAGACAACAATGAAAAAACAACCAAATTTGGCTGAGACCGAATCTTGAATATCTTTCGCATCTATATACAAATTGTGAGCGTGACAGGTATATGACGGACAATGTCAATGTCGGCGTAAAGCTTAAAGTCAAAGACCTCTCGCACAATTTTTCTCTCAAACACACCTTAAAAAGCCCATCATTTTGCGTTAACGTCCATGCTTTGGCCCCATAAAAACGCATACGTTCGAGAAATATATCTGTGTAAGGTTTCTGTAGCTAATTGGCAGGTATTGCAAACGGTGTAGGAAATGTATAAAAGTATCCGTAACTGTAGCAACAGCAAACTTTATTACTCAGTTTTGCATTTAACAACACAATACAATAACAAGTAAGAAAACTAAATTCCGCTTAGGCGAAATTTTAAATACCTTCTACATCTACAATGGTGGGTGTGGCAGGCAATACGCCCTTTGACAGTGTATGCATCTCAGCTTGCAAGTCGAGTTTTACGTGGAATATGGTTTTTTGTAAATTGTAAGCGTGTCTGTTTTCTGACCACGCCCACTTTTGGCACATCGTTGTATGGCGTAACTGTAGATATGTGTACCAAATTTCAACTTAATAGCTCAATTTTTTATGAAAGATAAATAGATTTTTGTTGATTGTGGGCGTGGCTTTTGACAAATTTTGCCAATTTTAAATAGCGCTCTGCGTGCAAAAACTAAAAATGGCAAAATTTCAGTTCAATATGTCAAAATTTATGCCCATGGACATACGGACATACGTGGCTAGATCGACTCAGTTTTTGATGCTGATTAAGAATATATATACTTTGTGGATCTCTGACGCCTCCTTCTGGGTATTGCAAACGGAATGAAAAACTTAATATACCATCCCCTATTTTATGTGGTGGGAAAAAAGGGGGGATGGTCTGCATAAAGAAATGTTTAACTGTTATACACAATTACATATGTTTTGCGTGAAATGAATGGTGTGGGTAGGTGAATATAAAATGTATACAAATGAATAAATAAATAAAACAATTTTCCAAATCATAAAATATACAATTGTTTTTTTTTATTATATACTCACACGAAGCCAACGGACAGAGTGATGTAATAAAAATTCTAAAATTTAGGGCAAATGCCATTTGTGTGTGTACGTTGTTGTTGCAAACGTATATTGTACAGCATCCTGAATTAAATACAAATTAAAACCTGTTTGACCTCAACATGTGCTAAAAAAAGCTACACATGCAACAATAACAACAACCAACCAACCGCACAGAATGGCATAAAAAATGAAATGGACGTAAAAACTTCAGAAGAGAGCTGGGACGAGAAACTATTATTAACAAACAACAACAGTTGTTGTTGCTCTCAGTGCTTGCGTTATGTAGCAGATTAGGTATCAGGCTGTTCCGTGACTCAGGAACAGTCAAATCAACGTGTACCATATGTACTCGCGTATGTGTGTAAACTTCCGCTCTATAAAATCTTGTCATACGGAAAAAGCCAACAATAGATACGTTTAACCCTTAAGCAGTTTAAGTGTATGTACTCTTATGAATATGCATGAATATGCACAAGCATGCAATGGCACAAATATTCTCTAGCATGCTATGTATCTCTCTGTGTGTGTACAAGTGTATGTAAATTTATTATCACGGTTGTGCGTTTACAACGGCAACTGTGGTTTGTGGTTCGTTTCTCAAGTATATGCACTTAACTTGACCATGTCACTCACTTGTATTGTGTGTTCGGTTGTGTGATTAGTTTTTCTGTTGCTATCACTTATCTTTCATCTCTGGCCAAGTCTGTCTTTTGCTTTTCGCTGCCAATACATTACGGACTCCTTTGACGCTTTCTTCTGGGTGTTGCAACTGGAATGACAAACTTTGTATAGCTTCCATCTTATGTGAAGAGTATAATAAAAATTTAAAGAAAAGATCGATCAAGCGCGACCGCACCACTTAGCTCCTCAAATTATGCTACAAATTAGTTCAGTTGCGTTAGTAAAGGCGAGGCACTGCTCTATAAGTTACTTCGTGAAATATCATTATATGGGAAGGGGTTTTAAAAATGATGATGATGTGATTGGGTTTTAATTTATCACAGCTAAATATTATGCTAATTAACTACTCTTTACCTAATTTTTTTTTAAAAATATTTAGAACTGCGATTTTTTTCCATATAAAGACTTCTATTATAATAGAACCTTATATGAGGAGGGGTTCTAAAAATGGTCCTATTCGGTTCATTTTCAATAGAGTTCCTTTCTGAGCCAATACATACCTTTTTACCAAATTTCATCAAAATATCTCAAAAAATGCTTCCTGTTGCTTAAGCACAAATTTACATGGACATGGACAGACAGACAGACATGGTTAAATGATTCAGATTTTGATTTTGAATCGATTGGTATTTAAATCTGTCTCCTTCTTGCAGTATAAAGAGGCAAGTTTGTTGCTTCATTTAAGGGTAGACTGAGCTGAATTATATTGTTTTCAAATCCGATCCCATTTCCCTTCTTCTCTCCCTCTTCTGCTCTGTTCCCATACAAGTAAGAAAGAAAGTTTATTAAAACCATCATTTGCAATATTATTATTTTGTTTGTTTGTGTAAACGAGTCTCAATTAATGAAGCATTAAATTGTGACCGATGGATGACCACCACCATCATCAAGGGCCAGCAAGCCAATCAACGAAGCCATGCAATGCCATTATGAAGTAATTATTATCCTTATTACATATATTGTAATAATTATCAGCGTGTATTTATTTACTTCAGCAATGTTTCGAGTTGTGTCAAGTTTGCTAGCAAACTATTGTACCTGTTGTAGTTGGTCCGTGTGTCGGTCTGTCGGTCTGTCGGTCTGTCAGTGGCTGGTGGATACTTGCGTGTTGTGTTATTTTCTACTGTATGTTTGTATGTGTTCACTCAATTCAGTTGTTATTTATTCTTATAATACATACGTTGCTGTTTTAAGTCCATTTTTCTCTTTTTTTTTATTTTTTTTTTTTTTATTAAAAAAAAAGTGGTTTTTTGTGTTGTTTTGTTTCGTTCTTTAATTATACAACGGCATGAACTTTATACAATATTTGTTATAATTTAAACTATTTTTTCTTCTGTTGTTAGTCTGCCGTTTTAACAGTATTTGAAAAATGCTTTTGTCAGATGTCACGGTCCGTTGTGTTGTATTGCGTTGTGTTGCGTTGTTAATGGTACCAGCGATTGGATAATTTATTATTTTGTTACGTTTCACATATTGTTTTTATGGTTCTATTTCGGTTCACTTCTAAAACGATTTCCGGTTGATATTAATAATCTACGGCACATACACACTCACAGACGCGCGCGGTTATATAGTTCCTTTAAATAAGTAAAACAAGTGCACTTGACTTGAGTTAAATCTTAAATTACAACCATCACCTACTCCATAGTGGGCGTGGCACCCTCTAATAGTGAATCTACTCTGCCTTAACGTACAAGTAGAATTTTGTATGAATTTTGCATTTTTTGTAAATTGTGGGCGTGTCTGTTATACAATCGCGCCCATTTTTGGCATATCAATGAAAGGGATAAGTAGTAATATGGGTGCCGCTTTTTGACCACATAGCTAATAGATACATTTCTTGTGGGAGTGGATCTTAACCAATCTTGCTTAAATCGAACAGCGACGTACTTGTAAAAACTAGAAATATCTCAAAAATTGAGACCGTAGACATTCTCCTCCTTCTAGGTATTGCAAACGGAACAGCAAACTTAGTATGCCTCCTTCGCTATAACATGGAGAGTACATATAAAAATATTCACTGGTATGGTGTGTTATCAAGTAAAACAGTATTCGCGTCAAGTGTTGCTACCAATGCCTTCCATTAGCTTTATATTGTGAAAATATTGCGACTGCAGTGATTTTGAGTGCACACGCTACATGCATACTCATATTCATATAATTATGCATACAATATATTTTTCCATATTTCATGGACAACTGTCATGATACGTCCTCCCCAATGTTTCAATAAACACAATTTGTTGCCTTGTAATTATTCAAACATATAGATTCATACCCACTGCATTAAATCCGGATCAGTCGTACATACATTTATTTGGAGAAAATTTAAAATTTCCAATTTTTCCTCTTAAAACGAGAGATGCATTAAATTTACATATTGCAGCACACACACACATGCACAGAGAGCATTTGCCAGAATTATTTATACATTTTATTTTACTTTATTTTATTTATGTTAAGGAACATGTTCTTTGGCAAGATTGTTGCGCAATAAATCATGTCCAGAAATATAAAATCCATATTATCCTCAATCATTCTGGCATACTTACTTTGTTACAACCGTTTGTTATATCGAGAAGCAAAGATAAATATGTTGCCGCTAGAACGGCATGTCTATCTGTGTATCTAGTCAGTTAATGGTAAACATTCTGAGGATCGTAAACATTTAAAAATCGATTTCGAACTATTCCGAAAATTTTGTAGTTTCTGTAGACTGCTTGTTACTAAAAAAGAACACTTTGGCTTAAAAGACGCACCCACAATGGCATTAAATTTTTTTCATTTGATTATAATGCAAAGATTAAAAATTTGGTATATATAATGCCACGCCTATAATGTAAAAACATCAGTGCAAGTCAAAAACTTCTCGTTATTATGTAGACAACATTAAGGTAGTGGAGGGTGGGTATGCAAGCTGCGACCCGAGTTAAAAATTACGTTTTTGTTGTTTTTATACCTATTGTTTCCTTATCCATCTTATTCTACCACAATCGTTATGATGCGAATTACTTTTCAGTTTTTACATCCTCCACATAAGATGGCCGGTATACTAAGTTTGTCATTCCGTTTGCAACACTTAGAAGGAGGCGTCAGAGACCCTAAAAAGTATATATATTCTTGATCAACATCAAAAACTGAATCGATCTAGACATGTATGTCCGTCTGTTGTTGGCATTTTGGCCGTAATTTTGAGATATTGAGCTGAATTTTGTTTGGACACTTTTAGTTTTCGGTATTTAAAATGGGCAAAATCGATCAAAAGCCACGCCCACAATCGACAAAAATCTATATATCTGGCACAAAAATTTATCTATAAAATTGAAATTTGGTACGTACATCTATAGTTATCCCATCCATAGTTGTGTCAAAAATGGGCGTGGAGAGACTTTCATTCCCTTCTATTTTGCAGCTTTTATTTGATTTAATATACCGCAGAAGTGATTCATCAAGTGGTGATGGATATGATGGTGAAAGTTTTATTTAAAACTTTACTTTACTTTTATTTATTAGAATTTATTTATTGTTTGAAAATATTTTGATTCATTTTTCATATTAAATGGCCATTGGGTGTGGATGTAATTTACAATTCAAATCTGTTCGAAGCTGTGGCCAATAAAGCGGAACACTATTTACATCCAAGATCCCAGGCATCAATAAGACTTTGTTACTGAACGAGTTTGTTACATTGAACGTTTCCGTTCAAGGTTTTTCACTTTCTTCCCTCGCACTCTTTTATACCTTCTTATGGAAAGGAGATTTAACAAGTTAAAAACTAAATTTGGTTGAGGCCGATTCTTAAATACCCTCCACATCTACGCATAAGCAGTGGGCATGGCAGTTACATGATAATCAACTTGCAAGTGGAGTGAATATGGTTGTTTATAAATTGTAAACGCATCTATTATCCAACCACGCCCATTTTTGGCATATCGATGGATAAGATAATTACAAATATGTAAATCAAATTTCAAGTTCATAGGTCAATTTTTGTGGCAGATATATAGATTTTTGTCGATTGTGGGCGTGGCTTTTGACCGACTTTGCACATTGTAAAAGCTATCTGTGTGCAGAAACTAAAAGTGTCTGCACAAAATTTGCAACCTTGAGAATGCCAACAACAGACAGACACGGACACACGGACACATCAAATCATTTGTGTTGATGAAGAATATATTGTATATTCTTTTTAGGATCCCTGATACCTTCTCCTGAACGTTGCCAATGAAATGACAAACTTAGTATACCCCCCATCTTAATTGGAGGATATAAAAAGAAACGATTCCAATATTTAACATTCAGCTTAAGTCAAATATTGTACAAGTAAGAAATTTCCAGTACTATCGAAAAATATTCCTTTTTGTTTAATTTACATTTTCATTCCCTTGCATTATACACCAAATGTTACCTACGCTACCCCAAAAAAAAGTCTTCATTTTATAAAGTGCGCACAACATTCAATGCTACACAACGTGTACAATGCCACTAATGTTGAAGCATTTTTGAACACAGAAAAGAATCAAATATATTTGTGGTTAAAGCCCAATCATGAATGCCTACCGCTAACGCAATAAAACCTTCTGTGGAGTAATGGAGACAATTTAGAATTTTTAGAATGTTTTCCGCCAAATAAATTTTGAATAATGAAAAGTACGTACAAAAAACAAGTAAAAATGTTATAGTCGTCGGCCATTTAATACCCTACACCTCTAAGCTGCTTAATTTAAGCTACAATTAGTTTGGTTGCATCTGTATGGGCGAGGCACTGCCATATAAGTCACTTTGTGAAATATGGAAAGGGGTTCTAAAAATGGTGCGCTGGGGTAGAAATATGACACAGCTTAAGCCACTTAACTATTCTTCACCAATTTTTGTCCAAAAATATAAAAAAATGTGATTTTTTATCATATAAAAAACTTTCCTAATAATATAACCTTATATGAGGAGGGGTTCTAAAAATTGCCGGATTTGGTCCATTTTCAATAGGGTTTCTCTTTGGGCCAATACACTTGTATGTACCAAATTTTATCGAAATATCTCAAAAAATACGACTTGTAGCTTAAGCATAAATTTACATGGACAGACAGACGGATATGATTAAATCGATAGACATTTTGTTCTATTCTAAATCAATCGGTACAATTGAAGGTGGGTGTGTGACATTTGTCGCCTAGAAGTGAAAAACATCCGCATAAACTTAATATACCCTTTGCCACAAGTGGTGTAGTACATCTGAGGTGTATTATTCCTACAAGGACGCACAACTCCTTATAATACGTGACCAAATCGATTCCGTATACGATAGACTTTGTTTTGCCACCATTTGAAGAATTGCTAAACTTCTCACAAAATGTATATATATCCACAAAGTCACGTTGGTGGGGGTGGGTAGAGAAAAAAAATATGAAAACCATGTACAAGACAAGTTAAGAATTTTCATCTGAGCACCTGGAGAGGAAAAGTAAAAGTGAAATACACAGCAACTAACACACCAAGGCAGTAGTTATGCGTACAAATTTGTTGAAAAGTTTGGTTCGCATACATACATATTAAATAAAACGTTGTTAAAATATTATTAAAGATTATAAATCCCTTTTGTAAGGAAAGAAAAAATCGATATTTTCTGCATTGAGAGCAGAACTTATAAAAAATGCATTTAAATTCTTTTTAACAATGCTTTAATGCCATATGCTCCATATTGTATGGGCTTCGCAGATTTTATAAAATATATATATGTTCTTGATCAAAAACGAAATTGATTTAATCAAGGCTGTCCGTGTAGGTCTAATTTCCAAGCGCACTTCACAAATCGCCTTAGAGAAGTCTTAGAAACAAAGAAAAGAAAGGTGAAAAAATTAGCATTGTCTGAAACTCCCCTCCCTGTTCTCATCTTCATAATAATGACTTCCGCTGTACAAGCATAAAGATTAGTGACTATTTAAGAGTAAAGTATGTCTCCCGCTTAGCCGTTTGTTTTCTTTTTCCAAAATGTCCATCCTGTGGGATATTGCTTTTGTGCCACTGAGTACAATTAAGGGTATATCTGTACCGACCATCGTATGTATTTATAAGGGGGTACACATCACTTTGTCAAAATGTTTGCAAATCCTAAAAAAATGCATCGAAGACCCCACAAAGTATATAGATTCTGAATCAGCATCGTATACAGAATCAATTTAACCACAACTTTTGTCTTTCTGTCCGTCTGTCCGGTGTGTATGTTTCGTGGCAGTCACTATCTTGGTCGCAAAAATTAAGATATCAAAACCAATTTAGACAAAAGTGTTGGAAGAGTTCATGGACTGGTTGGTATTGAAATTGAGAGATTAAGCGACACGCCCACATTACAACAAAAACTGAAAAATGACAATTTTTTTAAGTAAATCTCCCATATTATTTATAAAGTGCGGGAAGCTTTGGTGTACCCCTAGTGGGTATTCTCTTCGCTTGTTCTCTTGTACCACAATTTTATTTTTTCTTTATTTTTTCTTTTAGGTCATGTTGGTGGTTGCGGTATAACGGAGGAGGTATCTCAGTGGATGGAGAACATACAAAATTCAGCGGTAGAAGAATTGCCCGAACCAATGTCTAAAGACGTACAGAAGAAAATCTCCAAGAAACGCACAATATCAACAGATAAAACGACGACAACGACAACGGCAACGTTGCAACGAAAGCATTCTGCTGGTAAAATTGTCCAACAAGCAAATAATGATGATTATAATGATGATGATAAAGAATCAATAAGAGAAGGGGAGGACCTCCTATTCAATTCCACCCAGCCGCATACCACCACCACCAACAGCAACAACAACAACAACCACGCAAACAAACTGAAAACTGCCACCACATCTTCTATACCCCAACAGAAGAACAGAACATCCTCTTCGCACACGACACAACATCCTCCACCGAAAAAATATAGCGCAACCGATGATGATTTTAAGTATCCTTATGAAAAATATACAAAGGATGCAAATATTTACAGTAGTGGTTTCTTTTATGATCCTGAAACGGGTGCCAGATATTCACCCGACAATTGGCATGAACGTGTACATGAACGTATAAAGCGTACAACGGCCAATAGTGCATCACGACGTGAGGACAATAAGAATACCTGTTCGTTATATATACAAACGGATCCATTGATATGGCGCCATATACGTGAAGGTATCGCTGATGTAAGTACACTGCCACCAAAAAACAAAAAAAAAAAAAACGAAAAAAATTATTTAATAACAATGAACTGAAGCAACACATATATCAGCAAGGACATGGCTATAATGTAAGAGATAATGGAAAACGAAGATGGAAGAGAATGAAGTGAAAACGAAAAAAGAAAAGAAAAAGAGTTCTGTGTTGGCTTCTTATTCTCCTTTTCCTTTTGCCCGCCACTGATGCATTAGTTCTTGACTCGAGTAGAATTGAATTCAATCTCGTTCTTTCTTCTCCTTCCATTCTATAGAACTTTAAATTTAATTACTTGTAATTTAAAGCTGATCCTAATGTTTCTAGAATGTATTCTGAATCTTAAAAGTCTTTTTTTATAAATTTTTGATTACAGTGTTAAAATGTTTTAATCACTCATATGTTATCAGCTCTTTATCGTCATTCTTAAACAAGTAGCATTTTTATACCCTGCACCACCCGGTGGAAAAGGGTGTATTAAGTTTTTGCGGATGTTTGTAACTCCTAAACGGCAAGTGCCACACCCACCTTTAGTTATACCGATCGATTCAGAATCAATCTGTTTCGATTTAACCATGTCCGTATGTTCGTCTGTATGTCCATGTAAATTTGTGCATAAGCTACAGGTCGCATTTTTTTAAATATTTCGATGAAATTTGGTACAAGGACATGTATTGGCCCAAAGGGGAACCCTATTGAAAATGGACCGGATTGTACCATTTTTAGAACCCCCCCCCACATGAGGTCCTATTATTTTTTGAGATATTTCGATGAAATTTCGTACAAGGATATGTATTGGCCCAAAAAGAAACCCCTTTGAAAATGGATAGGATCGGACCATTTTTAGAACCCCTCCCCATATAAAAATTTTTTTTTTTTTATTTCAAAAACAAAATATAAAAAAAAATTTCTGACATATGTATCATTTTGAAATTTTTTGAAAATACAGTGGTGTGGGGTATTTGATGGTCGAGCTTGACGGACTATAATATTTTCACTTGTTGTGTTTTAAGAAAATAAGTAAAAATATTATAGTCGGTTAAGCCGACTATCTATTCGACTATCAGTAAACGCAAGGCATTGACATGTAATTCACTTCGCAAAATATTATTCTGTGGAAGGGGGTTCTCCAATCTGATCTAAGCAGGTCAAAGTTTAGCCCAGCCTATTATTTAGCCAATTAGCTATTTTTTTACTCATTTTTGTCAAAAAATATTAAAAATTGTTTTTTTTTGCTTTATAAAGACTTTTATTATAGTACGACCTTATATGGGGAGGGGTGCTAAAAATGGTCAGATTCGGTTCATTTTCAATACAGTTCCTTCCTGAGGCAAGGTATATTCGTATACGAAATGTCATGAAAATATCTCTAAAAATACAACCTGTAGCTTAAGCACAAATTTGTATTGACATGGACAGTCAGACGGACATGACTAAATTGATCCAGATTTTGATTCTGAATGAATCAGTATAATTGAAGATGAGTGTGGCACTTGCCGTTTAGGAGTTACAAACATTCCCACAAACTTAATATACCCTTAACTTAATAATATAAAAATATTGGCGACCATTGCGATTTTCTGGGACTCCTTAAGATTTTTTTTTACTATTGGAAGTTGATGTTTTTTTCACAACATTATAAAGTGGATTTTTTGGCTTATTGCCTCTTATACATTAATTACCAAGTACGAGCATTTCTTTAGAAAACCCTTCAGCTATCAAGTGAGCAGTTAGTTTTCCTCTCTAAGAATATTCACTTAAAAGTTTAAAGTTTTCAACTGTGCGCTAATTAGAAGGAATTTTTAATTCTTCAACAGAATATTAAACCACAACCATTAGTGCTTTAATTAACTTGATTATTAAGTAAAACATAATTTAAGGAAGTTTCTACAAAACTTTTAAGTAAAATATTTGAAAACAAGTAAGAAAAGTAAATTTGGCCCGGGCCAAATCTTAAGTACACTGCACATCAAAACAACAAATATGACGAATCTACTTTGAAATTCTGTAGATAGTTCAAACACGATGACGATGACGCCTGTCCGAGTGAATCTACCACAATTTGAAAATAGTTTGGATACTACCAATTGCCCTGCATTTGATTCTGAATTTTATCAGAATCTACTGCGCAATATTTCAAGTTTTAGATTTAATGCGTTAGATCGCTTATAGAAAGAACAAAAAAAGGAGGGATGGGTTCTAAATGACTACCTTGGGGAAGGTAGTGAATGACTACCAGAGGAAACTATCACTACTCTAAATGGAACATCCTCAAATAAGTATCATTTGGGTACAGCCTTCTAGGTGGAACAAGAAGAACTAAGTCATGACTTATTTCGTTGAGGACGTTGCTAATAATTTTTCTGTAATCATTTCTCCTCAAATTGCCCAGTACTTCACTAAATGATTTTCTTACCCATTAAAGTTTAACAACAACTCTTAATCTTAATTAATAATGAGGCAAAGGCTTTGTGTCCACTTTTCATGGCGTAATAAATTTTTGTGTTTTATTTAAATGATTCTTTTCATGTCTCCAGCATGATCGCAGTCATAAGTATGAAAGGGATATAAAGACACGTGAGGAAATCACTTCGTTAATAGCACATCATGTAACTGCTGTTAATTATATATACCGCAATACCAAATTCGATGGACGCACCGAACATCGCAATATACGTTTCGAGGTAAGTGCTCAATTTCGGTCAATATTTTAATTGCAACAAAAAATCCTTATATTTTGCTAGAAAGCTTTTTACACTAATAGTTTACAAGTGAGAATCAGCTAATGGTCTATGAGTGTTAGCAACAATGATCGAAAGTATGTACATAAAAATAGTAGGCGTGGAGGCTACATGGTTGCGCCCTCTAAAAGCGATTATGTATCAGCTTGCAAGTCGAGTTTTACGAGAAATATGGTTTTTTATGGTATGGGCGTGTTTATTATCCGATCACACCCATTTTTGGCAATAATTATAAATATATGCTCAAAATTTCAAGTTCGTAGCTCAAGTTTTGTGGCAGATAAATAGATTTTTGATGATTGTGGGCGTGGCTCTGATCACGGATATATGTGTATGTATAGACTTTTGTTGGGTCTCTGACGCCACCTTCTGTGGAGGGTATAAAAATGCCGTCCAAGCAAAAGTCATCTCATTATCGTTTTTAGGATTAAAGAAGACTTAGCAAAAAACCTTTATTTAGATCCCGATTAGTTTACGATAATGAAGCTTCAACACATTTTTAAAATATTGAATGCTACTGTAGCGCTGTACATAAAAGAAAATGTCAACAAAACCTCTGTTGTCGTAAAGAATTTTTAATTATTTCAACTGAAAGGTACTCAAGCACGACCAGCGCAAATCATTTTAAAGCGTATTCTCGTAGTACAGTTTGTGTACAATGTGTATGTCAGCTGCAATGTCTACAACAGACTACAGAGTATCGATATGAATGGTACAAAAGAGGGAAAGGAAAATTGCGTGTGGCACACATTTAATGTAATCGATACGCGTCCATGCAATGCTAAGCTTTTAACATTAATTATTTACTTGACTCCCACTCATGCTCCTTCCTGTGCTTACTTTGTTGTTGTTTCAATTATAGGTGCAGCGTATAAAAATTGATGATGATTCCGCTTGCCGCAGTTCATACAATGGTCCCCATAATGCTTTTTGCAATGAGCATATGGACGTATCGAATTTCTTGAACTTACATTCCCTAGAAGATCATTCTGACTTTTGTTTGGCCTATGTGTTCACGTATCGGTATGTAATTTTATTTCAATATTCAAGCTAAGGTGATCTTAATAATTAAAAAAAAATTTTTTTAGTGATTTTTCTGGCGGTACTTTAGGTTTAGCGTGGGTGGCTAGTGCTTCGGGTGCCTCAGGGGGTATATGTGAAAAATATAAAACCTATACCGAAACTGTGGGTGGACAATATCAAAGTACGAAGCGCTCTTTAAACACCGGCATCATTACATTCGTCAACTATAACAGTCGCGTGCCGCCCAAGGTGTCACAGTTAACCCTGGCGCATGAAATTGGTCACAATTTTGGTTCCCCAGTAAGTTCAGCACCAAACATTTAATGCGTGGTGTTGTTGACAAAGTATTCTTCTGTATATTTTTTAGCACGATTACCCTCAGGAATGTCGTCCCGGTGGTTTAAACGGCAATTACATAATGTTTGCTAGCGCTACCTCCGGTGATCGTCCTAATAATTCGAAATTTTCCACCTGCTCCATACGCAATATATCTCATGTGCTAGATGTATTAGTGGGCAACACGAAACGTGATTGTTTCGAAATTTCCGAAGGTGCTTTTTGCGGTAATAAGATTGTCGAACAGGGTGAGGAATGTGATTGCGGCTTTAATGAAGATGAATGCAAAGACAATTGTTGCTATCCACGGATAGTCAGTGAGTACGATCTGTCATTAAACAGTTCGGCAAGGGGTTGTACACGTCGCGCCAAGA
This sequence comes from Ornithomya chloropus, assembly GCA_963971445.1. Taxonomy (NCBI): domain Eukaryota; kingdom Metazoa; phylum Arthropoda; class Insecta; order Diptera; family Hippoboscidae; genus Ornithomya; species Ornithomya chloropus. The sequence goes on from OZ020530.1 coordinate 53,349,660, forward strand.
CACAGTGTTCACCCTCCCAGGGACCATGTTGTTTGTCCAATTCTTGTACGTTTGTGCCGGGCAATTATCATCAAAAGTGCAAAGAGGAGACAGAATGCTCGTGGTCGAGTATTTGTAATGGCACTACAGCCGAATGTCCCGACCCTAAGCCACGTGATGATAAAACGAAATGTAATAATGGCACCGCCCTGTGTATACGTGGTGAGTGTGCTGGCTCTATTTGTTTATTGTGGAACATGTCGGAATGTTTCCTAACCTCACAAATCACACCGCATGTGGATAAGCGCAAATTGTGCGAGTTGGCCTGCCAGAATGGCAACGATACGAGCACTTGTCGCAGCACCTCAGAGTTTGCTCACTTGTATGGTTTACCCGTTGGCGGCATTAGTTTACGGCCCGGTTCACCATGTGATAATTTCCAAGGGTATTGTGATGTGTTCCTGAAATGTCGTGCTGTCGATGCTGACGGGCCTCTGGTGCGTCTAAAGAATCTTCTATTAAATCGTGAAACATTACTAACGGTAGCTCAATGGGTCACCGAAAATTGGTATGTTGTGGTACTAATGGGCATTGGCTTTATCATTGTAATGGGGGCGTTTATAAAATGTTGTGCCGTGCATACGCCCAGTTCGAATCCTAAAAAACGTCGAGCGAGACGTATTAGTGAAACGTTAAGAGCGCCCATGAATACATTGAGAAGAATGGTAAGCTACAAGGTGGAGAGGAAGAAGAAAGGCACAAAAACTTGAGATAAATTTATTATTTTTTTTTTTTTAGCGCCATCCTCATAGTCGCAGCGCAGGGCCCCGGAGTATACCACCCCCAGTTAATGATGGACGTTCTCAACATCGCAACTATCCACCTGATTGGGATCGGGCTCAACGACCTGGTGGCGGCGGTGCAGGTCGCCCAACAGCTGCCGGTCGTTCGGCGTCTGCTAGTGGCGGCGTACGCTATACACGTGGGAATGCTGCGCGTCAACAGCAAAGTAGCACCAGACCATCTGGTGGACATGGCGGGTATAATGACGGTGGTGGTGTTGTATCCACCGCTTTGGGTCCTGGTGTTCATTTGACGGCAACAGCAGCTGTAACAGGTGCTGTGGGCGCGGGAGTGGCACGTTCTCAAATAGCTTTACCTGCTCTGCCGTCCAATGTACAAACGCAACAACAACAACAACAACTGCCACAACAATCCTACTATGCACCGAAAGGTGTGTGTGTGTGTTTATTACTCTTTTCTCATTACCACTCTCTCTCTCTCTCTCTCTGTTTTGGCCTTTTTAAATACCTTTCCTTTCCGTTGTTTTTAATTGATTAAAATTTAATTATATTGTTTCTTTGTTTCTTTTCCTACATAAAATCAAACACTGGTATAAAAAAAACACTTACAATCACAAAATTCCGATTTAACGATCATGTGTGTAGTTGAAGTGCGCAATAAGTCACGCTCATCACGTTCAACTGCCACAGGCACCAATAACACAAAGATGACATCATCATCATCTTCGAAATCTCGCAGTCAAGCGAAAGAGCAAAAACCGCACAATCAAAAATCTGGAAAAACGAGACGTAGCATTGTCTATTGATATGTACATATATATATCTAGCATCACCAGCTATATATATGTATATATATGTGTGTTTGTGTACATGTGTAAAAATAAAAAGAACAAGAAAAGAAGACGTCAGTTGTTGAAAGGCACAGATTCAAAATTTATTCGCAATGATCTCTCACTCACTACGATGTCCACAACAATTGGTAACAATTTATATTTTATTTTACTTTTTCCTTTTTTTATCTTATTTACAAAATACACCTGAAAACACTTGTTTCATTTTCGTTGTTGTTGTCTGTTGGATATAATAATATAAGTTTGTATTGTTGTTGCTGTAGTAAACATTTTATTTTTTTGTTTTTCTACTAACATTGATTTGGTTTTAGAATTTTGAGATAATTTTTTTAATTTCATAACATTTTTTTTTAATAGTAATTCAGCATATTTATTATCTGTAACTTATTAGTTTCTTTTATCACCTATAGACCTATTTAATGTTGTAATGATGTATTTTATATTAGAGTGGACTCAATCAATTATTGTACTCTGCACCACTTGTGGCAAAGGCTACTTAGAATCACATTCTGCATCGATTTAACTGTGTCCGTCTGGGTGTCCATGTAAATTTGTGTGCTAAAGGACGCATTTTTTAAGATATTTACATGAAATTTGGTACAAGGACATATTTTAATGCGAAGAGCAATCTTACTCAAAATGTAGCTGATCGTACCATTTATAGAATCCTTGCCCATGTAAAATCCTATTACAATAAAAGTCTTTTATATGGAAAAAAATTGCAATTCTTAATATTTTTTAACAAAATTTTATAAAGGATACTTTATTGGCGTTAGTAATTAGCTGAGCCAAATTTGGACCCCATTGTACCATTTTTAGAACTTCTTTCCATATAAAAACATTTCACAAAGTGGCTTTTATGACAATAGTTCGCTTTTAACTAATTACAGCATTATTTGTAATGTAGCGTATTATATAGTCGGTCATAACCGAGTAGAGTATTGTCACTTGTTTTATATATATAGTATATATAGTTTCAGTTGCTTTTAATACTAATTTCTAGCATCAGTAGCTTACGTCACTGCGTCTTTCAAAGAATTCGTATCATATGAATTTATCCAAAAGGTGGATCGGTCACATACAACCGCTATACAGTGCTCAACAAAAGCAAAACATTGTTGTTGTTGTGACGTGAGCTATCTGACTCTAGCCTAACTATACTTGTGTTGTTTGGTTTCTGTTTCCAGCCTGTATTAATAATAAGAATAAAATTGTTCCAAATACTTTTACTAATCTTTTAGTCAATTAAAATGTTTATCAATAAAAATAATAATCAATATTTTCTTCATACATACACATGTAGTCGTAATTCCGCCGCCACTAAATTATAATCCTGACTTGTATGCAGACGCGTATGCTGCTTTGGGGCGTGGTGCATATGAAGCTGCCAGTCACATGACCAACAATAAAGTTTGACAGATTTACAATCAACATCATCATCATCATCAACAGCAGCAGCAACAACAGCTAAAGACCACAAAATCACAAAAATTATATAAACTCAAATTCAATGTAAATGCTATCCTCAAGCTAATTATTATTATGATTTAAAAATAACAACAACAACAACAACAAAATATGTGAAATTTAATACATAAAAATACAAAAACAAAAAAAAAAAAACAACAAAATAAAACGAAATAATCCCACGGATATTATTATTATTGTAATCGTAGGTATATATACATTTTATTTTCTTTTACTATAAAAAAAAAATTCATCGTCACACACATGCATACATACATTATCATATTTTTTATTATTATTATATTTTTATACAACAATAAAAGCAAATATTGAAAACAAACTATTGCATACCAAATATTTAAATAATAAATTTCATGGAAAGAAAAAAAAAAGGAAGCAAAAATAATTAAAACAAAAATAAAAAATAAATCTATTAAAAAGAATTTGAAAACATTTCAAGAAACTGCGGTAAAAAAAATTATTTTTGAACAACATTCACAATTCAATTTATAAATAAAATTATGAAAACAAATTTTTCAGTTTTTGCAAGTTCATGAGTTTTTCTCTTTTTTAAATTCTTTTATAAAAACAGAAAAAATCTATGAGAAAATAATATTTTAATTGAAAATTTAAAAAGAAATAAATAAAAATGAATAATCATTTAATTAAATTTAAAACAAAAACCTTTAAATTAAAAATGTTCCAAATTTAAAAAAATTAAAAAAATCGCATTAAAAATAAAATATTTTAAAATGAAAATAAAATAAAAACTCAAAATTTAAAATAAAAAATTTTAAAGCAAAAAATATAAAATAAAATTATAAAAATAAATAGTTTTAAGTACTCCTATATTACGCTGTTAGTTTGTTCTTTTTTCATACTTTTATAAAGTCTCAATAAACTTAAACTTAAACTTTAAAAAAATTAAAAAATTATATAAATTTTTTATATAATTTATACATTTATAATTATATTATTTGCATAATTATAAAAATTTATAAATTGTTTATATGCTTAAAAAATATATATATAAATTTTTTTTAAATGTGGAATTTTTCATCATTCTTCAAATCTTTATATGTTTTGAAATTTTCACATAAAAATTTATATCCTGCACCACTTGTGGCAAAGTTTGGGAATGTTTGTAACTTCTAAACGGCAAGTGCCACACTCATCTTCAATTATACTGATTCATTCAGAATCAAAATCTGGATCAATTTAGTCATGTCCGTCTGACTGTCCATGTCCATGCAAATTTGCTACAGGTTGTATTTTTAGAGATTTTTTCATGACATTTCGTATACGAATATACTATATACTTGGCTCAGGAAGGAACTGCATTGAAAATGAACCGAATCTGACCATTTTTAGAACCCCTCCCCATATAAGGTCGTACTATAATAAAAGTCTTTATAAAGCAAAAAATTACAATTTTTAATATTTTTTGACAAAAATGAGTGAAAGAATAGCTAATTGGCTAAATAATAGGCTGGGCCAAACTTCGATTTGATTAGATCATTTGTAGAACCCCTTTCCACAGAATAATATTTTGCGAAGTCAATTACATGGCAATGCCTTGCGTTTAGTGATACTAATAAACTAATTGTACCATAATTTGTGGAACTACGTGGTGTAGGGTACTAAATAGCAGGCTTTACCGATTTTTTTTATTTTTTTTTTTTATTTTAACCTTAAAATTGTAAAGTTTATAAAGAAATATTTTCCATTTTTATACCATTTTTAGCTTTAAAAAACATTTTATATTGATTTTGAATTTAAAGTTGTACAATATGAATATTTTACCAGAAAATATTATGTGTATGAGTATTTTTATGTTTTTATTATATATCAGACAAAATTTTGTTGTTAACAATTGCATTGTGTGCTCGCTTTTGCTATGAAAATATTGATTGAGAAATACATTACATTTTATCATTGTCTTCAAACATCGCACTTGTATCTAGAGTAAGGGCTTAACTGCCACAGGATTTATATAATTATAATCTACATACTATTGTACTAATCAATTATTAATTAAAAACTTAAAAATAATTTACAAAAAAAAAAAAACCATTCCTAGTGCAATTCATTTCCATTTACGACTTTTTCACCTTTCACCCTAGAAATGATTGATATTAAAATTTTAATAATCTTATTTTGCATTTTAATGTGTTTTCCTTTTCCATTTCATACATGTTAGTTTAGAAGTTATCAATATAAAAAAAAAGAAACAACCGAAAAAATGTAAAAAATTAAATGTAACTACTTTTCATAATATACATACATACAACCATACATGTATAGACCAACAACAATAAAAATTTAAATACAAAGGACCCTTTCATTAAAGTAAAAGTAAAAATGAAAACATTAAACATTTCGTCTTAAAAAGTATGATAAATAAAAATAAAAAATGTGATGAAATATTTACTCAATAATTCATGTGAACAAAATTAAAAACTGATTAAAAGTTTATTTAAGTAAAAAGCTTTATTTTTTTAATATTAAATATATATAGTTATGTTTTCTCACTATAAAAAATTGTAAAATTCAAAAGCTAAAGCGTATTATTGCTAATATGCAGGGGATGGACAAAATAATATGAACATCACACAAAATACGCGTCTTTGATAAAGAGGAATAGTGGGCGAAACTGACAGAAAGTTGTTGTTTAACGTCTACACCTATCGTGAAGACTTATTAGACGTTTTTTAGGGTTTTTAAGCGTCCCGAGCGCCCCGCCCGAAGGAAGTACTAAACTTTAATCATAGGCTATATAGTTCACCCCTTTGGTGAAGGGTTTTATGCACCACCAAGCGTAATGACCACAGCCCCCGCGATGCTCTCACAAGGGGGCCTCCCCGAAAGTACGTACTGACAAGAACCATTAGGTCCTTGGGGCTCCAGTACCCCGCGGTACCAGACTTAGTCTCTGGTAGGACTGGCGATCATTAGATCTTCCAACTTCTGACAGCCGGTTTGCTGTTGCCCCGTGATCCTTGGACGAAGACGCTTATGCCGGTGCTCCGTTTCAGGGCGGGGCCCGTGCGAAACTGACAGAGAGACAGACAAACATTACAAAGAATTGTGGCCGGACAGCATGAAGTTGAGTAGTTGTTTCGCGGACTGCGGGCGAACTTTTTCGCTGTATATGCCCACTCACGTCAGTTTCGGCTCGATATATTTGCCCTATGTGAGACTCAGGTGGCTGTAGATTCCACTCCTCAGGATTTCCACCTGCCTGGGTATCACATTTTTCCCAACTTCATCCCCCACAGAGGCCTTGTGGTATACATACGCAATGGTATAGTGTTCCAGTGCCAGCAACAACTTTGCACGCAGGATCCCCTATTTACCACATCTTGGGTAAAATTTAGGATTCGGACACATACGTTGCATTTCGAATTCGCTTATCGAAGCCCACACGCGGAGAGAGTGTTTTCCATTAATGGCTTTGACACCCTCTCCAATACCATCACAACTATTCTTCAGGACTACCCGAACAGTGAAATCGTTGTTGCTGGCGATTTCAATGTTCACAATACGTCTTGGCTACGCCATTCGACTCACACATCCCCGGAGGGACGCGACGCTGAGATTATGGCCTTAGAAAATTGCTTAACGTAATTAGTCTTTGAACCGACGCACATTCCAAGCGTCGATGGGTTGCATACTAATACACAAGATCTTTTTCTTACTTTGCACCCCGATAAGTACGAAGTTAAGACTTTTGCACCTCTCGGTAATTCGGACCATTGCATCATTTCCGCATCCTTTTCATACTCTAACCTTCACCACGTTCCGATTTCAGCCCCGAAACGTATCATTTTTCAATACGAAAAGGCAAATTGGGCTAAGCTCAATGAATATTTCAGGCTTTACAACTGGAAACTATGTTTCTTAGATGATAATATAAATGTCGCTGCGGAAATGATACAAAACATAATTTTGCACGGAATGCGGTCCTTCATTCCATACAAAAAAATTCAGTTAAACCCAAGGACAACAGTTGCTTTAACCAGACATGCATTGATGCTGTCAGGTCCAGAGAGGAAGCGTTTAGAACATGGCGTTTGAATCCAAACGACCAAACCAATCTGCTTGGCAAACAAGCTAAAAACAGATGCAACCAGGTAGTACGTCGTGCAAAAGCTCTGCACGAGCAGCGACTGCGTACTAAAATTCTTGCCACCCCAAAAGGTAGCAAGAGTTTTTGGTCATATTTTTTATAATATTTTTATTATTGTTTCTTCTTTAATGAATAGTTTTATAAATAATTTGATTTTAAATATTTTTTTTAATTGTTAAAAAGAAAAAAAATCTAGTTGAAATGAAATGTTTGTCTCAAACCATTAGCACTGAAACCACCTTTAATTAGAAACCTTCAGAGTTTTTCTTCCCTTTTAAAACAAAATATAATAATGAAAATAATTTGTTTACACTATCTCTGTAAATAATTAGAAAAAAACAAAAACAAAACAAAAAAGTATTAATAACCTACAACTACATATAAGTGTGTGTATTTAGTTTAATCGATTTTTAAAAATTTTCCTCAAGTTTAAGTTTTAAGTTTATTCATTATTTTCTTTTTTTAATTATACAATAAATAAATATTTTGTTTTTATTGAATTTATTCTAACAAATAAATAAATATATGGTGTATGCAAAAAACCACAAAAACAGTAAAAAGAAAACAAGTTAAAAAAGTACATTTGGCTGAGCCCAAATCTTAAATACCCTCCACATCTATATACAAAGGATGGGCGTGGCAAGTTTATGATAACGCCTTCTAATAGTGTATGTTTTACGTATCAACTTGCAATTCCAGCTTTACATTGAGTATGGATTTTTTGTTAAATTGTGGGCGGATATGTTATCCGATCATGTCCATTTTTGGCACATCGATGGATGTGATAATTATAGATGCCAAAATTTCAAGTTCATAGGTCAATTTTTGTGGCAGATATATAGATTTTTCTCAATTGTGGGCGTGTCCATTATCCGACCATGCCTATTTTTCGTACATCAATAGAAAACCATTTCGATGCTGATGAAAAATATATATACTTTGTATAGTCTCTGACGCTTCCTTCTTGGTGTTGCAAACGGAATAACAAACTTAGTATACCGCCCATCTTATGCGAAGGGTATAAAAAAAGGTAAATTAACTTGAAAAAGAAAAAAAAAAAAGAAATAATTTCAATTGAATTATGTCTAAGTAGCAAGCAAACAAAGAAAAATACACACTTACAAATTTATGCATTGAATTCCATTTATTAAATTGATTGATAGACGATTAAAGAAACAAGGAAAACAAAAATAAACAAAACAACACAAAGTTAATAATTCATGAATATACATGAACACAAAATAATACAAATTGAAGTCTATGGGAAAAGAGAGAGAGAGAGAGAGAAATAAATGAACTATTTTATAAAACAAAATATGGATGCAGTGTTTGTGTGTAATTTCAAGTTCAAAGTTCAATATACGAGTATATATGTATAAGGGTATATATTATATAATGTTAAGATTAAAAAAGCATGCCCATAATTGTAATAATTGGAACATACGCCCAATTACATATTAAGTACTGCAAACAGAAGAGGCAACTTATTATACCCTCATCAGTAAGGTGAAGGGTATAAAAATAGTCATTATTTACTATTTTTATTCAGGTGAATGGTATTTGTTATCCAATAGTTCCTTCAAAGTAAAATTTTGCTTTTTCATTTGTATTATTTGCTGCTCTATAGCAACAATTCTCATCTCCAATAAGTTGGTTATATTAGATAAATACCCTAATATACTGGATTCTCGTTCCGTTTCATTATTGTCTTTGTCATGTCCTTGATCTTGGATATCTGGGCAAACGTACCCTTCCTGGGAACTGTACGATTGATTTATAGCGCCGCTTTCTTGCCATTTTATGGAACTCGATGTATTGTCATTCTCAGGTGGATGTTCGATTGTGGCGGGAACGATGCCAGTATCATTTATATGTTTTAATATCAATTCTTCAAAATAACACAACTTTTTCACTTTGGGACGTGCGGCTTTTATATTCTTTAAACGATTTCGTAAACGAGTACGATAATCTGTCCAGACCTGCAACTCATACTCGCTTTTTAACACTATATACATGTTTTCAATACTACTATATTGTACGCACCTTCTTCCATCCGGATATGTTTCTCATGGGCGGCCCTATGTTATTCAATTGTACAACAATTTCTCGCCAATCGGCATCTACTTTATCACGCCTGAAGCCAAACGCGTATCCACGAGCAGCATATGGCCTTTGTGACATTTCGCGTATCATCAAATCAAATTGCTCGCTCGTGGTTTTCTTTATACGTCTAAAAATAATAATATTATGCAAAATTACTACATTTCAATGTTCATTATATATATATTAATGTTAAACCCACTTTCTGTTCGTATTAATTAAATGATCCATTAAAAATTTCAAATATAAATTCTTTTACAAAATTTCAAATCTATTTTATTTTATATCTATTGAAACAACTTTTTTTTTTAAATTTTCATCAATCACTCAAAATGGTAACACTTTAGGTGAAAACGTCAATTTTTTTTAATAGTCATTTATAGGTGTTACCGCTCTTTCATAATAGATTTATTTCACTTATTTACATAAAAGGTTATTTCTAATTTTGTTTTGTAAACTTTATATAATATTATTGATATATTTATACTGTGATTGTAATTTTATTCACAAGATTTAATAAATTTCAGTTGTTGTCAAGTTCACTTACTATATGATATGTCCCCGGTTTAAGTAAAAACACCATTTACTTGTAAAATATATATAGTTTATGCCGGTGTTTGCATACGATTGATGAAGAAATTTAATTTCAGAAGAAAATATGAATTTCGTGCCAAATTTAAGCTTTGATATAGTAGGAAAAGTACAAAAAAAAATTTAAGCAGGTTTTTTCCAACCTTTACATCCCGGTTTTTGAGGTATTTTCATAATATTACAAAGATATTGGCTTGCTCCAAGAAAAATCCAATATTTTGTGGTTGGATCGCATCGTAATCTGATAATTTTATAAAAAAATGAAGATTTTTTCACATTTTTATAACTTTGAAACAATGCATGCCACATCTACTTTCAATTATACTGGCCGATTTCGAATAACTGAAACGTTTAACCGAGTGCTGCATTTCGACGACATTACAAAATACAAAACCATCTTTAGATTTATCTAATGAACTGTATTTAAAAGCGATTTTCTATAATTTTCATTAATGCACAATAATTAAATAAAATATTAAGTTAGAGAGTTAATTGACAGGGGTTACAAACATAATCTAGGCACATTTAAATATATATATTGTCTTCACATTGTATACATTTCAAGCCCTTACACGTGAAGCTTTTTTACTTTTGTCAGCCTTGGCAGGTGCTGGTCCATTGCGTGCGCTTTGTATATGACGATTATAAATGCTTTAAAAAAACAAAGGACAAATGAGTATGGGTACACAGCGTTTTCATATTTGACATAAAATTACATTTTATATGTTTCCGTTTTGATATACTCAATAACATGGCTAATGCCCAGTAAGTATTGTTCAGCTATTGGTTGAACCCAAGGATTTTCCTCCATCTTCATTACCGATTTACTGCCCAATAAGTCCAGGTTGGCCACCTCGGGCGGCAGCACCTGCAACCGATTGTTCTGTATGTGCAGTTCACGTAACCGCGTCAATTCGCCGATCTCTCGCGGCAATTCCAACAAGTCATTGTCACGTAAGCCGAGAATTTGTAAATTCTTTAAATTACCCAAACCTTTGGGTATATACTCAAAATCATTATCGCCCAAATATAAAGCACGTAGAGTTTCCATCATGAAAAAGTTGCCCGGTAATAGCTTCTCATTTAGATTGTTGTAAGATAAGTCCAAGACTTCCAACACGGGAAAGGCGCCAAAGCCACGCGGTAGACTATCTAAACGATTAATGGATACATTCAAAATGCGTAATTTGGGCATGGACGACAAGGAAACTGGCAGTTCACGTAAATAATTATTGGATAGATTGAGAATTTCCAAGTTTAGTAAATTGGCGATTCCAGGATTTATCATGCTGATCTTATTATGGCTGAGAGTAAGCCGTGTGATATAAGACATATTGACTGAAAGGAAAACAAAAAATACTTAAAACTCAGGCTCAGCACTTAGTTTGAACTACAAGTAAGATTCTAAAAAGTCGTTACATTAACTGGGGTGGAGTAAAACGAATTTATATACCTCATATACGCACACACACACACGCATATCTTTGATTTTGTTTATATGATCATCACAGATTATTTATGATCTCATATGCACTCGTTTTTGGGTGTATTCTTAAAATTATTCCAAACATTTTTTTAAACGATTGATTTGTTCTCCAATGTAATAGTCGAAATATAACGGTTATTACAAATTACTTACACAACCCCGGTAACTCCTCAAAGGAACAAATTCCTTTGTCCACTAAATCAATTTCACGATTTTGGATTTCACGTGCCTCATCCAACACTTTCTTAGTCTTCGACATTTTAGCTTGTACTGGCAGGCAAGATTGATTCATTTTCATGTATAACACTTTGCTTACTCAAAAAACAAACAAACAAGTGAAATGACTCTCCAGAGAGATATAAATAAATAAGAAACGAGAGTATTATTAATTTGAGAATAATTTTTCTGGTAAGAAATGTCCAATATATCTGCCGTTTTCTATGGTATGGCAACTCTATTAATTTATTTATCATTACACATCTGAATTTATTTTGTTTAAATACTTTATGAATGCTTATGAAATATTTTATTTAGACTGCGGTTTGTGTTCTTATTTACTTTAAACACTATAAACTTTTTAAAATACAATTAAAATAAAACTATTCAGTGACATTTTCAACAGAATAATAGTGGCATGTTCTTTATAAATCAGGGATGCTATCATAACCGCAGTGGTTGTGGCATTTGCTTAACATAATTTCAAAGTCATTACAATAAGTTGCAGATTATTTTTTTTAATTATTTATGAAAAACCGTTCATTTTAAATAATAATTTTTATATAATTGCACGTTTTATAGTTTATTCATATGAAATATATTTGTTAGGACAGATTTGCATTAACACCATTCCAACCGTTTGCTTAGACAAGTATTCATCGACTGCGTATGAGTCTTCGTTTAATATGAAATTTCTTCTTACTACCGTTCAATAAAAATAGCACATGTGGTCGTTTGCATCATTAATGCACCTTTATGGCATTTATTGTTTATATGCGTATGTGATTATGCGTTTATATGTAGTTGCATGTAAGTAGTATTTATATCTTGTTTAGTCGCTTGCATTTCATCTTGACATTGTACTGATTTTTATGGCAGTTTTTATAAATGAGATTGATTAAGACTGAATATTTCTTTACACCCTACACAACTTTGGTTGGTTTGCTTGGAGGTACTTTGATAAAGTTTAGTGGCAGTGAATAGATTTTATGTGACAATAGTTTGTATTTACCGAGACTGCCAAGTGCAAATTTAGTTGTAGGCAGATTAGCGTAATGGGTGGGTTGGGGTAGGTTATTAAACGAAGTCACCGCCAGTCACCGACATTTTCATTTAACGTGTTTGTTTGCGATCAACAGTTTTATATTAAATTGCTGATAATTGCTGCTGTTGTTGTTGTAGTTTTAAAACTCGTTTTGCCATATATGTCACAATTGTGCACTGTAAAAATTTTAATTTACATTGACCATCTATTTATAAATACGTGCAAGTAGTGGAGACAACAACTGGTGGTGAATAATTTTCAATTGTTTGTTTTTAAAATAATCCAAATGGTGTTTACTCCAAGATGGCGTTTTAGCAATTTTCGTACAATGTTACAATTCACCACGCATATCAAGTGAACTATGCTTGATGAAAATGCGACAAGCCATCGGCCATCAGCAATCGAAATCCAATATGGTGGAATTGTCAAAATAGTTTGTTATGTGTTACTTTACCATGTACATGATATGGATATCAAATTGAAGGGCTTGACGAGTAGATTGTGATAAGCTAAGTGATATCTTAGAAAATTAAATATGACGGTCGCTATAAGATCATATCAGCGGATGGGATAACTATGTATACGCAAACCAAATTTCAGGTTCCTAGGTCAACCTTTGTGGCAGATATAAAATTTTTTATTGATTGTGGGCGTGTCTGAATTTCGACCTCGACCATTTTTGGCACGTCAGTCAATGGGATAATTTTGTATACGCGTATTAAATTTAAAGTTCCTAGGTCAAGTTTGTGCAAGATATATAGATTTATGTCGATTGTGGGCGATCCGAATACGCCCATTTTTGGCACATTGATGAAGCTAATATTTATAGATGTATAATTTCAAGACTATAGCTCAACTTTTATAGCAGATAAATAGATTTTTGTCGTTTGTGGGCGTGGCTCGTAACCAAATTTGCCCATTTTAAATAGCGATCTACGTGCAAAAACTAAAAGTATACAGTTTCAGCTCAATATCTCAAAATTTACGAACGTGAGAATGCGAACAAAAACAAACAGACGGACACACGGACATACGTACATGTCTAAATCGACTCAGTTTTAGGCGCTGATCAAGATTATATATACTTTGTAGGGTCTCTGAAGCCTCCTTCTTTGGCTACAAACGAAATGACAAACTTAGTATAAAAGGTATAAAAGTGTATCTCTCCTCAGCTACAAAAATGATGCAGGCTACAAAAACAAATGCATCATTTAAATACATACCAATTAAATACTAGTATGCTGGGGCGTATACGTGTTAATTAAATTCCAAAAATAATTTTCAACAACAACAACAACAAACAAACAATCATTTACTTAAAAATTAAAAGGAAAGAAAAATAACTAAAAATTAATTTATGAAGCATTTAATGCGTAAATGTTTTGGTGTCTTTCCTCTCTCTCTATCTCTCTCTCACATGCATAATTTTCAATTAGAATTATATGCGCGCCGCTTGGTAGAAAATATTGTGTGTGTGTGTGTGTGTGTGTGTGTGTAAAGCCGCAATGGTCATTAAAGTATGCCAGCATGGCGTTTTTATTGCAACATGCTGGTTTGGTGTTGCTTGCTTAATATATTTTCGTTTTCTCGAGAATTTCTTTAGAACTTCCTTTGGTGCGTAGAAATGTTTAACGCTTCAAAACTATTAAATACAACTGTTAAGCAACAGACCATTAGTTTTATTTTTAATTTTTTTTTTTTTTTTTGTGAAATTTCATCAGACCGGTTGGTTTCTTTCACTCGTTTTTTTTTTATTGTTACAATATTTGGTTATGCTGCAGACTAAGAGTGGAGGCATCACATGGAGTTGGGCTGGTTGGTATCAAAGCTGTTTTGTTCGTCGAATTAGTGTCGGACACTATATACCATCTACCAGTAGTTGGCAAATATGAGGCGACTGCTTCAACAAAGAATAACAATCTTGGGCAAAAATAATATGAAGGAAAAAAAAGCATTTGTGTGCAAATATTCTGAAAATTTGAAAGCCATTTAATTTAAAGCTCTTTGTAGCCAACTAGAGCAACATTTCCGAGACTCTGGCACACTACAAATACATGCCACACATCACTGCAAACACTTGCGATTTTACGGCTCAGTGCATTTTTCACAAATGTTCTGCAAAATGAATGATTTCATTTCATTTTTACCCATTTTAGCTTTATTACATGTATCTCCTCTCCCCATTTCTCTGCCCCTTTCCCAGTCTCTCTCTTTGTCATAACTATTGCTACTAATTGGTGGCAGTAATACTGCAGTTGTGTGTTTGTGAATATCACAAAAAAGATGGAAATTATGTCATATTGTGCGTTTGATTAAAGGCAAACTTATTGTTATTGTTGTTGACTCATTATTATTAAAAGCTTTCATTGCATTTATTGTCTTAATACTGTGCCGAATATTGACTAAAATGAATGATAATAACGGTACAAGTGAAATTTCTATAGTCGATCCTACCCGACCATTTAATACCCCACACCATCGTTTCATCAAAATATTTTCAAAAACAGTTATGGTTACATTAAGTTTGATTCTGCATCGATCGGTATAGTTGAAGGTCCCTAAGGCAATTGACATTTATAAACATCTGCACAAACTTAGGTGGTGCAGGGTATAAAAAACAAACAAAAATCGTACCGACAGCCTGAGAAGTTCCTTCCGATTTTTATATCCCTTATCATCATGAAATGAAAGTATTTTGTTTTTTTTTACTCTTTTTCTGAGCAAGTTTTCAAATGTCAGGCTTTTGCCCGTTTCAGGCAATTGTCTATGTTTTTCTTCCACTGAAGATTACGTGCAACTACAAATTGCAAAAATTGTTGTTGTTGTTGTTGTTTTTCCCAAAGAATAATTCCCATTAAGTATTGTACCTTTAATACTTGCCACCTAATAACAATCTGTGACGAAAGACAGAATTTCGTCAACAACCATTCCTTCTTAAATCTCATCACAAAGAAACGTACATTTCAACAAATCACTTGGGAAACACAAAAAAAATCCTAATTTTGTTTATCCCATATTTTGGTGAAATAATCCTTTTGCAAAAGCATTTAAGGTGTTATGTGCTGACTAAATATAAGGCGAAGAGAATGGTCGCGTTTGTGGGTTATTTGCAGAAACCATTCGCATCGAGATGAAGTGTCTCTTAACTCTAACGTTAAATGATTTTTATACAAAGAGTTCGTGTTTGCAATTGTTGAACGTTTACAGAGAGATTCACGTTTCATTACAGAGATCGTTTGAGAATTACTTGCGGTATTTTGAACACATTAACGAAACAAAAGAAAGTGTCAAAAAATCCGCAATCTCATAATTGCCAACCCAATAATAATAATAATTATTATTTATTAGGATTTGTTGGTATTCATGCCAAAGTTCAAAGTACGTCCAAATATAAAATTATTTATTTATTCATTATAGTAACACATCTGTTGCAACTACAACTCTGATGTTGCTATTGTTGTTATTATTATTTCTAAAATATTGTAACTGCAGGATGATTAAAACTTTTCTGGTTTGTCAAAAAAAAAATAAAAATAAAAAAACTCATACATAAACAAGTACAAAAACTAAATTTGGCTTAAAACAAATGGTAAATACCCAGCTGCGTCTCCTCCGTACCGAACATGGCCTACAACTGCTTACCTGCCCTCTAATAGTGTTTAAGGTGTATAATGCATAATTGAACATTCAAGTAGAGTTTTTCGCCATTTTATAGTTTTTGTAAATTGTGGGCGTGTCTGTTAGACGGTCGCGCATATGGATGACAGGGCCAAACAATCTATTAATATGTGCATCGAATTTTGGCTTTCTAGATTAATTTTAATATTTTGTGGGCGTGGCTCTTAACCGATTTTACCCACTTCGAAAAATGTACAATTTTTTTAGCTGTATATCTCAAAATTTGCTACCGTGACAGTGCTGCCAATAGTAGGCTGCACACGGACGGACGTTTCTGATTTTGGTGCTAAGCAAGAATATACAAGGTGTTACAAAAGGAACAGCAAACTTGGTATACCCTGCATTAGTAGGGTGGAGTGTATACCAATACCACAGAAACATTCCTCATAGCCCCAAAATCATTTCTATTTATGTAAATGTTTTCATATTTTACTCTATTTTCGTACACACACACGCATACACATACACACACCATTACAACATTACCCCCGAAAATATAGTTTCGACACTTTTTGACTAATATTTATTATACGTAACACCATTCCAGCATAATACCATAATTAATTATTGTATAAGTAAAAAAATTATGCATTATGGGCAGAAAACTTTAATAGAAATGTGAAAATAATACGTAAGTACGAGTATATATAATTTGTTGTACCGCACTGTTGGCATGGAATAAGATTTTTGGGCAATAACAACAATAGCAATAACTGTGTAGTATGGTTTACGTTTTAGTTTTAAACGTAAACAATTTTTAAACAAATAATTGCTCACCAGAGGGGCGGGCATAGCTTGATGGGAAACTTTTTAATTCATTGACAATCCATTAAAAATCTTTTCGGGTACTTAGCCAGAGACTAATGTTTCATATACGTACGTTACACAACACAACATACAATGGTGAGGAGTTGAAGCATTAAAGAGGAGTGCAGGCAGGCAGGCAGGTAGGGTGGCAACGGGATGCTTACAAATAATAGCGAAAATAATGTTTTTGCAGCAACAACACCAACTTGACGAAGAGCGAGAGAGAGGGAGGGCGTTTTTATTTTATGACAAATATGCGGCAGTTTATGATTGTTGTTGTTTTTGTTGTAACGGATAACATTCGCAAACTTTTAACAGTTTCAACCACAAAATATGTTGAAAAAAAGAGAAAAAAAGAAAAGCAACTTGAACACCGTAAAAGTTTGTGTGAGTTGGACGGCAAACTAGATTGTGTGTGGGGTGGGTGTGCTGTGGTGCTGTGGTGCTGTAGGAGTGCAGTTTAGGGAGTAATACGTATACATGTGAATGGCTATAGAAAAAGTTATCGTTGTATTGTTGGTGTTGTTGTGGTTTTTTCAAGCTCATAACTCTTAGGCAACCAACTGGCAACGATAACAAGCTCAACAGGAGAGAGACTTACAGAGGGAAATGGATGAGGAGCCGGAATGCTATCAAGGTATGTTTGGTGAAATAATCTGTAGTGTTTGGAATCTGTACTACTTTCAACAAATAGAACAACAATGCAAAGCATAAAAAAAAGCATAAAAATAGGCAACAAGTGCACAGTCGTAGCAATAGCAATTAAAGCTTAAAAACATGAGCACCCTGTGCAGCACGTATTTATCCCGAAAGTATATTAAGTTGATGTGCTAACTATGTAACAGCTGAATGGCTCGGGTGTGTGAATAACATATTATTTCACACCACACCACACGGAATTCACGCATAATTGTGTGTGAGCTGCAGAATGCAATTTTTAGAAATTTCCTGACTCAAACCATTGTTCAAACCATCCCCCTTCGTTCAACTGGCTACCTAGCAGTGTAGTGCCGTAAATGGCCCAACTGTGCCGCTTCTTTTTCACATTTCCATTTATTTCTTTTCTGGGTTGCTCATGTTATGTTAGTTTCGAACTATTGTTTTTGTTTTTTTACTTATATGT
This sequence comes from Ornithomya chloropus, assembly GCA_963971445.1. NCBI lineage: Eukaryota > Metazoa > Arthropoda > Insecta > Diptera > Hippoboscidae > Ornithomya > Ornithomya chloropus. The sequence goes on from OZ020530.1 coordinate 53,367,935, forward strand.
ATGTGCTTAGAATTAACAAGAAGAAATACATGCAGCGGTCATAACATGTAAAATATTTTGTATATTATGTGTATTTATGCGAACGTACTGAACGGCAATATGTGGAAGTGGGCGAGATACTCGTGAAATCGTGCATTTATAATAAATCGATTGAAAGCACTTTGAATCTTACAGATTCCAAAAACAAACGAAAACAATTTACCGTTGCCGTACGGTACATATGATGCCGCAATCCTGCCCGTACGCGCCAAACACAGTTTCCATATACCTCACAGTTAATCTGTGTGGTTTTTTTACAACCCTTCAAATACGTACACGACCTACAAGATATAAATAAAACTTTTGGAAAACAACAGGAAAACTACAATCCCGCTTCTTATACCCTCTTCACCTTGGTGAGGAGTCGGTATACTGTGAAAGCGTGGTAACCATCAAAATCTGAGTTGCATTGTACAATTTTTTTGTTTCTGCATGCAAATCGCTATATAAAGTGGGCAAAATCGGTTAAGAACCACGCCCAAAATTGCGCAAAATCTATTTATCTGCCACAAAAATTGATCTGTGAAATCGAAATTCGGTACCCGTTTACATAACTATATCATTTACTAATACCCCTACCACCTTACGTAAACCGCCTTAAACGAATCGATCTGCCTTCGCTCGAAAAAAGAAGAAGAATGCTGGGTATGTCATTTATATATAAATTGATAAATGGTGATATTAACAGTTCGTTGTTGCTAAATGTATTATCTTTTGTTGTACTCGCCCGTTTCTCAAGACACTATGCGCCAATTTTTCTTCCACAATGTCGGACTAATTATGAAATGTTTTGGTCGTTTCGCGTATCTTGTAAAGACCTTAATGAATATTATTCGCACGTGTCCTTGTCCGAATCAGTCGCCTCTTTTAAGAACAATTTTTTAAGTTGTAATAATTAACGGTTGCCTGCTCTCTACTCTATACATACATAATTGGTCTTCGCAAATGTGTGTATATAGAAATGAACTCATTTATACGAGTATATAGTCCTAGCACCAATATATGCTTATTTATACACATATGTGCATATACATTGTACATTGTACGCTTACTATCATTTGTATTACCTTATCCTTACTAATGTCAGTAAATTTTTAGTTATTCTTGTCCAGCATTAGCTGCGTCATCGATGGAGATCGCCGCTTCTTAGTTTTAACTATTAATCATAGACATTACTACGTGGTTTCATTTATGTAATTTCAATTTATTTCAATTAAGTTCTGTAAGAATGTCTACATATGTAGTCTTCGTTTTATGAATTGGCTGTAAATTAATCTAAGGTCTTATAATTACAAATAACATCTATTTATGTTCCAAAAATAGGCGTGATATGCTATAATAGACACGCCTACCATCGATAAAAATCTGCATAACTGCCACAAAAATTTACTTATAAAATTGAAACTTGATGCATATATTATAATTAGCTCATTAATGAATGTGGCAAATGTATGTGGGCGTGGTTGGATAAAAGATATACTTCGAAAATTTACAAAAAAAAATCTTTTGGTGTAGAGTGCGATTTAAAAGTTGATGCGAACACACATGCTTAAGTAGGGACCTGCCATGCCCACGCCCACGCGAAATTGTTACTTAAAATGAAGGGTATTTAAGATTCGGTCTCAACTAAATTTAATCATTTGACATGTTTTTTCTGCAATCAGACCATAAATCCTAAGTATTGTGTTTATGCAAGGAAACTATTAGTCATAGCTGCTATACCATTAGAACACCTAAACCCGCCATACAACATACTTCACTTTATAGGTTAGATGTATATTTTTGAGATAGGTTAGATTTATTTTATTAATATCATCTAGTGAAGGAAAAGTTTCGCATCAAAAAAAAATAAAATAAAATAAAATAAATCCTCTAATAATCTCTCTTTGTCAAGTTTCTTAAATGTGTTATGTCTGTCCACAGTAAAATTGTAACAGTAAGTAAGGGCCAATTAACAACGCATACTACATAAACAATAATAATCTCCCTAGAAAATATTTGTCCTTCCGTCCATCATATACTTTGCATGGTATTGGCTGCCTAAGCAAAAAATATTATTTTTTATTTATTTATTTTATTTTTATTTTTTATTTTTTTTTGGGAAAAAAGTGTATTTAGCATTCGTTGAAAGCGAATTCCGTCAGTTACCTTTACCAAATAACACTAAAACTAAAACCATAAACGTTCAAATTGTTGGCGATTTATAAAATTCTAACACGCTACAACTCATAGACTTATCCCTTTATCATTATTATTATTGTTGCTGTTGTTGTTGTTGTTGTTGTTATCATTATTACTATTATTATTATAGTAGGTAGGGTAGGGGGCCTTTGCCATAATCGATGGAAATTTATGACTGGCAATGATGCTGGTAAATTGTAGGCGTGGTGTTCAATATTTCCAAGTGGAAAACAATTTAAAAATTTCTAAAAAGCCTGAAAAAATTAACCTTTGATCAGTTTTTATTTAACTGAGAGCGTGTCCTGCGAAAAACTCTATCACGGTTTCTGCGATCAACAGAGATCTGACAAATACGTATTATTTATATATTCGTAAAGCCTTCTTGTAGCATTTTTCTTTTGCTGCTTTATCTGTAGATAGTTCTGACACTTTTCGTTAAAATTTTTATTAATAAATTTTCTACAAAAAAAAGTGATACTTTTTCAATTAATTCCATCAGTTAAGCATCAAAAACACTAACATCATAAAGATGATGATTATAAAAAAAAAACAGAGCATAAAAATTTATGCATATATGCATTAATATGGAAACAAATTCTGTGCAAAAAAAAAACATTCAAGCAAGGATATCATTTATGTGCCTGATGCATAAATAATAAACACATACAGAGAGAGAAAGAGAAAGAAAAAGAAAGGATACAGAGTGGAATAAATTTAGGTTAGCGAATATGTATCAAGGAAATATAAATATTAAACACCTACCTGGCCATTCATCACTACGTGCTGCACTTGTGTGTGTGTGTGTGTGTGTGTGTGTGTGTGTGTGAATATTGTTTTGCACAATAAAAGCCTACCGAGCTACTCTGAGTCCGGCATTCACACTCACCTAAGCTAGGCACTGCCGTAGCTGTTTGTATAACATCAACATATACTCGTACACCCACGTACACATATACATCACAACGTATAATATTGTGTCATCAGCATCGTCAGCATCGTCAGCATCATATCATATTAATTCAGTTAATATACAAGAGTTGATTTTGTTTTCTGTTTTTGTTTTTGTATTTTTTTGTCATGTTTTCATGTAGCGTACATGCAAAAAGTCAGAAAATTTTAAGTCAAACGAATGAGTAACTACACACACACACACACACACGGAAATGGTTATGACGCGGATATTTTGATGATGTACGCTCCAGTTTTTCTTCGCGGCTAATTCTAACAATTTTTATGATAGTTTTTTGCTGTTGTTGTTGTTGGTTGCTGTTGGCTGTATTGCTTGGTTGGTGTTATTAAAAACATACTGGTAATTTTGGCATAACAAAACATACACAACAACGCTAACGCTAACATCAAAAACAACAACAACAGCAACAGCAGCACCCGCATAATGAAAAAGCCAAATCTAGCTGCCATTGGGGTATATACTCAAAGAGAGAAAGCTAGTGTGTTAAACATACGCATTCATATGAAATTGATAATAATGAACGTAATCATGATATCAATTATGATAATAATGATGATGTTGTTGTTGTTGTTGTTGTTGTTGTTAATTATGTTGATGACAAACTGGTAGGCAAACTCTAGTCAAGCCTTTACTTAAATCTAAGCTCTCTGTATTCCATACAATAGCGGTGGACATGATAGCGTGCGTATGTGTGACTGTCGGTATTTGTATCAAGGCGCAACCGATAGTACACAGTAGCTAAAATAATTTACATCTGCTGCTCACTATGAATAAACGCGTGCACACATGCATACATAAACGTGTTTTGCTTAAAGAATTAAAAAAAAACAAAACTCATCAACATCATCTGCATTCTAGAGTGATGTTAACACATACGTACGTAAGTACATACGTATGCCTTAACATAATAAAAAGGTTTCCACTAATAACAAGAACAACCAACAACACACCGAAAGCTACAAGAGTAGTATAAACAATAAGGTAGAAATTATAAAAACTGAATTTGCATTAGAAGCGGATTTGTGGCTGCATTAACAAAAACAAAACGGTACTTACGGTGCTGCATACAAATACACACATACATTTGTTAGTACAAGAAGTAAATTTGGCTCAGGCACAAGTCTTAAACGCCCTCAGCATCTACATAGTAACAGTGGGCGTGCCAGGTACCGAATTACACTATCCAATAATATACGCATTATGCCGAGTACTGTGGGCTACGATCTCCATACAAGGGGTAAAATGCTTATGTGTCTCAAGTTTCAACTTCTTAACGACATTTTTGTGGTAGATAAATAGATTTTTGCCCATTGTGGGTGTGGCGCCTGACCTACCTTGTCCATTTTGAATAAAATTTTAAAATTTCAACAATTTCAGCTCAATATCTCCAAGCTAACGTTCGTGAGAGGGCCGACAACAGACGCGCATTTTGATGATGTTTTAGATTATCTTCCTTGCAAAGCGTCTGCTTCTGTGTTTTGCAAATGGAACGACAAACTTAGTATACCCTTCAGTTTATGTGGAGCATATAAAAATATCTCATTTACAAACTTTTTGTGACTGCTTTCTCTAGCAGAAATATATATTAAATTAATGCGAACGCTTGTAATTTCGTTTTATTTTATTTTGTTTTTATTTTATTTAACAGGTTGAAATATCCTAGGACATTTCCTATTGATCCTATTACCTGATTAGTCCATTTTTAGGATCTCTCTCTATATGACGAAAATTCACATTGCTTTGTATTCAATGGCAAAATTGGTTGAAGAAGACTTAATAATTGATCTCGGACCATTTTTAGACGTTCTTTCCATATAACGCTTTTTCATGAAGTGACTTTTTTTACAACAATGGCTCGCATTTGCGGATACAACTGAACCAACTTTAGCATAAACGGTGAAACTAAGTGGTGCAGGGTATTACGTAGCGAGGGAGAACTGACTTTTCCGTTTCAATTTGTCTATTTTTTATTGCAAGCAATCTAGCTTGAGCACTGAAGTCACAAAGGCAAAAGTGCGCAATGTAGGGTGAGATGAGATGAGGTTGGTCCACTTCAGCGATGAACTTAATAAACTCAATAAATACGTTTTATTTAATTTTATACATGGAAACTTTAAAACATCCATCTAGAAAAATATGCTGAGCAGGTTGTTGTAAAGAGTTTTTTCCTCTTCAAAGCCTGACGTTGGAAGCTGTTGGAAAACAACAGAATAACAAAAAAAAAAAAAAAAAAAAAAAACGTCCGTGTAAGAGGTTGTGATTTTTGCACAACAATGCAATATGTATGCAAAATATACCCGCAGATACATGGACTACACCTCAGCAAGTAAATAAATGTGTTTATTTGTGTGTGTGCATGTGTGTGCTTGCTGCTATTATGTATTCTAAAACTATACACAATTTGAATATTATACTATGCGCCACCACACGCCTAAGTGGTTTATGTGCTGTCAGAATGTTAACGCTCCTCATGCCTGATGCCTGCACACAACTCGAAAAAGCTAACAAGAGCTTTAATGTACAAACACCACAAACAAAATATCACATGTATAAGAATGGTTTTGTACATAACTGTATGCCGGTGGTGTGATATTTATTTCATCTTCTTCTTCTTCTTACCTCTCTGTAATGCAAAATAAACTATTTTTTTGTAACTTTTCTCTTTCTTCCCGTTTGTAATCATATGGGTGCACTTTTAATTCAGTTTACTGGGCTAGCATAAGGAACACACGAGTATGCTTTCTATCCTCTCGTCCAATACGTTCATACATAATAATGTACAACATATATGCAAAATTTATGTGAAAAAACAAAGAATCAGGAATAAACTGAAATCTGTTTTTATTCATGTGATACCTGAAATTATACACGAACAAAAAACAAGCGAAGGAGAAATAATGCTAAATGCTAAATGCTTAAAGTCAAACAAAACATACCATGTAAAAGGAATTTGAAGAAAAGTATACAACTCTTCTCTTCCTCTCTTTTTTTCACACACACACGCACTCATAGAGAAAAATATAGCACAAAGAAGAAGAAGCACTTTTGTTGACTTTTATCACTTTTCTTGATCAATAGTATTCAAGACGAAAAAAATAATTATAAAGTACTTGCAAATCAAAGATAAAGAGAAAAACGGATATATTGGAAAACAAGTAGAAAAACTAAATTTGGCTTAGGCCAAATCTTAAATACCCTCCACCTCCACAACTGTGGGCGTGGCAAGTATATATATATATATATATATATAGATTGCGCCCTCTAATAGTGTACGTATTACGTATCAGCATGCAAGTCTACTTTTACGTTGAATATAGTTTTTGTAAATTGTGGGCGTGTCTATTATACAAACACGCCCATTTTTGGCACGTCAGTCAATAAGATAACTATGTATACGCGTACTACATTTCAAGTTCATAGATCAACTTTTGTGGTAGATATAACAATTTTTATTAATTGTGGGCGTGACTGTAATCCGAATACGCCCATTTTTGGCATATCGATGAAGCTAATATTTATAAATCTACATACCAAATTTCAAGTTTACAGCTCAATTTTTGTGGCAGATAAAAAGATTTTTGTTGATTGTGGGCATGGCTCTTGACCGATTTTGCCCATTTTGAATAACGATCTTCGTGAAAAAACTAAAAGTGACTGTACAAAATTTCAGTTCAATATCTCGAAATTTACGCTCGTGAGAGTGCCAACAACAGACAGACATACGGACACACGGACCCACAGACACACGGACACACGTACATACATGTTTAAATCGACTCAGTTTTTGACGCTGATCAAGAATATATATACTTTGTAGGGTCTCTGACGCCTCCTTCTGGGTGTTGCAAATGGCAGAACATACTTAGTATACCCTCATCACTGAGGTGGAAGATATAAAAAAAAGAATAAATAAAAAGAAATCTTGAAAATTTCAATAAAAAAATTAAAAACAAGTAAGAGGCTTGAGCCAAATCTTAAATACCCTCCAAGTCTACAACAATGGGCGTGGCTGATATTTATATATTGCGCCCTCTAATAGTGCATGTCTTACGTATCAGCTTGCAAGTCTAGTTTTATGGTGAATATGGTTTTTTGTAAACTGTGAGCGTGTCAGTTAAGCGACCACGCCCACTTTTTGGCACATCGATGAATGGAATAACCATAAATAAATGCACCAAATTTCAAGTTCATAGGTCAATTTTTGTAGCAGATATATAGATTTTTGTTGATTGTAGGCGTGGCTCTTGACCGATTATACCCAATTTCAGAACCAACCTGCACAATAACTCAACCATCACTTCAGCCAGGTTATCAATACGTAAATTTTTACAATCTGGAGAGTGAGTAACATAGAACACACAGATGGACAGACAGACATAGCTAGATTGACGCGCTATTCAATGGTGGTTCAGAATGTATATACTTTGTGTAGTCTCTGACGCCTTCTTTTGGGCGTTGCAAACGTTTCAACAAAGTAATGCATACCCCCATATGCATGCAATGGTGGGTATAAAAGCAATCATAACAAATTGAAGTAGTTTTTATTTTTTTTTCTGGAAATCAACTGAAAGCTGATTCTTGTTTGCGTGTGTACACAAAATTAAACTTTTAATGATAAAGAAAAACTATCCAGATGAGATAAACAAACAAATCAATAAACAAAAAAAAAAATAAATAAATAAACTCTTTATAGTTTTTTGCGTTTCTACCTTGGTGCTGCACCGTAAAATATTTAAATTATTATTTATTTTAATTAAAATATTTAAAATAGTGTGGCTTGAAATTAATATAAATACTAAATGAATTCCTCAATAATAAATAATTGAGAGGAACGAGCATACGCTAAAGTTTTGGGGTTCCTTTGATGAATGGAAAGTGGAAAAATTTCAACCGGGATATAAAAACTGGCTCATTAAAAGTGTCGTCCCTCGCTAGTTACCCATTTTTGCCATTTCTCTGGCAATGCAGGGATGCCATGGCGATAAAATGACGCGTACTTGGATCGAAACCATTCATACAACCTGCTTCGAGTTTGGTATCGCCTTGAGAAAATAACAATCGGAATAATCCGTACCGGTCGGACGTGTATCAAATGGCCTACGCAAGCCCACCTCGACGGATTGTGCATGCCAGTGCTACAGACTGTTGGTGTCTTTAGAAAATACCACACACCCCAAAAGAACATCTCCTTGCAAACATTAACACAAACTTCATAAGACCTACACAAAAATTGGACCAAGACATAAATCTCTTTGCTTAAACGAATAATTGCTTAATAGGGAAACAAAACAGTTGGCTTTGTGCCAAAAAATGTAATACAAAGAAGAGGATTAAAAATCCTTTAAGTATTTAAGTACAGCTAAAAAATTAAGTTACTTAAGGACTGTTTAATTGAAAAGTGTCACTCAGGCGCTTACTGTGTCGATGCCAAAAATTTCAATTTTTTTATGCATATAATTTTTTTTTTTGTGATCTTTCCAAAGGAAAACGTTCGTTCAATTATTAGAAAGCAAATATTTTATAAGCTAAACGAAGCAGATTTAAGCGTCATTTTTACACAAGTTGATGGCGAATGTCCTAAATCTTAATAAAATATTTAAACTAAACATAACTATACTACAATAGAGGAAGAAGAAGAAGAAGAAGAAGATGCAAAGTGAGCTGTATAGACAACTAGACAACCAGCGCCTTATTATGTAGAAAAGTTTGCTTGTTGACTAAACTCTTTCGGGGCTGCAGGCATTTTAGAATAATATATAAGTTAGAGAGGTGCTTGTTGTGCCGAAAAAAGTTCTCCATCATTAAAAAATATTTTTTAACTTACCAACCAACTTTCTTTACAGCAAATCGACGCAACAAACATGGAAAGTATTTTTACTTATACTAAGTTTTATTGTTTGGCTTGCAGCGGCTAGCGGTTGGTTCCAGTAACATTCCAGAAAATTAAAATGTAACTCGATCTAGCCATGTTGGAGTATTGTTTATATTTCTTATATCATGTAAGATCATCACATGCTAAGTATACTAAGTTTGTCATTCTATATGCAACACTTAGGAGGAGCACTACAAACTGTATCGATCTAGACATATATGTCCGTGTGTTTCTGCACGCAGATCTCCATTTAAATTAAGCAAAAGCGGTTGAGGGCCACGCCTACAATCGCCCACAAAAACTTATTTATGACATTGAATTTACTTATAATTACCGCAACCATAAATGTGCCAAAAAGGGGCGTGGTTGCTTAAAAGGCACGCCCACAATTTACAAAAAAAAACCTAATCAGCGTAAAACATGCATGTTATACAAAAACTATTAGAGGGCGTAATCGTGTCTGCCACGCCCACTGATTGTATGAATTTGTGGTGTTTAGTTTAGTTTTCTCACTTGTTTTTTAATGCCTCTCTCTCCCTATTATTATTATTCTCTTGCCCTCTCTTCTCGCTAATGATTCATGTGTATAATGAAGCCGGTATAATTGAGACATTCCTATATACAAAATTTATTTATTTATTTATTATTGTTGTTGTTGTAGTTCTCTTAAAATTTATGCCCGAATTAAGGAAAACATTTTGAAACACTTAGCGCAACATTGAATAGTTTGAAATTTTAAGTTGAAGCTTATGTCTGCTATATATGGTACATATGAATGCATGTAGAAATGTTTGTACAATGTGTTTGGATATGTAAGCGCCAATCTAAGAAGAGGCACAAGGCTTATCAGCATCGAATCTTTTACATGGAAATTTTTAAGGATTTGAACAGAAATGGTATGAGAGAGAGAGAGAGAGAGAGAGAGGTACAGACTTAAATGAAATGAAGTACACAAGCACTAAACAATTTTGCTTAAAGTATATTAACAAAGTACACACACGCACACAAGCACACACACACACATAATCACAAGATAAACACACTCGGCTACAACTAGATGTCTATATGAAAGTGTGTGTAACGTATGAGCAACATAATCTCGATGCTAAGAGTTTCGCGTGCATGTGTGTGTATGTATGTGTGTTTGGGCATTTTGCATAGCAGAGCATTATAGCAACGCCAGTTGTTGGTTGCAATTGCTATAGTGTCAGAATTTGGTGCTAGTGTTTAGGTTGTAAGGTAAATATATGACCAAGAGAGTAGTACGTACATACACCAATGGCCAGCAAGGCAACACAACACAACATAACACAACACAAATTTTATTTCACATACATACACGTTGTAGATCCCATAACAATACATTTTCATTGTATACCTACACACACACACACACACACACACACACACAACAGCAACGGTTCACTAAAGCTAAAATATTTAGACTACCAAGATCTCATCAACCAACAACAACAACAACAACAACAACAAATACAATAGCAAAATGTTGGCAGTAAAGAAAAAAAATCATTTTTGGTCAACACATTCCCGTTCAGCAATATATGTGAAAAGTAATTTGAAAAAAAAAAATAAAAAAAGTCTAAACTTTTCCCATCAAAATAACGTATTTCGCTGGCTTAGGATAAATATCCTGAACCATACAAGCAACACAAACACATGCACACACACATGATAACAAACATTACAGCAACAATGTGCTGCCGTTGGTTATTAATATACTGACTAGCATGTTTCTTTATTATGCAGCAAAAAAACAAAACAACAACAATAACAACAAGTATAACAAGTAAAATAAACTCTATGTAGGTATTTGGCTGAGGCCAAATTCGGAATACTCACCATCGACAAGTCTTCTGTACTTTACCAGTAATGCGGTAACTGTACTTAGACAGACAGACAGACATGATTGGATGCTGATTCAAAATACATATATACTCCGCTGGACCTCTAACGCCTTTTCTTGAGTGTTTCGAAAAAATTGCATATATCCTCACATACCACCATATGATACGATGGTGTGGATATAAAAATGAAAATTCACCAGCACTAACTATAGTTTAAAACTTAAAGTGCAACAGCACCAAAAAACTGTATAAAAGCAGAAAAAAAATTAAAAAAAAACTCACAAATGTATGTTTGTGTGAATATTTGGAATCTTTAACAACATAAAATCCAACAAAACAGACACACACACACACACACACACACACACACACACACACACACACACACACAATCTCAGTGCTACACTTATGTTGTTAGCAAACGCAAAAATGATTTATGAATTTGCAGCTAGTGTTTGTTTGGGTGTGTGTGTGTGTGTGTGTGTGTGTGTGAGTTAAGCATGTGCTACTTACTACTTGCGGGTAAATAAATTCACTTCTTAAATTATATTATTTTTTTATTATTATTTATAATAATATTATATTACAACACAGACAGACATATATAACAAACACACACGCACGTTCCGTTGTGTAAATCAAATTGTTGCTATCTGTTATTCCTCCTTTACATGCTGTTGGGTTAGAGTATAGAATGCTCTATAATGAACAGAAAACTTATTTTGTTTATATATCAAGTGATCGTTATAATAATTTTCAGTTTTTACACTTTTTTTCCATCATAAAATTATTTGTATGTAATTTTATAGCGTGTTTTTCAATAATAAAAAAAAATAATAATAATTTTATTATTTATTTTCTCTATTAAGAACTGAATAAACATTTTCTAAAATGGTGTTTAAAGAGTTGATTTATTTATTTTTCAATTAGTGACAATTCTTTTTTGTTTTAAACTAAATCTTAATATTTTGGACAGATGGACACCGTGTCTTTATACGGAAGTCATTTCCAATTTTCCAAGATACAAATAATCTGAGACTAACTGTGTTTTTAATTAGTTTTAAATAAGAATTTATATATAATATAAATAGTGGGCGTGGCAAGTGTGATTACAGGTTGCTTATGGTTTTTTGTAAATTGTGGGCGTAGTCCGATGTGTCTTTACTGACCACGCCCATTTTAGACACATTAATGAATATATTACAAATATATGCGACATATTCTAACGTCATAGGTGAATGTTTTTGGCGGATGAATAGTGTGGAGAATATAGAACTGTGTGGAGAAACAATTTCAGCTTAATATCTTTAAAATTTACGATGGTCAGAATGCAACAACAGACAGACGCACGGACACACTAATCCGACTCAGTTTTTGATGTAGAATCTCTGATGTCTGCTTCTGGGTGTTGCAAATGGAATGACAAACTTAGTATATCCTTATAAAGAGGGTATACAAAATTATCCTTTTGTGATGACTAAATAGGTAAATAGGTCTAAAAAGCGATTCACTTGGACCCTGTAACACATTACAGTCTCCGTTATAATTATTGAAAGAAACTATGCTTCGAAAGAGACCTTTTCCAGGATGGTGGCATGTCCCATATCTCTACGATACTTGTGATGACTAAATTAAATCCGTACATATATATAAAAAAATATTATTTTCATAATTCTTAGCAATGGGTTGCTTGCTGAAATTGCAGTTATTTAAAAAAATATATTGGTTGTTGTTTGTTTTGTTGTAATGTTATTTTAACTTTTCTTAATTTTCTACTTTGGATTGTTCATTACATTCCTGTATGCACAGCTTGAATGATTGTATACACAGCGAGTATAGAGAGTATTGTCAGTTTTTGTAATAAATCCACATTATTCATTTCAGATGTTTTCGCTTGTTTGCTTTACGTAAAGATAAAAAATACAGGTAAAAATAACAACTACAACAAAAACATAACGAACAGAAATTAAACGGAACTAAGTAAGAGAAAGTTGATAGTGGTGCTGGTGTTGGTGCTGCTGCTGCTGCTGCTACCAGTTACAAACGGTCCTCGCCTCCGTGCTCGCGTTTATATGAAGAAACATTAATCGAAGTTATGAAGGAACAGAAAAACCAAGAGAATTGCAGTATGAATGGATTCCGTATTTATTGACGAAACTGACAGCATAGCAGAAAAATTTTATGTTTTTAAATAATTCGTAGTGTACACATACATGCACTTGGGTTTCCTTTTTGCTTTTTGCCTCCCTCTAAGTGTAATAAGCTTGTGCTGTGATACCCTTGTTCATTTCACTGTTCGATTCACTGTTATTTCCTTCTTTCGGGTCCATTTCTAGTAAACTGAAATGATTGAAAATTAATTGAAGAACATTACCAGCATGAATGGAACCTTAATGGGGCCACTTAAAAGTTTTTTTTTTGTTTAGTGAAAAGAAAAGAACGAATGAACAGAGAAGTGAAAATGTAATCAATTTAATTATGAAATTATTATAAGTTGGTTGGTAGGTCCTTGGTGGCAAGGCGAACATATGGTTTAGTTGATAGTCGCACAAAGTTAGCCAATAAGTTGTTAATTAAAATGGGAGCGATGTAGAGAAATGTAGATAATTTTCAACTCCGAAACTGTTGCAGTTGATCAAAGCCTAACTAGCTATAGTAAACATGAGTTATTGTTATAGAAAAGTCTTATAGAGAGCGAGCTGACCCAAGCTTAGAATATATATGCTGCACCACTTGTGGGAATGTTTTAGTTCCTAGACGGCCAATGCCACATCTACCTTCAATTATACCGATAGGATCCAGAATCAAAATCTGAATCGATTTAGTTCATGTCCCTCTGTCTGTCTATGTAATATTGTTCGCAAGCTATTTGGTCGCAATTTGGTACAAAAATATAGATTGGCTCAAAGGGGGAACCCTTTTGAAAATGGACATGTAAGGTCCTACTTTAAAGAAAGTCCTTATATGGCGAAAATTTGCAATTCTTAAAATGTTTGACGAAATTTAGGGAAGAATAGTTAAATGACTTGATCATTTTGAACCCATTTGAACCATTTTTTGAACATATTTTCATTTAAAGATATTTCACAAAGTATCTCATGTTTACGCAGCTATATATATATATATAGGTAGAGGGTATGATTCTAATAACATCTTCACTTGTTTCGTTGTCATTTAAGTAGTAAAGAAACAAAGAAAACGAAATATATTAAAAATTATAAAAACATATTTTAACCACTAAGGTATGGGTTAATTTCAAAGGTCAAATAAATTATTTTTGTACACTGTTGTTCGGCCCCGCCTATTTTCCCATTCATTACATCCATGATTGCCAAAAAAATAAATTTAATTTGGTAGCTTTGTGAATTATGTGTCGGATTGGGGGCGTGGCTGCTAGCCGATTTCCATTTACGATTTAAAAGAGTTGAAAATTGAGTGAACTAAGTCAACGCAGACAGATTTTAGTACTTGATCTGTGTGAGATCAATGAGTTTTACAAAACGTATAAAAAATTAAGTTTACCCCCATGTAGTGTGAAGGGTATAAAAGCCAACATATTTTATATATGGAGAGAGATAACAAATCAAAGCGTGAGTGGGAGAGTAACGAAAGTATAGACAGAAGATAAGTAAATAAAATCGTTGGTAGAGAGCCGTAGAACAATGTTAGCGTAGCGGCTAAAAGCAGGCCCATCTAAACCATACGGTGCGTAACATTTACGAATGAGTCAAATACATACAAAACCTCAGCAAACCTATACTTACCTACAAATATTTCAATTCAAGTTGGGTAGGCCAAGCTACATAAGAGAGCACTGCACTGAGTACTGTTTAAGGAAAGAGATCTGTGAACAGAGGCATTTGTGGGTTTTGTGTCTGGAGAGCGAATAGATATGTGGCTGATAGCACTTAGCCACAAAGCTTAGGTTAGTTAAACAATCAGAGCTGCCATAACATGGTAAACTGGATACTCTGCCGCGGTCTTTACTTATAAAAATTTTTTGTCTAAAGCCTGGGTGTGACTAAATGTGAAAATATTAAATATATAAACAGTTGCTTCACTTTACTACACCTTTAAGCTGTTGCCATAAAAACCGCAGAAAACATTTTCAACAGATTAATAATTTTATTTGCGTTTGACTGCAAACAAAGGGGAAAAAAGGCAATTTTTTTCATTGTGTTATAACAAGATGTTACATAATAAATAAAGGTGATCAAGAGAAAAAGTGATAAATTTAATTATTAAAGCATTTCATAACTTTGTTGTTGTTCTTGTTGTTGTTTGTTGTAATACAACAACAAATAATTATTGAAAAAATTTATACGATAACAATCATGTCAACACATCCCAGTGGTCATGCCATGGAACACCCTTTGCAAGATGTGGATTTAAATAGTGATACTCCACCCTCCTCACCATTACCGTCACCATCACATTTGCATGCTAATGCAGGCGCCGTTATAGATCCAATAAACAGTGTAAAGGCAACAAACAATTGGGTTAAATTTGATGACGACGTCAATGCCAGCGGAGGTTCATTTAGCGGTGAAAATAAAATAGTTATTAACAATAACAACAATAAAAACAACAACAACAACAATAATAATAGTAATACTAATAATAATAATAATAAAAATACAAATAGTGTTCAGAATGTACGTGAGCATGCAACTACAAACAGGTTAACATCGTCTTTAATGACAGCTATGGCAACAACAGCAATAGCACCACCAATCGCTTCAAAACGGCAAGCTCCAGCTGGAGCTACGGCAAGTGAGCAATTGATCAATTCACAAAGAGTAAGTAACAATAACAACAACAACAACAATACCAAAGTAAGGGTATGAAAAAGTGTTTTAAGTGTCTTCTCTCTTTATCTGTCTCTACGTCTGTCTCTTAATGCGTTATTTGATATTTTCAAAGTTATTGTTAGTATTTTTTTTTCTTCTTCTTCTTATTTTCTTTTTAGTTTGCATGCTATTCACGTTTATCACATTAAAACAAGTGAAAATATTATGGTCGGTCAAGCCCGACTATCAAATACCCTACCCCACATGATACATTATATTATTCAATTTAATTTTTTTCTTTGATAAATGAAAAGTTTTATTTTTTTGTACTGCTTTTAATTTTTATACCCTGCACCATCCTGTGGAAAAGGGTGTATTAAGTTTGTGCGGATGTTTGTAATTCCTAAACGGCAAATGCCACACCCATCTTCAATTATACCGATCGATTCAGAATCAAAATCTGAATCGATTTAACCATCTCCGTCTGTCCGTCTGTCCTCGTGTCTGTCTATCTAAATTTGTGCGCAAGCTACAGGTCGCATTTTTTCGAGATATTTCGATGAAATTTGGTAGAAGGACAGTAAGTTTATCATGTCGTAGGCAACTACCAGAAGTGGGCCGTAGTGACTTTATGATTTTATGTCCGTCCGCAAACATTCTCGGTCCATGTCCATGTCCATGTTTGTGTTAAATTTATTCCTTTTATTAGAATTTGCTTTATTCTCAATTTTTGTATATTTCGAGCCTTTGTAGGGTTTAAAAATCCTTTGATAGTGTTGTTGAGTCATTGATGCATTTTGTATATTGTCGCAGCTAACAAGTTAACAATTAATTAAAATAATTCGCCATTGGTTGAATTATTCAATTAATAATTTATTTCAATGTGAATATATTTAATTATTCCCGGTTTGCTTAACAATTATTTAAATCTTAATTACACCCTTCTTATAAAATGGGGGGGTATACTAAGTTTGTCATTCTATTTGCAACCGCCAGAAGGAGTTATTAGAGACGCTCCAAAGTATATTTATAATCTTGATCAGCGTCTAAAACCGATCTAGACATGTGCGTTCGTGTGTCCGTGTGTCCGTCTGCTGTTGGCATGCTCACAGTCGTAAACTTTGAGATATTGAAATATTGTACAATGACTTTTAGTTTCTGTTTGCAGATTGCCATTTAAAGCGGGCAAAATTGGTCACGAGCCACGCCCATAATCAGAAAAAATCTATTTATCTGCTACAAAAATGAAGCTACGAACTTGAAATTTGGTTTGCTTATCTATAAGTATCCCATCCATTCATGTGACAAAAATGGGCACGGTCGGATAATAAACACGCCCACCCTTTGCATGTAGATGTGGAGGATATTTAAGATTTGGCCTTAGCCAAATTTAGTTGTCTTATTTGTGTTTGTTTTTTAAATATTTATTTCCATTTAATTCCAAACCCCCTACAATAGATAATGTGTTTGCTTATACACACAAGTATTTATATTTATAAATACTTTTTTTTAATAGATAAAACATACTTCTTTTTTTCCCCTTAATTTCGTTTTCTATTGACCATGACCTGATTTTGTTTTAGTGAAACCCAATAGACTTTATTCATATTTCAGTACTGTGTTTTCACCAGTAATTATATGAATCCGTCTTTTGTTATTGCAAACCTGAGCGGTACGTAAACAACGTAATTCGAATGTAAGCTAAATAAAGTTTTACGGATTACTGTTTAAGATGTATGATATGTGTGCAAACGTTGTTACCAAGTTCTCATTTTGATATTAATGTTTACGTTTAATAAATCTGGGCAGCTTGTCTACAGTTTTTGTTGTATATGCTGTTCAGCAATAAATTTCAATTTTGTACAATCGATTTATTGATTTTGAAATTCTATACATACGCTGGCGATTTCCTCTTTCCATTCATATTTCTATACTAATAATCTCTCTTTGTACAATGACCGATAAAGTAACAATGAACTGGCTTATAGACAATGCACATACATAACATCGTGCAGTTCAAGGGGAAAGGCCATAAATCGCAAGAGTGACACTAATAGTAAAATTTCGTTAAAAAAAAAGAAACAAGTAAAGGAACTGTGTTTGGCTTACGTCAGTTTAAACACCCTACACATCTACATATAAACAATGGGCGTAACAAAGTAGCCATCATTACGTCCTTTAATAGTGCATGCGTTACGTAACATCATACAGGTCCAGTGTTATGCTGAATAGATTTTTATTTTGTAATTTGTGGGGAGACCCTCAACCGTTTTTGTGCGTGCAGAAATATAAGAAATATAAATATAAATATAACAAGTAAGAAAACTAAATTTGGCTTTGGCCAAATCTTAAATACCCTCCACCTCTACAACAAAGGGCGTGGCAAATATATATATGTTGCGCCCTCTAATAGTGTATGTCTTACGTATCAGCGTGCAAGTCTACTTTTACGTTGAATATGGTTTTTTGTAAATTGTGGGCGTGTCTATTATCCTACCACGTCCATTTTTGGGACATCGGTAGATGGGATAACTATGTATACGCGTACCAAATTTAAAGTTCATAGGTCAATTTTTGTGCCAGATATAAATTTTTTTATTAATTGTGGGCGTGTATGTAATTCGAATACGCCCATCGATGAATCTAATATTCATAGATGTACATACCAGATTTCAAGTTTATAGCTCATTTTTTGTGGTAGATAAATAGATTTTTGTCTATTGTGGGCGTGGATCTTAACCGATTTTGCCCATTCTAAATAGCGATCGGCGTGCAAAAATTAAAAGTGCCTGTACAAAATTTCAGTTCAATATCTCAAAATTTAAGCCCGTGAGAGTGCCAACAACAGACGGACACACGGACACACGGACACACGGACATACATGTCTAAATCGACTCAGTTTTTGACGCTGATCAAGAATATATATACTTTGTGGGGTCTCTGACGCCTCCTTCTGGGTATTGCAATCGGAAGAACAAACTTAGTATACACTCATCACTGAGGTGGAGGGTATAAATATAAAAGTTAAAGCGACCTCGAAGGAGGTGCTTAAAAAATTAACCACAATTTTATTTTAACAGAAAACACTTAACTTTATTATAACTTTAATTTTTTATTTGGCCAAGTGGCCTTGCCTTATTACATTCAATTTAATTCTAATTCTATATTCTTATTCCTCTCCTATTTATACGCTATAAATGCATCTAAGTGCATTTTTGCGTTTGGCCACCGTGGGATAATGCTGAGTATGCATATTCCACGGTGTAACCCAACGATATTTATACATTTATACATTATATTTCTACATTTGCATCTACGTGCATTATTGTGTTTGGCCACCGTGGGATAATGGTGAGTGTGCATATTTCACGGAGTAGCCCGACGCTTGTGTCTGGTTGTTGAAATAGCACAGCTGCAAGCATAGTCGACTATGGGACGCCTTAACTTAAATAATAATATAAATATAAATATAAATATAAATATAAATATAAATATAAATATAAATATAAATATAAATGTGTATTAATCTTCATCTTTGTATTATTTTATTTTAATAATTATATGAGATGTTTTTGTCGATTGTGGGCGTGGCTGTTATTTGATTTTTGCTTATTTTTAATAGCAATCCAGCGACATTGACTAGAAATGTTTGCACAAAATGTTAGCTTTTTATATATTGTGGGCGTGGCATTTGGCTAAAAGTACCTGTAGAAAATTTCAGTCATACATTTAAATTTTCCTTATATATAGATAGCCATCAATATGGACGCAGAGGCAGAGGGACGATTGTGATGTCTGCTTCTTGAATAATAATTACATATGTAGAGCGTATATAGACAGAGAGAGAGACTGAGAGAAATTTCCTTAAAATTTTGATATTTCCTTCCACTAACTGTTTTTGTTTTGCTTAAATAGTCGGTTTTAGCTAAAACAGCAACAACATCATCATTATCATCAACACCAACACCAACAACAAGAACAGCGACTATATTTGGATCAACGGATGTAGCTCCAGCGGTTTTAGCTACTGAAAGTATACATGTTAACTTGGATGCATCCGGTAAAACGCAACAAAATACACAAAACCAACATCAACAACAACAATATAACCCAAATATAGCAACAATAAGTAAGGGTAGTAATATAAAGCATGTTCAACAGCAACAACAACAACAACAACAATATCAGCACCAGCAGCAGCACCATTTGCCACATCACAATAACACCAATAATGGCAACAATAGCAACAACATACATCACCACTTGAACCATCATCATTCTATTGTTAATGCAACAACAAAAACAGCAGCAACAATAACAGCAACGGGTGCTATTAATATTGAAAGGCAACAGCAACAGCAACAGCAACAGCAACAGCTGCCACTGCCACCTATGCGCACAATTGAATTGTCTACTGGCCGCATACGAGAAGGTTTTGGTAAGTTGCTGGCTAAGTAGATTGTATCACTCTTTATTTTACTTGTAGGATAAGGCAAACAAACGAATAAAACGCAGGATAAACAGGATTATTTAGATAAATGGTTGTGGGCAAAGGTGAAGGCGTCCAATCAAATCAACCAATTCACAGCAGAATAGAAGAGAATTTAAAACAAAACAAGTCAGTAAACTTAGAATTGGCTTAGGCTAAATTTAAAACACATCGGTAAATGGGATAACCAGTAATATGTGGACCAAACTTCAACTTCATAGGTCAATATTTGTGAGAGATCTATAGATTTTCGTTGTCTGTGCCTCTTCACCGATTTTGTCCATTTTTAATAGCGATCTACGTGCAGAAACTAAACGTGTCTGTAGAAAATTTCAAAATTTACGACAGCAAGAATGTCAATAACACGGACATACAGACATACGGACATACGGACATGCGGACATAGTTCTATATTTTGTGGGGTTTCTGACATCTCCTCCTTTATTTTAAGTTGTGCAAATGACATGACAAACTTAGTATACTGCCACCTTATGTGAAGGAGGGAGAGAGAGAGAGATAGAGAGTTACCACAAAAATCTTTTCATTCACATAGAATTTAAAGATATTTAATACTAATGAAAACTAACTCAAAGCAATTGTTAAATACTACTACTTTTAGGCAATGGTGATGTCATTGTTACGTTGCTGCCAGCCAATACCAAATGGCCCTGGATAACACCGGCTGTATTCCGGCCTGAATTAGTGCCCGAAGAATTGATGGCTCAAGGTTTAACTGTAAGGCTTAATTCATTATAATTTTAATTCATTCACTCACCACTCCCTATATCTCCGTCTCTCTGTCTCTCTCCCGCCCTCTGTATCTCAATGGAATTTTCCCAGCTAACTGTTGAGGAGTACGTGCATGCCATGGAAACTTTGGTAAATGATTACCGTTTTACCATGTACAACATCTGCTACAAACGCATACTTGTATGCTGGATATTCTTTGCATTTGCCGTCCTATTAACTTTACTATTTTCGGGCCTGCAAGGTGTAGCCTTGTTCTCATTGGGTGTGGGTTGGCTATTCTTAAATGCTGCTGCCATTTTCCTCTGCATGTGGATAAAATTGCGTTTGTCGCGTGGCCTGGAGAAATGCTTAGCTCGGGTCAACAAGCAATTGATTAAGCATAAAATTCTATTGATATTGGATGATCGTGGTCGCATATCATGTCACAAAGTCAACTTGTGCTTTTTGTATTTCGATGCAGCGCCATGTGTGAATTTCTTAAATGAGTTTCTCGAACAAACAGAACAGAATGGCGGTGAGGCGATTCAAGCGGGCTGGGAAGCCAAATTGGACATTGATGTAAATGATATTGTTATACAAGGTACAAATCCAGTGCGTTTATCTAGAAAGCAGGTGAGTTGAAAATACGCTTTTTAGCTATTGTCCACTCTACACTCCTTATCCTCAAGCACATTGTCACTTACTTGTTGCGTAAATAATATAAAAAATCTATTCATGTGTCTTCAATACTAAGCGGGTCTTATCATTCATTCATTCATTCATTCATTCATTATTACAAAAGCCAGAACGGGCTTAACCATGCTGCATAGATTGATGTAAATAATTAAAATACATTACTAACACTTATCTTACATGTACATTGATATGTGGCAAGTGGCAAGTATCCTAGAAGGTTACGTCTTTGATGTGTTTTTGTAAAAGATTTACCGCAATGTAATAAAATAAATAAATAGATAATTTAAAGTTCCAATATAGCCCATAACTCAACACAATCGAAATTGATGTGTTTGTCAAATATTTTGAAATAACATGACACCATTAGAACATTTATAAAATGTTTTGATTTATTTTTATTTATTTATATTCAAGTATTTTCTTAAAAACCCTTCAAACGAAGGAATTTTTTATTTTTTAGCTTTGAATTGAGTTTTCTCCAAAAATGGACAATTATAGCCTACCTAACGGTTTATATTTTTGAAATACTCAAGTTTTCACCTTTCCCGTGATACATAAACTGTATAAAAAAATTAAAATTATATACATTTTTTATAATGAAAACTTAAGGCCAACCTAAAAAATTGTTCTTCACAACACCGATTATAAAATAATAAAGTCAACAAAATTGAAGAGGGGTCCTTCCAGGGTACTTCACCTTTCATTTGTACGCTATTAATTAAGTTCTTTTTGGCAATACGGCTTTTGAATTTATTAAAGCAAACGAAACAATCAATTTCTTAGGTGGTGGCTCAAGAACTGTATCTCAGTTATCTGCAACGGTGGGGTAAAGATTTCCTAAGGCGTCGTTTAGATTGGACCGTCCAGGAGGCTGGTGTTCACGACACTCCACGCCATATGCAATCATCCATTTGCCCGTGTCAGTATGAGGAGGAGGTGTTGCGTAATAAAATTAAATTGCATTTGCAACGTAAACAATGTTGTGGCCTTAATTGTTTGGGTTGTTGGTTATAATGCAGGCAGCAATCAATGTTTACCTTCCTTTTGTTTTCACTAAACTCTCGCAACTTTTTATGTTATATCACTTTTTTTACAATATACAATAAATTGAATTGTTACGCAACTAATAATAAAATTATTCTTCAAACTTGAAAATGTGTACAGTTTCAAAACCACCCACCACACTAGATGTCATGTAATAATTAATTACATTGTTTACACATCATATATAACTTGTCCTTATGCTAAATTTCGTACCATAATACAATATAAGGTATCATATTAGTTATGTGTAGAAAATGGGTAACTGCAATAAATTTGAATTAACAACTACTTAATGTTAGCAATTGCGTAAAGTTTTTATACCCTTCACTTACTTGTTTTTTTATTATTATAGCTTATTGTAATTTTTACACTGTGCTGAATAATTTTTATTTACTTTTTCCCAACTGCGTTTGTAGTTGGAGCGTTTTATACACAAATAAAATTTTATTGTTTTATTTTGCGGTTAATTGAATTTTTATTATTTACATTATTAATCTATTAATGCTCTTCTTCTTCTTCCTTTTGTTGATTTTTCGATTATTTTCACATGATTTAGAATACAACTGTTAACGTGTTTATTAACTGTTTAGTCTAATGTGTTTTATATATAATTTTATATAAAGGGATTTAGAAATCAATCTTTTAGCTATCTACATTTTTATTAAATTGTAGGCGTGTTCATTTTTAATAGTATTAAATATATGCATATACATATACAAGAATTTTTTGTACCATCAATAAATAAAGGTCCAGGCAAACGTATATCCATGCATAAATGCAAAATTTGATAAAAATGAAGATTAATTTTACATTTTTGCGTTCTCCTACCGCTCCTATACATTAAGTACAGTTTGAAAATGTTGGGTTGACAACTAAATGATTGCGGATCTTAAAAAAGAATGAAAAATGAACATTTTTGCTTCAAAAAATATAACTTTATTCAATTAGATACTGTTCTTTTTTGCCGATGACCTTTAGCCATCGCTCAGGCAGGGACATAATTCCACATTCAAAAAATCAGAAATTTTGCTATTAAAAAACTGAATTAAGTGGCAAGTGGCAAGGTCAGGGCAATTACATAGTGGCCAACCTAATAGACGTTATTACCTTTCCAATGATTTATAATAATACTTAGAAAAAAATAAAATTTTTGATTTCTGATGATATTTTAAAAACCCGAGGGATCGACCATGCAAAAAAATTCCTATAAACATTCATAAAACTTTTACTAATAAGAAAATTATAAAACAAGTACAAAGTCTATATCCAAAAAGGCGGTTACTTGATAAACCAACAAGTGAAATTCTACTGTAAAACAGGTCTGACCCATCATTTTGAGGGAATGAGAAAAATAATACGAAATTAATTTTTGATTTTTGTTAGAATTGTATTCGATTACCTTTAAAACACTATGACACCGTATGTATAAATTTCAGGAACGTGGCATTAAATTATTTCTACGATATGCTTCACGGTGGGGTATGGAAGCAGTTCGTGGTTTATTAGATGTTACATCAATGGAACCGGGTCGTCATTGCGAAAAGTTTCAGTGCACCTGTCAATATATTAAAGATCACATTCAGTGTAAACCGCGAGGCAAGTTGAAATTTTTTAATATCATGTTTTGGGTGTTGGCATCAGAGCGTTATGAGTCTGGGTGAAGCATAAAGTTTTATTCATTATACAAATGTCTATCGCTATATACATACAATATAAACAATTCGTATATAATTCATTAAAGTTCATGTTGACTATTTAGTTACAACATCTTCGAAATGCCAATTTATTAATTTATCTTGTATATTATTTGTTCTTTTCCCCACTTTTCCCCAATGCTGTACGCTACCCCGTACTCATCTTCATTTCCATTCCCATCCCCATCCTCACCGATCTCCCATCTACTTTATGTCACATTTACGCAATGCCCACAGTTGTTATAAATAATTTAGGACAAATTGTTTGGACACGTTCTTCAACATTTGGTTATTGAAAAAGTGAACACACTCGATTATTACACATTCTATCCTGACATGTACTATTAATATTTTGTATGTCGTGCTTGTATGCGACATGTTGACATAATTAATTTTGTGAATATTTTCTATTGTAGTGTTGATATGTTAAATGAATAAACAATTATGTAAATGCTTTTTGATTTTATTTTGTACATTTACTTTCTTGTCTTGTCTCCTTTCCATGTGCAGCTTATCCTTGCAATTGTATTGCTTATGCTTCGGATCCCAGTTTTCAATATCGTTACTAAATCCACAGTCGAGTCAAATCCTTCACCTTGGTGGTAAGATTACAGTTGATATACCCTTCATATTAGATAGGGAGGGGCACACTAAGTTTGTCATTCCGTTTACAAAACCCAGAGACTCTACAAAGCTTCTGGATTCTTGATCAGCATTAAAAACTGAGTCGATCTTGTATGTCTGCGTGTCTGTCCTTTGTGGCACACTTATGATCGTAAACATTGAGCTAACATTTTGTATATATTTATTTAAATTGGTCCAAATCGGTCAACAATCACGCCCACAATCGACATAAATCTATATACCTGCCACAAAAAATTAACCTATTAAGTTGAAATTTGGTATACATATCTATAGTTATCCTATCCATTGATACGGCTAAAATGGGCGTGGTCGGATAACAAACACGTCCACAATTTACAAAAAAACCGAATTCCACGTAAAACTCGACTTGGAAGCTGATAAGTAATACGTACACTGTTAGAGGGCTGCCACGCCCATTTCATTGTAAGTACATGTGAAGGGTATTTAAGATTTGGCTCAAGCCAAATTTAGTTTTTTTACAAGTTTGGCATAACGGACAAATTTTGAAATATTATGGGAAAGAAAAAAATCCAATACGATCCTTTTAGTTTAGTTTTAAAAATTGTTTTAAAATGCTTGTAATGATTAAAAAAAAATTAATAAACATTAATCTCTTAGTCGTTGTTGTTGTTATGTTAATTTATATAACTTAAAGGCTAATGTCATTCAAAGTGGCTTAAGGACCAACTGACACATAGAGAAGCGATAGAAATTCTTTTTTTAATAAAGAAATGCTCGATGTACACGTGGTCGTTTCAAGTGTTGTAGGAGGTGGCCAAAGTGCACAGCATAAAAAGGTGGCGTTTTTTTGTAGTTGACAAGACAGCGAATGTAATAGTTGGCTTAACGTAAAATATTTAACAATTCTACTAATTTTACCAAACAACTTGTACGTATGTAATGAATGTCTGCACAGATTATTATAATTTTTTTTTTTTTTTTTGGTAAATTGTGGGTGTTTAGGTTAAGTCCATTTTTGGAACATCGATAGGGTTACTATAGGGTTAGAGATATGCATTTACACTCCATTGTTTAGTTTTTTTGGGGCAGATTGATGGATTTTTTTCAATTAAGGGCGTGACTCTTGACCGATTTGGCCCAATTTAACTAAAAATCGGCGTGGAAACCAGAAGTTTTATATTCCGTTCAATATCTCAAAATTTACGACTGCCAACGATATACCGATTCAGATTTTGATACCGATGAAGAATATATATACTTTGTAGGGCCTCTGACGTTATATTCTGAGTGTTGCATAACTCCCATTTTATATGGCGGATGTAATGACTTCATTTCGATCATATAATATCACAACTCTGGTTTATTTTCTTTGGAATTTGCTTCTGATTAAGTGCTTTACTGAATAAGGCCGTCTTGAATAGAATACACAGAATACACCATATAAAGCGTAGCGCTGTTCAACACTTGATAACACATTGTTCGGTTTCCAATCACCTTTCACGCCCCCTATTATTTTGACAATCAATACTAAACAGAAAAGGTTTGTGTGTCTTCAACACGTATCTCTAACAAATCCAATAACAATTTTAATGCCATGTAATGTTGTGACTTGTTAAGCCATAAGTTGGACAAGTAAGTAGTTTGTGTTGTGTATTGGATGCAAAATATTTGTAAGAATTTGTACAAGAGATAGGACAGCTTAAAAATTTTTGACAAACCACATGTAAACTGGCACCCACAGAGGCAACTCATCAAGAGAGAGGTAGAGAAGAAGCAGTCCATAAAAGACGCATATCTCTAAGCTTACACTTCAAGTGACACCAAAGTATGCTTGTAAACTCAAATAAAATGGAGAAGGACATCCAGCAGTCCTTAAGCTGACAGCAACTCTTAAGCAAAGTATAATTTCATGTCTTAACCCTGGATCGCTACTAGAACATACACAATAGCTTCAAATGTTTTAAATCGCACCATGAATGTATGAATGTATGGTGTGGCGTTTGGTAGGCAAAGGGTTAATGTTTTGCTGAAATTATTGCTAAATGAGTGAAGAATGCGTGTAAGCATGCAATGTCAGTTATATGAAAATATTTCCGTATTTACCAACTACACAATTATTTGGGACATATTTGCCAGAAGTATTTGCCAATAGTCATTTAAAGTCATCTTGAACACGAAAGCCAGCCAGCCTGTCACACTGCCTTATGAAATGTTAAAGGACAACAAGTTGCTATGAGTCATTGGCTGCGACTAAAATATAAAACAATGCAAGATCCTTTGTCATAATGTAAAAAAAAAAAAATTTAAATGCTTAAAACGGGATTATATTAGGCGTACGTCAAGTCTAGAATACCCACTATTATTAATCTCTATTATTAATAGTAAAGAAATAATATCTCAAATTTCTTTGAACAAATACTTTATTTCGGGTGTGGAAATGACCCATGCCACGCCCAAAATTCCCGTAATTTATACAAAAATATTAGCGACAATAAGGGACTTAATTCGGAATCGGAAAAGCTTGCATGCCGGAATCATATGTTCTTTGTTCATTTTGATCATTGTTGCTGTTATAACATCCTTCAGTAAGGTCACAGTACTATGAGGATATTTATTGGTCTCCCCCTCAACTACGTATTAATCCAGAGGATTAAAGTTTAGGGAGTCAAGTGGCCATAAGTTTGGAGTAATGTCATGTAAAGTTAAAGAAATTTCCGGTCAATTAATCTTGTGGTGCCATGGCTTTTTGTAAAGAAGCAGAGTTTTGCTGGAACGGACATATGGGCTAAATCTACTTTTCTAATGATGCTGCTCATGAATAATTAAACTTTTGGGGGTGTGGCTCGCCCACTTCTGGTACTTACAAACATTTGAACAAAAACAATATACCCCCACAATCATTATGATGATGGGTTTAGTTGTTATATTGAGCGCTGTATACTTCTAAGCGGGAGAGCTGCTCTCCACTGTTTCATTTTTTGGCGGTCGACCTACTCTGCACAAAGTCTTGTAAACATTTTCACAAAAAGAATTCTTAGATGGAGTTTGATCCTCCCCTTTTCTATTACCCTCCCTACCTGGTGACCCATCAAACAAACTTGAGGATCACCCCTACTAACGTGTGTTTGAGTCTAAACGATCGATTTATTCCATCTCAATTAAATTCAACATTTCAACAATTTTATTTCAATAAAATTTAAGAGGAAAAAAAACCAAAGAATGTGAAAATTGCCCTTTAATTAAATATATATATATAAACATGTACCAAAGCAAATATTTTTATATATCGAAACGAAGTGCAAGTTTCTTTTTCTCATCCCTACTCAAACGGACTAACTATAAATACAAAAAAAAATTTAATTTTGTGTACTTACTCATGTGTTGATCAGCGCTCGTTTCGTTGGGCCCATCGATGACGTTGTACAATGCTATAAATTCTTTAACCAAAAGGTAAAATTTAAACTCTGACACGGCCGAATGATAAAAAAAACCTGCACCTAACAAAGTTTCCTAAAGCAAATAAAACAGAAGAGAGAGAAAAAAAATTAATCAAAGTATCCACTAGAACTATATATATATATATGCAATATTTTTAATTGACGATACGTTCCTCGGGATCCGTACCAAAATTTATGAGCACCACAGCAAAAAATCCAATCTCCAAATCCAACTTAACAGTACACATATTTTTTTTTTGATTGATTTGCAATATACGTCCGCCATCTCTATATTTTTAAACGGGTAATGGAATTTCGCTTAAGCACACATGTATGGCAGATAAAATCCTCAGATTTTACTTGTTCACGTTCCTTTTGATCGTACTAATTATGTGTAGCATGCCTAATTATGTGACATTGATCTTATACGCAGCGTTTTTTTCTCTTTTTTTCTTATTTCTTATTTTTGAACTTCATGCAAGTTTATTTACAAAGAATCACACGTGGTATATATATATATATATATCAAAAGTTAGTTCTCCCTTAGCGTGTCCGATCCTTCCGACAGCAAAAACTCAAGTCCCCGAATTTGCGACTTTAAAGCTCAGATCTCTCTCAAAGCTTTTTCAACTAGCCAATCACTACCCGACATTTGTCAGGCCTCAAAGCATGATCGATTCTTTCTTCTTTTCTCTTTTCTCTTTGTTTTTTTTTTAATTCAAATAGTCATTGTTGATGGTAGACAACTAAGGGAAATTTTCTTTAAATTATTTCTTGACGTGAGAGGGCGTTTATCAGATTAAAGTTATTCACTACACATGCATCATTTGCTAATTGTGTGTGTGTGTAAATGTGAGTTTGTGAATATTTGTTACTTTTCTTACTCATTGTTTGGTGTTGTTGCTGTTGTTTTTGGCAGAGTAAAGTCGCGTTCTATAATCCATGTACGCAAATAGGAAAAGTTTTCCTTTTTGCCAAAGGTTTTATTATTATTCTTGCTATCATTGTTGTTGTTGTTTTTAAAAGATGTTGTACATTGAGTCACAACAGAGCACGGCTCTGTGTGAAACACAGACTTTTATGACACACAAACAAACACATACATGCATACATGGGCAGGAGGACATTGGCTTGGCGTAAAGTTCACTTGCAATACTCCATTTGGTGCATGCATGTTGCTTTGTTTGTATGATTGCTTGCTTGCCTGCTTGTTTGTTCATAATATCATACAACATTACTTAGCGTACAAACACCATCGCCAACAAACCCTTTAGAGCGTTACTTTTACAAAAATTAACGTGACTTGCATTTAGTAGAGTTTGACACAACACAACACTCAAGTGCACAAACACCAAATGTGCCTTTTGGTCACAAATCATAAATACCCTTCAGATTCATATACATAGTGTGGGCGTGGCACAGGTATCTGCTCATATCGCCTAATAGAGTATATACTAGCTATCTGATAAATCAAATTATATTTTTTTTTTTTTTTGTAAAAATAGTGAGCGCGTCCGTGATTTTTTGTACCTCGATGAATACCAAATTTTAACTTTATGGCTTTTTTTGTGGTTGATTGGTAGGTTTTTTTTTTTGAAAGATTATGGGCGAGGTTATTGATGTGTGCGGTAAGTAAAAATATCAAATTTTCATACAAATATCTCAAAATTTAGGGATATGCCAAAATATGGACGGACACGATTGGATGAGTTCATATTTTGACGCTGAACAGGACTATAAATATTGTATAGTGTTCTTGAAGGCTCCTTTTGATGATTGCTAAAGACGGACAGACGGACACTATTGGCTAGATTTACTTAAGAAACGAGTGCTTCCTACTTGTTAGTTTCTTGAGCACAAAGTGAGTATTCTACAAGCGGAAACAGCTTATGCGTGTACCCACATAGCCGGCATAAAAATGGAAGGATGAGTAAGTAAGGCAAAGTGTTTTTGTGTCGGCTACAGTTGCCATGGTTTCAACTTTGAAATTAAGGTTCGAGTGAAAATGTTTTGTGTACTTTTTGTCTTCTAACAAAGTAACGCTGAAACGCGACATACACGGCTATACATTCCGGGCACACGCTTATTGCTTAAATGACACTTGCTACGACTTAAAATGCACTTTGCGATTCATTTTGGGCCATAAGGTTTACTTGCTTACTCTTCCTTCATTGCAAACTTTCTATGCACTGTTCTATTACTTATTATGTATCTGTGCATTATGTTTGCTGCAGATGAGTGTAAATAATGCGAAACTTAGCAGGAGTAGAGGGAGTTGTGTGTGTTGCTTTAAATAAAAATCTACATCTCTGCTTTTTAAAGATATTTAACTGTGTGAACAACAAAAACAACAAAATTTTCGTAAAATTTTAAAAACTTTAGCTTCTCAGGCTGTGGACCTCTCTCTATACGCTACTTTTGTCATATGCACGTTTTCGCTTCACAGTTTTTTTTTTGTCAGTTTCTCTTAAAACGTAAAAAATCAAGGAGCTGCTGCCTCTGCTGTAAACTTTGCATATTATAAATCTAATTTATAAAATTATTTGCCAGAGATGCAATGTGTAGCAACAGAGAGAGAAAGAGAATATAGCATAAGTGAGGGACCTTTTTAGAATTTTGAATTATACAAAAGTTGCTCTTTCATTTTCTCTTTCAGATTTTGTAATCGTGACAGTAATAGCTAATCATCGCGGGTTTTGATATAAAACACAGCTATCCAACACCTTTAGTTTAAAATTTGTGAAAATGTTATAGTTGGGCACTTAATCCCCGACCATTTAATACACCACTTACCTGCACATATTGTGCTACAATTAGTTTAGTTGTGTCAATAAACGCGAGGTATATGGGAAGGGGTTTTAAAAATGGTCCGATCGGGTTTAAATTTAGCACACCTAAATATTAAGTTAATGAAATATTCTTCACCACATTTTGTCAAAAAATATTTAGAATTTCGATTTTTTGCCATATAAAAGCTTCCATTATTATGAGACCTTATATGTTGAGGGGTTCTAAAAATAATCCGATCCGGTCCATTTTCAATGCAGTTCCTTCCTGAGCCAATGTCCTTGTACCAAATTTCATTCAAATATCTCAAAAAATGCGTCCTTTTGCTTAAGAAGAAATTTGCACGGACATTGACAGACAGACGGACATGGACAAAATCGATTCAAATTTTGATTCTGAATCGGTTGGTATAATTGAAGGTGAGTGTGGCATTTGCCGTTTAGGAGTTACAAACATTTTTACACACACGAGTGCCACAAGTTCTGGCTTAAATATAATAATTTATAAAAGAAAGACAATTATATGAGAAGGGGTTGTTCTCAAAGTGGAACGATTCGGTAAATTTGTCATCAAAATATTTCAGTTTACAAATTCATATTGACAGTCAGACAGACTGACGGACACGGTTAAATTAATCCAGCAATTGATTCTGAGATGAGTGTAATAAATCAGAAAGTAGATATGAAGTATATACATTCTTGATCAGCATCAAACTCGGGCCGACACAGTCTGTCCATCTCTAGAAATTCACATAACTAGCAAAAAATTTACTAAATTTGACTTTTAGATAGTTTTCTAATTCATAAAAACAAAATTGTTTAACAGCCACGCCCACTATGGGAACAAAATTTCAAGGCTACAAAAAAGAAGCCACAAAATTAAAATTTAAAAATCATATTTATGTTAAAAGGGGGCGGATTGCAGATTTCCTGTAAACCAAATAGCCAAACATAACTATTTACTAGTTTAATGGTTCATTTAATTCAGCGTAAAAATAAAACAAGATTTCTTTATAGAACACTTTTTTTCATTGTCGTTATAATTAAGCGCCACTTAGTCACTCAGATACAGTACAAGTTTTGCAATTGATTTGTCAAGTGAATGACTGAATGAATGAAGAATATGATATCTTGTCCTTGCCGGGACTGTAACCATTACTTGGCAGTTTAATGTCTTGTGCTGGAGAGGCCGCATTGTGTAAGTATTGGAAGAAGAAGAAGAAAAACGTTTCTTTAATACAGCTAAACTAGGCAACTGGCGACGAACAAATGATTCACCGGCATATACGGTTTCGAAGCTTTGCAGTGTGGCGTCTGGCTGATGATGATGATGGCAGAAGATGTGATGTGCATAAAAAATGTCTAATTTGTACAAAACTACCTTTCCCCACCACCTCCCTTTGCTGGCCAACCAACATAATGCCATTTCTGTACATTCCTTAGCAACATTTTAGCCAAATATTATAGAATATGATAAGTAAGTAAAGAAAGAAAAAAATTTCCAGTTAAATGCAATTTAAAATCAATTTGGCGCTATTTGCTGAATTTGCGTCCTTTTGCGGGTAATTTGTTAGGACGAAAGGGGAAAAATGTGTATTTGAAAAAAAAAAGAAAAGGTGAAAAAATACGTTCTGTAAGTAGTTAAAGATAAAAAATAAAAAACGCAAAGCCGCAAATTAAGTGAGAGAAGAACAAGAAAATCCAACTACAAAGAATGATAGAGAGCAAATTCGTAGTCCTTGCACGACTGCTGAGGATGTTTTTCATGTTTCGATAAGATTTCAAGCAACCAACCAACAGAACAAGACAAGACAAACACAAGTACAATTGCATGTAAAGGCAGAGCAAAGGCGAAAGGAAAACAAGTGGAGACATAAATATTTACAAAGAGGAAATGGAGCCACCAATAACAAGACTATTGTATAATAAAAAAAATTTATATTAGCAAGGGAGCAAAAAACTGCCTTGAGGAATGTACAGATGGAAGGACAGATAGAATGGAAAGGAAGAAGGAAGGACGGCTGCTATTTGCATTTAACACCATGTAACAAAGTTGTTGTTTTTTTCTGTTTATATCCCCCCCCCCCCCCCCCCCCCCCTTTCTTGTCCTTGCTTTTTCTTTTCTTCTTCGTCTTTCATATTCATACAAACTACTTATAAGTGGGTCTACCACTGTCATAAAAACCTGCAGTTCTTTGTGAGTTTTTTTATACCCTTTATATTTTCAATTGGCGGAGCATGCTAAGTTTGTCATTACGTTTGCCATACGCAGAAGGAGGCGGCAGACAATTTATATATATATGATCAGTATGCCCATGTATCCATGTGTCCGGGAGTCCATCTGTTGTTTGCATTCTTACAGTTACAAATTATGAGATAATGAACTGAAGACATTACTAATTTCTGCATGCAGATCGCTAATTATTTGTTTCAAAGCCACGCCCACAATTGACAAAAATTCATTTAACTGCCATAAAAATTGAGCTAAGCGCTTCTTGAGTTATGTCATCTATCAAAGTGTGACAAATGGGCCTTATCGGATACTCAACACGCCCATAATTAACAAACAACAATATTCAGCGTAAAACTTGACTTGCAGGCGTATTTCATATACCTGCCACGCCCACTATTTGTATAGTGATGTGAAAGGTGTTTAAAATCTGGCCAAAGCTAAACTTTAGTATTTTTACTTGTTTTTGCAGCATTTCTTTCTTTTTAATGGTTTTATCACATTTTTTCATTCATTCTCTACAACAAGGACATCTGTTTGCTATTATCGTTTGGTTGTTGTTTTTGTTTCACATAAATTTCATAAAATGTTAGTTATGAATAAAATGTGATGAAATTATCACACAAAATGAATTTCAACTTGGAAACATTTTAACAGTTATTATTATTGCTTTTTAAAGTTTTGAAGAGCCTTAAAAAGTTGCGTAAATATTATGAATTTTTTAAGGAGAGTTTTGTATTCAGTTAAGCAATAAATGAAAAAAAATTCAAAATGCTGTACAAAGGTGTGAGAATGTTAATAACAAACACACACACGGGAAATATGGGCACGCGAACATACATGTTTAGATGGACTCAGTTTTTGACACTAATCAAGAAAACAAAAAAATATATATAATATTATGTTTGGTAATAGTCGTTACATAAATGAATAGCAATCCGAAAAAATTAAAAATTTTAAAATTAACATGAAAATAAAAATAGTAGTAATAACAACAACAATAGTTAAAATAATAAAATAATATAAAAAACAAATTTCTTTTTAAAATGTTTATATATTGTTGAGTGAAAAAATAATTTATCAAAGACAAGTAATAAAAATCAAAAAAAAGAAAAAAAATATTTAATTTATAAAAATTAATACAATAAAATTGGAAGAAAAGAAAGGATAAGGCAAACGTTTATAAAAAGAAAGAAGAGTTCAAAAGTGGTCTTAGACTGAGGCCCTCGCAAGGTAATGAGGTTCCTAGGTTCCACACTCTTAGTTTTGTATAAAAATTTTCTCAATTTAATTAAAGTTTGTCCATGCAAACCTTAACAAAGAAATCGGAAACGCTCCGTAATCTCCTAGATTAGGAAGGATGGACACAATTACAAAACCGCTAATAACTGTATTTTATACACAAACAGTTTTAACCCCTCAAAGCTGTTTTCAAAGAATTTCGACAAAATTACTGCTTCTTGGCGAAAGCTCTATTATACGTGTAACAAGCATGTGTGCCGAAATGAGTCTTACGAAATTTTTGTGGCTTCTGTCCCTACTGTAGCAGCAGCAGCAGTGGTGATACCATATCATTATTATCCCTTTGAATACACAAAACAATTTCCATAATCAATCATCATAATTATCACTTCGCTGTGTACACAGCTCCCACAAGGCGTCTAAACGCTAACGTATAAATTAGGAAGAAACGATGAAGGTAAGGAAGGAAGAAAAACAAAGAAAATACAGCCTTAAAAAGGCCACTTAAACATTAAATTATGGATTGGTTGGCTATTGGTGGTAGACAGCTTGTCTGTGGTGTGAAATTTCTATGAATTTTTTGTTTAAATTTTTCTATTACATCCAAGCCTTAAAGTGTTTAAGAATGGATTTCTGCTCATTATACTGTAGACGTGAATGTATTCAAACAAAAAGATAATCAACCTTTCCAAATAACAAGAGAATGAAAAGGTTTTGTGTTTGTTTTTTATTTTTTCTAACGTAACTTTGTGGCTAGAAAACTTTAATTGAGTTTTTGAACCAATTCTTTGTTTTTTTTTTTTTTTTGCTTTTCCAAAAGTAAACTGTATGTGTGAGCAGCCAACCATCTAACTAAAAAGGCACTCAATAGACATTTTTCGAACGTACTGCAATGGAAAGTCCATTTGTTTTATGTTCCACATACGATGCGAAGTTTGTCAACCGCGCAACTACCCGATGAAAGTTTCAGGGACACCAGAATCAACAACTGAGACAATTTAACAATGACCTTGTATACGTGTGTCCGCACCGTTCAACAAAATTGACATATTAGGCTGACCACCGGTACAGACATTCTTAATTTATTAAGGCAGTGGGACACAAGTCTTAACTTCGACGCCCTTAAATGGTTTTTGTTCTCTAGCATCCACAAAAATGTGTGATATACAGTACATAGATTTATAATTATTACCCACGACAAAGTGTTGAAAATGGGCGGGACACGCCCACAATTTACAAAAAAACTCTTTTTGTTGCCGAATTCAACAGACAACAAATAATCCTTAAAATACACACATTGTTTGTTAGGTCGTCTAGTGTTAGGTCATTCCCCCCTGTGATGGAATACCTCACGATGGTACCGCAGGGACAAGGGGAATTGATGCAACGGTGGTTTTAGCGGGTTAAAGTCCCTCACGTCCGGCTCTCGATGCTTTCCACCTACCAGAAAAAAAAAATGCCACGCCCACAACCTAACTACACACTATTTAGGGTCTAGCAGATTCCACCTTTCGCGTACAGTACACATAACTTCAATTCATTTTCCATTTTTCCTGTTAAAGGCTAAACACTTTAATTGGCGAAGTTGTAAGCGCCAACACTCTAAGCCGTTGTGGCATATTCATACATCATACTTGTTTGTGTGTGCGTGTGTGTGTGTGTGTGTGTGTGTGTGTGTAAGTGCTTTAATTTATATTATTCCCCAAGTCTAATATCATTCCAATTGCAAAGATTTATCGATAATTGAAAACGGAACATGCTTTTCCTCGATTTTTGCGTAGCATTCAACATGTTTGGTGTTTGTTAAAGGATATCCCAGAAATGAAACAACAAGAACAAATTAAAAATAGTTCAGATTTTCGGCATTGCTGTCTGTCGAATGGCTCTGCATGCAGCCATTAGCTAGGAAGTTAGTTAAATGTGCTGCCTCTCTATAGGTACTCGTATGTGCGATTATTTTTTAAATTTGCATAATGTACATACTCTGTATATGTAAATATCAGTACAAGTGCAATATAACAACGAAACAGTGCTGCCAGTGCCTATTGTTGCCTCTTTCCCCCCCTCTCCCCCCATAAACGACACCATCAATAACAACATTATAAAAGTTTTGTTGAAAACTGTTTTTTTTTTGTTTGTTTGCTTTTGGATTTTGTTTTACTTAACTGGGCGTTCGGTAAATGAAACGTTACCTTCCACAGCTAAATACATGCCAACACATACACACACAGCTCATTCCCTGCATAAACATATACGCCTCTACACTTAATACACAACGGCTACGCCTTCAACTTTGCAAAATTATCGCATCGTACTCGAAGCAATTTTTCTATTTAATCTGTTCATATACAACTTCTGCATACACACACACATATTGTATAAGCATTAAATTCCGATCTACATTCGCACACATACTCGTATTTACATAAAACAATAATTCGTTTTCGTGCTCAGTATTTTTTTCCCAGATTTCACATTTTTATACTATAATAAAAATAACATAACTTCTGATTAGTTGGGCATTCGCTTTTTGTCTACAGTTTTTAGGAATTAAGATGGAATATTTCACAAACAATTTAATATTACCACCGGCTTGGAAGTGTTTATTATGAGTTTTAGGAGAATAAACTTAACGGTGGGAGTGGCAAGTAAATTTATTAAGCACCTGTTGTAAAATAATCAAAGTGGAATTGTGTTTAAAATAGAAGGCGTGGCAAGTATCCTTTCAGTATCAACCTATGAATGGAATTCTGTACGAAAAAAGGATTTTGTATATTATGGGCTTGGTAGGTACATGAAGTATATGTGTACAGGGGATGGACAAAATAATATGAACACTTAACATAAAGGGTTTCACAATTACAGCCCTTCCGTGAATGTTGCCCGGGTTGGTTTTGTCGAAACAGTATTACTCAATTAACATATAACAAAAATTTACTATATTGCATCGTGTTCATATTATTTTGTCCATCGTCCGTATTACGTCTAAACTTACAAGTCGAATTTTACTTAATATAAGGTTTCTTATATTGTGGGCGTGGCAAGTATTTAATAACGCCCACCCACTTACAAGTTCAATAACGCTGCGTATAGGATAAGATTTGTGAACTTTTGGGCAAAATGTTCGATGTCATCCTACCGATGTTACAAAACTTTATACATCTATGCACGGTAGATATATTTTTATTTTGTATGTGTGTGTACATATATATCAATAATTAGAAAATTTCAAAAACAGAACCAACACATAATGTTTAGTACAATTTGTCACAAATGTTACCCATGGGACACAATAAAAAATTATTCTCTAATAAAATTGTTGAAATGGTAAAACATTTAAAACAAATGCACACACACATACACCCGCAAGTACAGAGACATAGATAAACACATTCTAGCAGTAACTTAACAAGGAACAGGCTCTAACACGAAATATACATTTTGGAGAACAAGAATAAATGGCACAAGATAGAGATAGAGTGAGAGAGAGTAAGAGGGAGACCAAAATGCTGGGGGTTAAACTAAGCAAATTATAGCTGGTATTCTTGTTCCTACACTCACTGTTGTTGCTGTTGTTATAATATAAATTCTAAACATTGTTTTATTGTGGCAATTGCTATTGACAAATTTTGTGAAAATTAGTTGCACACACACTACGTGCATGCAACAAATTAATAACAATAAAAAATTGCATAAATAAACAACAAGGAAGATAGAGAGAGGGGGGGAGAGAGAGGGAAAAGAGCGCATATACTCGTATATAAAACTAATTTCAACTTGGGTCCAGCCCTTTATTTCATTGCAACTTGTACTAATAAGAATGCAAGAATTGCACATATGTGTGCGTGTGTGTATGTAGAACATTAAGGATTGAACACTTCTCGACCTGCCCTGAGACGTATTTTGCATGAAATCAAGGGCACAACATTTGAAGTTTTTGTGTCGCTAGTTGGGCTAATTGGTGTTTGTTAGAGTATCCAAAATTTTATCGAAAAATCATCTCTTCCAGTGACACCTCATTCGACTTCTCGTATCGGTGGTTGTGTAAATAAACGAAATTTGGCAAATCGTGTAGAAGCCAATTGAATTTCGAGTTTATTCAAGTCTTTACAGTCACTGGCTTCGGTGTGAATTTTGATATGGAGTCATGGTCGGTTCTTGAACATGAGGTACGATTCGAATAGTGATTCAGACACAATCTACTCTTAAGATGTAGGGTGGCCATGTATATGTAGCATTTAATATAAACATATTTTAAGTTGTGCACAGAAAAGCAGAGCATTGCCAACTGACATTAACAGCAGTTGTAGCATTGAGTGCATTCTAAATGAATTTTTCATACTTAAATGAATTACAACAGAGATTACAACTAAACTTTAAAAGATGCTGCTGTTCCTGTTGTTGCTGATGCTAAATATGCAGCAGCAAGTGTTTACATGTAGTTTGTATGTTTATGTGTTTCTAAGGAATTCTTCTGTTTGTCTGTGGCATCCATAGAAGGGGTTTGCTTGCCATTCTTGCTACTTGGGATGAAAATTATTAACAATTGTTGTTGTAAATGGTCTGTTATCGCATGAGTTTCTGTCATTTTCTTATATTTCCCTTTTTTTGTCATCAGTTTGCCGCGGTTTTTATTCAAATTTTGCAATAATATTAAAAACATTTAAAAAAATGTCTTTCTGTTAATCTATTATTTTAAATATACCTTACATCACTACATCACTTGTGGTAAAGGGTTTAAGTTTGTGCGAATGTTTGTAACTTCTAAACAGCAGATGCCACACCAAGCTTCAATTATACCGATCGATTCAGAATCAAAATCTGAATTTATTTAACCCTGTCCGATTTAACCATGTCCGCCTATGTAAATTTGTGCTTAAGTAAAAGGACTCATTTTTTAGGATATTTTGATAGAAATTGATACCAGGCCACAAGCGCCCCGTTTACTCAAACAACTAAATTAATTATAACATACTTTGTGGAGGTAAATAATGTAGGGTCGGGTATAATCGACTAAACATTTTCACTTGATTTATTTTCACAGAATTTTTGCCTTTAACACTTTATTTTTAATCGTTTTGTCATACTTTCTCTTTCTCTCAGTTGTTCTCATTAATTGTGGACTTTTGCGCTTGTTATCAGTTTCACAACAAAACATAATAAACATAACAAAACATTACATTACATAGTCGGCGCCATGCCATGTCCCAGTAATTGTTTTAACGTATACTTTTAACAAATAATCACATCACATATATGGTATGTTTGCATGTAAAAACGAATTTGCATAAGTCTTGCGCTGCGTTATGTGATTGTTGTTGTATTTATTCAATTTCATATAATATTGTGCCATGTTGGACATCATCGCTTCGTTTGTAGTTTTAATTATTACCAGAAAGACAGCTGAATTTGGCTTAGGCCAAATCTTGAATACCATTCACATCTACAATGGGCGTGGCATATACCCGATGACGCCCTCTAATAAGGCATGTATTACGCATCAAATTGTAAGTTGAGTTTTTACGTTGAATAATATCCTTTGGCAAATAATGGGCGCGTCTATTCACGATTCAGATCACGCCCATTCTTAGCACATATATGAATCAGCTAATTATATATATATGTGTCGCTTGTGGGCGTGACTTTTGACCGATTTTGTTCATAAATAGCCACCTGCTTGCTGAAACTAGAAGTAACTGTAACTGTAAGTAACAACATTTTTAGCTGAATAACTTAAAATTTACAACCGTGAGAATGCCATCTACAGGCGGTCTAGATCGACTCAGTTTTGCATGCTGACCAGGAATATACATATATTCTCTGACGCCTCCTTTAGGTGTTGCAAATGGAATGACAAACTTAGTAAACCTTTTTTGTGTAGGGTATAAAAAATATCCAAAAAAATAAATATAAACTTAAGCCTAAATGTTTTGTCGCCTGTCATTTACATAATACATATGTATGTGTCTTTTATACGTAGGTATGCAAAATACGAGGCACCATCATGTAAACTTCATTTTTAGCACACTTTCACATCAGCTGGGGAACATTATTTATACCCTAAAATGTAGCTGTAGAGATATTTTTTCTCATCAATTTAAGGTAGAGAGGCTGTATGAAGGTTTGCACCATTTAGCCTGTGAAGCTGTTGAAATTTTGAAATTTCTATCAAAAATCGATTCCGCCTGGAAAAAATACTCATCTTAAGAAAGTCTTACTATAAATAAGAAATTGTTTGCAGCATAAAAATCTGAGACAATCTAGGCATGTCCGTCCGTGTGCCAATGCATCTGTTGTTGGAACGCTCACAGGAACGTACATTTTTACATATTGAGCTAAAGTTTTGTGCAAATATTTCTAATAATCAAAGCAAAACTAGCCAAGTGCCACGTCCACTATCGCCAAAAATCTCAGACAGCCACAAAAGTATATATATGAAAATGAAATTTGACAAAAGCGCTTATAGGTATAGGTATAGGTATGACTGCACCGACACACAAAAGTGGGCGTGGGTGGATAAAAAATACGCTCAAGATTTACAAAAACCCAGAATTTTAATTCTTAGTTTTTATGCGTTATGCAAAAACTGTAGATGCCACGCCTATTGTCTGTATATGGTGGCGAACGGTGGTTTATGATTCGGTCCAAGCCAAACACAGCTTGTTTACTTGTTTTCTCTTTCTGTTCACAATGATTTAATTAAAATAAAAGTTTTTTCTCCCTCCATCTCTCTCGTTTACGGTTACCGTAATAATACAAAACATACAACAACAGAGCAAAGTACACGAAACGATGCGGGCAAGATATTTATTAAAATAGAAACTAACAGATATCTTAATGATGTGCAGGATGGAGTTTAAGTCATTTGCTAATTTAAAGTATAATCTTTTCTTTTCATGAATTCTCATACAAAGATGCTATAAATCTATAAAGCTTCTAAACGTTGGCGGGATTATTTGTTTTTAGTCAACTATTGGTTGTGCCACTTATGAAAGGCTTGTGTTTTCCTTTTTATGTGTTTGTTACTTTCGCTACATGGTATGTGAACAATAATTTGAAGGGCGTATGTACAATTTATTGTATCAATGGGTACATTTTAATGGCTACTTGTGTAACATTTAACATTGGTATGCCATCAAGTGGCCTTTATAACAATAGCATTACAACAACAATATCAACAATAATGCTAAAATGCTTTTTAATAGCAAAATAAAGCGTTCGTTCACTAAAAATGAAAAGGATTTTCTGCAACAAAAACAAAAAAAAAACAATATAAATAAAGATCGCAATAAAAAATATGCACAAAAAAGGGGCTGAAAGCAATAAAAATCATATTACAGCCATAAATGAATTCGTACACATGTTTTATAAAAGATATGGAATTGTACAGGGGGTGGACAAAATAATATGAACATCATCGGCGCAGAGGAATAATGAACGAGACTAAAAGGCAGAGAAAAGACTGAGACCGAATTGTGGCCGGACGAGATGAAGCTGCCGATGAAAAACTAAAAGTGACAGCAGAACTATTCAGGCACTGTACGAATCTATTCCGCGAAGAATTGTAGCTGTTCTAATACAAAATGGTGGCCCCACACCTGGCAGGTGTTCACATTATTTTGTCCATACACACACTCGCTCAACAAGCATGCCCACACAATAATTGGAAAAATCTCTTACCGCCCCAAATATGAAGCTGCAAAATTGTAATTCATCCCTATTCATCAATTCAGCGGAAAAGGGGTGAACACAAGAAAAGTAAATTTTACGAATGCTTTACTTGGTGGAGAATTCAACCTTTACTGTACTGAATGTACCACATAGACTAATAGTCGTTAACAGAGGGTGCAATTATGTAAATGCCACGCCCATTTTTTGCATAAAAAAACCAAAATATTTAGCTTAAATTTGGAAATTAAAAGTGTTTTCGTTTTTGAAGATAGCTTTTTATTTAAAAGGAAGAAAATTGTTTAGCAACCACTCCTACAAAGCAAAAATTAATTATGCCTCCAAAAATGGAAAGTTTTGTACAAATACTACTACGTACTGTACTCCTTGATGTTTTGAAAATGGCCGGAATTTATATGACAGACACGCCCACAATTTACAAAAATTCTCTAAAACCGAACTCGATCGTTGAGTTAACATATACTTAAATAATTGTTAACAGAGGCCGGGTCATAGGCTGTCCAAGATTTGACCTAAACCAAAACTACCTGACTTTCTTGTTTTATTTCATTTTTGTTCATTTTGATCCTGGTTACGAGGACGTGATGCGTAAAAATACCAGAGTTTTTTTTTTGGTTTTTTTTTTTTTTGAATTGTTCATGCTCTTCGTTCCTTCTTATACTGGTTAAGTGTTAAGTTGGCTGTAAATGTGTAAAAAAAAAACTATATAAAAAAAAATATGGAAAAAAAAAACCAACAACAGTTGTTTACTGTACTGAAAA
Organism: Ornithomya chloropus; assembly: GCA_963971445.1. Lineage (NCBI taxonomy): Eukaryota > Metazoa > Arthropoda > Insecta > Diptera > Hippoboscidae > Ornithomya > Ornithomya chloropus. The sequence continues at coordinate 53,411,056 of OZ020530.1, forward strand.
GCGTGAAATGCGGCTTTATACGTTTTTTACAGTTTCAACCACATGGCAGAGAATACATCTCTCGCACAAAACACTTTCTCTTCCATTGTGTACAAGTTTGCGCGTATATTCCTGTATAGAGAAAGCGCACCACACCATGACGAGCCTACAAAATGAAATTACAATGTGTTATAAAATAAAGGACGCTTTGTGCTTGGCCCGAACAAGTCAAATGACAGGGCTTGCTTCAATAAGAAATACCAAGTTGATTCCAACTATTACACATTCAAAATGGCGCCCATCCCTAAATCATCGGAAAAGTATTCCTTGCCAATCCATATGATGTAGGTGTCAAATGAAAGGGCTCAGCGAATACAATGATTTAATCTAAGTGGCATCATATTATATTTAAAAATGCAGGAATCCTATTGACAATGTACCCGGATAGGACCATTTTTAGAATCCCTCTTCATAAGGTCCTCTTAATTTTTTGCGATTTTTTACGATATTCCTTAAGTTTGGGAATATATATCATTTTGTCAAAACTTTTGCAACGGCCAACAAAACATATTCTAAAGGCCAACGCAGCCATGTCTGTACGTCCGTGTTTATATAAAAATTGTTCTGCTGGTCGTAAGAATTGAAAGTACGCTGAAATGTATTTGAAATTGGGAATATTTAGCTAAAAGACACGCCCACAAATTTATTTTTGGAATGATTTTTTCCGCATTACTTGTAAAACATAGAAAATAATCGAAAATTCAAAAATTCACAAGTACGTATAGGTTTGAATGAGCTGTGATGCATACCGGGTGGTGGGTATTTAGGGGTAGGTAGGCTAAGCCAAAAGTATCCTCTTTTACTTAAGCCTTCGTTCAAATAATGACACGTTTTTTTCTGTTCTGTTCTGTATTTATTTATTACTCAAACGCAGTTCAGCTTTATTGTTTATAATAATTATCAATTATAATTATACAGTTGTTCTATACATAAGTAACGTATCTTATATTGTGACATGTATATATATATATATTATATTTGTATATTGTATGTGATATATGAGTTAAGCTTCACATTTAACAAGATATTATTGTATAATACATATTAGCTGATATCCAGTATTTAGTAATTGTACGCTGGTGTATATCGGTAAACATTATGTGTGCGTGTGTGTGTAGAGAATGTTTCAATATATGAAATAAATCTATTTACATGGAAAACATACTTGTCGCTTAAATAATAATCAATGACTGCTTCTGAGGCGATGGCTGGGCACGGGCTTGGGCTTGGCTATTACATGTTAATGACTATTAAAGCTTATTTACAATCGATTGTATTTTCATCAGTGTTATTTGCTCAATTGTTTAAACATTTTTAACAAACATAACAATTGGACATTGCCAACATGCAAACACACGCTGCTTGTTCTTTTTTTTTCTGAAAAGGGATTTATTTACATAAATGTAGCGATGGCACGTACATGTGTGGGAAGATATGTAATGTGTGTGTGTTTGTGTGTGTGTTGAAATTTTTGACATTTATTTTTATAAAATTTACACTTTTCCTCATAATTACATTACAATAATAATATTTCGTAATAAAACGTCCTTATCAATCATTATAAATATCAATCATCGTGTCTTCATTATGATGGGATTATTACTATAATTTCATTATTCTGTCTATGCTGCCTGCATATGCACGTTCACGATTGTATTGTACTATTTACTATTGATAGAGATTTGAATTTATTGTTGTTGTTGTTGTTGTTGTCTTTTTTCACAATTCATATGCTAAGTACGTAGGTGCAGGCATATCTGTCTATCTGTATAGATTATTTATTAATTACATATTTATTGCGTATGTATGCATGTATGTATGTATGGGTATATAAATTCGCTCTATTTTGTTACAATTTATTTAATTTCCGGTTGTACGAGAATTGTTGATTTATCCAATCTATTTCAAATTGATGCATAATTGCTGTACTTAGCGGGGAAAAACATCATAACAACAACAAAACACGATTTTGTAAAACAATTCAATACAAAATGCACTCGTACGCACAGAACATAGTGAACGGTGCACTAAAGTGTTTAACATTTTTGTTATTGTTGTTATTGTATTAATCCAAATGTTGTTCAACACTTAAGTTTTGGCCTAAAGCTGGTATAAACGGTTATTTGCATTTAATTATTAAAACTTTTTTATCATGATCAGCCTGTTTGTTATTAAAGGCAAATAATCGATTAGTTTGTGGCAGTAGTTTGTATACGCTATATATGGGTGCTATGCTAAGTCTGGTATTCCGTTTGCAACATCTATTGTACAAATGATTGATTGGCATCAAAATCTGTGCTGTTTTCGACACGTCCCGACGCATGACCGCGTGTACAGTCGTAGATTTGTTGCCGAAATTTTGTACAAATTTTGAAATTTTATTTCAATTGTTTGGAATCCTTTAACTGTGACGGCCACAATATCAAAATTCTATCTTATTGAGCTTTAAAAAATTGAGCTTTACAGTTGAAGTGAACCCATCAAAAAATGTACCACAAATGGATGGTCAACAGATACGCCCATAATTTTTAAAGAACATTGCTTCTGATTATTATTATTATTATTAAATTTATGTAATACATATAATATAGAGGGCGTAGTTTGCCATACCCACATTATTTCACCATAGAGCTCTGGAGGCTAACTAGGATTTTTCTTATCCTCTTTAGTGAAGAAAAAAAAAACAGTATTTCACTAGGCGCTACTCTCCTTTACTAATGCTAAGATAATGAGATTTTTTAACGCAACTGCATTATGCTGCGATAAGTATTACATTATGTAGATGATGTTGATATTTTTGTAAAAAATAATTCTTATATATATATATATATTTTTTTTTATTGAAATAAAAATATTTCCCTTTATACGAATTTAAGCAAATAATGGTTGTAAAAATATTTTATTTACCAACGCAAATATGAAAATGTGTAAGATTACAAAAAAAAAAACAAGAAAATATGTTATAAAAATGGTACGATTGGGTTAAAATTTGGCAGGGACCATTGTTTAGCTATTTAACTATACCTACCGATTAATGTTAATAATATGAAATAATATTAAAATATTAAGATTTTTTGCTTACATTATAAGAGGAATTAATATGGGGAGGGATTCTAAAAATAATCCGATCCGGTTCACTTTCCATAGGGTTCCTATTTAAGCTAATACATAACCTTGTACCCAATTTTATCAAAATATCCTAAAAAAAACCCTCCTGCAGCTTGTGTACAAATTTAGATGGACAAACAGAGGGAGAGACGGATATGACTAAATCGATACAGATTTTGTTTCTGAATCGATCGGTAGTAGTTGCAAAGTTAAAATAACCTTTTGCCACAAGTGGTGCAGGGTATAATAACATATAAAAAATAAATATATGTACATACATATGTACACATATATACATATGTAATAGGAAGAAAAATGAAAAATGAAAAATGATTAGAAACTATTTCAATAAATTAATGTCTTGAGCCAAAAATTTATTTTTAGAAATATGCGACAAACTCGACGTAAGGGAGCTCTTACTTGTAATCATTTGAAACGGTTTTAAGAAATACACACAATATTTAATTTTGAAATAATTATATATAAGATTCACCACTGCCACACTGCCACACTGCCACACTGCCACCTGACATATAAGTTGGCCATGTGATACGTACGTTATGTCACACTAGCTATAGTGAACTGTAGGAAAAGAAACTGCTTCGGCCAAAGGCACCCTACAGTAAAGGTTGTAATAAAATATATTCAACTTTTAGATTTTTTCCCAAATGGCAAAATATTGTTAAGGACGCAGCATAGCGCGTCCATGCAAGAATAAAAGGTTGCAAGGTTGTAAAGCATGAAATCATGAGGATAACATGAAAGTAGACGCCTTTAACGGTCCCTCGGATTGACTTTAGAATCATCACGATACAAATTTTAGTTCATTGATGATGAAAAATTTGTAGAAAAACGGACTGATTTCGTTGAAAACGAGTCTGCAACTTTACTCTTTATTAAAAATCTACGCTTCAAAAGCAAACCTGCAAATATTTAAATAAACTAAACACATGTAATCTTGCTATACGATGAATACGAAAAGAAGAAGATGCAGATGATGCCAATTTCCGGAGTGACAAAATTCTGCAATCAAAATAATAATACAATGCTGCACTGCCTTTAAACACACATCATACACATACATATACTGTGTGTGTGTGCGTGTGTGTGTGCAAATGTATTGTTTATCTCTCTGAATAGCTATTTATATGAATTGTATAAGTATTGTATGTACACTTGTATGCTAGCACTATATAATTAACACTGTTGGAAATGTTTGTTTAATCAGTTGCATTTCATCTAAGAGCGGACATAGAATGTGACAGCGCCGTAACACCGTGCAGTAGAGCTGGTGAATAAACAAATAATAATAATAATAATGGCAAAGCCAATGCCGTCCATAATGCACAGACACACAGTGTAGAAACATAAAAGTCCGTCTCAATACAGGCAACAACAATGGAGCCATTATGCTCATTATCATCATGGATAGAGGAAGGGTATGAAACGAAACAAAAGATTTCGTATATATCGAGATTGACAATTGCTGGCCATGTCGCAGATGGTATTGATGTTGTTGTTGTTGTTATTATTATTATTTTGTTTGTATTCTTATTATTATTATTGCAATTATTAAAATGAGAATTTTCTTTACGAGACGTGACGCGAAATGTTCTGAAAATATCAAATATTGTCTTAAATGTAGCGGCCGCCCGCTTTACATCATAACCGACTGAATATTTGTTTTCTAATGCGTTTGTACCGGTATGAACACTTTTGCTGATGTATTTAATTATATTAATGCCCACGCCACGCACAACCAATATCTCCGTAAACACCATTACAGCAGTCACAATAATAATCTGGTATGATGTCGCACTACGATGTTTCAGCTGGTTGCCCTTTATATGCTGCACACTTGTCATGTTGTGTGTGTTGTTGATTTGCGATGTGTTTTTGTTAAATATAAACAGAATTGTGTCGCGTTGAGTAGCATAGCTAATAATTTGTTGTTGTTGTTGTTGTTGTTGTTGCATTGATTGTTTCAGAATATTTCTGGTTTGTTTGTATTGTAGCTGTTGCTGCATTTCTTTTGATATTGTTTGTAACATAGTGGCCGCTCTTACGCTCCTGTAAAGTGTTTGAAATTGGAAAGTTGCTTCTGCTGATGCCCCCAAGTATGAGTATTTAGTGTTGCTGCTGCTGCTGTTGTCGTCTGGTTTTACTTTTTCAGCAACAAAATTGCCAACACTCTCACAATTCTCGTCATGGTTACCATCACAATTTAACGTACACTCATCATAACAATAACAATAACAATAACAATAATAATAATAATAATAACAACAACAACAACAACAAGAATGATAACCACTATACGTTTGACAATACATTAAGCCACTGCTGCTTTGTTCTGCTGTTGTACTAACAATTGTGTCCGTTGCCGTTACCGTTGCTGTTGCTGTTGTTATTGTTTGAGCATAAACCAGTTGTCTTCTTCTTCTTCGTCTTCTACTTGTTATACTTTTTCTCCATTCAATTTCCTTCCCATGTTTGCCGTGCCTTACTATTTGTGTTGCTGTGGTTACTGTTGATATCAGCATCACCATCATGGATAAACTTCTATACGACTGTGCACCAACCATATTCATATTAAGCCATTCGCATTTCGCTGCTGCACATTGAGGTTTGGTCATTTTCTTCTCCCTCCTCCTCAAGTACTCTTCTTCTTGTTGTTGATAAGTTTCAATTGTTTTTATTGCATTTATTCGCTTTATTATTGAGAATTCCATTTGAGTTTTCACATAATTCATAAAATGTTTGTAGGCTGTCGCTGTATGCCTTCTAAGGCCTTGTATTAATGTAATGAATAATGGATGGAAGGTGGCGGCGGCCGCTGAATTGGTCAATGGATCCGGAGGATTACGTATAGACGCCTGGTGATTGTTACCCGTACCGCCCGTCCCTGTAAACATATAAATACATACTGCGTTCAATGCATTCAATGGACTGTAAAAGAAAATGTATTCAATTTTTATTTATAATGAAAATAAATCAAATAAAAATATTACATAGATGGCGTGTTTTATGCAGTCGTTCTTACGATACTTTTCCATTTTTACTTATGCGTTTTTGAAACAAACATTTTTCATATACAAACATACATAATAAAAATATATATATAGTAAGCCTTACAACATTTTATGGAGCCTTTCAAGTACATTTTACATATAGGGCGCCTAGCCTAGATTGACATTGGGACACAGTTGGTAGACCTTCCATCTTAGGTGGAGGGTGTAAAAAGTTTCTTATAAGGAGCATGAGTTGTAGATAATACGTGGACCTCAGACTTGCCAAAAATAATTGTTTGAATGAATTAATATCAGAGTGAACAAGAGAGGGTGAAGGGGAGGGGCAGGGAGACAGTTTGATGTAAAATATCATTCGAACATATTTTCTCTTTAATGTGTTTGAAGACACTACACATCGCATTATTTTACGCTGCATTGTTACCAGCTGTGTAAACGTACGTTCTACGTAGTGTTCCATGCAAGTATCGCTAAAATTATTTTTGTTGACAAATTCCCTTTTATCCATATACGGATGCCAATGCGTATACACTGGTATATTGTAATGTTTGTTGTTGTTGTTGTTGTTGTTATGGTATTATTATTATTATTATTGTTTTAGTACATTTTATACGTAGTGTCATATGCTTGTGCACACAAGAATAAAAATCCAATAAAAATGCCATTAATTTCATGCCCACACGTTTTATTTTACAACATATCACACACACACACGCACACACGTACACTATAAACCAAAACAAATATTAACAGCACACTACGAGTACGTGCATGTAAAATGTATGCTTTTTTGTGCGTGTTTCTCTTTTACTGCTTGCAGTTATTTGATTGACAGTAACATTGTGTCATGTAAAGCTAGAGTAGTACAAAATAAAAAATAAAAAAAGGGCTCCATTAGGGGTATGCCAAATCTATTATCCACTTGCAAAAAGGAGCAACACTCTATTATGCCGACAATATAATTAATTTTGGGGCGTGGCAATCTCACTATTTTTCGTCACAAGGGAGAGAATTTTTATTCACTCACTTTGAAAAAGTGAAAAGGTAAGTAGACCGTGAGAACTCCAACAAAAATGCGTAGAAATTTACATAGATTCACGGACGGACAGAATGGCTAAATCGACTTGGAATTTGATGCTGAGTAAAAATATATACACATTTAGGGGTGTGATTCGCCCCCTTTTGGTACTTGCAAACGTGTTACCAAAAACAATATACCCCCTTAAACATTATGATGGCGGGTACAATGAACAATAAAACTATACGGGCAACTAAAATCCTTAAGAACGCAACAAATTTCAAATACCCTACACATTTACAACCAAACAGTAGGAGTGGCAGGTATATAATTTCTTCTCAACTCAACTTTCAAGTTAAGATTTACGTTGAATAGGGTTTACTGTGTGAATTGTATCGTGTTGCTTATCCAACCACGCCCATTCATGGCACACTTTTTAACTACATAGCGCAATTTTTCGGCAGATCAATGAAATTTTCTAAATATTTTTTATTTTGTGGACATGGCTCTTGCAGGATTTTGCTCCACTTGAATTGATCTCCGGACGGACGGACATAGAGATCAACGCAAATATTGATGCTGATCAAAAATAAACATTCACGGTTGAGTCTTCCGCCCATCTCTTTGGGCATTGCAAACGGGAGAGAAAACTTGTTACACCTCCCATCGCTAAGGTGGTGGCGGGTATAAAAGCGCAAAAATATCCTAAAATTTATAGTTATTGCTATTATTACTATTTTACATATGATACACATTCATTCCCTCTCTCTCTCTCTCTCTCTCTCTCTCTCTCTCTCTTTGGCGAAATACCAAAGTTACAAATTCAAAAAATTCACATTTTATTGGCGAAATTCTAAATGCTTTGAAACCGCAACCAGAAGAGGTATAAAAAAATCAAATGAAATGTTTAACACTAACAATTTATTGTTTACCACCTAACAATAGCATGACATGGTTATGCTGGCAGTGTGGTGGTGTTGTAACAATGCAGTAAGTGGCCTCAAGTGTTTGTGTGTGATAGATGGGATTAACAAGTTTTGCGGCTGATGTTCTGTCTTATATATGATTTGATTTATATTGAAGTGTTCAGAATTTTATAACCGAGTTCCATCAATTTTCACCATAACACCAACACTGTTATGTAACGTGACAATGTTTTACTGCATTTGGGCATTTGTTTTGTTTTCATTTTCATTAAATTTTTTTTTTTTTTTTTGGTGTGTTTCCATAGTGTCCAAAGCAAATATAATATAATGTTCGCTTATGAATGTCAATCAATTTTAATTTTAATTTAAATGGATTTTGTGCTGACGTGCACGTTTTTATTTTCACTACATTTGATATTTAATAAAGTGCAAACATACACACGTGCATAGAGTGGGAGTTTTTTGCACATTTATTAATACGAGAGAAAGAGAGAGTTCCACACATCGCATAAACGTAAATATTTATTATCAAAAACCATTTATTTCCTGCAATTTCACGAATAATTGGAAATTGCAGCAACAATTTTTTGTTCTACGTTATACTCGTATATGCACATATATGATAAGCAGTTATAGGCAAATTATGTTATAGTGACCTTTTTATACATGTAATATTATCCAAGGACTTAACACAAAACAAGTAAGAAAACTAAGTTTGGCTTAAGCCAAATTTGAAATGCCCTCCACATCTACAATGGGCGTGGCATATACACAATTACCCTTTCTAATAAGGTGTGTGTTACGTATCAACTTTTGAGTTGAGTTTTATGCTGTTTATGGTTCTTAAACCCTCCACCTCAGTGATGAGGGTATACTAAGTTTGTTCTTCCGTTTACAACACCCAGAAGGAGGCGTCAGAGACCCTACAAAGTATATATATTCTTGAGCAGCGTCAAAAACTGAGTCGATTTAGACATGTATGTCCGTGCGTCCGTGTGTCCGTCTGTTGTTGGCACTCTCATATTCGTAAATTTTGAGATATTAGTCTGAAATTTTGTACAGACAGTTTCTGCATGTATACCTCTATTTAAAATGGGCAAAATCGGTCAAGAGCCACGCCTACAATCAACAAAAATCTATTTATTTGCCACAAAAATTGAGCTATAAACTTGAAATTTAGCTTCATCGGTATGCCAAAAATGGGCATATTCGGATTACAGGCACGCCCACAATTAATAAAAACCTTTACATCTGCCACAAAAGTTGACCTAGGTACTTGAAATTTAATACGCATATACATAGTTATCCCATTAACTGATGTGCTAAAAATGGGCGTGGCATAACTAGAGACACGCCCACAATCGACATAAATCTATATATCTGCCACAAAAGTTGAGCTATAAAGTTGAAATTTAGTACGCGTATACATAGTTATCCCATTGACTGACGTTTAAAAAATATGCGTGGTCGGAGAGTAGACATGCCCACAATTTACAAAAAACATATTTACCGTAAGAGTAGACTAGCATGCTGATACCTAAGACATACACTATTAGAGGGCGCAATATATATATATATTTGCCACGCCCTTTCGTATAGAGGTGGAGAGTATTTAAGATTTGGTCTAAGCCAAATTTAGTTTTCTTACTTGTTTTTAAATTGTAAGCGTGTCTTTCACTCGACTATGCCTATTTTTCGTACATCGAAGGATGAGATAACTATAGATATGAGCAGCAAATATTAAGTTCATAGGTCAATTTTTGTGGCAGATATATAAATTTTTGTCAATCGTGGGTATGTTTATTATCCGAGCACGCCTATTCTTGACACATCGATGAATGGGATAAATATAAATAGATGTACTAAATTTGAATTTAAAAGATGAGTTTTTGTGGAAGATGTAGATATTCTTTTTAGATTGTGGGCGTTGTTCTTGAGCACCTACACGAAAAATTTATTGCTTACATTCTTTACAGACTACTAGTAATCGTTATTTTAATCTTAAATAATTCCAAAGAACTGATCACTTCACCGTACATTCGTATACATTTTTGTTTTAATTGGAAATTATTATTTCAACAAAATGTAATTTTTTCAACGTAATAAGAAATAAGGGACTTTTCACAACTCTGATTTAATTGTGATTAATCAAGGAGATAAAGAAAAACGGACGTACATCCACCCGTAAAAAGCTACCGTTTTTTCCGATTTTCTCCTTTTGCGAATAATATTTACAAATTATATACACATACATGCACATTTTCAATGTGTTAGTAAATTCATATATATATAACTATTGTCGTATGTGTATAAAAACTTTTTGACGGGTGTCCGCATGTCCACAGCTTTATAAAGGGTACTAAAGATGTGACTTAAATTCAATTTTATTTTCAAACGTTTTTGGTTTTTGTGTAATTTAGAACAAAAAATAAATAAAATTATTTCACCAAACAAACTTCCTCTAACAACATAACTCTTGGACACTTTTAATTATGTTAACATTGTAAAAGCTAAATAGAAAAATTGTTTGCAACTTTTACTTGACCTATGCTAAGAACTTGTAAGAAAAGGAATAAAAAGTGAGAACAATTTTTAAATAGTAATAATTATGCTGATAAAAAAGTAATAAAAAGGAATCAGACAAGAAGAGAAACTCGAGAAAACACTTACCAGCACCATCACGCCACTCTTCCACACCATAGTCAGGCAAAGCATTCACGGAATCTAATTTATTTTTATTACGACGTCTGGTGTCTTTTCGGTTAATTTTTGTATTTGGTTAAAAAAAAAACAAAAATTATTCAAAAAAAAAAAAATGTTGAATCGTTATTGAAATAGATCACACACACACAAATTTATTATTAAAGTTAAAAAGCGACGATTGCTTAAAGAGCAGAGAACAAGATTTCGATTTCTTTCTTTGTATACCCGTCTTTTGTTGGCATTCTCCTAAATATTGACACATATTAAATTTTGTACAGACACTTTTAGTTTTTACACGCAGATTGCTATTCAAGATTGGTCAAAATCGGTCAAGAGCCACGCCTACAATTGATACAAATCTATATATCTGCCACAAAAATTGAGCTATAAAGTTGAAATTTAGTACACATGTCTATAGTTATCCCACCCATAGATGTGCTAAAAACGGTCATGATCGAATAACAGATGCGCCCACAAATTACAAAAAACCATACTCCACGTAAAGCTCGACTTTCAAGCTGGTATGTTATACAAACACTATTAGACGGCGTAATCAAATCACGCCATGTCACGCCCACTATTGTAGGTGTGGAGGGTACTTGAGATTTGGCCTAAGCCAAATTTAGTTTTCTTATGTGTTTTTTTTGTTCTTGGATGATTTTTTAAAACCTCTTGTCTCGTATTAATAAACGAATCCACTAAAACAAGAATGCGTTAGTTTACAAAACCACTTAAACAGTATGATTAAAATAACACAAATACCTTACTAATGAATGAATCATGAAAATAAATAACTGCCAAGAACACAACTCAACTTCAATTCAAGGCTTAAGTGTATTAGCATTCATAACCGAACAGCTTAAACAAGAGAAGTGCAATAAAAAGTAAAAAAGTAAAAAAAAATGAAAAAAATTTAAAACATGAATGCATTTATTTAACCTTTCCTCCTTTTCTGTTCTATTTTATGTTTTTGTGTTAACCGGGCCGATGTGCTGAGTGCTGTTTTTTTGTAGTTTTTTTTTTTTTGTTTTTTTTTTTTTTGTTCAACATAGGTGGGAAATGTGTGGATAATGATGGTGCTCTCATAATGATGATGATTACTTAGTGGGGAGTGATTTTTTCAATTTTTCATTTAATTAATTTTTTTGGCATTTTTGCTGCTGGTCAGACTTAAAATATGCTGCCGTGCATGATTCAATATTTTGATTAATATTTTACTTAAAGTGAAATGAAATGTAAGAAAAGTTGAAAAGCGATTTACAAAAGAAGAAATTTCTCATAATACAGCTAATCGTGCTCCACAAATATTTCATTTTCACATAAAAAAGTTCTTTTTGTATGCCTTCAACATATCAAGTTTAACAAAAGAACAAGTGCAAGGAAATCAAAAAAAATTATTTAATTTTTTTATTATGTGCGATTATATAATTTGCGCGCAAGTAAGTGCTACAAAATAGTATTTTTTAAATGGAAAACAAATCTATGAAACTGGAAAATTCTCTATTTAATGAATTCAATGGAAAAAATATGAGTGGAAAAACAAATTACTTTTCTTTTTGGTAGCCATACCTAAACTGCGATTCAACATAGCCACTTCTGATAGTACAGCTGTAGTGGGTGCGGGCATTTCTTTAACGACATTAAAGAGAGTAAAAAATATATTTTAAAAATATCGACTTTTCAAAATGTATTCAGTTGAAATTATAAGTCACTCACCGTCCAGCTTAATGTTTCCATCCGTTTCACCCAAAGAGTTCTTTGCCACGCAACGATAAGTACCAAAATCATTCGGTCCCACATGACGTATTTTTAATTTCATATATTTTGTGTAACCACTAACCGTAGCCGTGGTTTCATATTTGTCGCCAGCACGTGAAGTATCTGTACGTAGAAAAACATAAATAAAAAGAAAATTGAAAATACAAGACATTAACAAAAAGAGAAAAACTTTCATGTGTGTATGTCTGTATTAGGTTATGCTCATACAGGGTGTGTACGGTAGTTGGGACAAATTTCCATATGTCACATATAGAGTGACTTTTTGTTTGAAATGCTTTTAACATAAAAACAAAACAAAAGTATGGTCGCTGTGACCGCAACAATGTTTATTTATATTTTTTTTTTGGCTAGTGTGACTCAACGCTTAAGTCAGGCGACTATTGCATGTTAAAAAGTGTGACTCAACGTATGTGTCTCGTGACAGTGAAGATTTTATATCATAGTGAGAGACGGGTACATTGATTTTGTTCAAACATTTATATGTTCCAGAAGGGATTGAGCCGCACCCACAAAAGTGTATATATTCTTGATCAGCATCAAAAACTGACTCGATTTAGACATGAATGTCGGTGTGTCCGTGTGGGGACACCATAAAATTCGCCTTGCAAGCTGAAACGTAATACATTTACTCTAAGAGGGCACAATAAATGTGTCTGCCAGGTCCATCTTTGTAGAAGTGGTGGGTATTTAAGATTTAAGATGGTTTAAGCTGGACTTTTATTGATAATTTTTATTGGCACCAAGCTTAAATAATTTGTTGTCCATAATTTTTTTTTTCAGTAACGCATCTTATTTTCAGTTTAAAGATGAAACGAAAGCAATGGTAACTTATTTTTGTTGTGCTGAAATATGTAATAAATGAAAAGTTCAGCTGAAAAGTTTCCATTACATTCGTTTGTAAGTACGGCCATTTTTTGTAGGCTACAGCATTCCATCAGAAATCAGTTATTAAAAATTTCAAACAAATTCCCACGCACATCAACGAATTAATAAATAATTTAATTATTTCCACAACGTGTTAATAGATTTCCTTATATTTAATTATGACTTTATTAATGAAATGAAATATTTATTAAATACCGCACTTAAATATTCATTTCGTATCCAATTTAGTTGAAATGAAATCCGAAATGAAATTTTATGCTGGCATACACACACACACACACACACACACTGTTGTTGTTGTTGTTTATGAACATTTAACAAGATAATACAATAAGTACGCGTTATGTATTGGATGGAATAAAAACAACAGCTAACCCTAAAATAAATGCAATGGAAAAAAAACAGACTGGAAATGTTTCCAATTTGTATGCAGCGCCAAGTTTTATATAAAAATGTTATTATTAGAATGTTTTAAAATAATAGGAGTGATGATGATGATGTTGATGATTATTTTTATTATTATTATTATTGTTGTTAGTGTTTGTGCACATTTATGTCAATTTTGGTGCTTATATGAATACTTAACATGTCCGCATTAACATTTGCGAAATTAATTGTTTGGAATTTACTTGAAACTGTTTTTATCATTATTGAAATAGTTGCATATTTTGTTGGAGCGATGAATGTGTGTGTGTGTGTGTGTGTGAGAGAGAGAGATGTGTCGGATATCACGAAGGGTAAGCCAAGAGGTCAATTTTACCACCTTGAACAATACAGATAACAAGGTGTTTCCGAAGGCCCTCACTAGTGTTAAACTGAAAGGAAATCTGTACATCCACGGCGAAAGCGCTTCCTCCGGAAAAGCAGGTGTTGAATTATAACTAGATATACAAAAAATGCTTTGACAGTGTAATTGATTGACAAAATATTGAAATATATTCAATGTATCTTGTGATGCCTTAAACTCAAAAACACTGTTTCATGGATCTATAAAACTGCATCCAAAGACTACATTATTTATTCGTGTGATGCATTAACAACCAAACGCCATTTCTTTCCTTTTTACAACAGCCTCCAAAATGGTCACATCAATGCTTAATTATTCATTAGTGGCCATCAAATGTTGTAGTACAACAATTTCAGTTGAAAATAGACACAAGTAAAAGAAAAAGAAGAGGGATTGAACCCCTTGAAGAAAGCAAACCCCTTTTAAATATATTTTTTATATACATATAATGTTTTTTGTTTTAATTAATTTTTTTCTTCGAATTGTTTCAACTAATGACCAACAAATCTATGATGTATTGACAACATAGGAAAAATAAAACTAACAATGACTACTGCATAAATCCTTACGGCACCTCTTTGAGCCAGGGCATGTCCTTATACCAAATTGCAAAACTCAAAAAATGCCACCTGTAACTGAAGCACAAATTTGTATGGACATGGACAGGCAGACGGACATGGTTAAATCAATTCATAATTTGATTTGCCGTAAGCCAAATTTAGTCTTCTTACTTGTTCTAATATATTTGCTCCCTGCCCCTTATTCCACCACTATTAAATTGAATTTATTTGTAGTTAAAATTTTGAACAAAATTTTTAATTATATATTGTGTCTACACAGCTCATTTATTATAAATTCAATTTCCAATATGTGTTGGTACGTAACTGCGTACGCACAGGCACTGGATGTGCAGACTACATCTCATTATAACAAGTTACGATCAAACTGATTATCTGTTGTGACTACGAAATAACGCAACACATTTACGGACGGTATTCAAATGAAATAATGCGAATATTTCCCCGGCACTAATTAAATTCTGTGTGAGAATGCGAAAATGTTTTAAAGTGTTTGACGATGATGGTGTGAAATCAGCGTAAATAAGCGTAAATTTGTGTACAAGCCAGCAAGCAGTGTGTGCATGGAACGTGGAACATGTATTATGCATTAGTTATGTAGTTTGTAGTTTGTGTCTGAGTGCACAAATAATAACAAAATATTATTAAATGCAATATAATTAGAGAACGAGACGGCATCGTACCCGTATGTACCTACGTAATGAACGAAAAGAAAAAAAACAAAAAAAAACGAAAATTATCAAAAACATTTTTGTGAAAATGTAACACAACCACCACAGCACACACAGCACTTGTACGAATGCAAAGGCCATCATTAAACATATAATGCAGACACTCCCACGAAATGCTTATCATACGAACAAAGCAGACGTATGCAAAAGAGTGCTTTCCAAAGCGTAATAGAAAATTACATATATTGCAATATAATCATTTAGCTGATAAAATGGAAGCCAGCTGAACGGGCAGCACTCGTACGCCAACCGAAACTCCTCTTTCGGTTTGGCTACGCTTTGCACACACCCACACATGCATTGCATATGTTTTTTATAACATTATTCAAAACATCCTGCCACAAGTACGGTGACGGTGACGATGGCGGTGGCGGTGTTGGAAGAATGGAAGAACAGAAAAAAGATCATGCCATCATCATGCCACCTATAATATAGCTAAATATTCGGTTTGCCTAGTTGGTATGTGTTGGAAGGATATATTGTATAATATGTATGTGCATGCATGTGTGGATAGTCACATATGGACACCAGTTAGCGTAAAATTAATGAGCAGTACATAGCATTAAGCCATTCATTCTGACAAATAAATAAGTTGAACATACACATAAATACATAACATATATGCAGTGGCATGCCTGTTTACACACATTTACATTAAAGGCTTTTGTAATTATAAATGGTGTACACGTACGTGCGTTGCAGTTATTGTGACTATAAATAGTCAAGCAAGCAGAAACATGTTGATACCATGTACCGAATATTTTGCGGTATGAAAAGAGAAACAGAGACAGAGAGAGAAATGGAAAGATAAAAACTTACCACGAAATGTTTTTGTGTGGACCCCAAAAAACCACATGCGAGCATTTCGGTACAATTTTTTCTCAATGGCTTTATTTAGCGCAAGGTTGGCAGACAGACTGACGGACATTTTATATAATTTTTTTACCCGAATTTTCTCTCTCTAAACTTAATTAATAACGGTAAGATAATGCCATGCTTTGAGACAAACTATTATAAATATTTTATTGTTTTTGTTGTAGTAATAATGGTCAGCTACAGCTACAACCCGTGCATGAGGCCATCTATACTCGTACATTGGGCAGAGCACATAAAACCTTTTATTTAGCCTGAGCATTGCAGTTAACCACAGTTTTGCTGACGTGGTTATTAAATAATTAAATGTAATAAAATTCTTTAGTATACTAAGCGTGTGTATGTATGCGTGTGGCTTATGCTTCAATATCCAAAATATGTATAAGCATTACATACACGTACACATGCACGTACAAAGGTGCTCATGTGCTATTGTTGGGTGCTGTGGTTAAGCATGTGCGGTGAGGTGAGGTGAGGTGCGGTGCAGCGCATTTGCTTTTTCACACTCGAATTGTCAGCTTTGACAATTGAATGATGTTTTTCTCCCATACACACACGTAGGTATAGGTGAACATGATAATTTTTGTATTCTGTTTACTTGTAATTAGGTTTTAATCCTAAAACGGTTAAAGACCCCTGCACCTTTTATTGGGTGATGTTTTCTTCAGCATATGAAATAAATTCAGAGCAGATGCACGGTATAAGGTAGGAATCAAAGAAGGACTGGATTGTATTTAAACCAACGTAAAGGACTAAATTTGTCTTAGAATAAATTAGAAATACCCTACACATCTACACGCAAACTGTAAGCGTAGCTGGTACCTCAGTACACCCTTTAACACTGCACTGATTCTTTTTCTTTTGTCCGACCTCATTCGTTTCACTCTGTATTATTAAATACAAAATAATACACCTTATTAATAAGTAAATATTGTCTACGATATATGTCAGGTGTTCATATTATTTTGTCCATCTCCTATATAAGCCGAGTTTGACTCAGATGTTGATTTTGAAAATGTGCTTGGAGCTTCTCTGACACCTCCTTCTGAGTGCTGCAAACGCAATGACTCATGTGGAGGGTACAATGGGTAAGAGATTTTTACAAATTTTCCGATTTCATTTGAAATTCAATAGAGTTCGTTTCAGGACTATGTAGTAAATATAGTTGCATTAAACACTTAATCATTGTGTTGTAAAAATTATGATTTATAATTACAGAAAGTAGTCAGCCAAGGTAAGGCTGGTTCTGAATTGATTAAAGTCAATTGTTGCAAAACAAATTCGCAAATTCGCGCATTTTATATGCATGCAAATATATGTAATGGCACGGTAAAATTTTAATAAACTTGTAACACACATAAAACTTCACTAAAAGTTTTATAAACACTTTATCAAAAATAAATTATGGCCAACAATAAAAAAAAAGGAAAACGTGGCATAAGGTCAAACTATAAAAAAAGAGAAATTACCGAAAATTGCTGGTAGAGTAATGTGACACAAAAACAAACTTACACACGAAGTAGAAGGGCAGTTTTTTATACCCATCGTTATAATGATAGGGGGGTGTATGCGTATTGTTCAAATGTTTGTAAATACCAGAAAAAAGCGAGCCACACCCACTAAAATACATATATTCTTGATTAGGAGCGATAGGTGACTCGATTTAGTCTTTCTGTGCGTCCGTCACACCCACCTTAAAACCGAAATTTATGACACCCTGATACAATGTGTCAGATTTTGATTCTGAATCGATCGATATGATTGAAGGTGGGTGCGGCGCACAAACTTAATATTCCGCAATTAGCGCAGTATATAAAAAGACAAAAACGGTGCGCGGACATGTTCACAATTCGTCAAAGCTTAACCTATTACGCTAGGCTATATATTTCTTGTCCAGTCGAGCAAATTTTGATTTGGAATGAAAACGAAATTAGTTCGTTTTCTGAGCTTTCTAACGGTACATGATTAAGATAATAGGATCAGCCGCTCCAGAGATATACTAAAGAAAAATAAGTATATTTTCTAAAGAATATTAACGCAATGATTGCGGGTTCCCTTGATTTTGCATACCCCTAAAATAGCTTTTTTACTTGTGTATTTCCACAAAATTTATTTATGCTTTACATAATATAAGAAGAAAGAAATTGTTACACTCACGAACTAAAAGGAAGGTAATGATAATTAACGTACTAGCGTTTCTTTTGTGCTTGTACTCGATTAATTATTTCCACTTACCCGATATTATCATGTCGCCCCTTTCTGTTGTCCAATAGTTAATAGAAGCTGGATACGCTTCTGTATGACATTCCAAATTGACATCTTGCCCTATGTAAGCACCTTCCAGTTGATTGGGTATGGAAAGCATGGGAGGAACTGTAACAATAAAATCGGTTTTAATGTCTTGAAAATAATAAAAAAATTTTGAACTTTGACTTTGGATCCAAATTTGAAATAGCCATATATTAAACCAATTAGTTATTCTTTACCAATTGTTGTCAAAAATATTAAGGATTACAATTTTTTGCCATACAAAGACTTCCATTATAATAGAACCTTATATGAGGAGGGGTTTTAAAAATAGTGCGGTCCATTTTCAATAGGGTTTCTCTTTGGGCCAATAAATGTCCTTTTACAAAACTTCATTAAACTTAATAAATGCGACCTATAGCTTGGTCATAAATTTACACAAGTAAGAAAACTAAATTTGACTTGGGCCAGATCTTAAATACCCTCCACCTCCACAACAGTGGGTGTGGCAAATATATATATGTTGAGCCCTCTAATAGTGTATGTCTTAGGTATCAGCATGCAAGTCTACTTTTACGTTAAATATGGTTTTTTAAAAATTGTGGGCGTTTCTGTTATCCGACCACGTCCATTTTTGGCTCATCGGTAGATGGGATAACTATGTATACGCGTACCAAATTTCAAGTTCCTAGGTCAACTTTTGTGGCAGATATAAAGATTTTTATTAATTGTGGGCGTGTCTGTAATTCGAATACGCCCATTTTTGGCACACCAATGAAACTAATATTCATAGATGTACATGCTAAATTTCAAGTTTGTAGCTCATATTTTGTGGTAGATAAATAGATTTTTGTTGATTGTGGGCGTGGCTCTGGTCCGATTTTGCCCATTTTAAATAGCAATCTACGTGCAAAGACTAAAAGTGCCTGTACAAAATTTCAGCTCAATATCTCAAAATTTACGCCCGTGAGAGTGTCAACAACAGACACACACACGGACACACAGACACACGAACACACAGACACACGGACATACATGTCTAAATCGATTCAGTTTTTGACGCTGCTCAAGAATATATATACTTTGTAGGGTCTCTGAGGCCTCCTTCTGGGTGTTGCAAACGGAAGAACATACTTAGTATACCCTCATCACTGAGGTGGAGGGTATAATAAACAGATAGACGTATAGACAGATAGACGTAGACGATAGACGATATTGAATTGATCGTTGTAATTGAAGGTGTGATACAAACATCTTTACAAACTTAATATACCCTTTGCCACAAGTGGTGCAGGGTATAATGAAAGTCATTTTCATTCGTCTGCTGGGCTGACTGTTCATTTCAGTTTTACTTTACTCTACAGGTTTGACTGGTTTCTTAATTATATTCCAACAACAATAACAAAAAGCCCTTTTTTTTTATATATTTTCATTAATCAACAGAGAAGATATTCTGTTCCAACAAAATTCTGAACAATTTGAATGAAATTTTCCCAACAAATGGAACCAACCCCCGCAAATGAATCGATATTCAAGTCAATACTAATTTCATTGCAGCTCCACTCACAAGTGCATTCTTCCATTCATTTATTCATTACACAAAGCAAGCAAATGCACACACATATAAACAAACAAACAACTGAAATTAGTTTTTATTTAATGTATTCTTCCTTTTCTTCTTCTTCTTCTTCTTCTTCTTCTTCTACCCCTTCCCACAATAAGTTTACACAATTTTTTGGGGTTATAGTCAATTGTAATAATGCTGTGAAAAGCAAATATGTCGTGATTGCACTGCTAGAGCATACAGATATAATATATTTGTGTATGAGTGAGTACACGTGTAATTGTTTGTTTTTTTGCCTGAACACAGTACACAGGAACAAATGTGTATTAGATAACAAATTTAAGTTATTTAGTGAACGAGTTTTTTATGTGAGGTAAACAAACACACACACATAAAAAAAACAAAAAACAAAATAAATCCTTTACCTGCAGTGAGTTTGTATTCATTAACATACACCTTCAATCGTTGGCAACCACGATGTAGTTGTACAATGACAACAACAACAACCGAAGCAACACCACTTTAAAGTGTTAAACAAATATTTGAACTGTCTGCTAAAAATTGATGACATCTAAAGTTTACTCATTAAAGTTTTTTTTCGTTTTAGCTTTTAATCCTTTTTGCCTCCGATTTTAGTTTGAAAAGTTTTTCCCCTTATTTCCTTTTGGTTTCACATTATTTACCCATCACCCAGAAACTTGAATGATCAACGAACAGTTTTTTGTAAACGTTTATTTGGTGAAGGTAGGGAAAGGACGAATGGTTGGGTGGGTGCGTGCTGGTGCGTGTGTGTAATGGTTTATTTACTTACATTGTACTTTTAAGTGCACTCTCTTACTAATGGAGGGTGGTACGCCATTCGAAGCCACACACAGGTATGCAGCCATATGTAAGCGGCTCACTTTCGTTATATGTAAAAGTTCACCATCCACCACATTAACTATGAAATACAATATTGGCATGGATACGGTTACGTGCAAGCGAAATGAAGAAAATTGATACCGAACATAAAAAAGGGGAATTGTTAATGATTGTGTGCAAGTTTGTGTTGTGCGGTTAAAAGTTTTTCAATTATAATTAAAATTGCAACAATTAAGGATTTCTCCTTCTTTTTCTTGTTCTCTTCATAAATACTACAATATATCCAAAAACACTTACCATGTTCACCACTTATGAGCATTTCTTCACCATCCTCGCGCCGCCACATGACATACGGTTCAGGGTAACCACGTGCTTTACACATTAATGTTACATTTAAACCCTCTCGCACCACCATGTCATTGCTGGTCATGCCCTCCACTATTAAGGGGGGCACTATTTTTTTGTTTTTTGTTATTTTTTTTGAAGAATATAATTAAAAATATTGTTTCTCTTTTTTCTCTCTAAGATTTCTTGTATTACTCACCCACCACCTGTAGGTAGCCTTTGCGGGAACGCATCGGATCGGTATTAACTTGACACATATACCAACCGCGGTCCGTTTCTTCTACTTCTTTGATATGCAAATACCACGAGCGATGATCATTATACGTTAAACTGATGCGATTATTTTGTGATATCACATTGTGATGAATGGAGAGGATTGTTTGAGTATCGACTCGCACCCAAGCTACCTGCAGGGAAACCAATAATAATTTATATGAATAATTTAATTTAATTAAATCTGACTTGGTCGGTCCGTTTGTAACTAACGGAGACAGACCCCAGAGTCCTACTAGAGTCCTAAAAATTCGAAAACAAATTTGAGATATGTGCGTACATCCGTCCATTTAAGTATTCATTTCCTGATCATGGTAGAAAAAATTAGATATATACAGCCACGCCTACTATGGACAATAATCTATTACAGCTATTAAAACCATTTTAAAAGTGAAGCATCTATACCTACTTATGTGTAACACAAAGGGTCAAGGTGATAGGACTGTAAATTCAACTTATGTAACAAATTGCAATAAATGAGCTGAAAATTTGTTGAAACTTTTATATATCAGAACTATGGCTGACAACTAATGTAAAAAAATGGTTGCTATCCTTGGTGTAGGGTATTAAATGGTCGGTTAGAACCGATTATAATATTTTCACTTGTTTATATATTTAAAGAATATTGAAGGAAAATCTTATATTGCTGAAAAAGTATTATAAATTGTTATACTGTTATAAACTGTTATACTGGTTCAAACTATTATACCATTGTAAACTATTATACTGCTATAAACTGTTGTACTCTTATAAACCGTTAAAACTGTTACAAATTGTTGTACTGTTATAAACTGTTATAATGTTATAAAATGTTAAACTATTATACTATAATAAACTGTTATAAACTGTTGCACATAAGTAATGATATTTTTTCCATTTGTAATAATAACAATTGCTATGACTACAACAGTTATAACAGTTGTATACCAAAATCATACTCCATATAACAGTTATAATATAATAAATAATATGGCTGTGTTATTATATGTATGTATAATATATATTTTAAATAAATTCCACCAAAGTATTTATTATGCGTTTAACACCATGGGCGTTAAATATGATTAGGTTTCATTGGGAAACATTACCTAACACAAAATACGAAGTCGTACTGGGAGCAATTTATTGTGTGCGTATGTCAAAGTTATTACGTTTATAATTATTAATTGTTATTAAACATCTCCCCCCTCTCTCCCTCTCTGTCTTAATTAAACTTTTAAAAGACATTTGTTTCGTATAGAGTTCATATTAGTAACATAAAAAGAGGAAGAAAATGAAATATTCTCGAAATTGATTTCCAAGG
The DNA here is from genome assembly GCA_963971445.1 of Ornithomya chloropus. Taxonomy (NCBI): domain Eukaryota; kingdom Metazoa; phylum Arthropoda; class Insecta; order Diptera; family Hippoboscidae; genus Ornithomya; species Ornithomya chloropus. The sequence goes on from OZ020530.1 coordinate 53,434,105, forward strand.
AAGAAAAAATCAAAAATGAACCATCAACTAATAAATTGAATGATTTGTCGTTTATCGCTTTTTTCCTTACTCCCCCTTTTATACCGCAAATACTAAATAAGTGTATCGTTGTGTTTGTGCGCTCATACTACGTCGCTTTTGAATTTGAAAGGAGCAGAAATGAAACAGAGAGAATTTTAGTGTAAATGCTAACAACCTACCACAACACTTTCAACATTCAAATACTTTAACATACAAGTAATATACTATAGGTACAGGGTGAGGAAACATCAAATGGAAAAGTTGTTGGTTTAGGATATTGCGATATTGATATTGATCTTCCCGCATCACCCCGAGAGTTTCCTATATTTTCCTCACCGTGTATAAATACATTTGGCATATATGAATGTGTGTATATGGATGCTTTTAAGGGATCTGTGTGTTGTGTATGCTTAGGTATGAATGTCATTTAATGTTGAGTTGGTTGCATAATTAATGCAAAAAGACATTCATGATGAAAAGCTTTTCGTCTTCATAGCATATTTATTGCAAAGCATGCAATCCGTTGGTTATATTTATATCTTGTGTAAAAAGTTGTTGTAAAGTGTTTGGAAATATATTCTCGTTCTGGTGCAGATATATAATTACCTTGTAGCCCTTCAAGTTTTCGACAACACATGCTAGTAGAGCATCTCTACCCACGGACACCGTGACATTGGCAACCGGTTCAGCAAAGCGGGGCAAATCCGTATCTGGCCAAAAACAAAAGCAAAAACGTATTAACAATCTCTCTCTCTCTCTCTCTCTCTCTCTCTCTCTCTAATAGAATGATTCTACACACCTTCCACCGAAGTCTGAGGTGATTCGTTGTTGCCACCCCGTACATGTTTGCCTGAAAATAGTACAAAACGAGAACAAATGAAATGAAATGAAACACTTTTCATATATTTTCCAGCTAATTTATTTTATATGCTTCTTCTTTTTCTTCTTCTTGTTCTTATTTTTCCTTTATAATCATATTTTATACAAAGAGGATGCAACAATGAAAATGTTCTCTTGACACAATGACACTTTTCACTTTAAACTGTTATTGATTTATATTTTTTTTGTAGAAAAGAGAGGGAAATTTTCCAACAAGAAAATCCTTTTACTTAAAACCATTCGCTCCAACTGTACTTCAGAAAAGTACAAATTTATAATAAAGTTATTGCCATTTAAACAGTGTACCAAAAGTAGCAAAATAACACACACACACACACACATGCATACATACATACATATACATACAACAAGCACACAAGGATCAACAACAGACCTGGCAGCCATGACTCCATTAAAAAAGTTTAACTTGGGCTGGGTTTTTTTATTTTCATATTTCTAATACAATAGAAATGTTAACGTAACGGTAAAATGTAGAATGTTGCTTGACGGAGAATAAATTCTTCTAATTTGTTTGTGTGTTTGTGGGAGTGGTTTTTAAATGGACGTTAAGGATAAGAAAGGACAAAATATCAAAATAATTTTTTAGTTGAGTGAAAAAATATCGTAAAAGCCCCAAAATACTGGAATATGTTTAGCATTTAATGATACTGTGTTACTCTAACCTTCCGGTTATTTTTTTTTTGGTTTTGAACAACAAGTTCAATGAAAACAAGAAAATTTCAGGATCAATACAAAAGCTGTCGTCCCTCGCTAGTTGCATAGTTTTACCATCTCTAACATGTCTAACCATGTCTAACCTATAAAAAAAAGACAAAAGTTATACCTGTGTCGGTAGCGCCATCCATGCGCGAAATCCCGAAATTTAGTTGCGATCCCAATACATTATAAAATAATAAGTAAGAAAACTACATTTGGTGGGCGTAGTTAGACAAAATACACGCCTATAATTTATAAAAAAAAAAAACTTGTTTAATGCAAAATTCAATCGTTGACGTAAAATTTTATACGTTTGTGGGGAGTTGCTTATAAAGGTGCCACTACGCACCTGCCACGCCTAATTGTTTTTTTTATTAAAGCTGTGGTTTCTATTTATTTCTGAATAATTTAAGGTTTTAAACGGCCAAGCTTGATCTAACTAAAAATTTCATCTCAACTTGTTTTTGGAAACGCAACCCCTTCTAGAAAATATTTTTATTAAAAATTTAATAAAACCTTCTATCTGTTCTGTATGAACATGAAACTATTTTGTATACGTTTTGCGTTGTATAACCTCCGTTCAAGTCTTGAATAAGAATTTCTTATAAAGACTTTTTAAAGATCAACAACAACAACTTGAAGGAAAACTATTACATCTGTCTCTCTTATAATATTTTCTATTGTTATTGTTGCTGTTGTTGGTTTTCTCATTTTATCATATTTGCCGGAGTATATAAAACAAAAAAGCGGAGTGTTCCCAAAAGCCAAAACGTCAAATGAAGTGCAAAAGTTTCGCCATAATACGCGTATTAACAGAAGGAAAAAAATTGTATGCTTTTTATGGAGATTTTGGATACTATGTGCACACTTTAGCCGCATATATGTGTGGTGGGAGAGAGAGAGAGAGAGAGAGAGAAGACAAAAGAAAAAAATATTTAAAAAAAACATATTGTAGCTCATTTGTTATTTTATTATGTATATAACGCTACGCACACACTTACACACATGCATGTACTTTTATGATCAAATAACAAGAAATGTGAAAAAAAAACAGAAGAAAATTTCATGTTCATGCCATAAATTCAGCCACAGAGACTACTTTAGCGAAGCGTAAGTGCGGTGGTTGGCGGAAATGGGTGGGAGGGGAGGGGTGTGGGTGGTGTGTTGGCGGCGTAGGAGGCAAGTTCATCTGTTATAACTCACATTTTTACCGTTTTGATTATAATTCGCATACACGTGAACATATGTTCGAATTAAAGGTAATGGTGTTGCGTTGTAGCCTTGTTGTTGTTTTTGTTGTTGTTGTCAGTTTTGTTGCTATAGCACAATACGTGTGTATATGCTGCGGTTTTGATATCTCAACTGAAAATGGAATTCTTATGTTGTTTGCAGGAAAAAATTAAAAATTTACCAAGAGAGAGATAAAGAAAAAACAACAACAAACTAAAGTATTGTATCTTCTTCATTTAGCTCAACGTGTACCATATACATACATGCATACGTACATGTATGTGAAATAGTTTTCATTCATTTTCAGTTATTGTTATAGTCCTACCTGCTGTACAATATGTAGCTTATATGTTTTTAAATAATATACAAAAAAGACGAGAATTTTTCCCTTTTTATACCCACCTTAGTTTGGTGTTCCGTTTACAACACCCAGAAAGAAAGAAACATCGGAATCCCTACAAAGTTTTTTATATATATTCTTGATCAGCATCAAAAACTGAGTTCATCTAGGCATGTCCGCCCATGTGGCTGTCTATTGCTGGAATGTTCATAGTCGTAAATTTTGAGATATTGATCTGAAATTTGATACATTCGTCGTTTAGGGTTCTAAAAATGGGCAAAACTCGATCCACGGTCAGTGGCGCACAACTTTAAAAAGTTATAGTCCATATATACCGATTCCAGTATAGTAAATTTCGATTTTAAATGAAAAACGAAATTAGTTCTTTATTTGTAAATTCTAACGGTATATGAATGATAGAAATTGGACCAGCCGTTCGGAAGTTATATTAAAAAGAAAATGCTATCATTCAAAATAATCTCACATGGCGTGATTAGGACGAACAATGTACGTGCTCTTCTTTGCATTAATCCCGTATTACTCTAAGATGATATCCTTAAATTCTACTTGAAAGTTCATTCCGCATAATTCTTGAACCGTAAAATCTATAGACTTGAAATTTGAGCAAATCATATCTTTACATCAAGGTACCTGGGTATTGAAAATAGGGTAAATCGATCCATGGATACACCTTAGAGCATTTATTCACGGATAATTATAGAAATAAGAACTTATAAAATTAGCTCAAATGGGCGTGTCTGCTCACAGCGCATTTTAATCAATGAAAAATTGAATCTTTTGCAAAATGAAGAAACAATTTTCCCTGTTTGGAGAAGTACTAGAGAGATGCTTTATTTGGCAGGCGGGTGTTGGTAAATCTATGTAGTTGGGCATATTTGGCAGACACCTAATGTAGCCAATTCTTCACTTGTGTTTTGTTTTGAAAATGTTCACTTGCTTGCGTTGCCCTTTGATGATGTTCACTTTTTTTCTCAGCAATTTCTTTTCCACCTTCCATGCATATAAAATTTACATTTATAGTGTAAAGTTTTTTGTTTTTCTTTCTTGTTATCTTTGATAACACTTTCCATCATTTACGGGATTTTATGGGCATCTATAATATCTATACAGTCAACACTATGTACATATGTTGAGTTTTTCAATAAATGAAAATCACATAATTCTTTGAAGAACATCTTATTGAAGAAAAGTATTTAAAGTGGGTAGTGGACGCAAGGAAGGAACGTAGTGGAGTGGAAGCATTAAAGGCATAAGCGCATACGCGTCTATACTATGCAACCCAAGGAGCTTTTTATTTAGAAAATATATTCCTACCACGAACTGTGTGTGTATCAGTGGTGTGTTCGTTATATTTTGATATTATTTAGCACCCTGCACCACTTGTGGCATTAAATTTGTACGGGTTTTTGTAACTGCTAAACGGTCGATCGTTTAAGATTCAATTCAGAATTAAAATTTGATTCGATCTAACCAAGTCCGTCATACTCCCGTCATGTTCGCTGTGTCTGTAAACTGGTGGGCATTGAAGGAAGAAAAATCAGCTAAAGGGCACGCCCTTGAAAAGGTTTTTTCCTCTGGTTAATCCGGTCCAAGCCGAGGTAGCAGGTCGGTTTTCCCCAGGGGCTCCTTTTCAAGAAATTTGTTTGAATAAAGGACTCGGGTGTGGTGTTAAATAAAACTAATGCACCCTATATTTATAGCTTCACACTTCCACACTTATACAACACAATAGAGAGGTTGGTTTCTTGCTATGTACAAACTAAGTAAAACAAAAAGGCTAACACGGTGACCTGTGTTATCACTAGTAGTTTCCACGTTATATTTCCTCTCGCGGTTTCTTCGTCGGATTCTGCACACTGTGTCACTTGTCTTGTATGTCTTCCCTACACCCTGTTTTATATACCCGTCGTCGATTTTGTCACAGCTTAACAGACAGTGAGCAGAGAATTAGAAAACAGAGATGGAGTGTCATTCTCTGTCAATTGTTAACAGAATCTCAAGATTTATTTCGAGGCCCACTATATTTTGCATATTCACTGTATGCAATGAATACAGGCAAATGTATACACAAATATGTTATTTGTTACGCTGACTTCTGTTAACAAACATGGCTTGTGCTTACTTGTTGTATATGTTTTTCACTTTACTTTACAAAACGTGAAGACAAAATGGATAAATGGTCGAAACGTGGAAAAATCGAACGATGACAAATTAAAGAAAGCCTTTTTTTCATTTATTAATTATTTATTTATTATAATTATAATTTATTAATTCATAATATTTAAATTAAATACACAACCGTCATCTTCCACAAACCAAGGAAATTGCTCAGACGTTTTCTTTGAACCAAAGGTAACTGCTGCATGCTGCATATGGTATATATGGGATGTGGTGCAGATTATATGTACACTTGCGTGTACATAGGGAACCTAGAGGCGGAAGATAGAAAACCATTATGAAAGTGGGATCCTTTGTTTAATGTACTGAACACCGTTTCTTTTTCGTCCATTTTCGTTTGGTTTTTATGCATTTTATCTTACCGCAGGACATTAACCCATATTCACACATACGCACAAGTTGTGCGCTTTTAGAAAGAAACATAAACAGAAAGAAAGAGAGATAGAGAAGAAGAGAGTGAAAAAGTGAAAATCTTCAAAAAGCTAAACTGCTGCCCTTTACAAAAAAAAAAAAAAAAAACAGTATCTATTAATGTTTTTTCTTTTTTCTTCTTTTGGTTTTTTGCCCAACCATTCCAAATAAGATGAAACATTTTAAGCTTTTTACAATTTTTTCAATTTTCAAGTAATTTTATTATAAATCGCAAGTTTATGCCCAAGACTTGATATTTTTTAGAATGGTATCTGGTACCTTTTTACAGCCTCCACATATGATGGGGCGCCTACCAACCTTGTCATTACATTTGAATTATCTAGAAGGAGGCCTTAGAGATCCTACAAAGTATTTATGTTTTTGATCAGCAAAAAAAACCGAGTTGCATGTCCGTATGTCTGTCTGTTGAGGGCACTCTTACGCTCGTAAATGTTGAGACATTTAGCGGAAATTAATTTTTTACGTATCTACGTGCTACACCTATTTCAAATTTGCAAAATCAGTTTGGAGCCCCGCCCATAATCTATTTATCTGTCCCAAAAATGAAGCTATGACGTTGTATTTTGATATATTGTATAACTTCAATTTATGCCATTCAGATAACAGGCACGCCCACAATTTACAAAAAAACCTTCGAGAGCATAAAACTGGACTCGCAAGCTGAGACGAAACGCATTTTCTATTACAAGCGGGCGTACATTTGCCACGCCCACCCGTGCAGGTGTAGTGTGTTCACAACTAAATGAACAGTTTAACGTACTTTCAACTTGTTTGCTTACTGTAGTGAAACGTACATGTAGGTCACATTATTATTATTTCTATTTTTAAGTAAATATGCAAAAATAGAATTTATGTCAAGTAAGCAATAAGTTTAAGTTTATGTTTACTAATGAGTATTTGTAATTTGTTGTAAATTTATTGCAGAATTTTTAGTATATAAGAAATCAAATTTGATTCAATAAAGCAGACTACAAACGTATTTCGTGAGTCTCACTCTCTGTAACATTAAATGCCAAGCATCTCAGCTGGATTCAAACGTTGCGCGTTGCGCGACATATTATGTCACAGTTCATACACTAACTCCACATACATATAGTCCACTACTTCAACACAGATAGTACACACTCTTTTATTACACAGGGTATTTAATATTTGCTTTAAGCCAGCTTTAGTTTTCTTACGCATTCTACTTGTTACTAAAAACATTTTGACACAATATATACAAGTGTTTAGTATTTGGTTGGTGTACGTATATGTATGTATGTATCACTTCTTAATTTCACATACTACCATATACAGATATTAGGGTGCACATGTATGTGTAATTAATACACACACTATTTGTATTTTCACTTCTCTTTCTTGGAGTGGTTTTTAAATGCGTTTTATTTAAGCTGAAGTATGTAAATGAAACCCAAGGACCCTTCAGACCTCATCTATATACATATTAACACATTAAACAACATATTTATAAACTATTTAACATAACAACAACAATAACAAGAATAACTTAACAGCCCTCACACACAAAAAAGCTACTTGAATACAAATATGTGCATATAATCATGTATAGTGTACTGTGGGTAAAAAGACTTGAGCGTCAAGAGTTTCAGTTCTAGTAGTTTTGCCACGTGGTCCTCTCTCTCATTCATTTACTCCCAAAGTATTTAACTTAACAGGGCAAGTGTACATGCATAAATGTACTTGTGTGCTGTGGATGGATATTCCCCCATACGCATACATATGTTTATACACGTACACGTGTGTATACATGTTTAATAATAAATATATATTAGCTTCATTTTAATGCATAAGTAATCAGATCTCTTCAAGTCAAAGTTTTGTGTTACGTTTCGTTGCCATCTCGGTGAATACTGTACGAACAATGAACGTGAACGAGGACTTACACCTCTGCTTTTTCTGTGCGTGCGTCAGTGGTAAAAATTGTACCCCAAGCGTAGTTAAAATTTTACAGCAACATTTTTATGTTGTTAGGTACTTGTATTTGTTGTTGTTGTTATTTGTGTTGTTATTGTTGTTGTTGTTTATATATCTCTTTGTAAATTGTTGTGGGAAGGAATTTTGTAATTCCCTTTTCCTCGTGCAGGAGTTCCAGCAATGGCGCCTTACTTACAAACAAATGTCCATGAAGGGGGAGAGAGATGAATAGAAAATATCATCATTATCTATAATTATCAATCGATACTTGTTGATAATTATCGATAATGTACTTATCGATAATTTTCAATATCGATCGATAATTATCAATTGTTATTCATACAAAATTTCATTGAAAATATGTTGAAACGAAAATCCTTATGGCACGACAATGTTCTAAATATGCCGTTGTGAGTGAAAGTGGCGGAAGTTCATTTATGGAATGCATCAGTTTTACTATTGCAATTCAAATGCACAGCACAAATCTTTATAATGGTTGGGTTTTGTGGTGTTTTTGCAAAAGAGAGAGAGAGAGGACTTGCAGCACCTTTCTCGTAACGGCTCCTATAATCCTGTTGCTTGTGCAATATTTACTTAGGCACGTCTCCTCTACTCATCTTTACATGTACAATAACACATAATGTTACGTGTCATTTTGTACATCAAAGTAAATACAATTTCATTTTTGCTTTTTATTCAATAGATTCACTTTTATGGTTACGTTCTCTCTATCCTCCACCCACCACTCACTACTCTCTGCCATTCAACTGTTTGTTTATACTTAAGTACGTATATAAAGTACACACAAATGTTACAGATTTTAACAGCATCCACTATAAAAGATCTACAGTTCGTATAAATGTACATCAATGTGGCTGTGGAGCATATCCAGCGACAAATATTTGCATTTATTGCATAAGTGGGTGCGTTTATAAGCTTTTGTACGTGTATAAAGTGCAATTTAAATGTTTCCAGAGCTGATTCATATGCACCCTTGGGACATTCGCCAACAGTAATTATTTATGTTACAAATTGAGAGGTGATCATCATCTGCCTCCGTCCCGCTGTATCTCTGTTTAGCTTGAATAGTATACGTGTCACACCAGGCAACAAATTTGTGTGAATGTTTATGCTTTGCAACCTTGATGCTGGCCTGACAAGTGGTGGAGTAGAGATCAGTGCAAAACGTGTAAGAAATGTTATGCTGTCGGCAAATAACAAAGCAAAGCATGCAAAGCAAAGAGACGAAACAACCATTTCCACCTCCAATGATTCCACAAAAGCAAATAATGAGTGAACGTAATGAACCGAAGGTAGAAAAGAAAGTTTTCTGGATCTTAGTTAAGGGAGAATCTAAAAATTTTTCCTTCTTTGCTTCTATTATTGATTTTTTTTCTTATTACATTTTTTTTATTTGGTTTCATTTACATAAGTATATAAACGTACGTTGGCCTTTCATTTTACAACAACACCAACCAAACAAAGAAATATTTATTGAAAATGTATCATCGTACGAAATTGAGAAGCATGGACTTTTTTACGGAAAAGTAACTTTTCATAGCTGTAGGTGCAAAATGATGTAAATTGATCTGAAAAAGATGGTTGAGGAAGCAGTCGTTTCGTTCTGCCCTGAATGGACATTCTCAAGGTAAATTGAAGAAATTGAAAAAAATGAGAAAAATTAAAATGAAAATAAAACGAAAGAAATTTAAGTTAGTTTGGTAAAGTTTCTCTAAACTTTGTCCGCACTGCTCTAGCATTGTCGTTATAATCCTTTGCTCCCGCCTCCTCTACCAATGGCATTATTTTGGTAACTCATTTTGTATTTGTACAGATACAGGGGGGTCATTGCGTAATTTTCAAACGATATCATTTTTAACGATTAAGATTCAACGATATCGTCATTAAAACCAATTGCGTAAAGGTATCGTTATCGGTTTAACGTGAATGAAAAATGACGCAATTGGTCTCCTGACTAATTCAAAATATATAAGTAAGAGGTCATTTCATTACTCGATGGCGCTGTATGTGCATATTATTCAATGTGTTTCTAGGAAAACTTTGAACACTTTCGACGTTCTAGGATGACCCACATAAAAAAAAGTGAAAACATTAAACAAATTTAAGCACTACATGTATACATTAATTTATTTGTGAACTTACATGGGTGGGCAACTCCAAAGGATCGGAAGCATCCCGTAGAGTTTTTCTTATTCTAATAAGGTTTCTTTTACGCGAACGAGTACTTTGAATTAAAAATACACACGATGAAATATTTCTGCGCATCCTTTAGTAAATTAATTCATAAGTAATGATTTCATAATGCATTTTTATTTTAATAATATTGATTACACTTACATTTTTAAAACTGTTTTCAACACTTTTGCTAATTTTAATATCAAATTGCACTAAAACGACACCAAGTGTTCAATCGTTTCATTCGACACAATTTGACGATAGAATTCAATCGTATAAGTGCGTAATATCGTCAAAACGAGACTATAGAAAGTATTATGTTACTCGAATAGTTTTTGTCATAAAAACGATATCGTTGACAAAAATGGTATCGTTTGAAAATTACGCAATGACCCCCCAGGTTTACCGTTACTATCAAATTTTTTCTACTAGTATTTTGTTGTTACTTCTCTCTTCGATTTATGCCTTTGAAACAATTTTGTTTTTTTAATTTAATTTCTTTTTCTTTTGTTATTGCATCTCTTGCACACTCTCCACATTCTTCTTCTTTAAAGCCTCTTTATTAAAGGCTTATAGCACTGAACGCTAACTTAAAATGCAAAAAAAAGACTAACAAATAATGGACATTAAACTACATAAATAGGTAAAAGTATTAAACAGAAAAATATACAAAGTGTGTAAAAGGCAGACACAGATGCGGACGCAGCACAGAGTGAAAAAGATAGTGAGCAAGTGTTAAACCTTTTGAACTTAATTCATGATGCTCGAGTTTATTTGTAATGTTGTTATTATGATTTTTTTTTTATTGCCTCTTAAGAACTGCCTGAAATAAAGAAAGGATTCAGAAGAAGATAGATTTTAATTTAAAATCAATTTTCAATTTTCAATCGTGTCCTAACAAAAACAAGAGGGTTCAACAACTTCTTTCTTTTAGCTTTCTGCTAGTATGATCCACTAAATGAGTCATGCGGCTGTTATTTGTAAAAAGTGTGACTCAACATGTGTGTCACATTTTGAAATGAATTTTTTTTTTCTCAAAAAAAAATTTTGACTCTCTCTGTCTGTAGCTGGATCTCACAACAAACAATTAAAATCACATATTTTGTCAACATAAATCCTTTGCTTGAAAAATATTTAGTTGAAATGTTGCAAACGTATCTCTTTATTGGCATTATAATTTTCACCATGCATATAAATTTCAAGTTCCTAGGTCAACTTTTGTGGCAGATATAAAGATTTTTATTATGTGTGGGCATGTCTGTGATAGATGTATATACTGAATTTCGAGTTCATAGCTCAATTTTTGTGGCAGATAAATAGATTTTTGTCGATTGTAGGCGTGGCTCTTGACCGATGTTACCCATTTTAATAGCGATCTGCGTGCAAAAACTAAAAGTGCCTGTACAAAATTTCAGACCAATATCTCAAAATTTACGCCCGTGAGAGTGCCAACAACAGACAGACACACGGACACACGGACATACATGTCTAACTCGACTCAGTTTTTGACGCTGATCAAGAATATATATACTTTGTAGGGTCTCTGACGCCTCCTTCTGGGCGTTGCAAACGGTAGAACAAGCTTAGTATACCCTCATCACTGAGGTGGAGGGGAAAAAAAACATGAACAAACTTTCCATAAGCTGCCCCTTTGCCAAGCAAGCAACTGACCAATCCCACGAGCCAACGAGAACATATCAGTGAATCGTCGCACCGTTCAATGTGTGTTGTTTGGGTAAATAATAATGAATGGTGACAACGTGCCATGGTTGTGATGCTTCTCAATCCATCTGCAAGTCATTTATGAAGGAATTTGTTATTGTTTTTGGATGTGCTGGTATCGTAAAAAATGAAGTAACAAAGTTTTTTTTTTGTACATATAGTCTGTGCACCATTCACTCACTCACGGTCGATAACAGGTCAACGGAAAGCAATGCAACAAAGTAACCAAACAGGCGTAATCTCTTAAGCATACATTTTTATATAGACTTTACTCTGTCTCTGCCCCTGTACACGTGCACGTGTGTGTGTTTGTACATTTATATTCATTTATTTGTTTTCCATATACTCACATTTCATAGAGCAAACACGCACACACACACGTCCGCATAATGTTGATCAATCGCTTTGGGTATATTGGGAACGGATTGCTTTTTAAATAAAATTGAGAGATGGTGATAAAAAGCGTAACGATAAATAGAGCAAAGAACGCAGGTTGAAATATTGACAGTGACTGTTACTGACATGTACGTGTTGTGCTTTCCATAAAAGGAAACGTTTAATCTGCTTTGCTTGGTGGACGATTGAAAACTGAAATAATTGCATTGCTTTTAATGTTCGCCTCTATTCGGTCCTTTGTCAGATTAAGCGCATGGTGGTTAAGCAAAAAATTTTTCTCGCTTCTCACAAATGCACCCTACGCATGAGATGGCAGGGTATACTTAGTACTTATATAAATATTTTTGTTTAGCATGAAATCAAATCTCAATCGATTTAGTTATGTCCGTCCGTAAGTCCAAGCGATCAATTGTTTCCTGATCCTTTATAAACACAAAAATTGCGATTGAGCTAAACTGTTAAGCACTCTCTTCTCCTAATTATATGTGGTAAAATTGATTCAGAGCCACGCCTGTATTATAACCGCAAATAAAGGTAAAAAAATTGAAATATCGGGGTTGGATAGCAGACACGCCCATATATGTAAAAAAAAAATTTTTATCCGAATATATTCAAATATTCGACATATCCACGCTTATAATTACAATAAAATGTATTTTGTACAAAATTTCAGATTATTCAAGAATATAGACTTTATACATCTACTAATAAAAATAATATGGATGTCAAATGAAAGATTATAATCTGATGAGCTGAGTGACATTACTACCAAATTTAATATTACGGCCGGCCGAAAAGTTGAATTATTATCCTTCGCAATCGGTTCAGTATGGATAATAAATAAATTAGCCGAACGTGTAGAATGCAATAAGCTGTATGCAGTTCTCTTAATCAAATGGGACGCTACCATATTATGAAAGAAAGAAATTTTTATTTTTTCATAATTAATTGCTTTTTGTTTATATTTTGAAGGAAGATTTTTTTGTGATTAAGCGAAACATTACGAACTTCTTTGTACTCTCTGATCTTTTAAGAAATATTCCTTCCTCAGCATTCTCCGCCACAAGAACTGGAGATGTTTCGTTTAGTGCTGGGCTTAACTATTATTTCATATTTTTGTATATTTATGTGAAATTGTATTCTTTCGTTTTGCCTTTAAAGCTTAATCTCATTTTTAAATTGTGTGCATTTATCCCATTAAGCGATTATCTTTGCAAAATGTTTACTTTGTTGTTTACGATTTTCTGCATATGTGTGTGTGTGTGTGTGTGTTGTACTTTTTCCATTTTTATCAAGACTCTTAACCACTATTAAGCAAAAATTGTCCATGTGTGTGGCAATTGTATTGTTTTGTGTACGAGTTATGCAACAAAGGCTAACAACTGATACACACACATACGGAGAAAATATTTTAACAAGCAACTTCCGTTTACGACGCTTCAGTTCCTCCCATTGGTATAAAGTTCGTTGTACTGTTTGTTTTCGTTCGTAAATGGCTTAAAAATTAAAGAAAACAAGTAAGAAAACTAAATTTGGCTTAAACCCAAATCTTAAATACCCTCCTCCTCTACAACAAAGGGCGTGGCAAATATATATGTATATTGAGACTTCTAATAGTGTAGTCCTTAGGTATTAGCATGCAAGTCTACTTTTACGTTAAATATGGTTTTTTGTAAATTGTGGACGTATCTGTTATCAGACCGCGTCTATTTTTGGCACATGGGTAGATGGGATAACTATGTATATGCGTACCAAATTTCAAGTTCCTAGGTCAACTTTTGTACCAGATGTAAAAGTTTTTATTAATTATGGGCGTGTCTGTAATCCGAATACGCCCATTTTTGGCACACCGATGAAGCTAATATTCATAGATGTACATACCAAATTCCAAGTTTGTAGCTCATATTTTGTGGTAGATAAATAGATTTTTATCCATTGTGGGCGTGGCTCTTGACCGATTTTGCCCATTTTAAATAGCGATCTGCGTGAAAAAAACTAAAAGTGCCTGTACAAAATTTTAGCTCAATATCTCAAAATTTACGCCCGTGAGAGTGCCAACAACAGACGGACACACGGACACACGGACACACATGTCTAAATCGACTCAGTTTTTGACGCTGATCAAGAATATATATACTTTGTAGGGTCTCTGACGCCTCCTTCTGGGTATTGCAAACGGAAGAACAAACTTAGTATACCCTCATCACTGAGGTGGATGGTATAAAAATTATACATCGTTTAAGCGAACTCTCGAATACGCTCTACCGTTATTCCAAAACCCCCCGAGGAGCTGTTTGAGTCAATTTTCTAAGACGATCATTAATCTTAGTTGTAAAAAAACGGTCATAACACCAGGCGCGGCTAATTCTTAGACGTTAACCACCTGGACACGTTAAATTTATAATAAAATTTTGTCTTTGGGGTCGTGATCCTACAAAAAAAGACGATCCAACAATTTCTTTCAAATTTCAAATGAGTCATGCAGCTGTTAGATGTAAAGAGTGTGACTCAACATATGTGTCACATTTTTAACTGAAATTTATATTTCTTGTATTTTTTAATACTCTTCCCCGAACACTCCAAAGTTGTAAGAGTCAATTTTTAAGTTACCGTCTCATGATCAATGTGAACTGTTGTCAATATGGGTTGAGATAAACCTTCTATACTTACGCCACGTTTTAAGTTGATACCTGCCCCTCAATTTTTTGGGTCAGAAAAGATCAGACCTCCATAAACTGAAAATTTACATACTACGTTTTGGAAATAATTCTATTTTCTTATATTATAGTCCGAACAAAATGTTCTCAACTCAACCCTTTAACACCAGTTTGGTGGGCCGATTATAAAATGATTTCGATTCGAAAAAGCATTCGTCACAGTATCCTAACAAAGATGCTCAACAAAGTCAGCTCAGACAAGGAAAATCCATAAATTAAAATGTTCATCATAATTAATGGTCAAACATTTCATACATTCTCATTTTCGAGTTTGCTTCAGATAAAAATTAAACAAATGACAAATTTTTGGCTTGGCGGTATTTTGATAGTGAGTGAGTGCCTTGTGATTTGTCATGAGCAATCTACCAAAAAACCAAAAAAAAAACCAAAGAAAAAATGCTCTTCCTCCTCCTCTGGCTGTTTTGTTACAATATCTTCTACTACTGAGTTTGAAGTGGTCGAGTGAATGCGGTAATTGTGGTTGAGCTGGTCAAGAAAATGGAAAATGGAAAATTTTATTTGTTATCTCTCTCTCTTTAACTTTTTCCCAATTAGTTGGAAAAAAAAACAACAAAATTAACAAACTTTTAATCGTTGAATAGTAAAGAACTATAAGATAGATAACTTCTATATGTGGGCGTGGCACGTGTAGAAGGAATTCTGTAAGAAATTTGTCAACAAAGAAGGTCACACAGACTTTATTAAATCACTTGACTTGAATTTTCAAGCTAATGAAGATTACAGGATTAGAAGGAGTCACAGTGTTGTATTTAAATAAAACACAGAATTTAAGATAATAGGTAGAAATTTATTCCATATGCAGTATACATATTGACCGCCGCGATTTTGATTCTTTGGAGTCAATATTCTTTCAATCTGTCACAAGTATCGTTCGCAACGTGCGGTACATTTGTGCTGGATATTGTCCCCGAGCTCCTCTCACATTGTTGGCTTATTGGCACAAACCAACGACTTAACTCCATAACACCCAATTTTGGCCAAAAATAGTCTTCCATTACGGCATGATTGTGAACTCCATCGGCTGCAACATTTTCTTAGATGAAAAAAACATGATCACTGACTCATAATTGCGGTAGTAATTTATAGTAATTTGTAAATGATGCTCGTTTGTGAACTTTACCATAGTAAAAATGTTACCCTTGACTAACGTTTTGTAGTTGACAGATTTTTGAAAAACGTTCAAGCGTGTATTCTAATTCAAATACACAATTGTTATATCCTTACAGAAAAATTTGTTATATACCGTTTGGGCCTCTGACCTTTGTTTCACCGTGTTACAAACGAAACAACAACTTAGTATACTCCTTATTACCCTATATAGGGTTTTACAATATTTTACTATAGTACCGCAAAGCGTTGTTTTAAAGGATTTTTTTAAAACTACTTGGCTTTCTATTGAAATTGAAATTTTTTTACTATCTACGCAAACATAATCTGTTTAGATATTCTTTTAAAAGAAGAAGAATTGTGTAAATGGAGTATTTTATTACCCATTATTATCCTTCCACCCGGCCAGTTATACCAAGACTCATATGATATTCGTACGTAAGCTTACGCACACATGCCTCGATTCAATATTGTACGTTTCGCTCTCTACACAACCGTAAAAGCAAGCTGCCGTATATGTAGAGGAACAACAATGGTATGCATTGTAGTAACTGTAACAACATCCATAATAATCATCATATCATACACAGCCACAAATAGACATTTATGATTATATCGTATACCGTACGATACATATATCGACTTAAGTACAAATTGTATGAAGTAGTGGAGAGAGAGTGGAAACACATACCATTCATATACGAGCAAGTGTTCTTGTGGCCAAAAACATTATTATCCTTTTATGGTTAACAATACAATGGAATGCAGTGCAATGTAAACTGTTTTCCATGCACAGCCGAAGAATGAAAAAAGTAGACAAAAAGAAAAAAAAAAGATATACAGACACTTATATTTTTATGTAAATATGCTGCATGCGTTGGCAGTGTATGTGTTTCTTTAGGTGGTAAGTTGTTCATATGATGATTGCTTTATCGCTTGGCTTGTTGCCAAAAGGCTTAAAAATCCAACAAACTCCATGCCTCCTCCATATATATATATATATATGATCACTGCCACCGTCGGCTCGGCTTTATCACTTTTACAATTGTACGGGCTCTTAAACATAACACTTTAATATCCTTAAACACATTATCAGATAATGCCGCTTATACGGTCACCATAAGTCATATCCTTCCTACAAAAACAATTTATCGTTATTTTCTACAAAACTATTCAAAAATATTCACTTTGTTAAATGATGGCAATAAAACAATGAAACACAAGTAAAAAGGGCTACAGTGGGTGGAAGAATCACGGATCACCATTTTCACAACCTTCATAATGATTATGGGGGTGTATTTGGTTGGTTAAACGAATCTAGGGGACCCGCCATTATTAACCTCTTCCCTATAGAATCCGCTTAAATTACTTTTCCAAAAACAAAAAAAAACCAAAGAATTTTTCCTCAAATTTATTGATTTGAACAAAATTCTATTTGGGGCGTGGCAATATAAATATTTTTTTCCAAGCAGAAAATGCTGAGCCAATCAATTTGAGAAAGTTTCAAATTTTTCACTCTCCATATAATTCGCATTAAATTAATCGTGGAAGGACACGCCCACTTTTCATAATTTCAATGATATACATGAAAAATTTCCCTCTTTTTATAATTTTCCCCTTTTTATAATGGGGCGCGCCCATTCTGAAGAGCGTATATTTTTCCAAAAACTCACCTAAACTATTAAAAGCAGATTTCATGGACCAAATTGTAACAATGCAAGTACAACAAAATCACTGTGCGCGCGTTCGTTAGCGGAACACGCCCATTTTCACAACTTTCATAATGATTATGGGGGTGTATTCAATTTGTTAAAATTTTTTTTAGAACGAGCGCCGTCACATCTCAAAAAATATATTCATTCTTGCTCAGTATAGAAATCTGAGTCGATATAGCCTTTCTGTCCGTTAATAATAAAAACAATTTCTGTGTTCCAAGTGCAGTTTTTCGCAACAAGCTTAATTTCAAATGATCACAGTTGCCGTCGTAGTGGTCCGATGGAACTGAATCTTGTCTCAATTGAATATTATTGAAAAATATTGAGAATTGCGGGTCTTAGCCATAAAAAGTAATTTTTGGGTGCCAAGTGCAAGTGCATCGCTAATCTTTCAGTTATACAAATAGAATACGTGCTTATCTAGTTATTGTTAAAATATTTATTGTTATAAAAACTAGCATGAAAGCCATGCTCGTTCGCTTCACCCACAACATTCCTGGTGAGTGCATGGCACATAGTTTTCGGTTTTGATATTTTGATTATTTTATTTGTCTTTATTTTCCCTCTAATGAATGTTCACTTTATGGTAACCGTTCTCTATTGCTCACTTTGGCGTAAAAGGTTGCGGTATTACCATCATCATCGTACGAATGGTATAGGATAGTATTTCAATGCCATTCTGAGCATGTGTGATTGTGTACATGAATACATATGTCTGTGATAATATTTAATGGTGTGTTTGCAACACTATTTGTGTCGTGCAACAATGTAATTGCCACTGTCGTTGTCATTTCCGTTTGGTCACGAAGCGAAAAAAAATCCCCACTCAAATGCATTTTTCAGCTCAAGCTAGCAAAAAGGAAAAGAACATTTATTAACAATAACAACGATGACGACGCCGACGACAACAACAACAACTACAATTAAATGGACAATGACAACAACAACAATAAACAAGGATGTTTGCAAGAGTAAAACATGTGAAACAACAGGAATTTCTAAAAAAATGCTTAAAGAAACAAAACAAAAACAAGTAAAAATGTTACATAGTCGGTCCAGGGCGACCATTTAATATCCCACACCACTTGGCCCCTTAAATTATGCTACAATTGGTTGAATTTGTATGCGTTGCCATAAAAGTTACTACGTGATATATATATTGTATGCGATGTGCGGCCCATTTTCAGTAGAGTTCGTCTTTCGGCCACTTCATGACCTTTTACCAAATTTTAACAAAATATCTCTAAAAATACTTCCTGTAACTTAACCACAAATTTGCATGGACATAGACAGACAGACGGACATGGACAAATCGATACAGATTTTGATTCTGATCTGTATAATTGAAGGTGAGGGTGGTTATAACTGTACGCACAAACTTAATATAATAATTAATAGCACAAGTGGTGTAGGGTATAACAATACCCAGAAACAATCTGCGAAAAAGATAGTGACGTGAGAAGCTTTTAATATATCTGATAATTATAAAAGTTAAACCGAATATTAAATACAGTTTCTACTTAACAATTCCATAATATTTCAAGATTTTAGAAATGTTTCTCTTGGTACTGTAGGATAGACGGACTGATGGGGTGACGGAGAAATATTTCATTGTGAACATTTTTACAGAACTTTAAACGATTTGTTTCAAATTTTTAATGAAAATA
This sequence comes from Ornithomya chloropus, assembly GCA_963971445.1. Classification (NCBI taxonomy): domain Eukaryota; kingdom Metazoa; phylum Arthropoda; class Insecta; order Diptera; family Hippoboscidae; genus Ornithomya; species Ornithomya chloropus. Next base: position 53,453,402 of record OZ020530.1, read on the forward strand.
AAACTAAACCATGATGAAAAAATGCACCTTACAATGAATCATCCTACACCCGACACAAAATCTTATAAAATAATGACTTGATCGCTGCGGGTTTGCAATGAGCTAATGGTGACGACAATTCATGTAAAAGGGGAAATTGTTAGTGGATTGAAGAAGAAAACCTACAATTTTTATTTGTATTTTCTTTGAAATAATCACACACACACACACGCGCATTATTGTAACGATAATAAAAAGAAATGAAAAGGAATACATGGTTGCCATCCTCATCCTGTCCATTTCATATGAAAGTGAATGAACTTGGAATTGCTTCTAATAAGTCCGTTTGTTTGGTTATAAGCTATACTCTCCTAACAAAAAACTAACCGTACAAGTGGGTGTAGAATTCAAGGAAAAAGGAACTGACATTAAGGGCGCAGCAACAGCAGTTAACTTGAACTTAACACTACGTAGAGTAAAATGTTAAACTAAAGCTTTTAATTGTGGCAATTGAGAGGCGTCACTGTCACCTCTTTTATATCCTCTAATAGTACTAATAAAACACTTTACTTATTACTTAATAGTTTTACATTTCCAACATCGTTTACCCGGGTACACAATATTTATGTAATTGTTGTTTATTAGAGAGCTCAGGGAGGAGTGTTTGTAAATAATGCTCGTATACAACTATTTAATTATTTCACATCAATGTGACTTTGGAAATATTATTTAATTTCTTTTTACAATAAAAAAAAGGCCCAAAAACATCTATTAATAAGATTGCGTGCATAAATCAATATTTTTATACCCTGCACCACCCTGTGGAAAAGGGTATATTAAGTTTGTGCGGATGTTTGTAATTCCTAAGCGGCAAATGCCACACCCATCTTCAATTACACCGATCAATTCAGAATCAAAATCTGAATCGATTTAACCATCTCCGTCTGTCCGTCTGTCCTCATATCTGTCCATCTAAATTTGTGCGCAAGCTACAGGTTTAGATGGACAGACATGAGCTAAAAGTGCCTGTACAAAATTTCAGTTCAATATCTCAAAATTTACGCCCGTGAGAGTGCCAACAACAGTCGGGCACACGGACACACGGACACACGGACATACATGTCTAAATCGACTCAGTTTTTGACGCTGATCAAGAATATATATTTGTAGGGTCTATAACGCCTCCTTCTGGGTGTTGCGAACGGAAGAACAAACTTAGTATACCCTTATCACTGAGGTGGAGGGTATAAAAATAAAACTTTCCATTTATCAAAGGAAAAAATTGAATTGAATAATATAATATATCAAGTGGTGTAGGGTATTTGATGGTCGGGCTTGACCGATTATAATATTGTCACTTGTTGTATTTAAAGATGTTTAATATACCAAAAACAGTTGTGTTCCACAATCATGTCAATCAAAATAACAGTTCCTAATATTTAAAATTTTCAAATGCTTATAGTTTGTGGTTGGAATTATATAAAGTGTTCGTACGTTCGTTTTTCTATTATCAAACAAAACAAGAGTTTTTAGAAAATTCGTTATTAAACCCTGCACCACTTGTGAAACTGCTAAACGGTAAATGCCACACTTTTTTTCTATTATATCTATCGATTCAGAGGGACTAGCTGGATTGATTTAATTATGTCCGTCTGTGCGTCCAAGTATATATATGCGCAAGCTACAGGTCGTGTTTTTATACCCTCCGCCTTAGTGAAGGGGTATATACGAAATTTGTCATACCGTCAAGTCGATCAGGACATATATGTCCGTCTGTTTTTGGAATTTTTACAAGCGTAAATTTTCAGATATTGAGACACAACAGACACTTTTAATTTTTGCATGCAGATTGCTATATAAAATGGGCAAAATCGGCCAAGAACCACGCCCAAAATCGACAAAAATCTTTATTTATCTGTTGCAAAAATTAAGCTATTAATTTGAAATTTAGTACAATTATTTATAATTAGCTTTTTATCAATGTACCAAAAATGGATGTGACACGCCCACCATGTACAAAAAACCATATTTACCACAGAGCAAGACTTTCAAGCTAATACATACGCATAATGATACATACGCTATTAGAGGGTGCAATATATATCTGCCACGCCCACTGCTTAAAATTTGGCCTAAGTCAAATTTAGTTTTCTTACTTGTTGTTTTTTTTTTTATTTTCCAAATAAAAAGTTTTGGTTGTTTTTTTAAACGGTAAGTAAACCTACTCTTTATACTAATATTTATGTTCATGTAGGTGTCTAACTATGTATGTATAAGAAGTTTATAACTAATTGTTGGAATTTAAATATAAATTTTTCTAGAGAGAGATGGAAACAGAGTTTAAGGCAATGCACTGTAAACAGTTGATGTTTTTAACAGGTTTTGTTGTTTTATGAAGTATTTAAAAAAGTTGCTATTAAACAAGTTGTCATCAAAATTATCTAGATTAACATTAGAGTTAAATAAAATGAATGCATGTGTTATGGTCGGTTATACCCGACTATTTGAGACACTGTTGTGCCATTGCTGTTTCTAAAATTTATAGATGTAGTTAAACTTTAATGGATTATAGTTGTATCCATTGTATATAATGAATATGTGATGTGATATATTTTTAAAAAAAAGTTAAATTTATAAAAATAGCTTGAAAAAATTTTTTTTCTTTTAAATATTAAAACACATCCAGGTTCCCAAACAAAGTAAATGTATAAATAGGAGCCACTTTTTTTACATATTCATTGAATGAATATGCAAATGTGTGTATTGAACCACCTCCTGTACATAGGTGCGGATGTTTTTCGCAAACTTTTAATAGGTGAAAATGAAAATCATAGTTGAGTTTATAAATATGTGTGTGTGTGTGTTTTTTTTTCGGTATGCGGCCGGGTAGTGTGAAATCTCATAGATACCATGTTGGCAGGGCCACTCATATACAAGGCTGGGCCTGGCTTCACCCTCATATATACCTACGTACTAAAACACACACCCCTCAGCGTCAACCATTCCCCTGCGCCACTACTGTTACGTATTACTTCATTGAATTAGCATGAAATATATATATGTGTGTGTATGTGTGTGTAAGTGGTTCCATATAAATGATTGTGTAAAAATATTTTAAAAATATTTTACACACATGATTATTCATCATGGCAATAAAAGTGTATCTACACCTACACAGCAACAACTTCAGCTTTCATGTTTATGAAAGCTAGCAAGAACAGAAATTGTTTTTGTAATATTCATTCTTTCTTTGTGATTTTATGATAAAATAAATGTTTAAAAAAAATTCCAATTTTGAACCAACTGGCATAATATGTACTCGTGTAATTTGTATGGACTTTGTGGACTTTTAATAATGATAATATTCATAGCCTCTCTCTCTCTCTCTCTCTCTCTCTCTCTCTCTTAACTTAGTTACTATTCTAAATAAATTTGAACTGTTTTAATTATTAGTCTTGAACTTCACATGTTCTGGGATATATTTACTCTAGTTTCGTTCAAGTCTGCTGTTTGTGTACATGTACACACCGAGATAGTTTCAAGGTGTTCAAGTGTGGGCACTATTTCTAGGAAAAAGAGGGCGCATCTAATGTTTTCGCAAGGGTGCAAGTTGGATTTGTAACTGATGGACATGGTTAAATCGATACAGATTTTGATTCTGAATCGATCGGTATAAGTGAACGTGGGTGTGGAGTTGCAAACGTACGCTCAAATTTAATAGGCCCCCTTACCGCATGTGCTGTACAGTATAATAAAGTTGTTCTCAAGCGGAGAATTATCATGAATTATCATTTCTCTGCTATGAAACGTGCACTATACTGCAATTAAAGTATAATTTTATTTCCTTATTTAAAAATTTTATCGTTAAAAACAAGTTACAGTCGATGAAGTAACACAATTTAACCCGCTAATTATACTTTGTGGAAAAGGGTATATTAAGTTTGTGCGGATGTTTGTAATTCCTAAGCGGCAAATGCCACACCCATCTTCAATTATACTGATTCATTCAGAATCAAAATCTGGATCAATTTAGTCATATCCGTCTGTCTGTCCATGTGAGTTTGTGCGCAAGCTACAGGTCGCATTTTTTGAGATATTTCGATGAAATTTGGTACAAGCATCTATATATGGTCCAGTCCGGTCCATTTTCAAAAGGGTTTATTTTTGGGTCAATGCTTTTCCGCGTATCAAAGTTCATCGAAATATCTCAAAAAATAATAGAATATCATATGAGAAGGGGTTCTAAAATTAAAAAAAAAAAAAATTTCATCGAAATATCTCCAAAAAAATAGAAGCTCATATGGGGAGGGGCTCGAAAAATGGTCCAATCCGGTCAATTTGGGCCAATAAGTGTCCTCGTACCAAATTTAGATGGACAGACACGAGGACAGACGGAGATGGTTAAATCGATTTAGATTTTGATTCTGAATTGATCGGTGTAATTTAAGATGGGTGTGGCATTTGCCGTTTAGGAGTTACAAACATCCGCACAAACTTAATATACCCTTTTCCACAGGGTGGTGCAGGGTATAAATATTGCGTTTAAAGCTTATAAGAAAATTTCAAACAGCACTTCTTAAAACATGTTTTTATTTACAATACAATACAACATCGTAACTTGTAAAAGCAATAAAGGAGATCTCTGTTCTCTTTTTACAAAACTTGACCGCGAAAAGTGTACAAATGCAAACAAACCAAAAAAAAGAACAATTCGGTTAAGACCGAAGCTTAAATACCCTCCACCTTTTATAACCCGCTAAAAAATAAGTTCCTATTGAATTAAATAGTTGCGTATATTTTATTATTCAGGACATTATTAAACAACAAATAGTGTTTTTTTTTTAATTATAGGCGTTTGCATTATTCAATCACGCCCATTTTTGGCACAGTGTTGGACAACGGTACCACTTATACATATATGTACCAAATTTCAAGTTGATAGGCGTTGTATTGTGCGATATACAATTTTTTCGAGGTATGTTGAGATTTTTGTTTATTGTGCACGTGTCTCGTAACCGATTTTGCCCAATTTCAATACGGAATAGCAGAATTGAACTAAGAATACGTATGCAAAGTTTCAATTTGATATCTCATAAATTACGACCGTGAGAGTGCCAACAACAGACGGACCCACGGACACACGGACATACATGTCTAAATCGACTCAGTTTTTGGCACTGATCAAGAATATATATACTTTGTAGGGCCTCTGACGCCTCCTTCTGGGTGTTGCAAACGGAAGAACAAACTTAGTATACCCTCATCACTGAGGTGGAGGGTATATAAAAAAAATGCCAGAAAACTTGAATTCATTTACAATAAAAACCTTCATTCATGAATATGACGTTTCTTAAACGGTGTGCAAATAAAACATAATATACAATAACAACAACAACGACAACAACAACACTGAAAAAAAACAATATTAAGCTTTATTCGAATTTTTGATACCCTCCTACCTCTAGACAGATTTCAATCCAGCCGCGCTTTCATATTTTTTCAATGATCAAAAATATATTAAAAACAAATTTCAGGATTCACTCTTATAAACTAGACAAGAATATAAATGAAATTTCATGTAAATGTGTTAGTTCCAAAAGCGGACAGACTTAGAGACGAACGCTGCTTGGGTCTGATTACAAACTGAGCATGTCCTCTACATTACTGTAGGGAGTATAGAAAAGTGGTTTTGCCGGAATATCAGCAGCGTTTATATGTGCATAAATGTCACGTGTGTATACAGGAAAAGAGGAGAGAGAGCGAGAGAAAAAATATTATTTACATTCAGCATATATGCACTGTGGCCCACCTACCCATATACCTCCGCTCTATACGTAAACTCGTAAACTGCTTTTTGAAACATGAAGTAACTGTCTGTTGCATTATAAAACTTTTCGCAACCGATGGAACGTTCAATTAATTGAACACAAGTGCTGGATTAGTAAACATTAAAAAAATATGCAGTTCTCTGATAAAGCGCACAGAGAAGGCAGTGGAGCGTTGGAGAGACGACAATCGCCAGATTTGAATAGCGATGAATGGGACTACGAACAAGTCTTGGCGGAGATTGGTGAAGAAATTTTTATCAAAATTAATCACATCTAAGGTTTTTTAATAATGTATTCTCTTCCTATTATTATTAAGGTTTTGGCAAAACCCAGTGGCTGTTATTATTGATTAGTGGTCTGCTGACGATAACTTCAATGGCAGCCCAAACTTCTGTGGGTATTATAGCTATAGCATCTCAATGTGAGTTTGAAATGTCGCAAGCGGAAAAGGGTATCATGATGGCGGCCTGCGTGGCAGGTACTTATCCACTCTTTATGCTTTTAAGTAAACATTTTAGAATTTTCCTTTCATGTTTTCCCTTTCCCATTTCCCATTTCAGGCATAGTTCTGTCCACATACATTGGCGGCTACATCAGTGATGTTGTTGGCAGACGCTCTGTGCTGGTATGGTGCACATTTGCTACCTCCGGCTTACAACTAATCTCCATGTTTGTTACTAACATCTGGCTATTTAATTTTATTAATCTCATAATGGGTATTAGGTGAGTGAACAAACTTGTAAACGTGAATGCGAATGCGAGTGCGAGTGCGAGTGCCACAGTTGCAATAGTAGCGTTTTAAGCAGTAATCAATAATTAACACGATTGCGGGTAGATTTGCAATTAAAAACTGATTAGCGGTTAATATTTGGTTATATTTCACATTAAAAAATCTGTTATGAGGAGAAAACAATTAAAAACAAAAGAAAAAGTAAAGTTGGCTTGTTCGCAATCTTGAATACCCACCTGACGGCATTCAAATGAAATAATGAGGGTGGTGGTGATAAATCAATCACTTTGTCAAAACGTTTGCAACACCCACAGGGAGCCGTCCGAGTTCCTACAAAGCATTCAAGCATTCTTGATCGATCGTCTGTGTGGTAAATAACTGCAAACTTGGAAGAAATATTGGTAATTCTTCTCCGAAGGAAATGCTTACAATTAAATATAAACTGAGAAGCGGCCCCTTCGAAATAAAGATGATGGCCCATGCCTTCCAGAAAATATTTAGTTTTTTTTTTTTTAAGGAGAATATTGCGAGTTCAATATTTTACATAAAAATGTTTTCAGGCCGTGTCCCCCTACTTATAAGTAACATTTTCTTTTTAATGATTTAAGGTGGCGGGTACTACTCTAATGTCTCTGACGCCTGCTTCTCGCGATTCTTTGAAATGTTTTGACAAACTGAGTGTATCCCCAAGTTCCAGGTGATGGGTATAAACATTTATATAAATGTCAAACAACATTTTGATACGATTAACGTACTTTCACACCCACTTCATGGAGGCGGGTAGACTTCAGTGATCTAAAGCATATTTATTCTTGATCATCATCAAAATCTACGTCAATTTTTGCTTAGCTTTTTCACATATTTTATTTAGAATCCATTTATGTTTTCATTTCGAACTCAATTTATTGATAATTATTTAATAATATTTTCCGCACCACTTGATTGTTGAAAAAAAAATGTGCAGTCTTGGTGGTGTTTCGGGTGCCTTATATGCTTACCTGGGTGAATTCAATACACCCAAATATCGAGCAATTGTTATAAACTATTCAACCATGTTTGTGAGCATTGCCGCCATTTATATGCCAGGTAATGGGAATAAAATTATTATTACAATGAGAAAATATTTTTTTGAAAAACATTTGCAGCTACTTGTTGGTTGGTGTTGTCTAGCAGTTGGTCTCTCTCTGTGACCGACAGTTTCACCTTCAAGCCATGGCGTTTGATAATATTATTTAATCTGCTGCCAGGCTTTCTAGGTAATTTGATGCTTTTGCCATTTCCGGAAAGTCCAAAACATTTGCTTGCTCAACGACAATACGATGAGGCTTTCAAGGCTGTCAATTGGATATCGAAATTTAATCGCAAGCTAGATATTTTAACTTTGTTAAAAGTTAATGAATTAAAATTGAAATCGGAAGAGGCAAGCGGAACAGTTCATCTGCTTTCGGAGAACAGTGCCTGCAGTCTATTCGTGAACATCTGGAAAGCTACCAAGCCAATGTTTCACAAGCCGTACGGTGTTAATTTTTGTATAGCCGTGGTGGCCATGTTTGGTATGTTCTTCTCATCGAATGGTATGCAAATTTGGTACCCGGAGATTGTAAATCGTTCAGCGGGCGGCTCCAAAACGGGAGAAAGTGCCACAGTTTGCCAAATTTTAGATGAATCTTTTCACAAAGATTACAGCGTGGCTTTAAATAGCACGCAGCGAGATATAATGGTAAACAATGACAGCTGGAGGCAGTTCAACCTCTAAGTAGATAACCAAGATTTCATTTCTAGATTTGTAATGATTATATATCCACTAAAACATATGTAGACAACATGATTATGGGTTTGGCGTTTTTGATAGGCTTCTCGGTACAAGGCACTCTCTTAAATCCTTTAGGTCGGAAAAACGTATTAATGGCTTTGCTGGGCATGGGTGTGTTGAGTGGGGTGTTGCTGCATTTTATCACCAACACTACTGGCATTCTAATACTGTTCTGTTTATATATACTATTGCCTGGTTTATCTATATCCATTATGTGTGGCGCTATGGTGGACTTGCTGCCCACGCAATTAAGGCAAGTTGTTATAATTAAGTTTTTTTGTTTTGTTTTTAAACAATCATTCATTTAATTTTATATATTATTTGAACGCAGAGGTAAAGCTGTCAGTATGGGCATGACTTTGGGTCGTTTGGGGGTTATTGTGGCCTCGAACTTAATTGCTGCCATGCTTGAGCCCTATTGCGATGGCATATTTGCCATTGTTACCTGCTCGATGCTAAGTATGATATTTTTTCATTTAAATTATTTTCTAGATTGAAAAAATTTCATTTTTGTAACATTTTCAGTTTGTGGTCTGCTGGTGTACTTTTTGCCCATTTAGATTTCTTTCATTATCATTTAAAATTCTATTTTGTAACCAATAAATTTTTAAATTTTTATCAGTAATGGTTTTTTGTTCAGCAAAGTTTTTACTGCTGCGAAAATTGTTACATATTTATTTCGTTGCAAGTGTTTTTATTGTATTTTTTTCCCAATAAATATTTAACTAACATCATAAATCAACTCTGGACAGCAAGCGTATTATCAGTTTTTCACATTGGCTATGTATGCTTGTTAACGTAAACAGGGTGTACACGGTGTAATTCTGTGTAAAAAAAAATATTAAATAAAAAGAAAAACCGATATTTTTGGGGAATAAAAATCAGATTTAGTTGAACTGAGTGAGTGTGTGGGGGATAAGAAAACGATATTTATAACTAAGGTCAAATCTTAAATACTCTCCACATCTACAACGGTGGGCGCGGCAGATATATATATTACGCCCTCTAATAGTGTATGTAAGTACATCTGGTTTTACATTGAGTATGGTTTTTCGTAAATTGTGGGCGTATCTATTATCCGACCATGCCTATTTTTCGTACATACATGCATAAAATGTGTACACTAAATTTCAACTATTTAGCTCAATTTTTATGGCTAATACATATATATTTTGTTCGATTATGGGCGTGGCAATTGACCGACTTTTTCCATTTTAAATAGAGATATGCATGCAGACACGGTCTGTACAAAATTTGAGTTCAATATTTCAAAATTTACGATCGTGAGAATGTTAACAACAGACGGACGCACGGACACACATGTCTAGATCGACTTAAGTTTTGATGTTGATCAAAAATACATATACTTTGTAGAGTCTCTTATTCTTGAAAAGGCTACAGTCTTAAAATTTGTGTGAATATAGAATTTCAGGTGAGAGTTGCATATTGAATCGAAAGCGAAATCTTTTCTCGGCTGTTGTTTCAAAAGGTACCTTCACAGTAGTTTAAAATAAAAATCATCGAAGAAGCTGCCACAGTGCCCAGACCCAGACACTCTAACTAGCATGAATTTGAATTTGAATTTGCCTGGACGCAAGTCAATTAATACAATATCTAACTGTGCGTCTAACCTATTACATGTTCTATGTTTGAATTAGTTGAAAAATTGGTCTTTGTAACCAATAAATTTATAAAAAAAGAATAAAGAATAATTAAACTGTGTACCGAATAAATGTCGTGTCATAATGTTTTGCTAAATTGATTTTGTTTCCAAATGATTTTTTTGTATTCAGTTTTAATTTAAACAAAAAATCACAATCTCTAAACACTCCATTTTATTCATCATCACAATCATATCAAAGTCTATTTGCCAAAACTCAATATGTGCTCTATAACGCAGATAATTGCTTGCAGTTGTTAAATGTGCATAAAAAAGGAAATTTGTATTTCGACTTTTTCCTAAAAATTCAATTACTGCAACATTTACAGAATGCACACATACATACAATGCAACACATATATATACATATTTACATACATATAAAGCCAATACATAAAAAATACGTCTATGTTTGTTCAATAACTGGTACCAGACATTGCTACATAAACAAAGCAACAAAAATTCATCAATTTCTTTTTCGCTTTCATTTTGTTTTTATTTTTTTTTTATTTGTTTAGCCTTTGTATTCATTGCATATGTAATACATTTATTTATATATTTTATTGTGGTTTTCTTCTCGTTTCGTTTAACATTTCATTTTTTTTTTTTGGTATATTTTTCTGTTTCTGCGGAAGTTTAGTTTTTGTGTTGTTGTCTTTCTTTTTTTCAATGGTGAAACAGAGCAACATAAATAGCAATAAATTGATGTTAAAGAACGAAGAACTTTTAGTCAACATGTGATGTTTTTATATAAATTTTTTTTATGAATATAGTGAAACAACCAACGGGAAACACTTTCAATACAAAATCTGATCATCTGCTTTGTATACTCTATCATCTAACTACCGCACGCTTACAACACCCAGACACTCTACATCTCTCTATCGGCTCAGCATCAAAATCAGAGCCGATCGGTACATGTATGTCCGTGTGTCTGTCTGTTGCAATTTTTGAGATATTGAGCTGATATGTTGCTCGCATAATATTATTAGAGTTTGGCGGAAAAATCAGTTAGAAACGATGCTTACGATTGGAAAAAATCTATTCATTACCCACGAGTTACGAAGACAATGACAAAATTCGGTACAATACAGTACATGCTGCCAACATGCAACAAGGTGTACTGTATTGCATGGAATTAATATTATTTTGTCCATACCCTATACTTTATTTATATCAAATGGAAGCTAAAAAGTTGAATTTTTTAAAAATATATACTCTTGCATGGGTCATAATCGTCTATTTTTTCAGATAAATCAATTCTAATATAAAAAATAAGTTTTGTTGTTTTGACAAATTTCCAGATAAAAATTTACCCAAATTACACCATAGCGTGTACGTGTTTTATGTTTTTTAAAAGTACAAACTTCTACGGTATAATGATCAATTGAAATAGGAGATCTTTGAAAACGTTGAAACTTTTCTTCTTAAAAATCTACAAAAAATACATTACAAGCAAGGTAATGATATTAAAAACTGAAAAGCTCCTAATCTGCATATTTAACTTGTACTTTTTGTCTTATTCAAGTCTTTGTAAGTGGGATTATGTTCTTTAAAATAAAGCTTCTGGGTAGAAATTTATTTGTTCTTGTTTTTTTTTATTTAAAAGAAAATGTAGTTGTTTGGCTGTCCTTTTTTTGGTATCGCTGCAATGACATTATTATATTATATGTATTGTATATCAAACTAATAATCAAAATGATTATCTACTGCAACAAATTGTTAAATATTTCATTAGAATCAATTTGTTACTTCAGCGTTATAATATTTTCCAAGTGCGGGTACGTACGTGTAATGTTTGTAACATTTTCATTAAGCCCATTAAAAGCAAGACAAGCACGCGTGCACGCAGACACCATACACACAGATAGAGTAGTTATATATATATATATAGATATAGGGAGAGAGAGTAGCTGATAGAAGAAGAGCCGACATTTGTTGAAATATGTTGATACATTGATTTGAATTGACGTGACGACTTACCCTTGGTTGGTATTTCTGGTAAAGCAGTTACCGTTGCCGACATCGTTGAAAGGAAAATTATCCAACACATACACAAACAACAACGTAAATAAGGTTGTTTAAGGATTGCCATATTGCGGTTTGTGTTTGTTATTTGCTTACGTGCGGTAGTTAGCTGATTGGTTATTATTATTATTATTGTTGTTGTTGTTGTTGTTGTTATTATTGTTATTGTTGTTGTTATACTTCTTGTTAAGTGTAATACTTAATTTGGCAGCACTTCCGCAATGTAAAATTATTACGTGTTTCCATTGCAAAAAAGCGATTGAAAGGTAAAAAATGTAATCCTGCGCTACTATCAACGCCACCACTCACCTTAGTGAGGCTAACTATGTATACTATGTATTGGGTAGTTACTTTGCCAGTTTATTGGTTAAGTTTAAGCTTAGAAGAAAATACAAGATTTTCATGGATTTTTTTAAATTCTCTAAATTTGTTTAGATTTTTACTGTTTTTTTTATTTTTCCATTTTTTTTCCTCTGTGGCGCTCAATTGTCTACAAAAGGCATCAAATTAGCGTTAAATAGGCTTTTAGTTAATACAAATACAACACACACATACACACACACAAACACACTCACGTACTGTCTACTTCATTTCAACAAAGTTCAACACCCACTTATCACGCATTTGCACTTATACCCTGGCTGGCTAACTGGCTGGCTGACTAGCTTGCAGTTTGGTTCATGAAAGCGTGGCTGTATCATTAACACCCGTATGTAAAGGTTGTAATTTTCTTTTCTTCTCTGTTCTTCTTCTTGGTTCGGTTTATTTTTGTAAATTGTTTCAATTTCCTGATTTTTTCTTTTTTTTTGCTTTTATGTTCTTATCACTTTCTTTCTTTCTTTCTTTTTTTAACCTTAAATCACTTATTGTTGATTAAAGGTTTCATTTGTTTGAGTTTTGTTTTTTTTTCAAGTGCGGAATAATTGTTGTTTTTAATTCTTTGCTTCTGCACGAAAATTTAAGAAAGTTTCTTTAAAAGCACGTGCATGACTACTAACTGCGTGCCACTGCGGCATGCGACTAAAGCAGTTTTATGGCAGTTTTTTTTTCTGTTGTGGCTTTTTTTATCTTTTATTTTTTCATTTTTAATTATCGCTTCAGTGCGTGTTCGGATAACTGTTGGAAAAATAAAAGTAAACAAATGATATTACAGTTAATTAGTGTAAACGGGGCGAGAAATATGTAAAATATTTGAAATTACTGTGCGTGTGCCGGGGAGTGAGTGTATGATTAAAATAAACTAGTACGTACGTACGTCCAATCTCTATAGTTTATGCTTTTGCGATGGCGTTGCATTGTTTGCCAGTTATTGTTATCGTTGTCATATATAGCAGATAAGGTGTCATTACTTAGTTACCACTAATGGCATATATTCTCGCTAGGAATTGAAACGCAAGCACATACAATCAACGACAGAAGGCAAAACTTTAACATTTTTTCATTTCTTAGTTTAACTTGACTTTCTACCGCCAGATAAATCGGATCGAATTCAATTAATGTGAAATGAATATGACTCGTAAGGATGAGTTAATATATTGTGGGAGTGGTCTTAGTGTCATTTTTTAGTAAAAGAAGTATTCAGATCACTTTTGTTTTGTTTCCCAATCTCTTCAAAGCTCTTCTCCGTGAGTGTAGCCGATCATTTTCATTTTTGAATTCTAGTACCAGCCAGTGAGTATACTCCAGACCTCGAGGTGATAGGTATAGAGGTGGAAAAGGGCAAACATTTGAACATGAGAGGCTTTCCTTGGGAAGAAACATATATTAGAAGCCTCGGAGATGATTAGTTTTTACACGGTCACTGGCTACTGCATGGTTTCATCTAAACACTGCAACTTGAGCTATCTTTTATTCTATTTATAAACGGAATGAATATATTCAGGAGGACACATATTATACTCTGAATGCGTTCCAGTCATTGGCAAGAGAGTGTAGCTCAGACACCGCTTAATTTAATAAAAACTTGAAAGAAAATTAAATTTGACTTAGATTAAATGTTAAATACCCTCCACATATACGTGGGCGTGGCAGATATATGATTACTCCCTCTAATAGTGCATATATTACGTATCAGCTTGAAAGTTGAGATTTACGCTGAGTATGGTTTACCTAAATTATGAGAGTGTCTGTTATTCGACCACGCCCATTTTTAGCAAATCGATGGAAGGGGTAATTATAAATATTTGTACCTAATTTCATAAGTTCATATGTACTTTTTTGTGGCATATATAAAGGTTTGTTGTAAATTGTCCGTTATCCCACCTCGACCATTCTTCCAAATCGACTTTGCTAAATAGGATGGCTTAATTATAAATGCATGCCGGAAATTTAAACATCACGGATACATTTTTTGACTGTGAGAGATTTTTATCGAAATGTGGGCGTGACACTTCGCCAATTTTATCCAATTTAAATTTTATGTGGAGGTCTGATTAAATCTATTCAGGTTTTGATGCTTATTAAGAATATAACACCTTGGAAAGTGGGTATAAAAATGTATTTTTTTTTATAAAAAAAAAGAAATTTAATCACCTCAAAGTTTCCTATAAATGGTATAAAAGTTGAATAAAATGAAGTTCACAACTCATAAATAAAATTATTTCAAAGAATTTATAACCAGTTGAAGTCATAGTTTTACATTTTCTAACTAAGAGCAGCAACGAACTAGAAGACTTCCTCATCATTGGAGGCAATCATTATAAAGTAAAAATACATCAACGATGAAAAGGACAAAACAAAAGCTAAAGCGAAAAACAAAGCAGAACAGAACAGAACAAATCTGAGAATGATGGCTTTCAGTTGCTGCAATAAATTTTGTATGAACATCAACGATCCTATGAATAAATGTTATAGTGGTGGGCCTGTACGAATGTGCACAAATTATATTAGATGTGCATTAAAAGTCAGAATAGACTGCAACAGCAGTCCTGTGGCAGTAATAATAACTATAACGACGATTGGAGCAGCTAGCAATGCTCGTTGTGTGCGCTTTAATAAAAAAAACAAAACTAAATTTGGCTTAAATATCCTCCACCTCCACAACTGCGGGCATGGCACATATATATATTGCGCCCTCTAATAGTGTATGTCTTACTTATCAGCATGCAAGTCTACTTTTACACTGATTATAGTTTTTGTAAAATTGAGGGCGTGTCTATTATCCGACCGCGCTTATTTTTGTCACATGGGTAGATGGGATAACTATGTATATGCGTACCAAATTTCAAGTTCCTAGGTCAACTTTTGTGGCAGATATAAAGGTTTTTATAAATTATGGGCGTGCCTGTAATCCGAATACGCCCATTTGTGGCACACCGATGAAGCTAATATTCATAGATGTACATAACAAATTTAAAGTCTATAGCTCATATTTTGTGGCAGATAAATAGATTTTTGTCCATTGTGGGCATGGATCTTGGACCGATTTTGCCCATTTTAAATAGCGTGCAAAAACTAAAAGCACCTGTACAAAATTTCAGCTCAATATCTCAAAATTTACGCCCGTGAGAGTGCCAAAAACAGTCGGACACACGGACACACGGACATGCATGTCTAAATCGACTCAGTTTTTGACGCTGATCGAGAATATATATACTTTGTAGGGTCTCTGAGGCCTCCTTCTGGGTATTGCAAACGGAAGAACAAACTTAGTATACCCTCATCACTGAGGTGGAGGGTATAAAAAAAAACTATTTACTTTAGTTTTTCCCGCCTCTGCTTTATTGTGTCGTTTTACAACAACAACAAAAACATACCTATATCTTTCACATTCATAAAATATCACATAAAATTATTAACGGCACAACAGTACAAAATCCTTTTTTTGCTATGGGTCGAAGAAGGTAACGTACGGTAACGAGTACGTTGTAATAAATTGGCGCGTAATTATTATTTATATTATGTCCGTATGAGATACTTTATGCCAAGTTAGACGAGAACTTAAAAGTAGTGTTGTTTGTGTTCTATTAGCGCTTGATACCAACGTTTTACATTTAACGGTACTGGATTCTATGAAATCATTTTTTTTGTTTTATGCTTATTTTCAGGTTAATACTCTCTCACGTTTGTTTATAGGAAATAATTTCATTTAAAAATCGTTTCAATAATTCCCGTTAACTCCATCCATTATAAATACCGAAACAAGACTAAACTTCCAAGAACGATTGGTAGTTGCACTAACTTGCAACCGTTCGTGGCGTTATTGCTTTTACACGAAACATTCCATTCCTGGTCGAACATATTATATACAGTTAGCGATGGAAGGAAACACAGAACACTCTCTTTCTTTCTCTCTGTGTTTAGAAATCGAACGGATGTATTACGAAGTTGAGCGAAATCTCTCGCTCTCTGTGTGTACATCGTTAATATACGATGTTGTGAGTAAGAACAAGTATAACGACCACAAATTATGCTACAATTAGTTGCGACAGTAAATGCGCGGCATTGCCATACAAGTTTCTTTGTAAAATGATATTATATGGAAAGTAGTTCTAAAAATGGTCCGAGCAGGTTCAAATTTGACATATCCAACTATTAAGCTACTTAACTATTCTTTACAAAATGTTGTCAAAAAATACTAAAAATTGACTTTCGTTATAATAGGACTTTATATGGGTCTAGTCTTGCAAGTCGAGTTTTTCTCTGATTAATTATTTTGTAAAATACAAAGATTTTGCCTTCTTTTAAAATGCATTTTAGGTTAAAATCTTTATCTCTGTGTACGTGAGTGTGTCAGAAACAGGCACAGGGATGTACGGACATTGCCAAATTGATTCAGATTTTGATATTTGCAAACGGACTAAAGCACTTTTTTCTTCCCCAAGGTAGAATGCTTAAAATTATCTTCTTTTCGTTGAATACGTCCTTTAACTGGTTTTGCTTGATTTTCATTTGAGTAAAAAAACTATCGACACTTTTCCAAGTTTGAAATCAACTCAATCAATTTTTCCCCGAGACAGATGGAAAAGGACATTCATGTTTAAATCGACTCTAAATTAAATAATTATCTAAGATCTTTGAAGTCGTCTTCTGAATGATACAACAATTTTAAGAAACCGACTAATGAGTGAGATGAGTATAAAAATATTCACCACGAACACGGCTTGAAGCTTTTTTAAGTTCATTAATGGTGTATAATGTTTCCTCCTTTGAACGGAGTATAAATTTTACTCTCTCTCTCTCTCTCGCTGTGTATGTTTGTGAAATCGTATTTTTTTCGTAGATTTACATATACCTGTAATTAGGTTTATGTCACGTTGTAAACGTAGGTCAAGTTTAGTACAAATGCACATATCCAGCAGTGTTAACGCGTGTGTTCGTGTAACATGCGTGACTGACTAACTGCTTACAAGTAAGTAATTATATGGTGCAGGCAATGTTTTGTAAAAAAAGGGATGCTGGCCGTGCTGTTGTTGATGATACATACATAGGGAGTAATTAACTTCATTTACTTTTACAAACTTGGCAAACGTAACAAAGCCTGCATGGTGAGGTGACATTTTTTAGGCTTCTCCACATAATTAGAGTAAATTTACACATGAGTGTGTGTGTGTGTGTAAGAGACGTGTTAAAGAATGTGTAGAAAATTTCACAAAATGCTTTAAAAGTAAACAACATTTTATAGGATAGGCGGCAACATAAACGGAATGTTAAGTGTTGAAAAATTACGAGGAGAGAGGGACAGCATGGAGAAACAAAACATATGACATACCATTGAAAGTAAGGAAAAAATAATATCTTGTTCTTGTTGTTGTTGTTTTTGTTGTTGTATTAAATACGTTGTTTAATCATTTCAACTTAAATCCCTTTGATGCAACAAAGGCACAACTTACGTTCAGGTAACAAGAAGAAGAAGAAGAAAACATAAAAACCGATCAAATATTAGAATCCCGATACCAACACGAATGCACCAAAAACATCAACACAATCAAGAGGAAATCCTAAGAGAGAAAGAAGGAACAGATAAAAAAGCTATATTCAGCTTAAATCGAATCTTGGATACTTTGCTTATATATCACGTGAAAACTTACACACAATCCGGACACTCAGCATTGAGTGATAATTTGATTGCTATCGAACTTGAATGATGAATGATTTTTATGACAATTGTCCAACAAAGCAAAACGATAAATCAAAGACACTATGGCCGAGGAAACTGTTAACCATCAATGTGTGTCTTTGTCCATCTTATCAAAGCATTGAGAATAATCAAATATTAGTGTGAAATAACATGACATGACATTTTGTTAGATGTTGTGTGTCTTGTGTTTTATTATTAATAAATTTTAAAATAAATTTTTCCAATATTCAGACGTTTAGTTCATTTGAAACAATTGTGTGCACACAAGTCTCGTTGAAGTTGTTCAATATATATCAATACTTCTGAGGATTCCTTTTGTAACACCAGTCATTTTTTAACTCTGGTCGAAATTCAGCAGCCACATCATCTCACTTCTTCACTTGCAAGCAACTCACCAACTACCCTCAAAGGTGGAACAAATCCAATTAAATACTTCGTTCCTTTGGTTAAACACAAATTCCTCTTTCTTCTTCTTCTTTTTTCAATACATTTTAGTCATCAGATTTCATCAAACGCGCATTAAACAAGCAAATGAATTTTTTTTTTGGTAAAACGAAAAAATAGCGACAATTTGGAGCAACAAGAACAACAACAACAAAAACAATAATTCACACCACTTAAATGTTACAACTCTTGATTTTAATTGGCTCTATGTTACTACACTTATCGTACAATTTGTCCATACTTTACACCCAACAATCAACAACCAACCAACAAGCCCTCGTTGCTCTAGTTAGCTTTTCTAGCTGTTGAAATTAATTTTTTCATATTCTTCATCTTGGTGATGGAGGTATACTGTAATTGTCATTCCATTTGCAACACCCCAAAGAAGGCATCAGAAACCCTACAAAATATATACATTTTTAATCTTCAGCCTCAAAAACTGAGTCGATCTAGACTTGTGTGTTCGTGTGTCCATCTGTTGTTGCCTTTTTCACAAACATAACTTGTGAGATATTAAACAGCACGCAGATCGGCATTTAAAATGGGCAAAATCGGTCAATAGCCACGCCCACAATATTCAAAAATCTATATATCTGCCACAAAAATTGACCAATGAATTTCGTGCATATATTTATAGTTATTCCATTCATGGATGTGCCAAAAATAGGCGTGGTTGAACAGCAGAGACGCCCACAATTTATAAAAAAACACCCTCCACGTAAAACCCGACTTGAGAACTGATATATAATGCATAGACTATTAGAGGGCGTAATCAAATACCTGCCCCGCCCAGTGTTTGATTGTAGATGTGGAGTATATTTAATATTTGGATTGAGCTAAATTTACTTTCCTTACTTGTTTTTCACTATTATGCTTTTGAATGCTTTCTTAACACTTTTGCAGCATTTGATTATATTTTTTCGCGAAAATTAATTAGCCGATGTAATCGCTCTGGTAATTAGAACTATGAATTAATGAATTATCACCTAATATTGTATTATCCTCTTTGTATAAATCGTATACAATTATTTATGATATTTACAAAGTCGCCCGTAAGAAGGAGAGAAGTGCAAGCTGGAGGTGCAGCACACACTCCAAATATTGTACTCAAAATGAAATTTATTACCTTCTTCACACAGCACGCATGTACACGTGCCAAAAAATTCATAGAAAATATATTACACAATATTTCAAATCAATATGTGCACTACCACCACGCACATACACATACATGCAGCATTTATAGCACTTCTTACTTCTTTCGCGCCAGGCCATAATAGCATAACAGCAACGAGAAAAAAAAAATAAATAAAATAAAATAAAAAAATATACGAAAATATAGAAAAACATTAATTATACCCTCCACCTTAGGGAAGAAGGTATTATATTCATTTTGATCATCCGTTTACAACACATCGAAGGAAGCCTCGGAGACCCCACAAACCATATATATTCTTAATCAGCATGAAAAGAGAAATCGTTTGAGACCTGACCGTCCGTGTGTCCATGTGTCCGTCTGTTGTTGGCACTCTCACGATCGTAATTTTTGAGATATCTAATTGAAACTTTGCATACGTATTCTTAGTTCAATTCTGCTATTCCGTATTGAAATTGGGCAAAATCGGTTACGAGGCACGTGCACAATAAAGAAAAATCTCAACATACCTCGAAAAAATTGTGTCTTTAAAAAATTATATATCGCACAATACTACGCCTATCAAGTTAAAATTTGGTACATATATGTATAAGTGGTACCGTTGTCCAACACTGTGCCAAAAATGGGCGTGATTGAATAATGCAAACGCCTATATTAAAAAAAAAACACTACTTGTTGTTTAACAATGACCTGAATAATAATACGCAACAATTTACTGCAACAGGAACTTATTTTTTAGAGGGTTATCAAAGGTGGAGGGTATTTAAGCTTCGGCCTTAACCGAATTGTTCTATCTTGCTTTAGTATAAGAAGAAAGTAATTCGAATTGTTTTCAATTTTGTTTTTTTTGTTTTTTCTTTCAAACTAGAGTTAGAAAAACTTAATGTGTGAGTTGACTTTGGCCTCCCACTGTAGCAGGAGTAGTAGGTAATAAAACAAGACTATTCATTTATACATTATGCATTTAATTAAAAGTAATCAAAATGTAAAAACCAACAACAATAATAAAATATTCACACGCACCCCTTGTTAGTTAAGCAACACATGAAACCATATTAAACGGTGTACGACGACTGTTATGCACCATTCATTTTGGTAATCATATAGTTATGATTTGAAAGAAAATGAAATGAATACAAAAACTAAATTAGGCGTACGCCAAATTTAGAAGACCCGCCATCATTACTTTCTTCCTTTCTCTACATAAATTATATAATTTTATGCTTAGTTTGTCTCTGGACTAGATTTTCTTCTTTCCATACTGTTAGAATGTCCAAGAAAAGAGCGCATTTCGATTATTTTTTTAAATCGACATTTTCTTAACTAGAATCGATATATAAAGCCTGACCTACCGCTTTGAATTTTCTAAAGTTTTAAAGTTGTCAGTTTTTCAACTTTTATTACCATCGCATACATGTGCTTAGGTGGACTCGGATCAATCTACGCCGCGTACATATAACAAGTGAGGTAACAAACTCAGTATATCCATCTATGCTGAGGAGATGGATGTAAATACGTAGACATCTTTTTATACTTATACATATACCTATACACACACACACACACACACACTCACACACACCTAAACAAGTTTAAATACACGCTTATATAGAGGTATTGTTGAATGGGATTTCCGAACAATGGAATGCTGACCGCAGAAAGATTTTCCTAAAAAACAACTACAACGAAGAAAATTCAAAGAAAGAATTGAAACAACATACAAGAGCAATACAAGCAGCAGCAGCAGCAACAACAATAATAATAAAAATGACCACGACAACTACAACAACCACCTACATTAACTTAATTATTAATAACAATAAAAAACTACTTTTGCTTCAATCTCGTTCTCTCGTTCGTGGGCGTGACATGTACCTGAATGCGAATTGTAATAGTGTCTAGCTGTCTACTCGTATTCGTTAACTTACGAGTAAAATTTCGCTCCAAGTAAAATGTTTTCTTGATTATGGGCGTGCCTGCTATTCCATTGCGCCAATTTTGTGGCGTATCGATGACAAGGTAAATATTAATACGAAACTTTGTCGCTCAATTTTTATGGCTAATATTTAGATAGATTTCTAACGAGTGTGGGCGTGGCTGTCAAGCAACTTTGCTCAATTTATACATCTATCGGTAGAAGGTAGAAATGTCTAAATAAAATTTTACCAAGAACAGACGTGCACACGGACCGTCAAGATTTTGATACTGATCAAGAATATATATATTCTCTGACATTTCCCTCTGGGATTGAGTTTAGCATCATCACTAAGATGGCGGGTATAATAATAATTGCAGTAACGGTAAAAATCATCATCAGAAAAAACCAAACCGGCGAGTGAAAGAGAACATTATATGTACAAATCAATTTGCAGTAACTATTGCATACACAGATCTGCATGTATATGTGTATATATTATTGTATTGTTGTGTGTATGTGTGTCTATGTGCAAGTGGTTTTAATTATACTCAGACGGTGTTAGCGACCGTCTGGGATGAAAAAATGTTGCGCATAATTAATCTTTGCGGAATAATTAGTTTTAATGGTTGAAAAATTCAACATAAATGTGAGAGTCAAAGTAGAAGAAGAAGAAGGCGACGAAAAGAAGAAATAATATGAAAAAAAAAATTATCATAAAGAAAAAGTTCATCATCAAATGAGTTAAAAAATGATTAAATAAATGGTTGTTGTTATTGTTTTAAGTATTACAACCGTACTTATGTAACTATACAAGGTGAGGAAACAAGGTAGAACCACTCAAGTAACGTCATAGCATCAAATTTTTGGAAAAAAACTTCACCTTCAAGATATTTTTTTTGTATATGAAGTCTTTCCGAAGAGAATTTCCATATTTTCACCCTCGCCCTGTATATATGCCAACAGTTAAAACCCGGAAGTATATACAGCAAACTTAATGTTAATTATAATCTGAAGCAATACATTTACAAATGATGGGAAAAAGTTGAAACAGAAAAGGAAGAAAGTCAGTACCAAGCAAGGAGTGCCACAGCAAATAAAAAGACAATGTTTGAAATCCAATTTGACGCGAACTCAAGAAATTGATAGAAATCCTAAAACACAACACAACCGATACATCACTATTGACACAACACGACAATAATCGAACATAGCGAAGTTTCAGTTTTAATGATAAAAAAAAATATAGAAACAAGATAGAAAAGTTCGGTTAAGGCCGAAGCTTAAATACCCTCCACCTTTGATAAACCTCTAAAAAATAAGTTCCTATTGCATTAAATTGTTGCGTATTATTATTCAGGTCAGGCACAGTGTTGGACAACGGTACCACTTATATTTGTACCAAATCTCAACTTGATAGGCTTAGTATTGTGCGATATGTAATTTTTTAAAGACACAATTTTTTCGAGGTACGTTGAGACTTTTGTTTATTGTGGGCGTGTCTCTTAACCGATTTTGCCCGATTTCAATACGGAATAGCAGAATTTAACTAAGAATACGTTTGCAAAGTTTCAATTTGATATCTCAAAAATTACGACCGTGAGAGTGTCAACAACAGACGGACACACGAACACACGGACGGACATGTCTCAAACGATTTCTCTTTTCATGCTGATTAAGAATATATATGGTTTGTGGGGTCTCCGAGGCTTCCTTCGATGTGTTGGAAACGGATGATCAAAATGAATATATTCTCTTCCCTAAGGTGGTGGGTATAAAAATTTTAAATTTAAATATTCTACAAACTATGTAGAAACAGTTAAATTTGCTCTTAACCGGCTTATTATTTAACCAACATCCAAATGTTGTAATGATGGCAAAACATTTAACAGCCATAAATAGACTTCAGTTTGGCTTTTTGCCAATATGTTTATTTTACTAAGACCTCTAACAAAAAAGTAATTATGCTTGGTGTATAAAAGTGTGTGTAGATCATAATGTTTGTATACCCTCCACACAAGATGGGGCATATACTAAGTTTGTCGTTTCATTTGCAACATCTAGAAGGAGACGTTACAGATCCTACCAAGTATATACATTCTTAATCATCAGCAAAAACTGAGTCATTCTAGACATGTATGTCCGTACGTCCGTCTATTACTTGCATACTCACGGTGCTAAATTTTGAGATATTAAGCTGAAATTTTGTTCACACACTCTTCGTTTTTGCACGCAGATCGCTATGTATGTGTGCCGTGAGTAAAATCGGCCAAAGGTCGCGCCCACAATCGATAAAAATCTTTATATATGCCACCAAAAATTACCTATAAACTGTAAATTTGGTACACATATTTATAATGACCCCATCCATGGATATGCAAAAAATAGGCGTGCTCGGATAACAGACACGCCCACAATTTACAAAAAAACATAGTCAGCATAAAACTCGACTGCCTAGCTGAAGCTTAATATTTGCAATATTAGAGGGCGTAATCATATACCTCCCACGCCCCCTGTTTGTTTGTAGATGTGTAAGGTACTTAAGATTTGTCTTAAGTCAAATTTGGTTTTTTCCTTTTTTTCTTTTTTACAAAGCATAATAGGTTTATTAACACGTCCTTTACTGAAGCTCGCCCCGAAACGACGTAGGGTTGCTGCAAATTCGTTTTTACCGTAGTTGTTTCGTTTTTTCTATGACTTGCTTTTTATGCATATGCCTTTACTATGACGGTCATAAATCTACTTTCATACGTTTAACTGCAAAACGTGCTTTTTAGAGCGATTGCACATACACGACACACATACGTACCTATGTAGACATAAAATACGTTTTTCTTCTATTAGTGTATTTAACCAACTTGTGTGTCGTGTAACATGCTATACGCGGCATACGGATAAGTCCAGCTCTTTCCACATGTTGTGCCACCACATCTGCTGCAGTAGGTTGTACTGTTATTGTTCGTAATTGCGAGCTATACACATGGACATATTGTACATAATATATATATATATATATATATATTTGCCCGACTTTTTATGCCTTCATTATTTGTGTCAATGTTTTGTTACAAATCTTACGCTGTGTGGTTAAAGGCCACCTTATCCACTTCATTTATATTAAAAGGACATCGAAAGTACGCCCCGCCTTAAACACTCACGACATCTATGTGAAAACTGCAGGCGTGACAGTACTACAGCGAATATATTTTGAAAAAAAAAATTTATTAAAAAAGTTGTTGGGTTAAAAGATGATAACCTTGATATTTATCTACCGGACAAGATTTGAGGGAAAAATTCATTCCGTGACGTTGTGACAAACATCAGCAGTCATTCTTTCACGAAATGTTCATATCTCTAAAATATCCTTTTAGGATGTGATTAAAGAGCTGTTATGCTACGAATGCCTCACGTCTCGATACCATTTGGTTGAAGCATTTCTATTGTAGCATAAAAATATTGTAAACTCACTCACACACCATATCACACATACAAGCACAACCGAAATGCATTTAAGTTAAAACTATTTTATAACATTTGCGGCCACTCTTACACGTATTTTTACATATGTGAAGCCAATTGCCGATGCTTTGCCTTACAGATGTAAATCGTCTCTATGTGTTGTTGTTGTTGTTGTTGTTGTTGGAACATGTCACAGCAATAAACATTGATTTTATGTGTCACTTCAACATGTCATTACCATTGTTAAGCACTTGCCGAGCACAATGGCAACCAAATCAAAGCACGAGCAAAAACGAAAAAAAAAAACTAAACTTGGCTTAGGCCAAATCTTGAACACCCTGCACATCAACGTGCCAGGTTTACGCTGAGTACGATTTCAAGCTAATTGTGAGCGTGTCTGTTATTCTCTGACGCCTCCTCCTTGGCTGTTGTAAATTGAATGACAAACTTAGTACAATCCCCATCATATGTGGACGATATAAAAACAAACAAAGCTTCCATCAAATGGTTGGGTAATGATGGCGACAATGACAGAGGCGACAGCGGCATCGACAACGACAGTCACACCGATACGGACAACGACAATGGCAAAGGGTGACGATAGGATAATAATAATGATGATGATGGTGGTCATGTAGCTTTGAATGTCTAATCAATATCCATAACACATGCACAAGTACTTCAAGCAAGAATACCCCAGAATTTAACGGGGAAAAAAACCTAGGGGTCGTTGCGTAATTTTCAAACGATATCATTTTTAACGATTAAGATTCAACGATATCGTCCCCAAAACCAATTGCGTAAAGGTACCGTTATCGGTTTAACGTGAATGAAAAATGACGCAATTGGTCTCCTGACTAATTCAAAATATATAAGTAAGAGGTCTTATCATTACTTATTACTCGATGGCGCTGTATGTGCATATTATTCAATGGGTTTCTAGGAAAACTTTGAACGCTTTCGACGTTCTAGGATGACCCACATAAAAAAAAGTGAAAACATTAAATAAATTTAAGCACTACATGTATACATTAATTTATTTGTGAACTTACATGTGGGTGGGCAACTCCAAAGGATCGGAAGCATCCCGTAGAGTTTTTCTTATTCTAATAAGGTTTCCTTTACGCGAACGAGTACTTTGAATTAAAAATACACACGATGAAATATTTCTGCGCATCCTCTAATAAATTAATTCATAAGTAATGATTTAATAATGCATTATTATTTTAATAATATTAATTAATTGCTAATTTTAATATCAAATTGCACTAAAACGACACCAAGTATTCAATCGTTTCATTCGACACAATTTGACGACAGAATTCAATCGTATAAGTGCGTAATATCGTCAAAACGAGACTATAGAAAGTATTATGTTACGCAATTAGTAATTGCTCGACTGAGCACGAATTTCTGTGTTTTTCACACAATTGGGAGAAGTTTTCCGACAGGACAGCAGTTTAAACATGATCGGATCAGTTGCACACAATTGTAAAACATATTATAAAAGAAATTTCGCCCAATTACATAAGGACGCGGACTCTTGCACCAAATTTTACAACATTTGCATTTGTACCGTTAGAAAGTGTGTGCTTTTTTTCCAATTGTGGCATTGCCCAGCACTTTGATCTTTCTCAAACGGTGGGTGCGTCCTTTGACCGATTTAAACCATTTTCAATACTGACCTTTCGGATGCAGAGACAAATGGAAAGGCTCAATCGACTTGGCTATAAATGCTGCTCAAAAAAATATACATACTTTGGGGGGGTGGCTCGCCTCCTTCTGGTATTTACAAATGTTTGAATAAAACCAATATACCCCCATAATCATTGTGATGATGGGTTTAATGAAATAGAAACATTAATGGAAATTGAGAATTACATACAAGAACGCCTTCTATAAAATACTCCTAATTTTGACTTAACCGAGAAAGTTTGTTAAGCTAATAATGAAACGTTCTTCTTCTTCTTCTTCTTCTTCTTCATAGAGTGTTATGTATGGTATGAAAAATGCACGGAATGATGGACGTATTATAAATATTTTTAGTATACATGAATAAATTACTGTTATTGGTACTTAATCTAGAATCGAGTAAAACGGAGAAGCTGCAGAGATTGTGCTTTTGTTTCACCATTCATTCTATCTTTTTTCTGTCGACTACTTAAAAACTCATTTATATTTAGATTTTAATATTGTTGTTGTTGTTATTATTATTATTATTATTGTTGTTGTTGTTGTTGTTGGAATATTTTGTGTTTTATTTTTTCTTTTCTCTGATAAGAGAAAAAAATTAAATTCAATGATTTGTTATTTTGAAAACAAGTTGTTACTGCTCTTGTTTTCTAAAGTGTATTCTCTCTATAATTTCCACCATTCTCTGTCCACCCTCACTCCAACCCTACAATGTGTTGTTTAAGATTAATGACAATTTCATAGTAATGACATAAAAAATGCTTTCAGCAGCCAACAAAAACAACAACAACAAAAATAACAACCAATGACATAACCAAAAGGACACAAATTGTATAAAGCAGCCCAATGATGAAAAATATAAAGATAATAATGATGATGATGATGGTGATGATGATGGCGATGATGATAGTAATAATAATAATAATCATGAAAAAGTTTACTAGTTGCCACATTGATAAGAGTTGAGTTAGCAGGCGTATGCGGTCTTTATAAATGATAATTTTTTGTCTTTTACTGAAACTCGTTTCTTCCCAACAGCACGCAGGCTGTTGGATGCTTACAGGAAGGACACTGTCACCATTGCTATCAAGATCGTTATTATAAAAGAATTATTGTTGAACAAGAAAAGTTCAACGCTTCATATGTAGCAAATGTTGAAAAGCAGAGATGTTGTCATTGTTGTGGAAGAAGCAGAGGTAGAAGCAAAAGGAGCAGCAAATGGACAATCAAAGTTGATAAAGGAGCCCCACTTATACGTTTATAAGTATATGTGGTGTGTGTGAAATTGTGAATGAAAAGCTGAATGTATTGTCAACCATTTGTAGCGTTTGTGTTTTGCAAACATTTGAATAATTTTAATGTGAAAAGGGCGCCTTTGAGACGCAAAAGCAAATCGTGCAATGATTCCCAGTTATAGTTGTATCAGCCCATTCCGAATCAGTCTAGTCTGTGCATTCAACATGAGAGCATGAGAGATTTCGCTAAAATTCAATACAAGACTTACTGGTCCCATGCCATGCCGTAGTCGAATTTACAAAAAAATTCGATTTGATTTTCAAGCTAAAGCTAACAAATGCTCTGAAATTCTTCTAAATTGCTTACACTTTACTTGGATGTGGAAGATGTGGAAGGCGTGGCTTAAACTAATTGTAGCTCTTTTTTTTTTTGGTTATTTTGGTTATTTTATCTTTAAAGCAAATTTAAAGGTTATTAACAAAAGTTAGTGGAGACGCGGGTGCCCCATGCTTTCTCGATTGTTTTTTTCTTAAAGGTTTATATTGTAAACAACATGCTAGTCATTGCTTGGGTCTTTATTTCATCCATCTCTGTTCCGTCGTTGTCCATCGGGTCCATTCAACGTTGTTTTCGTTGTAACGGGCGTGTAATTGAATTCATGATTGTTGGCACTAATCGCTTTTTAATTAGTTTTACATGGTGACAATTTTTGACAGCGTACTTGTTGCTCCATGGGTTGCCGCTACCATACTTCTACTTTCCACCACCCTAAAGAACAGTTACTTGGGAAAAAAACCAACCAAATTTCATAAACTGTCAAATTATCTAAAAAAAATTACTGTTGCCGCTGCCAACTGTATACAATAAATAGAAGCAATGTTGAGGTTTTAATGTATTGAATTCATATTTACAGTTAATTAATTAACACTCTGAAGGGAAATGTTGAAGATTTGTGCTTCGATATTAAATTAATGCAATTCAGTTACAGAGGAGTGTGATGGCAGAAGAAGCCCATCAATGAACAAAAGGTGAAGATAAAGTCCATCAATTATTGTGATATCTTCCCAACAAATACACTGTGAAAAACAGAAACAGAGTCAGAAAAGAGTAGAGAAATGTGCAGATAAGTAAATGAATTGGAAAGATACTATAAATGCCTAGAATTATATCTTCTTCAGGACAAGGCTTGAAAAGGAGAAAAATTGAGCTTTTTTAGTTGTTATTGTTGTTATTGTCAATGTTTTACTTCTTTACTTATTACACCCTCCACCCCAGTGATGAGTATAAACAAAATTTGGTTTTGCGTTTGTAACAAACAAGAACAAGAATCGATCTAGACGTGAATGTCCGTGTTTCCGTCTGTTATTTGCATAATTTGGTATGTTTATCTATAAATATTTCTCTCTCATCGATGTACCAAAAATGGGCGTGGTCGAATAAAAGACACGCCCATAATTTACAAAAAACCATATTCAGCATAAAACTAGACCAGTAAGCTGATGCGTAATATTTGTAATATTAGAGGGCGTAAAAATATACCTGCCACGCCTACCATTTGTAAGTAGATGAGGAGGGTATTTGAGGCGTGGCCTAAGCCAGATTTAGTTTTCTTACTTGCTTTATTTCTTCTTCTATTTTTTTAATTAGGGGGCGTTTCTTACTTTATAACTTTCTCTTAGCCTCACCTACAGATTCAATCTTTCTCATAGTTTTTCTTCAAGTATTTTTTAATATAGTTACAAGTACAGCATAGAACAATTCTGAGGGAGACAGAGAGAGTGAGAGATAGAGAGAGAGAGAGAGATGATAAAAGATTTAATTTTATGCACATTTTCGAAAACATTTCTCGTTGTCTACATTAATTTATTAACAAAGAGTTATAAGCTGTTCTGTCTATGTAGTCTATTGTGTGGTATGTTAATTTTGTTAACTACCCACCCCCCTCACTATGTAATCATATGTGATTGTAGCTGAGGCACCCTAATAACCAGCTAGTTATATTTCCACACTACTGGCCGTTAGTTAACAAATGTGCTCTTATAAAGAATATCTCGTTATATATCCTCTTTCCATCTAAACACACCTACACATATATTTTATATATAAATGTATGGTACATGCTTGAGGCAAGTGCGTTTACTACAAGAGCATGCTTGACTAGCGTATGCAGTGTAGCAGTAGTACCTGTGTGTCTATTAATTGTACTTTAGATAAGTGTTATGAACTTTATACAAGTAAAAGAGTCTTAAATGCAAGTATGCATATGTATCTGTGTGTGTGTGTGTGTTTAGTCTGCATGCGTACATAGTCCTCCATCCGTATACATTTCGTACTCTATTCAGTGGCTACACTTAAACTTATTAGTCACAAGTTAGGCAGTGTAAGTGAGTGTGCGTGTGTGGGTGTGTGTGGGTGTGTGTGTGGGTATGTTGGCTTTTGCAGTTCATTTAGACAGACATATTTGTTTATTAAAGTATATTGTGATAAACATCTCTCCATGTATCAACGTGTGCGTGTGTGCGTGTGTATGGGTGTGCGGATGTGTGCATGTTGTTTGCCACGACCAGTACTTGCGGCTAAAAACATGGAACATCATATAATGGCAGCTGGGAACGTTATGAAATGCTTTTAATCGAGTTTGCAGACGTTGTTCTATTAAATTTATTCTTTGCAGAGAGATTAACAGTTCACGTTTTTGCATCTTTCGTCACGTTTGGTAAAGGGTGCCCTTAAGAAGAGATTCTTTTATGACATTGTCTAACACACTTCCTGATACTACCAAACAAATTACGCTACAGGTGGTGTTTAGTTGTTGTGACCACCAATAATATTTTCACTTATTTTCAACTGCTTTTCTAATCAATTATTTATTTTACAAATACTTTAAATATCTGTGTTTGCTGTGGAAGCGATTTGTTGCAAAGCAAATGCTGCCTTCGAGGCAACACTTGGATTTTTGTAAAATATTTTGTAACCCAGTTAGGCTGACACTCGCTCACCAGGGCAGACGCAAAAACCTTCAAATTAAACAATCATGCATCACTTATGAAAACAACTTAATAAGGATAGCAAGCAGTGGTATCTTTTATTAGGAAGCACACTCTAATACAGGCGTGGCTTGTATAAAGTTGCGACCTATTTTAGAGACTATTTTAAGAGTAAACTTTGAGGTAAGTTTTTTTTTTTTTTGGAAAATAGAGGACACGCCTCACAGAGCGCTCATATTTAAAACATTGACTCAGGGAGCGTTTTTTAATTGTGGGAGTGGCCCAGCCCATTTTAATAAATCACATAACACAATAACACAATGGTTGGAACAGAACAGTAATTATAATTACGGACAGACAGACCTTTGGACCAATTCATATATTTTTTTTATTATTATTTAATTTAATTCTACTTTCTGGAAGTTACATATGATATAAAAAAGGTAGTAAAGTCCTGCCTACTTACTATGCGAAGAGTATAACAAAACAAATATTTACACAAAACTCTCGACAAAACTTGAACGTGTGGTTATGATAAAGTACAAGAACTGTTTGTACGAGTAAGTGGGCAATTTTCTAGTAATTTAATATGATTGGCCACTTATTGCATTATTCCAACACAATGTTAAGCTAAACGACTTAATCACCTAGTCGTCTACTATATAGAGTCAAGGTGGGACTCGCGTATATTCTGTTTATGCGATAGCTGTATGCCAGGAAAATTGTGATTCATTGTTGCACTCAGAGGGTGTACTCACTTTGTTGAAAGGTTTGCAACGATTACGGAGAGAGACTCTCTAAATATACCTATCGACGTCATAGCGAATGAAATGAGACGGATTTTCTTGAGAAAATCTACTAATTGTCAAACGAAAAAGCTGATAAAGAAAGAAGAAAGGTGCTGTGGCAGAGTCGATGGGAAGCATCCACAAGAAGACTTATTCTATTTATTACAGTTTGGAAAAATAGGAAGTTCGGTGAGGTTAACCTTTCAATTTGTAACTGGCAACGTAGTGTACAGAAAATGTGAACAAAAATTCGACCATGATATCTCCCCACTATGGCCAACTTGTGAAGCAGACGCGAAAGATGCGGAACATGTTTTCATTCAGTGTCCACAGTTCCAAATTGATGAGTTCACCTCAGCGGATGTTACACAAGTGAGAGGATTTGTGACATATAACGAAGCAAACTGACCGAAGATGAACGCCATGGCAGCATATATCATGATGGAGCTGAGGAGATGCAAAGAGTACGTAGAGGAGATTTCATGTTAATGCAAAACATCCCCGTGAAGTAATATCTGACGGTATGGGGGGACGCTGAGAGGTGTGTTTTTAAGAACGTAGGCATAGTGAAGTGAAGTGAAGTAGAGTGAAGTTAGCTCCAGCCTTGTTTATGACCCGTGCATGCTAACAGTTGTAAAGACGGGTTTTCCCCTTTATGCTGGGGTAGGCCCAACGGCTCAGGGTTCACCCAACACTAAATTTATTTTGTTGGGACCACGATGCTCAGGCTTTCGACTCTGTGTGACTATGGGCCAGATAAAACGGCACCTTTCGTCGAACACAGGTCTGGGGCTGTGGGTATGTCTAGCAAGTGTCCTTACGGACGATCCTACCGGATATCTTGCTTCATGCCGGGCCAAACAGTTTCAAAGATTGGGATTTTATTTTGTCGAGCAAGGGGGAAAATAATACAAAATGTAAAAGGACACCACTCGGTGACTCACCTGGTCAGTTTATTCTTGATTTAACTTGATTTACCACGTTCCACGTGTAGCGTCTTGGTATAGTTGTATATTTTTTGTTTTTTCTTTTTTTTTTTTTTTAGTTTATGATCGATTACAAATTAAGTTCACCGGATTCCTTTTCTTGATTTACAAATATTTATTCATACAAAAAGAAAAATAATTTCAATAAATCACTACGACTCCAAATATTTCAATAATGTAAAGCAATGATTTCAAATTTTATATTCAACACCTTCACGAAAAATTCAATACAGTTGGTTTCATGTAGATCAACTTCTGGATCGATGATTTAATCAGTTCAACGTCCCGAACAAGAGTAACTATTTCATTTTACCCTTTCTCTATCATCGAGCCACCGTCCGTGCTCGACTCTCTCTTCCTTTGCTCTCTTGCCAGAGAGGAGAGAGAAAAAAAGAAAACACAACAGCAAAGAAAATAATGTAGAACACAGTGGAGGGCGAAAGTGTGCACACAGTTTCGTCCTCACACAGTCCGTGAAATTTTCCAATCACACGGTCGCACATACCCCAAAAAAAGAAAAAAAAGTCTCTAAATATATACGTTCTTGATCGACATCACAATATGTTATAGTGGGTCCGTCTGTCAGTGGTTAGCATAACTTTGTACGTTAGTTAAATTGTAAATTGGACACAATATAAATAGTTGGATGAAAACATCATCTTATCAGTGCAGGCAAGTCTAGGTGTGGTGGCGTTGCGGATGGATCCTTTTAATTTTCCGCTAATAAAATTATAAAAATACTCAACGTATTAAAAACCATTGAGCGGAAGTGTGTGATAAACATGCAGCACATGTAAATAATCAATGCCCTGGTGTTGGCATTGGTATGGTGGTGAGAGGACGGAGAGAAAGGAATATCGAAAAAAAGGAAACGGAAGTTCATGTAAAATGCAACACAATGGAGAACAGATGAATGAGAGATAAAAAAAATAACACAATTATTCTTATTTACTACAAATCACGATATAATGGTTAGAGTCCGGTGGGAGTTAGTTTTTTGTGCTATCCTTATAATTATTAATGAAACATAAAATTCCATTGTTGCAAATTTTTGATGGAGGGCTTCATTTATACAAATTTGCTGGAATAAATCTTCGCGAATTTAATTCACTTGTTACAGAAACAAAACAAACAAAATACCGCAATAGTCATTTCCAATTAACTTCACTAGCAGCACACACACAACACAACATTCCTTGATTCGCTTCTTTGGTGTAAGAAGATGTTTACGTTTATTATTGTAAATGCAGGTATGCTGGTATTTTAATGGGTTATAAGGAATTTTAATGTGTGTTCACTTAACTACGAAATAATAATATTATTTGCATTCTTCAGCAAAACATTCTATTGAGTATTAATATGAACTTAAGGGACTTTAAAGAAACACTGTAGAATAGCAATAACAACACGTTACACATTTAGGGCACCCAGGCGTGCCTTATGCTGGGTACACGTTGTGTTTATTGGTTTAACCTTTTTCACATTTGTGTTTATTACCGTACGCCTGAATATGTCAAATGTCACATCATATTATAAGATTCTACGTAGAGCTTCAAAAAGACACTTTTTACACATATTTGCTCACATCGTGTCTGTGGTTGGTAGTAGAACACTGTACAAAATTTCAGCTCAATATCTCAAAATTTACGCCCGTGAGAGTGCCAACAACAGACGGACACACGGACGCTGATCAAGAATATATATACTTTGTAGGGTCTCTGACGCCTCCTTCTGGGTGTTGCAAACGGAAGAACAAACTTAGTATACCCTCATCACTGAGGTGGAGGGTATAAAAACTATACATGTTAACTGTAATAATTTTATCGCATGCTACAAATTTGTGTTAATAGAATAAGTTATATTAGTTGTTAAGTTAATTAATCTGGCCACTCCACTCAACGTTCATGTCATCACGTTCGTGACAATATACGACAACTACCGATTCCAATATCTACGTGGTGAAATGTCTTCTTGCTTTAGCTACGAAAACTCTCGGTCTTTTTTTGACTGCGGAGGTGAAAGCGTGGAGATCAAATATCGATCTCTTAGCTTGTGACTACGAAAGCAAGAAGACCTTAACAACAACGTGGAAAAAAGGAAAAGGATCAGCTGCGAAAACCAAAGGAAAATAACACTGATATGGCGACAAGTACTACTCAGATTCTATACTAGCCGCAAGTCAATATAAAACAAGCCCCAAAAGGATTCGATGGTGACAATCCTCGACAAATGACCTGGATGGTGGGTGAGTACTGTTGCGAGTTCCATTTTTTTGTTGTTGTTGTCAAGTCTACGCGTAATTGCTACGTTCGATGGTGACAAGCCTCGATAGAAGAATTGAATGGTTTCCCTATGCTGTTATTGTCTCTACTGTGTGTTTCCTACTCTCGACGGTGACAATCCTCGACAAATGAACTGGATGGTGTGTAACGTCGATCTCTCATCGATGAGAGAAATATTTATAGATAAACATACCAAATTTTAAGTTTATAGCTAAATTTTTGTGGCAGATATATATATTTTTGTCGACTGTGGGCGTGGCTCTTGACCAATTTTTTCCCATTTCAAAAAGCGATCTGCGTACAAAAACTAAAAGTTCCTGTACAAAGTGGATCAATGTTTGTTTTACAAACCCTTTTTTTTGGTACACATGTAATTTTTGGCGGACGCCATTTTGAATGCAGTAAAGTACCACTTAACATAGTTAAATATGTTGCAACATGTGCTACATAGTATTGTCATCCGAATTAGGGGATGTGTGCTAAATTTCAACATGACAGGCTATACAACCGAATTCAAAACATCAATTGACCAGCTTTCAGTCTGACGGACAAGCAAAAGCAAGCAAACTTTTAATAAAATCAAATTTTTGAAATCATGACAAATGATGCACGACCATTAAAATAAAAGTAGTTCTCGAAAACCTGCTTTACGCTCTCTTTCCAAATAATTCATGCCTTCACGTTATCCGGCATCTGCAGCAGTACGATTTCCACGTTACGTTAATATGTGTAAGAATTGTTGTTTTGTTGTTATTATTGCTGTTATTGTGTAACCACTGATGTTTTAAAATGTTGAATGTAATTATAATAATCGTGAAATAATTTTTACGCGCGTAATTTACTTTAACATGAGCTGCAGCTATGTGTGAGTGTGTGTGTGTGTGACTTTACGTACAATATGTATAATGCGAGTTTTGCTGTATTATCTCCTGTCTCCATCTCTCTCTCTCTCTCTGTCTCTATCTGCTGCCGAGTCTCTTATCTGCTGCACCAAAATACTTATCGATGCTTGGTTATGATGGTGTTTGTTGCTGTTGACGTGTTAATAATAAATCCTGAATGTTTTGCTGCTTTTGTTATTATTGTTGTTATTGTTGTTGGTTATGATGTGTGTGAATGAGTGCTCAATTTTAATATGAATGGCACTTATTTTAAAAGGATTATCACTTAATTTAACATATCATTCCGCCACTTAATCAGTAGCATATCTCTCGGAAAACTTTGGTGACGTGAGTTGTTATACCCTGCACCACCTTGTGGAAAAGGGTATTTTAAGTTTGTGCGGGTGTTTGTAACTCCTAAACGGCAAATGCCACACCCGCCTTCAGTTATACGGATCGATTCAGAATCAAAATCTGAATCGATTTAACCATGTCCATTTGGATGATATTTAATACAAGGACATGTATTGGCCCAAAGAGGAACCCTATTGAAGATGGACCAGATTGGACCATTTTTAGAAGCCCTCCTCATATGATATCCTATTATTTTTCGAGATATTTTGATGAAATTTGGTACGTGGAAAAGCATGGACCCAAAAAGAAACCCTTTTGAAAATGGACCGGATTGGACCATTTCTAGAACCCCTCCCTATATATATATATTTTTTTTTATATCATTAACAAACAAAATATAAAAATTTTTTTGAAAATACGAGTAGGTGTAGAAAAATAAAATTTTTCAATTTCCAAAGAAAAAATTAAATTGAAAAATATAATATATCAAGTGGTGTAGGGTATTTGATGGTCGGGCTTGACCGACTATAATATTTTCACTTGTTTTTTTCTTAATACATGCATGCAATGATGTATGTTTTGTTAAATATTCTTCTTTAAAAGGTAATGAGATACATTTTAATAATAAGAATGGACATGTTATTGTTGTTGTTTGCGTGGCAATGGCATATATGGGCAGCTATTTACATAAATAAAGATAGAGAATCGTTGCATGAAATGATTTATTTCAAATAATCAATAAGTCACCGAAAGCAAAAAACCGAAATCTTAAATAATTGAATCGAGCAGATTTAAATTTAAGGAACTTTCATGAGCACCCGCCCTTTTTCGATACAAGTATCTACAATAAGGACCACGCCTATATGCAAGTAGACGGAATTTGTAATTTTACTCTATTTTATGATTGCTGTGTGTGCTGAGTGTGCCTTTCAGATAATGTATTATTTTGTCCGTACGTCCATCAATTGAAAAATGGTGTTAGCAACCAAAATATGAGTCCAATTGGCTGACTTATTCCTGGTATACTTTTCCTTCAACAAGATCATCTAATTATTATGTGTAAATAAGCGAAAGTGATTAATTTACTATGTTTTGTATAATTATCATATTTGATAAAATTTACATTTTGTCGGTACGTCCGTCAATTGAAATATGGGGCTAGTAGCCAGAAAACCGTCTACTTGGTCTAAAACTTGATAAACGCATCAAGATAGATCATGTGGTTGACCAAGCTTTGGAGTAGGTGGACATAATTTGTTACTTTATTTTATTTTACAGTTATCTGTTGCGATTAACACTATATTTTGTCCGTACGTCCCGCAATTGAAAAGTACAGCCACCAGCCGAAAAAAATGGATCCACTCGTAAATCTGAAAATCTGTAATCTGTTTATCATCCATACCGTGGTTGACCATGCCCACATGTAAATGGACGGATTTTGTTATATAACCATGTCTTACAATTGCGGGCGTATGATTGATTTTTGATTTTGCCATCGTTATCTTTTACTATTCATTATTAGTTCAACTATTAATTCATTGCTTTGATGAAAAAGTTAAAAGTTAAAAGTACAAAACACAACGAGCCTGGTGGTTTAATATTATCACGTTGTAGTTCTGCTAAAAACATACGATAAATGAAATTAAAAATTCATAAACAATATCCTCAAATCGGTAGATACCCTTACGTAGTATTTATTTATGAAATGGCCGAAGCATGATATTAAGATAACAACAACAATACAATTTAATTTTGTTTGAGTAAGTTTACATTCTGTGCATTCCAATGATAAATGCATTCTTGCCATTCTTTTTCTCAGTTATGTTTACAATACTTTTTCCCATAGGTAAGGACTGCACCGGCATACATATGCCGTAGCTTTGCTGGCTTTTGTTCATTTCGATATATGCTTGTTGGCATGCACTCAAGTATGTGTGTATGTATGCGTGTATGTATGTATGTAAATACAATAACAAATGTGTATGCTAAGAATGTGACACGCTGAGAGTTCAGTGTTATATAGTTTTACACACCGTGCGCAACAATAAAAGAAACAAAACAAAACAAAAAAAAAGAAAAACTATTTGTTGGTAAATTGTTGAAATATCAAAACTGAACCAACAACTTAACCAAAAAACTTTTATAATCTTCTGTGACATGCCTAAACAGCATATGTAGGTGTAAACATATTCATACACTTGCATACAACCTTTACAGTATTGTATACTATTTCGTGTGTGTGAGTGTGTGTGTCTGTATGTTCAAGTACTTTTGTTCACTTTTTTTTCTAAGAAATAAATGCAAATATTTCAGATATTTTTAATATTTTCACATAATATAGTGGGTATACTAAGTTTGTTATTCCGTTTGCAAAATATATATATTCTTGATCAGAATCAAAAACTGAGTCGATCTGGGCATGTATGTCCGTGTGTCCGTCCGTGTGCGTCTGTTGTTTGCATTCTCTCAGGCGTAAATTTTGATTGAATTTTAATAAACATCTATATAATTATCCCTCTATTGATATGCCAAAAATGGGCATGGTCGAATCACAGATGCACCCACAATTTAGAAAAAAACCAGATTCACCATAAAACTAGACTTGCAAGCTGATACGTAATACATACGAGTATACTATAAGAGGCGCGTGACCATATACCTGCCACGCCCACTATTGTATATGTGGAGGGTATTTACGATTTGGCCCAAGTCAAATTTAGTTTTCTTTCTTGTTTTCTACTAACCCAGAACTGTAGATGTATGCCACTATTATCCAGAGAATTATTTATACACACACTACATATTTTATATGTAAATAACATGTATGGATGTACTCGTACCTCCTACCGTACCGTACTAAGGTATGCATATGAAATTGAGTTTATTCCATTTTTGTTTGATTGTTTGTTTGTTTGTTTGTTTGTTTGTTTGTTGCTAATGATAAATGATTTCATGCATATTTTTTTTGTACTTGTTGTTGTTATTGTAGTTTTATCTTAACCAAACCTAACTGACAAGTTTAATCTCAACATTTGGACTTTGATTTAATGGATTTACGTCGTAGGCTGAATAGTTTTTGAAACACTTTAATGTACACAATTACGAAGAGAAGCGAAGCCTCACCGCACAACCTTGCAAATCAATTTATTATGCAAAGAATCAAAGTGTTGGGCACGTGGTGAAAAGTGAAGTGTAATAAAAACCCCGAAAAGCCTGGCCAAGGCATTGTTATTGTATACTGAGTAAGGCAGTCTCTGACTGATTAATGTTCGGCTTACCCTACATTTGTGTCCTTTAATGACTCCTTGCCATTATAATGCATTGCATTAATTAATACATTGCACCAGTGTGTACCTTGGAGAGTACTTAATAAATTGAAATCCACAAATGGTATCTAATGTGGTATTTAGATAAATGCTCCTAAAGACAACACACACACACGCACACAACACAATACCCAGGCAAGTGTGGCAATGTAACAAAGGCGGCATTGTTTTTGTTAATTATGATATTTTGCAATGTATTGTGGAGTCAATATCGTGTATGAATAATAATTGAACACAACACAATGTGCTGCATAATGCAATACATTGTATTGAATTATCTATCTCGTTCTCGCTTGCATGCACCGCATAGATTAACAACAAGACCTTTAATTATAACTTACCCTACATGCACACAAAGTAGATGTTGCCGTGGCTGTTAATAGAAAAGAATGAGAATGCTTCACTGTTTTATTTTATTATACCTGCCATCACAATGATATGGGGGCATATTGATTTTGTTCAAACGTTTGCAAGTGACAGAAGGGGGCGCGTCACACCCCCAAAACTATATATATTTTTTATCAGCATCAAAAGGCGAGTCGATTTAGCTCTTCTGTACGTCCGTGTGTTTGCAAGCCTTTATGTTTAATAATATAAAAAAGTTGATGGTACCCTAAATTTAGCGTCCGCCTTATATAATGCTTTTTATTTGTATTATTTTATTGTTATACTCACCGGATCACCCTAATGCAACATTCATCATATATTCGTATGAAAATGAAATCATTTCAAGTAAGATTTACCTGCTCTTATTGTTGCTTTGTTTCGGCTGTTATTATTATTATTAATATTGTTTGTTATTGATATATGATAATTAAGAAAATGGACGTGTAAATAAATATAAATTCTAGGTAAATATTTTCATGCATATAAACTATTCAAGCACTAATTACCACAAATACTGGTTGTGTGCACCACAATAAATGCTTTCATTAAAACTAAAACATCAACTTGCATGTAAACGGGTAAGAAAAATAAATTTGGCTAAAACCAAATCTTAAGCACCCTCCACATCCCAAATCATATACCTGCCACGCCCAATTTGGAAGTGGCAGGCCATTACGCCTTTTAATAGTGTATGTCTTACGTATCTAGTTTCATGGTGAATATGATTTTTTGTAAATTGTGGGCGTGGTCAGATAACAGATACGCACATCAATGAATGGGAAATTTCAAGTTCATAGGTCAATTTTTATGGCAGATTTGTGTGGTTTTTGTCGATTGTAAACGTGTCTGTTGTCCGTCCACGCCCATTTTAGGAATCCATTTTACAAGAAGAATCACGTTGTTACTTTTGACGTTAATGATGAGCGTGTGTACCAGCTCGATATATCAAACGTTACGACTGTGAGATTGCTGAAGGTTTAGGACCAGGTTTAGAACACCGTTGCAGTAGGCGCTTTGCAATAGAAATCTTAATTTCACGTCCATGACTGTTCTAACAAAAATGCATAGAAATTCACAAGAACATACGGACGGAAAGATGAGCTAAATCGACTTGACTATTGGTGCTGATCACGTGTACATACTTTTGGGGGTGTGACTTGCCCACTTCTGCTACTTACAATTGCTTAAACAAAAACAATATACCCCCATAAACATCAGGACGCTGGATATAACATAGCAAACAGCAGTCATGAAATATTGTAATAAACCACAAGGTCTAGACAACCTGTCACTTCCTTTTAAAACCGAGATGAAATTTGCAGAAACCCTTTGTTGCACACATAGCATAGACCCCGAAAACATCAAGAATTCACTCAGAAACCGATAAACTTTAGAATGCAAAGGAAACTCTTCAGCGCTCCCTCTCTCGCTCAGATATGTAATATATTTTACTTATTAAATGATCAAAAGTGTTTGCACAAAAATGCTTAAACATTAAATGAAATGAAGTTGTCACTTGTGTTGTGATATGATTCGGTTTCTTTTTCCACAAATACATAAGCGCCTAGCTTTGTTGGAAAGTGTCACAAATAATTCTGTAATTAATTAACTAATGAAACTTTCACATCTATTGACATGCACACGTGCAGGCCTATGTGTTTGCAAGTGTATGTGATTACATCTATTTACAATTTATCATTAAAACATAGCCAACAGCTAATAATCATTAACTCATCACATGTACATGTTGATAATGATCGCTTCTTTGTGTGCTGGTGTGCCGGTGTGCAGGTGTGCAGGTGTGTGTGCGTGTCACTTGGGTAACTTACTTACAGTTACGTCAGCATACCAAAGGTGTTTTTATGCATACACGCGTATGGGTGGAGAAAAAACTTGCACACAATTCACATTAATAGCAAAAACAAATTATATACAAATTCTCTCTAACAAGGCTTTCATTTAAAAACGTCATTATTTATAAACCGTGGGTGGATGGGGAAGGATGTGAAAGTATAAATGTTCTTTCGTGCCGACATGTGATGAGTGCAACAAAATGTACAAAACAAAACAAAGCAGAACAACAACAACAACAACAACCAACTGAATTATAAACTTTAATGGCGGAAAAGAGAATTTTAAAAGGAAACATAAACAGGAAGTTAGGGTTTTTTTT
Organism: Ornithomya chloropus; assembly: GCA_963971445.1. Taxonomy (NCBI): domain Eukaryota; kingdom Metazoa; phylum Arthropoda; class Insecta; order Diptera; family Hippoboscidae; genus Ornithomya; species Ornithomya chloropus. The sequence continues at coordinate 53,495,585 of OZ020530.1, forward strand.
TGTAATTAATTTAATTGAATTGTATGATGTGTTAATGTAAACACAGCGCACAAACATAACAACACCCACACCCACACGTACATGTATTATTAATTTGTAAGTGGAAGCAGTACAAAGCAAAACAAACAATCAAGAGTGAAATGGTTGAAAACAGAGTAAAGACAGAGTAACGGTTATAAATTTAACGGTATTATCTGTTAGCCTCTGACTCATAATTTCGACGCATCTCATAAATACGATTCGGTTCAACTCTGATGAAAACTACAACACCTGATTGGCATTTAATTAGAATAATCTAATTTTATATTTTACATTGTTTTAAACACTTAAATAGGCTTTAAAATGATTTTTTTTTTTTGAAAAACGAAATGTTTGCTTTTAGCAAATAAAAGTGAAATTAAACTCATTTCAATTAAATTTAAACATATTTAAATTAATTATTTAATCTTTGCCATTTAGTTTGGAATTTGCCAACAACACTAATAACAGTAAAACATAATTCAATTGCTGCAACATAAATGACAATAACGTTAACCCTGAACAGAGCTCATATGAATCTTTCAGTGCACACATCGATTAACTCCATCAGACAAAAAGTTGAGATATGCGATGAAATAATGTGCATTGTTTTTTAAAATTCCCTCTCATCTAACGGTATATAAAATTAATAAGAGTAGTCAAAAAATAATTGTCAGTAATGCTACAATTTTTATGTGACTGGCGGAGTTAATAGATTTGGCGACTGAAAAAAGTCAAGTTAAATTCAGTCCTTAAATTTTTAGGTTTTTTATTACAGAAAAAATTAGTTATTATGTATTTTTATTCTATTTATTTATTCTTATTATTCTTCATCAGCTGTATATGAGGACTCGTCGTTCCGATTTGTTGTCAAGTTTTTATAAAAACCAATCAATCATGTCTCTCCTTTTTTCCCTTGTCACGGTTCTACCTTTAGGATAGGTAGAACTACATTTTTTAAACTTTGCAGTCTACCTGCTACAGATTTTCTTATATTAATAGCATTAAATCTTCATTGTGGTCACATTTGCATTGTATGAGATGGGGTTTAGACCTTTCTAACTTTATCCAGCGTATTTTAAGCCAATTTAGTGGAAACTCTGTAACGGTTTTGTTGGAAAAAAATCTTAATGGGTTATTTGGATTAGATTAAATGGCGCTTTCTTTTTACATGTTTTGATTATATTGTACCAATCATCGAGTGATTTGATTTCTTTTTTTTTCTCATGTGACACAATAATGGCAAAATCTGAGTCATTAGCAAATAGCTGTGTTAATCTTTATTATTTAGGAAAGTTATTATAAATATAAAAAGTTATGACTATACCAAGTGCTTTGATACCGTAATTTAAGATTTTCCAAAAAGTGGAGTTAATCAATGTGTGCACTGAACGGTTCTTATATGAAATTAAATAAAAAACAAGTGAAAATATTATAGTCGGTCAAGCCCGACCATCAAATACCCTACACCACTTGATATATTATATTATTCAATTTAATTTTTTCCTTTGATAAATGGAAAGTTTTATTTTTCTATACCTACTTGTATATTCGAAAATTTCAAAATGATACATAAGTCAGAAATTTTCTTTATTTTTTGTTTGCTTATAATATCAAAAAAAAAATTTATATAGGGAGGGGTTCTAAGAATGGTCCAATCCGGTCCATTTTCAAAAGGGTTTATTTTTGGGTCAATGCTTTTCCGCGTATCAAATTTTATCGAAATATCTTAAAAAATAATAGGATATCATATGAGGAGGGGTTCTAAATATGGTCCATTTTCAAAAGGGTTCCCCTTTGGGCCAATACATGTCCTTGTATTATCCAAATATCTCAAAAAATGCTGTAGCTTGCGCACAAATTTAGATGGACAGACACGAGGACAGACGGACAGACGGACAGACGGACATGGTTAAATCGATACAGATTTTGATTCTAAGTGGATCGGTGTAATTGAAGATGGGTATAGCATTTGCTGTTTAGGAATTACAAACATCCGCACAAACTTAATATACCCTTTTCCACAGGGTGGTGCAGGGTATAATAATGTTAATATCATATTAGTAAAGAAAAAAGTTTAATTGCAATTAATTAAGAAATAAAAATAAAACAAAATTAAGTTATATTAAATAAATTAAATTAGTATTCAATGAAAATAAAAAATTAAGATTTAAAAATAAATGAATTTAAAATTCATTTGAATTAAATTAAAAATAATAAAAATATAAATTTAAAATAAAATAAAGTTAAATTAACAATTATGAAAAGTAAAAATAAATATTAATGAAATAAAAATGAATTAATAATAATAATAAAAATAATATATAATAATAATTAAATAAAGTTAAGTTAAATTAAATAAATTAAATTAGTATCAGTAAAAAATAAAAAAATTAGATCCATAAATTAAAATTTATTTAAATAATAAAAATTAACATATTAAAATATTAATATTAATAAAAATAATAAAAATTAAAAATTAAATAATTAATAAATTTTAATAAATAAACTAAATTAGTGTTAATGAAAAATTGAAAAAAAAATTCTTTTATTTTATTTCATATATAATTTAAATATTTAATATTTCATTTGAATTAAAAAAAAAAATAAAAAAAAAAATAAAATAAATTTAAGATGAAAGAAATATTTCTTTAAAAAAATTCACACAACATTTTAAAAGAATTTAATTAATCTTGTGTATAAAATATTTTTCAATAAACAAAAGTTAATTAATGTTGCTACAAAACTTGCTGTCGACAGTAAACAACTATAATTATAAAATACAAACAAAAAACAAAGACAAATAAATTCAATTTAAATAGATTTCAAAATATTGCAGTCTCCCCACTTATCTTATACTTTTCAAGTACAAGTACATATTATGTGTATACTTTAATTTTGTGATAGTGAGATTGTGGGCGTGGCATTTGATAGGATCCACCTAAATTTTGACGACTGCAATAGTGCCAACAATAAGATACAGTTATGGGCATGGCTATACTTTAGTTCTGTTGCATGTTCCGGATGTAACGTATGTGTTGACATGGCAATCTTATGAGGCGGGCATTCTATCATTATTATGTAAAACTAAATTATTAAGTTTATAAAACTGTTCTAATTGTAGAGCTGCATCCGTTCTCTTTGATAATACGTACTGTAACGCATGGAAACGCACTAAGGGGGATTATGCAACACAAGCTTGACTACGACCATTGGCTTATCGGACGACAAAATAAAATTAATTAAAGAAAAGCTAAGTCAATTAAAACTAACATCTTTCATAATAAACAACAACAACAACAACACACCTCTATACAGTATTTTGTAATGAAGTGAAAGGGAAAACCAGCATCAACCAGCCGATAAACTTAAAACTAATATTAGGCTATGAAACCAACATGCAACACATCGTACACAGATTTACTTACGCACAAATAACGTCATTTAGTTAAAATTATCCCAATAACAATTTAATACAATAGAGTGAAAATTTCTCTGGGTGTACGTGCGGCCTGTTACGGGTTGTGTTTGACTGCCGCTTCCAGCCTTACCTACCCACCCATGGGCGTGTGCCGCAGTATATAAAGAAATTATGAAAATTAAAATAGACAAAAGCACACACACACACACACGCACACACACACACACACAGGGATTAATTTTAATAAAAGTTAATAAATGATAGATTGCTTGGCTTACTTTTATGTACACTACGGACGCATTTCTAAAGGTGTCCTCACTTGGTCTTTCTTAAAACTATAGGTAATGTGTGTGCATACACACTTACTTATATTTGCTGTTTGTTGATCTTTGTTGTAATTGAAATGTCAATTCATATTAAATATTGTTGATTCCATGCGCACTGAAGTCATTTTCATACATCTTAACCTGGGCTGTTGCGTCTCTCAGCCGCAAAATTATTCAATTAATGGCATATTTTGAAAGACGAAGAAGAAGAAGAAGAGTTATTTAATTTTAATACGTGCTTACTCGTACAATGGAATTTCGATGATAACAAGTACGTGGGATCCGCAATATGAGGTGTAAATTAACCAGATTGAATCTATACAAAAACAGTTTTTACTTTTTGGTCTCCGTGGTCTGCCGCGGAATCCTAACAGTAGACTGCCGTCAAATGCAAGTCGTCTGGCATTGATAAAGCTTCCCACCCTCAAAAGTAGAAGTACAATGATGAACGTTTGTTTTATGCACAATTTGCTCAATAATTGTATCGATTCGGCGTTCTTCTAGCATAAATATTAGTGTTCCGGTTCGGGTATCTAGATACTTTCGGTTGCTTTGTATAAATTATTATAAAACCAACTATAGTAATAACAATCCATTACGACGGTTATGCAGGAGCTTCAACGACAATTATCACTTAATTGATTTGGGTGAAAGTGCTGACGTTATTAAAAATAGAATAATTAAATATTTAAACTCCGTTTGATTGATGCCTCTGTATCAGCTGAACCATGATGTGTAGCTGATTTTTTTTCATTTCGGTTTACGGTGTCGGTAGCGCGATCTATCTATCTATTCTATCGCAGATTTATCCAAACCCATTTATAGTGTTGGATCGTTCGTTTCGGAATGGCGATGATGGTACTGTTATAACAATATTAATACTCATTGTTGCTTAAACTGATCTGAGCCATCAAAAAAGGTTGCCAAAGAGCAAATTTTGGACACCGTCAACAAATATGGGGGTGAAGCATACATAGTTTTCATCCACTTTTTCACTAATCACTAATGCATTTAATGTCATTTACATATCCTCAGTGGTTTCCTGCTATACCAAGTAATTTTTTTTGCAAATTGTAGGCGTATCCCGCCCATTTTTTATCACATCCATAAATGCACAATAAATCTCAAACTTTGTAGTTTTCTTTTTAAGAGAGAGAGAGAGAGAGTTGTGAGAGATTTTTGTTGATTATGGGCGTGGTTTTTGCCCCATTTTAAGTAATGATCTGCGTGCAGAAACTAAAAGTGTGTGTACATAATTTCAGCTTAAAGTATACAACCGCGGAGATGCCAAGAACAGACTCACAGACGGACACACGGACATACATGTCAAGATCGTACTTACTTTTACGTTGTTTGTATTTGTATTTGTATCATTATAAAAGAAATTGCTACAAATACAGTAGCTTACAAACAGTAAATCCTGAACTGCGTGCATACACTTCAGGCAAGTATACAAAATTTTGTTCTCTACTCGGTACATACATCATATATTGTATCTGCACACAAACCAACCATTTCATTGGTAACTGAAGCAAAGAGTTTTTGTGGGTGCATCATTTATTGTATGTTACAGTTTATTGATGGAAAGACTGCCAGACATATGTAAAATTGTTCGTTTGTCTCTCCTTCATGCTTCCTTCTACCAGAAGTGTCTTATATTTCCTGCTGCATGTGTGTGTATATGTAAATAAATTTATTAGCTATTCTGCATATAAATGCTTATTTGCATATTTGGCATATTTCTTACACACAATACAATAATGCCAACATATTTGCCCTTAACACTAAATTGTCTTCAGTTTGTTGATACAAGTATTTCATGATATGTTTTTCTTCTTCTGATTGCATCCTCCAATGTGTACATACAGAGACTTTGTGATTTTGTAAAAAATAATTTATAAGTTAAATAGAATGATTTATTTTGCAAACTTATGTTTGTCTTCAATGGTACAGGATTTACACATTTTGCACTTTATTTGTACTTTAGCTTGCAGTTCGTAGCATGCTGAGTAGAAGCAATTTAAAATATATTAAATTATGTTATTTTGATTAAATAATTCGAGAATTTTTCCGAGCTTTCCGAGGTATTCTTACCTCGGCAACACTTACACGAAGCTTCAGAGTGGTCATCATTAAATTTGAAGCTTGTTAAATATATTTCTCACCAGTATTATTCTCAAATCTTAAACTACTTAAAGTTAAAGGTTTCTCTTTATAGTGGTGTTCCTTACATTTTGTTAAAAATGGAAATACATAGGTTCTAGCATTCTATTCATCAAGCTCTTTTATTTGATATCCATATTGAGTATATTGTAAACAAGAAAACTATATATGGCTTACACCAAATCTTAAATACCCTGCACATCTACATATAAACGGTGGGAGTGGTAGGTATATGATTACGCTCTAACAGTATGTGTTACGTATCAGCTTACAAGTCGAGTTTAACGCTGAAAAGTGTTTTCTATTAATTGTGGGCGTGTCTGTTATTCGATCACGCATATTTTTGGCACATCGATGAATGGAACAATTATAAATATGTGTACCGAATTTTGACTTCATAGCTTAATTTTTGGGGCAAACGTTTAGAACGCATTGTTCCTGGCCCGAATGCTTACAGGGACATTTTTCATATTCTTGGCGGTAAAAAGAAGTTTTCTTCACCTAATTTAATCATTAATAGTATTCCTGTTAATAACGCTGTTGAAAAAGTGAATTTATTAAGGGACCATTCCTCAACAGTTTACAGCCCCACTGCTCCTATTAGAGACATTACTTATATCTCTTCCACAATAGATTCTGTTATTTCCTCGACTTCTAATTCAATATTTACTTTTGATGAGAATTTTAATGCTTTGAATACACAGCGAAATTCCAAGTTGACCACTTTAAGTTCAGTTATTGCTATGGTTAAATCTCTAAATTTTAAAAAATCTTATTTCTAATTTTTTAATTAAGAAATTTCCTGAAAAGGTATTCCAGCACTTAGTTGTTTTATATAATAGCTGTTATTTTCCGGATTCTTGGAAAATAGCCAAGATTTGCCCCATTCCTAAAAAGTCGTTTGGCACAGACCTAAATAATGTTCGTCCGATATCATTATTATCTAATTTAGGAAAACTTTTCGAAAAAATAATTCGCAACATAGTGGATGCTGACATTGTTTCTGAGTGCATCCCTAATTTTCAATTTGGGCTTAAAAAACAGCACTCTACAGTACATGCTTTATGTAAATTTCACGATGATATCATTTGCAACTTAAGGCAACAAAAATGTACTGTAGCAGTTTCGCTTGATATTGAAAAAGCATTCGATAGCGTATGGCACAATGGGATACTTTTTAAAATGATTCAAATTGGTTTCAATCCGTTCTCAATTAAGTTGTTCAAAAATTTTTTAACAAATAGGAAATTTTTTATTCAAATTGGCAATAACTGCTCTTCATTTAATGACATTAACCATGGTGTGCCGTAAGGTTCAATTTTGGCTCCACATTTATTTAATATTTCAGTATACGATTTTCCTCATCAATTCCATCATTCCAATAGTATTCTTTATGCAGATGACTGTTTAATTTACGTTCATCATGAGGGTCCTCAGACTGCCTTAAGCTTAGTTTCAGCGCATTTAGCTTTTGCGAAAACTTTTTACAGTGAGTGGGGGTTGAAGATAAACCCTACAAAATCGGAAGCAATTTGCCTTAGAAATGCTTCCGGTAAATGCAAGTACTTTGTAGTTCCGCAAAGTAAAAACTTAAAACTATTTTTAGAGGGAGTTGAAATTCCTGTTAAGGATAGTATTAAGTATTTGGGTGTTACATTTAACAAACTTGTCAAGTTTAATCAACACGCCCGTTTAATGCTTAGTACAGCAAATAAAGTTAAAGGTTGCTTTGGGCGCCTTCTTAACAATAAATATCCACCGATTAAAACAAAATTGTTAATATATAGAATTAGTATACGTTCCCTCTTATTATATGCCTTTCCAATTTGGTTCAGTATTTCTCCGTGCATGATAAAAGAAATGGAAGTCTAGAAAAAAATATTTTAAGAAGATGCATAGGAAAGAATTTTAAAGACTTTAATAAGAGATATTCAAATAAATACATATATGAAAATGCAAACATGATTCCAATTTCATTCTACTGCCTTAATATGCTGGACAAATTCGTTAATCGGTCAGCTTCTCACGATAACGAATTATTACAGCAAATTTTTCATTCTCAATCCGATTCCAGTTGGTCTAACACTTCGTATTTATCACCAGTTGGTGTTAAACATGCATCCATTTCGTCTACTCTTTCATCAACATTAATGCCACGTTTTTACAAACAATCATAGCCCAATACCCACAGGGGTTAGTCAATCACTTACCTGTAAAATATTTGTAAGATTTTTAATTATTATTTCTTTTATTATTACGTTTTTCTTCTTGTTTTAATAAATTTAGCTTTAAGCCACACCCTAATTTAAGTACACCTTTAGCTTTAGTCATACAATTCCTTATGTTAGGGCCGGGAGCAAGTCCGTTACTCTTTTATGTTTATAATATGTAACATAACTCCTTAACACCTTATGTAAATAGCACGAAGCTGTATAAACATTCCGCCATTGAAATAATATACGAGTATATAGTTTTAAGTACTCTTACATTATGCTGTTAATTTGTTATTCTCTGCATACTTTTATAATGTTTTAAAATAAGAAAGTCTCAATAAACTTAAACTTAACTTAACTTAACTTTTTGTGGCAGACAAATTGATTTTTATTGATTGTGGGCGTGGCGCTTGACCGATTTTGCCCGATCTGCGTACAGAAACTAAAAGTGTCTGTAAAAATTTCAGCTAAATATCTCAAAATTTACGGACACACGGATAAACATGTCTACACCGACTCCGCTTTACACGCTGATCAAAATATATATATATTTTGTAGGGTCTCTGACGTCTCCTTCTGGGTGTTTCAAACGTTTTAACAAAGTGATGTACACCCCCACTAATGTATATATAACAATTTAAAAAAAAAAAAAAAAACACTGCCGTTTGGGAATTGTCATTTGTTGTTATTATTCGTGTTGTTGTTATTGTAGTTAATTTATATAACTTAAAGGCTAATGTCATCCAAAGTGGCTTAACTTGGCCTAAACGAAAAGAGAGGCAGGAGCGATGACTTTGGTGATAATGATAAGAATGTTAAAGGCGGAAAAAGAAAGTTTAAGAAAATGGTCGACACGTATTACTTTTTAAGTTTCCTTTAAAGGCAACTTCTCAGATAGAATGAAATAACATGAACCGTTATAAACAGGGTACCACGAGATACACACCCCCTCCATTTATGTGCTAGCTGACAATGTCTCACAGCTTATTTGGTACACTACCCTTTATAGAAATAAAACCACTGCAGCTTCTAAACTATTAAAGCTATCAACGAAATTTGAACGCCAAGTTGTTGTTGTATGTTTAAAGAACATTGAAAACAAAAAAAATTACAAAAGAATATTTCCAACTGTCCAATAATAAGAACTTTGCTATAACACATCAAAAATAAGCTTATTTGGTACTGTTATGTCTGTGCACTTAAGCATAGACTAGACGTAACATTTTTCACTATTTTTCTCTTCTCTGCCTTCTTTAAACATACAACAACAACTTGGCATCCAAATTTCGTTGATAGCTTTAATAGTTTAGAAGCTACAGTGGTTTTATTTCTATAAAGCGTAGTGTACCAAATAAGCTGTGAGCCACTGTATATAGACATATATAACGGCAACTGGTTGTTGTTGTTGTTGATGTTGATGTTATTGTTGTTGTATTTTGTAGGCCAGAAATACGCCACGAATACTCAAAGAGTTGCTTAAAGTAAATTAGAAAACTTTTTAAACATATCGTGAAAGAGTTTTTGAAAAAGTTTTTTGAAAAAAATAAGAAACAAAAAACACGAGATTTAAATGCTCACTCTGGTGGAGGTTTAAAGTATTCTTTCTTTCTCTCCCATTGCTAGTAAAACAATGAAGAAGAATTCTGCTGCATAATGTAAGGATGTAGGATGTTCATCGTGATGGTGATGGTGCGAAATAAAAGCAAAACTTCAGATGCTCTCAATTTTATTTAATTAAAGAGTCGGTCAAGATTCAAATTTTTATTTTTATTTGCATTATTACGTTCATTACAACTCTTGGCAGTTTTATTTTAGTTTTAATTAATTGTACTTTACACTGAAACTAAATGAAACATGTTGCACAATCCCGGCATTCGTGCAAGTCATAACAGAAACGCCAGTGACCGTGAAAATGAAATTTCCTTTGCGCATACTTTTTTATTTATTTGTTGTGCGTACATGTGTGTGTATGCAGGCACATGGTTTGTCTGCCATGGCTTGTTCTCGTCCAAGTTAAGTCGCGTTCGCTATTTGCTAATCTCCATGTAAATAAGAAAAGTTTGCCTTTTTGGGAAAAGTTTTCCTTTTAGTGCTCTTCGGCGTTGTTTCAATTACTAATAAATGCTCTGTAAGTGAAAGATGATGTAATTTGTTGCAAGCACAATACCCGTTATATAGTTTTATTTGGAAAACGCTTTTTCCACAACCTACAGACACTTGCTTGCAGTACGGAAGGGTTTCTTTGTTTATTTATTACAACATACTAAGCACACTAACGCCAACACTTCAAAGCGTTACTTTTGCTATAATTAACGTGACTTGCATAGTATCGAGGGTAAAACGTAAAGCTGGCACACAAATCAAAACATGATTAAGAGAACATTTCCTATCGCCGTAATTTTTCTGATTTCAGCTGAATTTAAATTTTAAGATGACAATGACGCGCTAACGTTTCAAAAAACAAATTCATTCGTATCACAATTTCAATTCGATTTATTCATATACAAAGTGTATCTGTTTCTGATTGATTGTTTGCGTTTGCCGTGGAAAAAATTGAAAAATTTATTCATTCATTCTTAGTCTTGTGGGTGAAGTGTGTATTAACTCGTAAACGGCAGACATTACACCTCCCTTCAAGTATACCGAACGGTTGAGGATCATTTTCTGGATCGTTTGAACCGCGTCCGTCTGTCTGTCCATGTAAATTAAACGCTTTTGTAACGCCCAGAATCCCTCCACCACCCAACACCTATATTTTATCAAATTTACAAAAAGTGAACTCACAGGTAAAGTGCCATCACTCCCGCGCCACAAACATCAGTTTACTTCAAATTTATTATGAAAAGCACAAAACTTTTACTAACTCTTGTCATAGTTTGGGGAATTCTTCATAAAGGAAACTTTTTATATTCAAACAAGTAAGAAAACTAAATTTGGCTTAGGCTAACTCTTAAATACCCTCTACATCTAAAATAGAGGACGTGGCTGGTATATGATTACGCTCTCTATCAGCTTGCAAGTCAAATTTTGTGTAGAATATGATTTTTTGTAAATTGTAAACGTGTTTATTATCCGACCATGCCCAGTTTCTGCGTGCAGAAACTAAAAGTGTCTGTACAAAATTCAGCTCAATATCTCAAAGTTTCCGTCCGTGAAAATGCCAACGACCGAAAGACATACGGACGCACGGACGTGCACGACTAGATCGACTCAGTTGTTGATGCTGTGTACGTATATATATACTTCGTAGGGCCTCCTTCGGGCGGTTGCAAACGGAAAGGCCAACTCAGTATGCCTGCCATCCTACATGAAGGGTGTAAAGAGTAAAAATTTAAAATGACTGCGATAATAAGCTATATAAACTATGATTGATAAAAATAATTTATCACTTTGATACATTAAAAGAAAACAAATCTAAACAACCAAGTTAAGAATAATGAGAAAATTTATGAACGTGTCACACTTCATTTTTGTGATTATAAAATTACTCATAAACATCTTATTGAGTCGAAGGAGACTGCTGATGATAATAAAGATAAAGATAAAGTTGCCAGCAATAGTTTAATCATGAAAAATGAGAAATGGTGATAAAATTATACAAAATAAAGAAAGAAAGAGAGCGAGAGAGAGTTAGGGTAGAAGGAGAGGCTTTTAATATTTTAGGATTATTAATGTTCTTTTTATAATGAAGCGATAATGACATTATGTCATAATATGACCGCTATGCCAAAATAGTACAACAGCACTGAAATACTAAATATCGTAGCAATAGGACTTTCTTTACACTTGCCACGCCCAAATGTTTTGTATTAAGAAGGACGGGTATGTAAGATTTGGTCTAAACCGAATTCAGTTTTTACCTCATATGAGATTTATTTTGCATCTGAATGATTTATAAAATTAAAGTTTCTCTTCATCATTTAAACTTTTCTGCTGAACAAAAAAAAATGATTTATTTTATACGAGTATTCGTATAAACCAAAAATTTCTCCCGGAAATCATAACAATAAGTGTCAGATATAAATAAAAATCCAACATGTATGTGTATGAACGTACGTACAGCCGCAACGTTGTGGGCCAGATGTCAAAATAACGCGAATAAAAAATGAAATATGCATAATTTCTTTGTGCTAACCGAATACCACTGAATACAGTGCGTGAACGTGCACGTGAACGTGCGCGTGCACGTGCCCGTGCACCCACACAAAATATGTGTCTACCGATCACACGACCGATAATGCAATACATTTATGTTTATATGCATTCACGCTTACTTAAATACCTACACAGATACGAATATTTTTTAGCCGTGCGTATGTATGTACGAGTATTGTAAATGATGATAAGAAAAAAAATGCTTATGTTATATAAATAACGGCCTGTGATGGGCAAAATGAAATTTATAATATATTCTCTATGTATAAGTGTTCTCTCCAAACCGTAAGCATATGTGTGTGTGTGCACGCATTGAAATCATGTCTCAAAATCGTATTGTATTGTATTGTATTGTACGATTCTTTGTGAGAGCATGTGTGTGTGTGTGTGCATGCCAAGCAATAATAATATTAAATCCTTTGGCACAAACCCCTATACACACAAAAAATGAATTGAATCTGGGCTGAATGGTAATGTTTGGATTGTTGTTGTTGTTACTATTATTATTATTATTATTATTTGTTTTTATTGTTATTTGTTATGTGGATTTTATGCTCACCACAACAAAACCAGAGCATGCTAAATACTCCCTTCCAGGTGCAACATCTAAGTATTATAGATAAATCTGAGGCGATCTTGACAAGTCCGTCTTTAGGTACGTCTATCATTAGGATTATTATGGTTGGAAAACATTTTACATAGTTTGTGCAGATATGTTTAGTTTTTTTCTAATTAGTCAAGTGCCATGGCCACGTGAAAAAAAATTCCCAAAGCTATAAAAAAAATCTGCAAAGCTGCAGAGTTGATATTGTTTATAATAAATTCATTGTTTTAACACGCTTAAAATATGTATAATTATTCCGCTCATGAAGGTTGTAACAATTGACGGGCACGCCTACAATTTCCGAAAGAGTAATCCCGCCCAGAATTCCACCAACAAGTTGAGTAAACATGATAAAACCATATCTCGGATAAGACGTAAATATATACCTGCCACGCCCACATTTTTCATTTTTCTCTAAAGCGTAATTCTTAAACGTAGCAGCAATAAGAATGCATCATATTTATATTTGCAACATTCATCGATTTGCCAAAAGTGGGCGTACATTTTAAACGCCCACTATTTTCGAAAAAAAACCTAAATTCGATACAGAATCTGACTTGTCAGTTGACCCATATATTATATGAAATACGAGTATAATCATAAACCTGCCACGCCCACTTTTTCTATATAGATGTGCAGGGTATTTCCGATTGGGTCTCAGCCAAAATTGGCTGCATATGATTTTTCTATAAAAATATTCTGTGTTTACTCAATATTCGTACAAATGTTTAAGCAAACTTTGTGGCATTTTATTTTTGTCTTCTTTTTCGTTTTCTCCTTACTGGGACCGGAGTTGTTCACTTTTGTTACTTTTCGTTTTCTGTTGGGAGGACTGGGTGCTGTTGGTTGAGAAGGTTGTGTCATAATTGAATTTCGTTAGTGTTTATTGCTATTGTTATTATAATAACATATGAATAGAAATAGAAAGTTTAAAACGAACCAAGCCTGCAAGCAGCTGCTGCCACCAATCCATTGTACTGCCTACAACAAAGGTTGCTGCCTTAACACAATAACACAACATACATGTACGTGCGCATTGGTGTGAAAATGTAAAAATGTGAAAATCTGTCAAGACATCCACATGCAACTCATTAAAACGGTAAGCTTTATAAGCCAAATAATAATAATAAAAAAAAAAGAGCACCAGTGCAAATGGTGGACATTTTTAAGGAATCTCTTTAATGCATTTCACGTATTCGGTGACAATTTGATTTCCTATAAATTTCATTAATTCCTTATATGCCCAATAAAAATTATCCACCGATATGCGTAAGATGCCGTCCCGCATACGCAAACTACCGGATGTGCGTATGCACAGCATCAACCTGTAGCGATATGCGAAATGCGTTTAATTACGATAATTTCATGAGAAAATTCCATATGTTGCAGCTACACTGCCATTGCCACTGCCACTGCCACTGCCAATCCTCTTGTCTGGGCGTTATTTCGTTAACGGCTGTGTGCAACCACTGCCGTTCACTTTTAAAAGTAATTCAAGTAATTCAAGTGTTAACAGTTAAATATTTCTGCACAAGGTATGGCGAGAACGAAATTTACATATCGTTTACATACATGTATGGCAAGGCATATATTTTATTTACGGATGACATACACATAAGAAAGGATTTTCTCATTAATTATCGATGTGAATACGAACCGTGAAAGTGTTGCGTGCACAATAACGAGTGTAATGAATGAAATTCGTTGACACAAACTTAATCATTAACATGTTTTCCCATTTTACGGCAATAAATTAAAAGTACAAGTATACACATATGTTTATAAAAGTATTTGTTACACCAGCTTTGCATAACTTTTGCATAAATAAATATCAAGTATTTCAAGGACGTAGCGTCTCTGTGACGTTCCTTCCACGATACCAGGTATTAAAGGTTAGAATGCTTTTCTAACTAATCAAAAATTAAAAATGAAAAATAACAACAACAGCTCACATGTAAGTGAAAAAGTTGGAGCATTCTGAAACACCTATTACTTCTCTTAATATAGCTTCTTGATATGTTGCCGTTCAGCTTTTTCTTGGCCCGGTATTTATAGTCGGTCCACGCCTACAACAAAAATGAATTAGTAAATTAGTAATAAATAGATATAAAAAGCACTTTTCGCCAGCCAGATACCGACTTGTTGAGCAAAACCCACGGCATTTAATTGTTTTGTTAGCTCCTCCCATAGTTTGTTGACCTGCTGGCGGCCTAGAGCACAATGTTGAGCATAATTTTTGCTCATATCTTCATGATTTTCTATATATTCGAACATAATATTTATTTGATCCTGATTAAGAGAGTATATAAAGGTGATGTACAAAATAATATGCAACACAGTACATCTTGATGCATGTTGACTGCTTTCATGTAAATAAAGTGACAGCAGAACTCAACACTCGCTGAAGTAATACTGTTTCAACAAAAACAGTATGACGGGAGCTTCACAAAGCCAACATTCATGGAAGGGCTGCATTTACAAAACCCTTTATGTCATGTGTTCAAATTATTTTGTCAATCCCCTGTTCTTTATAAAGTCTCTAATGTGCCTGCTTCTTGGTGTGCAAATGCGAATGGCTATAACAAAATAAAGAAGGAGAAGAAAAATCTCGCTATTCAGTTTTCTATAAAGGAATATTTCTATAAAGCCACGCCCACAATTAACAAAATTTCACATATACCTGAAAATCAAATATGATTACATACCGTACGCATTGTATTCTGGTTATGAACGAGATTTTAAGCATGTATGAATTCTAACCATTTTTATTGTAATAAAACATCGTCAGGAACAAAATTTATTGTTGCACTGAAATTGTATACAAAAAACGTTGATATGTTCAATTGCGTATTGGTTGTTGTTATTGTCGTTGTTATTGTTATTGTTATTGTATCGTTATTATTGTTGCTATTGTTCACTTCAAACCGCAATACAGTTTTAATCTGTATGTGGAAAACTAAATCACAATTTTGTCGTTTGTTGTCCCGAAACAAAAACACTAACACTAATGCCAACGACAAAATATTGTATAACGAATGATAACCATTTGAAATTTTTATTTTTTTTATCTGTTTGCTCCTGTTTTCTGTCGTTCGGTCAGTTGATAAATGTGTAAAAATATGAACAACAACAATAATAATATGAAACGAAATACACAACATAGCGGTTCGCATAACGCGAGATAATGAAATGAAAAATTATAAGAATGAAACGTTATTTTCTATCTAACATAAGATACTGTTTAAGGTGTCGGCGACAGTAGGACGTGTGTCCGTCTATTAATGTTGAGACTCTCACTGTCGCTAAAATTGCAATATTCAGCTTATATTATATACAGACGCCATAATTTCAACTCCTGTATACAGGATCCCAATTGAATTTGAATGAAACTGGTCATAAGCCACGCCCACATTGGGAAAAATCATTTGTAGTAATAGTACTTAAATAAAAGTGGCAAAAAATGGGCGGAACCGAATAACCGACACGCCTACAATCTACAAAAACCCTTACCTTGACACAGTATTCGAATTGAAAATTGATATCTAATACTTAAAACACACCTTATTAGATGGAACACTTAGTTGCCAGCCACACCTACAGCCTAAACTTAATTTATTTATTATACCCTCCACATAATAGGGGGGGTATACTAAGTTTCTCATTCCGTTTGCAACACCTAAAAGGAGGCGTCAGAGACCCTACAGAGTAGATATATTCTTGATCAGCTTCAAAAACTGAATCGATCATGTATGTCCGTATGTCCTTATGTCTCTCTGTTGCTGGCATTCTCATGATTGTAAATTTTAAGATATTGAGCTAAATTAAATATTGTACAGACACTTTTAGTTTTGGCATGCAGATCGCTATTTAAAATGGGCAAAATCGGGCAATAGCCATGCCGACAATTAACAAAATCTATATATCTGCCACAAACATTTTACCTATGAACTGGAAATTTGGCAAACGTATCCATATTTATCCCATCCATTGATGTTTTAAAAATGGGCATCGACCATGCCATGATAACATACGCGCTCACAATTTACAAGAAACCATATTCAGCATAAAACTGGATTTGGAAGCGGATACGTAAAACATACACCATTAGAGAGCGCAATATATTTTTAATATAAATTATATATTTTCCACGCCCACCGTAATGGATGTGCAGGGTATTCAAGGTTTGGCCTAAACCAAATTTAGTTTTCTTACTTGTTTTTTGTTTTTTCTTTTTAATGAATTTGGGTCATTCTCAAAATGTTCAATTTTCAATTATTATAAATGGTTACCGGTAAAGATTTTCATAACACACACTCCACACCTCTTACATGTGATAAATAAAACGCTTTATCAAATATTGGTCGAGGGTTGGCATGCACACATACTTGCTAACAATTGTTCAATGTGTAAAGAGATCACATGTACGAGTTAAAGCAATAATATTGTATTTATTAAAACAATGTAGGGAAAAACTTAACAACACAACGTAACAACAATAACAACAATAATAACTGTGACAACAAACAACTAACATATACAGCAATCGTTGGCCAGATGAGTGAATAAACTATAAAAAGTAGAAAACAAAGCAAAAAGCATTGAGTGTGTGTGTGTGGGTGTGCATATATAAATATAGCTGACCCGCTTAGGCTAACACACACACACACACACACACACACACACACACACACACAAACACTTACTTATTGGTATTGGTGCTGCAATAACCGTTGCCACCGTCATCGATGTTATGTTGGAGTCCCCAACAAACTGGAATAAAATTAGTAGTTACGCCTCAAAGGTTCTGAAAGGGAGCGCAGAACAGCTAAAAGTGAAATACGCAGTGGATAACTGCGGTGTTTTACCTTCCGTGTTGAATTCGTTAGTTAGGATCGTCATTACATCAGACCATAGGACTCGCTTTTTAAGGGTAGTCTCTTGAGGTTTGTAGTGTTACCATGCATTTGCGAAAACCTCCTCCTTATAGGATTGTTTTTAGGTCGTCTAGTGTTAGGTCGTGTCAACGGCATTCCCCCTCTGTGATGGAATACCTCACGGTGGAACCGCAGGGAAAAGGGAATTGACGCAAAGGTGGTTTTAGCGGGTTAAAGTCCCGCACGTCCGGTTTTAGATGCATTCCACCTACTGCAAAAAAAAACATACACACACACACAAACACTTGCTTATATTGTGGGAGAAGTGTAGCAAACGAGAGAAAAATTGCATAGAAATTATTTAACTGGCCACAAAACATGGACCTTAGGGCCGTTTACTGGCCCACTCTTTCTTTTATTGTTGTTATATGTATTTGTGGTATTTGTGTTTTGTTTTTGTCCAGTTATTTATTACAGTAACAATATTTTTCATGTGTTTGCTTTCATTCCTTCGGGGAACGTTGCAGTTTGTAATATATTGATGGGGTCTTGTTTAGTTTGTTTCAATGTATAATTTGTGGGGAGTGGAGAACGTATTTGTTGTTGTTGTTGCTTTGTTAAAAAAACAACATTTTTTCTTATTTAGATTTATATAAAATACAACAACAACAACAGCAACATATACATAGCTGATGTGAAATTAGCAAAAGCCCTAATCGGCGCCAATGATTATGGGCCTTGAGTGCCATTAGAGAGTATTTTGCCTACACATGGTTAAAATTCACCAAAAAATTAACTCGATCTTTTAAAAAGTACCACCAAGAACGTAATAAGTTAGACTTGGGCTTGAGTTTAAATGTAAGAAAGCCAATAAGTACTTAATATATAAAATGTGGACGGACATACAAAACACTTTTAGACTTCATTTCCTCCATAATTCAAACGTTATGTGGTAACTAAGAAAACTGGAGTAGACAAGTAAGTAAGTTATATATATTTGAAATACTATCCTTCACATTTATATACAAGCAGTGGGCGTGGCATGTGTGTTATTCTTTAATAAACATAAAAACTGAAAATTTTTCTTTTGAAATGAAGGACGCATACTTATAATTGAGGCGTCCTTGGATATGAGAAAAATAGGCGTGGTCGTATAATAGATGCGCCCACCATTTACGAAACACTTATTTTGTGTCTAGTTCATCGTCGCTCGTTGATACGTAAAAAAAAAAAACACAGAGGTCCTTATTAGGTGCATGCCACGCCCACTGTTTGTGTATGAAGGTTGGAAGTATTTAAAATTTGCTTAGAGTCAAATTTAGTTCTTTATTTGTTACAAATTAAGGGCTTATACCAGTTAAACAATGACGTTCCTGTTAGTGCGTGCGTGCCGGGAATTTAGATAAATTCAATTATTCACTATTTATTGAATTTTAATATTATAACTACGTGTAAAGAGATTTTGTACGAATATGGGCCTCATTTTGGCCCAGGAAAGTAGCTGCTTAAACGAAGAATGTTTGAGTGAAATTGAAGCAGACACGTGGACACACGGACATCACTAAATCGCCTGTACATGAAATATATTTTCGAAAAATCTATAATGCCTCCATCTGTGTAGTTACAAACTCAATGACAAACTTAGTACACCCTAGTGGTAGTATACGCCTATGTTTGGGATATAAAAAATTTTCATTATGACACAAATCATTTCATGTTCTTCATGTTAATACTGTGGAGGCAGAGCATAAATATATTTATAAATATTTATTTGAACCTGTGGCAACAAATTAGCTTAAATTGTCCCAGGAGTGCAATAATAAACCACAGAATAGAATGCAATATATTAAAATTATAACAACAACAGCAACAACAATCACTTCTAATGAAGAATCAAAAAACATTTACAAACGTAAAGGACATGCAATCTCGATTCTCAATATAAGCATATAGTGATGAGCGGACCCCTAAACTTGCCCCAGTATTCCGCGTCGCCATCTCTACGATGTGTATAATAATTGTACAGATATGGTTTACATGTGTTTAGTAACTAACTAAATTGAAAATAAATGTTCCCTGAGACTGAGAATTGCTGCATAATTTGTGAAACTCAAGTGGTGTAGGACGCCTGATGGCCGGGTATAACCATCTTGTTTTGACTGCACTAAATAAAGTGTAATATTTTTTTAAAACTCCCAATCTTAATATTTTTCTGTGTGTACAGTGTTTGACAAATATTGATTTTACTGTCAGCACACTTTTTTTTAAATGCCATCATGTGTCTATCTGTCCGTCTGCATATATTTTTTTTGTGTAACTATACTGTCTACTAACTGTTGAAATATTTTTCAATATTTATGTTGCTGTCGTTGTAAAGCTGTATTAAATATTTTACATATTGCCAATTTGATAGCTGCACACACACATTTCTATATATGAATATACGCATACATATATATATTATACATAAAGATATATTTCCAATGACAACGATGATGATGATGATGAATGACGATCAAAATAAATAAAATTTATTTGCTTTTAACCCGAAAATGCAAAAAAAAAAAAATTATAACAGAAAAGATTACCAGCGGAAATAAGGAAATGATGATAAAAACTGCTGAGTGATTTAAAATATTTTTCTCCTTTTTTACAATATTTTTCATAAAGTAAATGTTGACGTTGGCAAGTAAAGTAACGTGGCAATCACATGAACGAGGCTTCTCTGAAGCACAAACATTCTCAAGATTTTTACATATTAAATAGTGTAAAAAATATTTCAATTTTTCCACAAAAAAAAATTTTTTTTATACCCTCTCTCTCTTTTTATATAAGAGGGGGTGGAATACACTAAGTTTGTCATTCCGTTTGCAACACCTAGAAGCAGGTGTCATAGATCCTACCAAATATATATTTACTTGATTAGCATCTAAAACTGAGTCAATCTAGACGTGTATGTCCGCGTCCGTGTGTCCGTACGACCGTCTGTTGCTGGCATTATCACGGTTGTAAATTTTGAGATATTGAGCTGAAATTTTGAACAGGCACTTTTAATTTCTGCATGCAGATTTCTATTTGAAATGGGCAAAATCGGTCTAGATCCACGCCCACAATCAACTAAAATCTATATATCTGCCACAAATTTTTACCTATGAACTTAAAATTTAGGACACACATTTATAGTTTTACCATCCATTAATGTACCAAAAATAGGCATGGTCGGATAACAGACACGCTCACAATTTACAAAAAACCATTTTCACCGTAAAACTAGACTTTCAAGCTGGTATGTAAAACATACGCAATCATATAACGGCCACACCCACTATTGTAGATGTGGAGGGTATTTAAGATTTGGCTTGAATACCCAGCTTTGATTATTCCAATTAATGTTGTTGCTATTGTAATGTTAAATGAAAGAGAGAGAGAGAACATTGTTTCAAGTGTTTTGCTTAACGTTTGGTTGCCTTTAAAAGTGTTGCTGTGCTTTGTTTACTTTTTGGAAAACTTTTTCTCTTTCTTCTTCTTTCTATTCGTCTTTGATTTTCCCGTTTATTACGTTTTACCTTCACTTTAATGGCTGTGGCGTTAATTAGTGTAAGAGAGTGTTTTGTACTTTTTTCCATACCGTTTCTCTCCTATTTGTACATTTCGCCATTACCGCGATTGTAATTGTTATTGCTTGTTACGGTTTCATATTATTGGTTGGTTGGAATTGCTGTTGGTTGCATTGCTGTTGCTTATAATACAATAATTTATTATGTTTGTCGTGGCAACACGTAAAGAAGTTTCAAATCTTTTATGAGCCAACGTTTCTTCTGCGCACTACGCGCTAGTGCAGTAATATTTTATTTTATTTTTTTATTTTTTATGTTTTACTTTTATGGCGTTTTGTTTAGAGTACAAGATGAAGGTACGAACGTGACAACATTTTGTGAAAAATAATTAATCTGCTGAGCAAACGGTAGGAAAACAAAGAGAATGGAATTAATTGAGACTAATTTCAAGTGTTTTCATTCCAATGAAACAAACTGGTTACAGTCGCACCGTCGCTTCAAACTAATGTTAAGGTACTTACCAAACAATCAGCAACATTTTCCCTGAAAATTCTCCATTTTCTATGTAATGATATCGTTTGGGAAGCTGCAAAGGGGGCCTGCCTTGTGTTCTTCAGCACTTGTGCAATGTTAAGGCGTATGTTTCTAATAAATAAAGGGCTGACTGTAGTACCGCAATACATCAAGTGCCAGGCCCACAATCCACAAAAATTTCCAACCACAAAACAAATTTGAACTTTCTTTAATTAGCTAAAAAAAAGATGACGCCGACAATTGAAAAAAACAGATCTTTGATGCAAAATTTCAATATTGAGATAAAAGTTAAGTCATACTGTAATGGACGTTTGTGTGCAAGCACATAAGTAAGTAAATATATAAATTGATTTAGGATAACCCGTATACAGTGCACTCGTTGTGTGCGGAGCAGCACCACCATTGTTTTGCAACTTATTCGATTTCTTAAGACAACATCATAAAAGCAAATAGAGTTACTTTGGCTGTGTTTTTGTTTTCATTTCATTTTATTTTATTTGTTTGACTATACACTCTGCTTGTGCTTACGCTTATGGCTTCGACAGTATAAGGTCGACATATGTAAATGTCAAAGCCAATGACAGTTTTGATAATTGCTTAAACCGCATAAAGTAAAATTCTCTTATGTGCATGTTTGGAAACACACACACACTCATACGTACAAATGGATATGTGCATGTGTATGTGTTAACTTGTTCTTTGGTGTTCTCTGTCCATGTCAATCGGATAAATTATGTATGTTTAGAGTTTAGGCATAGTGTGCAATAGTAGTTAAGTCCCTTTAGCTACTCTGGCCATTATTCAGAGTTTATCTTTAGCACACACATTCGTGTATGTACGTTCTGATCAATTCTAACCCAATAAACCTCGATAATATATATGTTTGCTTAAGCATACAATAGAAAGTTAAATGGAAGTTAAATCTTTGTATGTTTTGGGTACAGCCCCCACCCAGCGCACACACATACACCGCCATTATTATGTTCGACATGATTGTTGCGGTTGGGAACGTTTTTATGGTAAACTTTATCCCATTATTATGTTATTATATTGTTATTGTCAGAGTGGGAGGTGTGTTCTTGTTGCAGACTACTATTAAATAAATTCAAATTCAAGCCAACAATTTATTTAAAATCTTTTTATTTTCGCTTATCTTTAAAAATGGAAAAAATGAACGAAAGAAAGAAGGAAGAAGGAAAGCATGAAAAAGAAATCTTTCGCTTTATTGGTCACGTATACATGTATACGTTTGCTTGCATACATATACGTGCGTATGTGTATGTTTTAAGCTGGCATATGTCTACGCTTTATATATTCAGCCAACTAAGTGAATTTATTGCTTGTGCTCTCTTATGCATTGTAAGATTTTTTCCCGTTTACGCTTAAGACACACATAAACAAATATACAATATAAATATATGTATGTATGTATGTATGCATGCATGTGTATGTGTGTTATGCACATGAAAGGATTTTGGCGAAAAAAGGCTTTAATTTGATTTGCCATTTATTTTTATTTTTATTTTTATTTTTATTTTTATTTTTATTTTTATTTTTATTTTTATGTTTTATTTTATATCATTTTTTTTCTCGTTTAACTGCAATCTGCTGCTTCTCTTTTGCTTTCTTTTAAATGCTGCCTGATGCGACTACCATCACCTACCAGTAGAGAAAATAAACGAAGGCAGCTCTTAAGGATGATTCTCAGTTTATGCGGGTGTTTTTTTTTTTTTTTTTTTTTTTAATAAAAAATCAGTTGAAATCGTTTGACAGCCACGCCTTATCGCTTAAAGGCACAAAAATAAAGCTCTTTTCTATATATGTGTATGCATTAGTTGATGATTGATTAAAAAAATAGACACGCCCACTATTTACGCAAAAAAAGAAAGATAAAAAAAATTAAAAATTAAATACAACTTTCATGGTCATAAGCATGCCACACCCACTAACCTTAAGTCTAGGCAAATATTACTCACGCTAAGTGTTCTGGTGAATCAGTAAAAGTTTGCAAATGTTGACTCGGGCACAAATTCCTTGCAGGAGATGTCTGTAAATTCATTGTGGCTTCTTTACAAGATCCTTCAAATATTCATACACATCCTTACTAAGTACTAGGTACTAGCGGTACCCTTTTATTTTATTTCCTTTAAAATATTCAAACGGAGTGTATGTGTTGCTCTTTTTTTTTTCTTTGTTTAACTATATAATAGAGATATGTAGACTGCTACAAAAATAACAACAACAACAACAACAACAACAACAATAATAATAATAAAAACGCTAAATACAAAGAAGACATATAATCACGTAAATCTAAACAACTCTGTTAGTACTGGTGGCGTGTTTTGTCTGGTTGGAGCTAAGAAATAAACCCTACGAACGCACATTCGTGTGTGCAGCTATATTGCATGTACGTAAGTGGTGGCTACACTATGTGCGTACAAGTGTCAAAACATGTGCTCTACACAACATACATACATACATACATACATATACACACAAGGACACAAGTGCAGATAAACAGCATTAATGCAAGAAGCTGAACGAGCATGTTGAGGATTTCTTGTTTTTACTCTTTCCCTTCCATTCCAGTTCCACCTCTATTTATTGGTACAAATAACAATTTTTTACTGTCTGTTAACTGATGGTTACTCTAAGTATCCACATGAAAGTATATTTGTGTGCGTGTGTGTGTGTGTGTGTGTTTGCCTTAATGGTGAATTGGTGCATAACGTTCGCCCGTTCTTTATGCAGATTAGCAAAATTGATTTTATCTCTTTTATTTAAACACACACACAAAACAAACAAACAAAACTTACATATAATTTTATTATTATAAATGTTTTGCTTAAAAGCAACAACTCATGCTGTTGTTAATCGTTAACATGCAAATGAAGCTTCTTTTATACATTTTGGGGGATTTTCTTTCTACCTCAACCAAACCACCTTAACAGCAACGGCTGGGGCAGAGAGATGCGTTGCTTCAGTTGCAATATGTTAATTCTCCCTCATAATTATACTCTAACCCTCAGGGATGAGGGTATACTAATCTACACATGTCCGTCCGTACATCAGTGGATTTTTGACATTATTACGCAAACTCTAAGAAATTCAAAGCAATTGAGCTGAACTTTCATACCTAAAGACATTTAGGGATTGCTATAAATTATATGAATGGGGCAAAATCGATTGAACGCCACGCCCACAAACAACATAAGTCCCAAATTTTTTACATGTATTAAAACGAACCCCAACAATCGATGTTCTATGGGCATGATCGTAGGTCCACAATTTACAAAATAACTCTATTTGGCCTAGAATTTGGTTTGGAAGTTGACTTGTTGTACACAATTATTAGAGGGCGTAATCATATACCTGACACGCCCACAATTTACACACACAAAAATTTAAATAGAATTAAAGTTGTTAGTTGATACATTATACAGTATGTACAGAGGGAGTGATTAAGTACATGGCACGCCTACTTTAAACAAAAGTTAAAGGGTTTATAGAATTTGGTTTAAGCCAAATGAAAGTCTTTTGAACTTGTTATTGCACGGTGCTGATATTTATTTTTATCTTGTAAAAAATTTTAATTAAAAAGGGTAAAATCGGTCATGAGCCACGCCCATAATAAGACAAAAATCTATTTATCTGCCCTAAAAATTGAGCTATTAAATTAAAATTTAGTATTCATATTTATCAGTACCGTAATCTTTGACGTACCGTAAAAGGGCGTGGTCGGATAACAGACACGCCCACAATCGACACAAATCTATATATCTGGCACAAAAGTTAACCTAAGGTCTTGAAATTTGATGAATATATTTATAGTTATCCCATATATCGATGTGTGAAAAATGGGCGTGGTCGAATAATAGACGTGCCCACAATTTACAAAAAATTATACTCCACGTAAAACTCAAGTTTCAAGCTGATACGTAATGCATACACTATTAGAGGGCGCAATCATATACCTGCCACGCCCACCACGTATGCATAGATATAGAGGGTATTTAAGATTTGTCCTAAACCAAATTTAGTTTTCTTACTTGTTATACCCTCCACCTTAGGGAAGAGTTTATATTCATTTTGATTATCCGTTTCCAACACATCGAAGGAAGTGGAGGGCATTTAAGCTGCGGTCTTAACCGAACTTTTCTATCTTGTTTTTTATCTTATTTTGTTTTTTGTTTTTTTTTTTTTGTATTTTTTAAACTTATTTGGATAAAAAATTTTGTTTAGTTTAAGATGCTGCCTTAAGAGCTCTATTTTAATTGAATTGCATTTGTAGCAGCTGAATTGTAATGAATGTGTTAATTAGTAAATTAAAGCTTAATGAATAAGTAACTTGGACGATGCTCGGAAAATAAATTTTATAAATATTTACAACGTTTTCATCACTTTTCAAATCGATTAGACAGATAAGCTGAGTAGTCTGCTGGCATTGGAAATGAAATTGAAAATTATTAAACAACAACTTCGTTCGCATACAATATCTCATCGAACATATAATTATGCGATCCTTAAAATGACCGAGAGAATCATGAGCGACAAACTAAACTGAACTGAATTAAACGCCGTCCGAGTTGGTTGGGTTGCTGGTTTGCATGTTGTTGCTGTGAAACAGTGTGAAAAGGTGTTGAAGCTTAAAGATTGATGTGATGACAATTACTGAGGCACCAGCAACAATATAATGGCCCCAGCAACATGACCTGCCTTCCCACATAATGTTGAGGTGCAGCATTGTAAATCATAACTGTATGTGTTGTCATTACTTTCAACTCAGTGGACATTTAATATCCTGAAGTATGGCAGCATATGATGATGATGATGACGATGACGATGATTATAGGATGCTGCTGCGATGATGATGGGCAGTGTGGCCAACACACAACATGTCTCGTCGTTTTAACAATTCGTTTACCAAAGATAGAAAGCTCTGATAAGACAACAAAGGCAACTAGAACTAGAACAACAACAACACACATAGACGTTAGTGCTAGAAATGAATCCATATTTGTGGCAGAGAATCATCACTCACCGCACATGGTTAAGGGTTATGTTGGGTATTAAACGATAAATGAAGTGCAGATGTTTTTCTTGTTTTCTCTTTTTTTTCTTTTATCTTTTTTTTTGTTTTTTTGCTTCATAAAATCCAATCCATAACTAACCCTGTTATGGAAAATTTATGAGTGTGCTGCTGCTTCTATGAATGAACGAAATTTATAATTGTGCAACTCTTTAATTAAAACTTATCTCTCAGTGGAGTTTATAATCAATTTTCATCGCACCATCAACCGAATATTGTATTAATCTGTGCAATAAATCAATGAAACACGAATGTAAATGAAAAGACAGTAATATCCTGAATATGAGAAATGTGGACATTGTAATAATGAGATAAGAAGCAAGGATGGAAGACAAAATGATTTTCAATAACCTATACGGTGATTTGTGCGAAAGAGGGAAGACCAACAACCAATCGATATTTGAAAGAAGCTTTTAATGCTGTTGAATAATTCACAGAATTGAAACCGATACATTTTGAAGTTACTGGGGAGTGTGTGACCAGGACTTATAACTAATAATCTACCCCCTTAAGTATTTTAAGAAAAATCTGAGGCTGGTTTTGTGCGGATGTACTTCAGCTTGCGGAGGCCAGCTAACCAACGCCTGGCGGCTACATTGACTCCAAGCGTATTATCAAATTTTATATTTATATTTTTTTTTGTTAAAAGTAAACTCAAATTTGTGGTTTGGTTGTCAACTGAAGCTATTTAAATAGATCTCATTTAGGTAGCAGTTCAGGTAGCCGGGTTGACATGTTTTTAAACCCTGCACCACTTGTGGCAAAAAGTGTATTAAGTTTGTGCGGATGTTCGTAACTATAGCTAGCCTAAACGGCTAATGCTACACCCACCTGCAATTATACCAATCAGAATCTGAATCTATGTAACCGTGTCCGCCTGTCCACCTCTCTGTCCATGTAAATTTTTACGCACGCTACCGCCCAAATTTAGTTTTCTTACTTGCTTCAATATAAAAATATATTTTAAATATATACAATATAAACTATAGTATGAATTTAAAAAGCAACAACAACAACAACAACAACAACAACTAAACAGTTTATAAAACATACACAACCAATAAGTCAATTGTTACAGTACAAGGCCCTCTCGCACCATTCATATAAAAAAAAGTTACTTCCCCAAACTAACAAAAACAACTACAACAACAACAATAATCGGCTCGTATTAAAGCAACAACAAAGCAAAAACACAATTATAAAAAAAAACGATTTTTTAAAAGAGTTAACACGGTCTACCGGCTGTTTTATTAATGTGTTGGCTAAAGCAATAAATGCTGCTGAGCGACAAAGCAAGCGAACGACACGGCATGAAAAGCCTTCAACGTTAAACAAAACAAAATTTTGCACGAGAAACAAGTATAAAAACAAAACGAGAACCGGAGAAATGGAAAAACTATAAAAAAAATTTCAACGTATTTGGTTGTTTCCACCTTTTTTAAGAATGCGCTGCCTGTACAAAAAAAAAACAAAAAGAAACGAAAAAAAACTGAAAATGTCACCAGCAATTTGTTAAAGGACTTCTGGTCATACAGGAATTGTCGGTGGTTTCATATAGTATTTGTTGTTGTTGTTGTTGTTGTTGTTACCGCCAGTTTTATTGCTTATTGTCCACCTAAAGGGAGTTACAATATACTATAAAAACTATACAATCATGTATAAAAACTTGTAATTTGAACAGTTTTTGCAAATAGAAAAAAGATTCATTTCAGATAAAAAAATATGAATATAAATGTATGGATACACGTGTTTAAATATTGATTTAAAGCAAGATAAAATTACACGTGATTTGTGCGTGAAAGAAAAAAATACGAAGTTCGCTTGTGTCGTAACGGGAAATTCTTACCTTAAGGTTTAAGTACTTTTTTCTTACTCTCCATATAGGATGATGATATACTATGTTTGTCATACCATTTGCAACACCCAGAAGGAAACGTCAAAGACCCTACAAAAAAAACTGAATCGAGTTGGACATGTATGTCCGTGAGTCCGTTTCTCTGTCTATTGATGGCATTCTCACGGACGTAAATTTTGAGATATTGAGCTAAAATTTTGCAATTTTAATTTCTGCACGCAGATCTTTATTTAAAAAAAAAATGATTAAAGTGCCACGCCCACAATCAACAAAATGTATTCATATATATGCTTCAAAAATTGAGCTATGAACTTGAAATTTATTGTACATATTTATGTTCACACCATCTAGTGATGTGCCAAAAATCGTCGACGTCGCATATTGTTTGGGCTATAAATCCCTTACAAAGTACACAAGACGCATTTGTAAGGAGAAAGCCGGACGAATATAATTAAAAACGGCCACCACCCGCAGCTGTTGCATTACTACCCTTTACAATATTGTTCAAAATAAATGTTAAATGAATGAATTTGACGAGTAGAGTGCAATAATCTATGCGTTGTCGTTTTCAATCGAAAATGACGGCTACCACTATAAAATATGTTTTTTTATAAATACTTGAATGCGAATGAAATGGTACTTCTCCGATGTTTTAATAAATTAATAACTCAGTGTCGGATCAATTTACATAAAATAATAATTGCAAGTAAAATCCTTGAAAAGGTAGCAAACAAGCTTGAATAGGTATGAACCTGAACACATTATTAACCAAATACTAGATTTTAATATTCTTTAAACAATACCCCAGCAACACACACACAACACACATGGCGTAATAAGTTATGCCACCAGCCTATGTCACCTGTGTTGGAACAAGAAAAGTTGAATATAACTGATTACAATAACAACAACAACACTGATTACAATAGACAACAAACTTACTAAGCAAGAGCGTGACTAGAATATGTACCACGCTGCAAACCCTACCGGATAGAAATGAAGCAGAGAACAGTGATTCACTGTGAAGGAGCATAACGGATAAAAAGGGCGGGGAGGGGTGAAAGAGTGGAAAAAAACTGTAATGTATTGGAAGAATTATGTGAAAAAGAAAAAAAACTTGGTTGTTGTTGTTTTTATTGTTGTTGTTGTTGTTATTTTCATTTTTCCCAATTTTACTTTTATAATTTTCTACATGTATCACAGTTTCCGCTTATTCGGTTGTTCTGAAAAAGGTACAATACACACACATGCACAGCCACACATGCACATGAACCTCAAAGGATTTGCAAAGAATCTTAGGGAAGGAAACAGAACACAAAACATACTAAAACTAAATGGTGACATATGAACAAGAGCTATAAACGTACACAAGTATGTAGCGATGGTTGGCTGGTTGGTTGGTTTTAACATTAAACTCAATCAAGTGTAATGCTTTTGAATATCGCACAACTTTGCGGCATGACAGTGGGGTGGATGAATGGATGGCGCATATAAATGAAGTATAAAGTTGAGAAAAGTCTTTGCTCTCTATTTGAGATTCATATAATACGCTGCATATATGCTGCAGCTTCAGCTCCAGCTCAAAACCGTACATGGGTGTACGTTGCGAATGCGAATGCCACTGCATGGGTGTGTGTGTGTGTCGTTGCGTGTGTATACGTGTTTTTGCAAAAGCCAGGAGGTACGTTGGTGTTAACGGATACATTGACATGCTTGTTTAAACTCGTTTAGGGAATTAACTGCCACAGTTCATACAACTAAATGTAATCGAGACACAACCTGAGGAGTAAACTTTAAAAAACTTTGACACACACGCATATATAGTTCAAGAGGCACACACATACACACACACACCCTTATCCGCAAAACAATAGAAAATATTTCAAATATCTTTCACAAATATTTGCACTTTTAAGATATTTTCGCCCCGTTCATCGTTGAGGACCGCTCACATGCACCGTTCAAGCATTTAAATCCATTTTTTATGATTTATGGAGAAATTCAATTTTCTGGAGAAAAAGTATTGTTCTGTGCACTTGGCAGTCACACACAAGTTTTTAATAAATATGTACAAAGCAGCAGAGCTTTGGCACACATGCAAATACACAAATAACTTGAAATCATGCAATGGACACATTGCGGCAACGGGTGCAACAACATGTTTCCTCAATACGATCTCCAGGGCAAAACCCAAACACGATAAACACACATTTGCAATACGTTTAGTGATCCAGAAGTTAAGGCAAAACTTTGTTGCTTTATCTTTAAATCGTAACGTCTATCGAGTGGTGCAGGTGAGTGTGCTTGTGTCTGCAAAAACCACATCGAGTTGTTGTGGCAACTTATTTTACAAATTCTTTGATTTATCTACTTAAGCTTTAATTATAATATAACCTCAGCACCCCACTTTTAACGCTTCTACATCCAAGATGTGCTTTTTAAAACTTGTTACATTCCTTGTGACACAATTCGAAACTAAACAGAATCAGAAAGTTGCTTTAATTGGCAAAAGAAAGAAGGAACCGAAATGAAGTTTTAGATTTAAAACAAATACAGTAACAACAACAACAACAACAACAACAACAATAGTGCAACGATATGTTTGTTTAATAAACTTTTGAAAAACATGAGTTTAGAAGTTTCCGAACGAACAGTGGCGGTCACTTGAATAGGTGCGAGCTTTGCAACTTGTTCATATGACGCCAGAATGACACTTCAGTGGGGTAGAGTCTTAAACGGAAATAAAGACTTATTCGATCGAAAGGCACAGCAACAGTACAAAAACCACACTATACCTCTTAGTTCCACAAATTATGCTACAACGGAAGGCATACAAGTCATTTAGCGAAATACTGATGTATGGAAGAAATGGTTTCAGCCAGTTATTAAAACAATTAATTGTTTTCCACCGAATTTCGTCAAACATATTAAAAAACTTTGATTTTTTGACTTAAACAGACTTTCTTTATAATAGAACTTTTAGAAGAAGGACCTTATGATTGAATAATACATTTTTGTCTATTTGGGGCGTGGCGATTTAACGATTTTGCCCACTTTAAATAGTGTAAATAGTGTAAACAAAAACTCAGCTCAATATCTTAAAATTTACGACCGTAATAATGCCAACAACAAACGGACATACGGACATACACGTCTAGATCGTCTCGGTACTTTGTAAGGTCTCTGCGTCTTGCAAATGAAATAATAATAATAAAATATTTTATAATAAAGTAAAATAAAGAATAATTTCAAAAATAAAATAAACAAAACACTGTATTCACTGAAACATAAATGTTGCGTTGAATGTACTCTTGTTTTAAGCACTTTGTGCATTACTGGCCCCTTTGTTATGCATTTTCAGTATATTCCGTGAGGAGAGAATGTCACGACTTAATAGTAAAACTTCATTAACATTAACAATAAATTATTAAAATTAATTAATGGTATTTTATATTGCAACACGTTAAAGAGAAAGAGAGAGAGTGTATAAACAATGGCCAGACATTGACCGGCCAAACTTGTTCGCCTAACAACATAATAGCAATAAAAGCGAAAAGAACAGCAATGAAGAAAATATTAATGAAGCGGAAAAGGCAGAAAATTATAACGTGACGGCAATTTAACCGTACTATACGCACACATACATAAGACCGTAAATGATTTATGATTATGAACACACACTCGAACGTATGCAAACAATATTTGGTTAGCAGACGAGTAAGTGTTATGACGGTTTTGTTAGTGTTAGCAGCAGTACATGTTGGACTAAAAAGTATGTTATTTTTGTTGTTGTTATAAAGGGAAAAAATCTGAAGAATCTCTAAAGCCACAGAACATAACTCATAAGACCAGGCTTCTATAACGTACATCTCCCATACATCATATCACGCAGCAACGGTTCGGTTTTTTAGTTTTTTTAGTTTTTTTAGTGTCAGAGCAAAAGTTTTCACGTTTATAAAATATGTTGTTATTGTTAGTGCTGGGGTTGTCTGCGAAGCCTTGTCTTCATCAGTTCATTTTTTATCAATTTTTCTTTTTTTACACCATGGCCAGCTGCTCCGGTGCAATATTTGGGTAGGTGAGAAACCACAATATATTTATATACTTGTGTACATAAACTTAACTTTATGTTGCTGGCTTTTTTCCCAAATTAATGTTTATTTTAGTCTATTATCAAATTATGTGAAATTGAGTTAGGAAAGTAAATCCGAACATATTGTATACCCATGCAATTGCCGCAACTCTTAAATTCTTCTGTGAGTTCAGATTTATTAAAGTTTGTACATAAAACTCACTCTTTATGAGCAAGTTTAACACTCGGACGTACGGACGGTCACATTAAAACTAACGCAAAACTTGCTTTTCATTGATGGTACCGACCATACTGACCAACATAAGCACGGTTATAGTTCAGCCCGAATGTATACAAAAGTTACATTTCACATGGTATGGTTTCTTTGTGTACGCAGTCCGCACCACTTGATGCCATGCAGCACTGCTTTATTTTATGTGCGACCCTTAAGTTATTGCTCGTAAAAAATTTACTTAACTACGTACATCGTTTACGAGCACTAAAAATATTTAAAATATTAAAAAGTATTGATAGGCGAGATAAGCCATGAATGGCAGTTCTATAGCACCATTTTTTTCACTGCTAAATATTCAACCATAATAAATATTGCTAGTTACCGAGTAATTAAGCGCGTTTGAACAAGTCCAAGTAAAAGTCAGAACGACTGAGCTTTACTTTTCATTAAGTAATTAATGGTGTATTCATCAACCAGGAAAAATGTCTTAATTATGTTAACTTCAGCTATTATTAAGGATATCATAAAAAGCGGAAAGTTTTGCTTCGTTAGCTATTAAACACAGGAAATTGTTCTTTTGAAGTGTGTACTTAAGTGAAGAGTTTTAAAAAATTGTTCATATGTGGCCATCGTTATGAAAGTGGTCTTTGTCAATATTAGGAAAAAGCTAAAGAGAGAGATATGTGGTGCATGTCAAATCTAATGCACCCAACATCACGTGATGTTACACATTGTAGAATTATTCTATTGAAAACATGTACATTTTCTTTTTAATATATTTCCAGAATAACTTACATTTCCACGATTTAAATAACGTTAGAATGTCCAAGAAAAAACCAAATTTCGATTTTTTTCAAATCAAAATTTGCTGCACTGAAATCGACCTTTGTCAAAGATTGAAGTGAAGATTGTGTGAAGAAGATTGCGGTCGAGAGGATGATAAAAGAAAGTTCAACACAAGAATATACTTGGGTGGGTTTTGCCCGCCCCTGTTTGCTACTTGCAGCCGTGTAAATATAAAGCAATATACCCCCTTATCATTGTGATGGTGAGTACAATAATGAATATCCGTGATTTAGATCTCTTTCATTATTATAACCTCAATACTCTTCAAAGCTAGGAATCAGGTAAAAAATTCTTGGACATCTTTCCCATTTATGCACTACTTGTGGGCGTGACACGGTTTAATTAGTCAACTATTAAAGTATGGATAAAAATTTACTTCAAAAAGGGGATTTTGTAAGTTTGTAAATTGTACGCGTGTCTCTCATTACAATTTTTGCACTTTCCTTTTTGTGGCCGTAAAAGATTTTTCCAAAAATTGTAGGCCAATGACAGCCAGACCAGACAGGAAGAGGAATGCTTGTACTAAATATCAGCTCAATGGCTCAATTTGATGACTGCGGACAGAATATCTCTTATTCTGAATCAACGTCAAAGCCATGTGAGTCTGTGCGTAATTATGTGTTCTGGGTCGCAAAAATTGAGATATTGATTCCAAACTTGGCAAAAGTGTTGGAAGTTGGAAAATTTTGGTGCACGGGTGATGGATGTGCATGCCTTGGCCCTAGCCAAATGTAGTTTTAAGTTAAGTTTGTGCGGATGTTTGTAACTCCGAAATGGGTCGACTCAGAATCATCTAAACATCTAAATCGATTTACCCACGTCCGTCTGTCTGTCCATATAAATTTGTGCGCAAGCTATAAAACGCATCCTTTGAAATATTTCGTTGAAATTTCGTACAGGGACATGTCTTAGTCCATTTTTAGAATCCCTTCCCATATCACTATTTTCCACGAAGTAACTTATATGAAGTGCTTCGCGTTTACTGCTGTAACCACAACTAATTGAAGTATAATTTAAGGAGCTAAGTGATGTGTGGTCGGACTGGACCTACTAAAACAATTTTGCTAATTTTAAAGTGACTTTGTTTTAGTTGAAGTTAACGGATTTATTTAATATTCTCGTTTGTGCTAATTTTGGTCCCTTTCTATTATTTTACGGACACTTTTAAGTGCTTTTATATAATGTTTTATTATTAACAACTTTTAATCTGATTTCTCTCAATTTGGATTTTTTTTATTTTATTTTATTTTTTTTATTTAATATAAGTGCCACACTACACATGCATGCTACTCGTTATAAAACATTTGTATGATTGTGTGTGTGCATGTGTGCTGTCAAGTTTTCAACTTAATTTTATAAAATCGTACAATATAATTTTATGGCGTAACAGTAACAGTAACAGCTCCTCTTTACTATACTTTCAACGTTCGTTACTTCTCCAACAGAATTATTGCTTTTTTGTGTGACTGTGTGTTTTACGTACACATTGGTTGTAAGCATACTAAATACATGTAGCACGCTTATGATGTTGCTATTGTATTATTATTATTGTTGTTGTTATTATGGTTGTTGTCTATCTGGACTCATTTAGCTTAAAACGCACATTTGAGTTTCATAAATATCAAAATATTTTGTTTTATTGTTATCGTCCTTTCTCTGAGGGTGCAATCGCTCGTTTCTTGTACTTTTTTATTGTTTTTGTTTTTGTGTTTTTTTTTGTTTTTGTTCTTGTTTTTTGTTAACTTAATGTACAGTACAGTGGTGCGTGGCTGTGAATATTTAATTTTCATTTTGTTATTATTCACGAAAGTATGTTTTCTGTTTTATGTTGTTGCTGCTGCTACTATTATTGTTGTTGTTGTTGTTGTTGTTGTTGTTGTTGTATATGCTTTCCAGCATTTTGGCTAAAATTTTATTGTTTATGACGCCAAAAATATTGCAGAGTTTCTTAAACTGTATACTTTTTATGGGCTCATTAAAAATTTCTTTCTAAACTTTTGAAAATGGCTTGAAAATGTAGAGTTTTTGAAATTAAATAGTTTCTATTGTATACTGAAGGGAGTGGCAGTTGAATGGTTGAAATGTTATGTTCAACATTTTTAAATAAAAAGGAAAACTAAACCGACCGAAAGGCGAAATCTTAAACATCCTGCGCGTTTACATACAAAACAAACGGTTTGGGTGGCATTTACATGGCACCACCCCCTTCAGTTTATGTATTACTTACCAAGGAACAAGACGAATTCTGGGTCAAATAAGTTTTTTTTTGTGTGTGCAAATTGTGGGCGTGTCTATGTGTACCAAATAATCAACTTCATAGCTTGACTTATTTTAACTGATAAATAGATTAAATAATTGTAGTAATTGTGGGCATGGCACATAGCCGATTTTTCTTAGTTTAAAGAAGAACCAAATACTAGCAATATTTGAAATATTTGAATTTGATTTTGATCCTGATCAATGTATAGTACAGTGCTTTGAAGAGTTGCTGACCTTTTGTGTCTTGCAAGGTTAATAAGGTTTTTACTTTGTTGCTTACTCTCAGGCCTCCTCCCAGTACCTACGCAATTGTAACTGAAACGAACAAATCCTTTTATGTAGTCTCTGTTATATACTAATAAAATAGATTTTAGTTGAAAAGATCCGCTTTGCTCGATTACACATGTGTAGCAATATTAACCGTTGTGGAAATACTGATTGCGACTATTTTTTATGAGGGCCTTGTATCTTCTTTTTATTATGCAAACTATTATTAGATTTAAAATGTTATTATTGTTGTATTTTTTAACAACACTTAAATGTTTAATGAATTTTGTAGCCTTGTAAGAATACAAATTCGTTGTAGAGGGGTTAGAGGTGGAACAATATTCGTTTGATTATTGATTATTTTTTTATTATTTAAACGCTGCTTCTTCTTCAAACAAACAACTTGCGCACTTACGCATAGTCACACAATACGAGTTCCTGTGTGCATGTGTGCGTGTACTCCCAGTCAAGTTTATATGCATGTGTGGTTGAAATCGTTCATATTAAAAAGAAAATAAAAAAAACTTTAGCAACAGCTGATAACATGATGATATACAGCAAACACATTGGTACAAAAACATTTCTATCTTTGCCACACCCCCCCTCAATCTCTGTCTCTGCTTTTATGGAATATATTTTTTACTGGCACATTTATCTCAAAAACCGTTTTGTCAATGACACCAAAGATGTTACGTTTTAAATCGTGTATGATCACCTTTACAACAACAACAACAACAACAACAACAACAACAAAATTGTTTTTATTGTTTATTTTTTGTTTTTTATGAGTTATGACTGCTGCTGAAGGTTGCCATAAGAAGATAGATATGTGTGGCAACACAATAACAACAACAACAACAACAACAACAACAGAGAACAACAGAAAACAGCATAAGAGTGAATGATGGTGATGATGTTGATGTTGATGAAAATGATGATGGGTTGACATAACACCACTCAACACTTACACCAACACCAACACATATGCATAGGCATACACATACATGCATACATACATACATACATGCATACATATATATGTATATATGTGTGGGTACAGGTAAACAAACATGCCGTCAAGCACACACCCACACACAATTTACCGGGGAGACCTGAAGTCCGACACATAAATACATAATATGTATAGAATGACTGGACTGAGCTAGACTGAGCTGAACTGAACTGAACTGAACTGAGCAGTAATACTACGGATATGTGTTGATGGCTAAAGAAAAGAAAATATGCCAATGGGGCAATATGAGCAGCAACAACAATGTTATCATATAAGCTATGAAAGTTTATGAAACGTAACATAGCAGACGTTGCGATGATCATCCATCATATTGAGGCTAAATGTTGCCAACACTGATTGTAAAGTAAATGTCACACGCAATATATATATATATATATGCATGTGTGTGTGTGTGTGTGTGTGTGTGTGTGTTTGTATGATAATTTTATAAACATACCCACACAATGTTTAGGTTTGCTTGTATCATACAATGCCCGGCTGGGTACCAATGCACATTAATTGTCTCCTATAATAATAATAATAATAACAATAACAGCAACAACAATAACAACAACAACAATATCAACGACAATTGTACTATGAATCTATGCTCTCCTCTTTCATACCAAATAATCAAAATGGTCTCTGTTCTCCAGCCATTAAAGCTTGAATCATTAGTTGACAATATACGTGGTGGGATTAAATGAATGAATGCATCCTTGAGTCCTTAGAAATGCATGTTCTTTATACACAGATTCACACATATTTCACCTTAACAGGATACTTAGTAAAGTAGCTCTTTTACATATAAAACTCACACACACACCCACACACCCACACACATGAACATATACATCATGTTGAATGGACAGCAGGCATATTTTTGGTAACTGTTCGCTTTAGTACAAATGGTTTAAATGCTATGAGTATTATGTACGGATGGCTTAGTGTTGAATTTATTTTGTAATTAAATGCTGCAATAAATTTACTTATTTGCAAGTCATGGCTTTTCTACAAAGACACACACGCAATGACGCATCGAAAAAGACCAAAGGACAAAAGGGCATTTACACAAAAGTACACCCAACTATAAAATATGGTCAATGAATTTTTAAAGCGCAACTTCGTGTTGGTGTTGTTAGTGAATTGTTCAACATTTTCAACCAGCTGCTGTACTAGTAAAATTCAAACTATTTACGAAAACCATTCAACAATAAATTCATTGAAATTGAAAAGTTTAACAAAATAAAAGTTTGAAAAGTTTTGCTTCTAAGCGGTTCCTCCTCGTATAACGCCCACTATTTAATCTTTTTTTTAAGTATTTTTTTATTCATTTAAAATTACGTTTAGTTTCTAAAAAAGTAGTTCTGCTACCAGGGGGCACTTTCCTATATATTCGAAAGAGGGCATTTGCCTCTAATAATCATCTAAAAATAAGTTCCTATTGCACGGATACACGGACACACGGACGGACATGTCTCAAACGATTTCCCTTTTCATGCTGGTTAAGAATATATGTGGTTTGTGGGGTCTCCGAGGCTTTCTTCGATGTGTTGTAAGCGGATGATCAAAATGAATATAATACCTTCTTCCCCAAGGAGGAGGGTATAAAAATAGTAATAATAAGAAACTAAGACATAACATACGCAATATAACCTACAACATAACCGACTGCACGGGTATGGCTTTGGGTAGTGATGGTGGGTGTTAAAGATGTGCCGTACGCCTAATATCGCCCTTTCTTGTGTACTTTGCTTCTTTTCTCAAAATAGGCTTTTTTTTGTTTCAGTTTCATTTTCATTCCATCGTCACTGTTTATTGACACGTATTAATAACACATTCATTGCATTTGTGCCAGTTTGTATGTGTGCAACGCACATATTACAACTAATGAAATAAATAATACATAAATAAATGTTATAAAAGCTCTATACACAAATTGGAAACAACAGCAAAGTTTCATTGTGTAATATGAAATGAGCCACAAAAGCGAACAATATAGTGTGGCAGTGCAAACAATAACGAACAACAATAACAAAAAAACGAAAACTTTTCGAAATTAAATTAGTATAATAGTGCAACTTTTTTATATGTCTCCCACTCTCTCTCTCTCTCTTTGTCTCTTCCTAGAGAATGGTAGCAAAGAAAGCATAACCATAAGCAAACTATTATTCGTTTATAAAGCAACAAAGGCACCAACACGCGTTCAACAATTTTCTTGATAATATAGCACACAAGTAAAAACGAGAAAAATCTAGGTGCGGCCGAGGCCGAATCTTAAATATCATCCACATCTGCATAGAAACCGTGGGCGGGGCATCTATATAATTACGCCTTCCTTCCGACCATGATCATTTTTGATTTTTTTCGACCATAAGAGAGCTAACAACAGATGGACAGACGGACATGTACAACTAGATTGACTCAGCTTTTATTTAGTAGGGTGTTGCAAATGAAATGGTAGACTTAGTATACCCCCCACCATATAAGTAGAGTATAAAAACAACTTTGTACAGGCTACTGGAGAGGGTAGGATATGCGAGTCATCAGAAGGCCACCAGAGAGTCAATGGCTAAACGTAACAAATTAGTTTCCATTACAGTACAAAGAAAACTGATGATAAAAATATCCAAGAAACTGTTACATGAGAGCATGCACAACGAAAAAATAAAACAAAAGAACTAGAGAATAAATGAAATCCCAGCAAGACAATCAAGCAAAGCTTATTAAAATATATTAATGGGGAGAAGAGGACAAAAAGTAAATAATTGTGCTAAAGTGAAATATTTTGAAACACAACTCAATTTAAATTCTATGAGTAGAAAAACGCAATTGTTTTAATCACTCTTAAAATGGAAAATGATTGTTGGGAGGGGCTGTGAAAAATATGTCTTCGCTTCAAATACAGTCTGATTCTGATAAATATTTGCTTAAGCTCTTCAAATGTATTCATGTTGCTTGTACAACTTAATCTTAATCTTTATCTTAAACATTCTCCACACTTTGTCACTTTGTCAAAACGTGTACATCATCAGCATTAAATTTTCAATCGATTAAATCATGTCTGTGTGTCCGTTTGGGTGGCTCTGTGTGCTAAACATTCGCCTGATCGCAAAACTAAAGGTAACGCCTTCAAACTTAGCAAAAATATTGACAACTCTTGCACGCAGTTTGGTATTGAAATTAGGCAAAATAGATTGAATGACATGCCCACAATTAATTGATAACTAAGAAAGGTAGTTTTTATTTCTTGAGCCTTTTTTACAACTCCAAAACTGCCTAAGAGAAAAGGCTGAAACCAAGCATACATTTTTCTTAAAGAATTTTTCAACGCCCCTCAAAAATGAAAAGGATTGACCCTACGCACCAAGAAAAAAATGTCAATATTTCATATAAACATTTTTTAAGATCATGCCCATACCTTATGAGCAACATTCTACATATTTTAATGATCCAAGGTGTTGAAGACTTGGCCCAAGCCAAATACAACTTCTTTCCCTTTGGTTGCTGAGGCCCGATCGCGTTCACCTTGTAACAAATTGTATATTGTTGCGAGCATATTTTTTTATATACAGTACGTTGAATAAAAGATGAAAACTCTGGAGAAGCGTCATACAAAAGTTGTTGAGTTAAAAGACCAAACCTTGACTTGGTCTTGATTTTCCTTCCTCTAAACCGACAACTTTTTGGTGTGAAGTTTTTTCATTTCCTGGTGTGGACTCTTTAACAAAATTATCAATCAAGCAGTAATCCAAAGGGCCATATGATTAAAGCAAAGGCTCCTATTGGGGTACTACTTAACAAATAATTTTCGTTTGTATTGTAGAAAGTTTGTCACTTAATTATTCTTGCAGCAATTTTCACGAACTTCCTGGAATTGATTTTCTATTAAGCAGTGGATAAGAGGCAACCTAACAACACTTGCCTACTTTTATCAACTACTTAATAAAAACCAATTCACTATTTGTATGAATAGAACTCGATCGACTTACGCTCCACATTACAGTCACTTCTAAACCGTTGAATTGAAACTGAAATATTTGCAGAATTTCTAAACAATTTATAGCAAATCGTTGGCATACCTCCTCGAAAGGGTGATTAATTTATTTGTTTAACTTCTTTGTTTGCCTCCGAACACGATTTATATGTAAAATTATTATTTGTTTACACTGATTACAAAATTTTTATTCTCCAAAACAACATAAAGCTGTACACGTATGGATCAGTGGGTGGTCGCTTTTTGCATGATGCTGATAACATTGTGTACATAGTCGTAAGGTTTGAATCGTTCATATAAGGATTACTCCGGGAGATAATAATATTTACAAACTATCCACTTTTGAACTCATTAGTTAAATAAAATTAAAATCTTTCATTTCAAAAGAAAAGCAAAAATATTTTAAATAAATAATTAAACAAGTTTGATTGAATGCCACGTAAATGTCAATCAATCAATAATCTACAAAGGTCATATCTAATGCAAGCGAGTGAAAATGTTAGAGTCGGTCAAGCCCGACCATTTAATACCTTAAATTAGTTTAGTGGCTGCATAAGTCTCTTCGCGATATATCATTACACGGGATGAGGATTTAAAAATGGTCCGGATTTTTGTCATTTTAAATCAAATACAGCGGATGCCACGATAAAATACAAGTTTTTTTCTCTTAATTCTTTTACTATCGCTTATTATTAATACTTAACTAAATAACAAATATTTTCTGAAAATTTTTTAATTTTTTTCAAGTATGAAGGAGTTTTGGAAACAGGCAGTGTTGAGGCATTCGTATCGTATTCGTCTACACTGATACCACATACAGCTTGTACATATGTTTAGTGGTTTCGTTAATAGCAACCTTGTACTAATATAAGCTGATGCGGTGGCTCATTTGTATCGTTTGCTGGTATATAGTTATTATGTAGATATAAGCTTATATTTGTAAAAGTTGTTGTTATTATTATTATTTTATTTTATCATTACTCAGTATACTGTATACTGGAGTAAATCTGGCGCGGGTCAATCCTTATGGTTGCTGGAGAAATCGCCTGACAATATTCGCTGTAGACAACAGTACGGCTTTTTGAATTTCTTCAAAGGCATCCAATAACTCTAATCTTTTTAGACCTTTTAAAAGAATCCTTGGTACCACGCCACATACGGAGATTACTATTGGTGTTATTGTAACTTTCTCCATTCTATATATCTCTTTCATTATTATTATTGTTGTTGTTGTTGTTGTTTTTGTTCAGTATTATATACTGGTGTTCATCCACCTACCTCGGGTTCTTTGTACCAAGAGGCTGGGTTCATATTTATTTATTTTTCTGTGTATTGGTGTTATTAATACTATAGTATACATGTAGGCATAACTTTCATATGCGGTATTACGGTTGTTGAAGAAATCGCCTG
Organism: Ornithomya chloropus; assembly: GCA_963971445.1. Classification (NCBI taxonomy): domain Eukaryota; kingdom Metazoa; phylum Arthropoda; class Insecta; order Diptera; family Hippoboscidae; genus Ornithomya; species Ornithomya chloropus. Next base: position 53,538,495 of record OZ020530.1, read on the forward strand.
ACAATATTAGCTATTGTTGCTATGTTGTTCTTGTTCTTCTTGTGGTCGTTTTTTCTTGGTCTTCTTCTTCTTATTATTGTTGTTGTTGTTGTATTGTTTAATGACAAAACTTAATTTTTCACAATGAAATTACCAATTGTTGCACATATCTACACTATCTATACAACCACACACACACACACACACATTTGTGAATAAGTGTAAATATTATGTATGGTATGCGCGATTGACATTTATGGCAGCAATACCACAACATTTTCTTTTGAAGAGAAAGTAAAACAACTGCAACTGCTTGTGCACTCTGTTTCCGTTTAGGCCAAATCTTGAATACGCTCCACATTCCTAAGCATTCCTATGCGCGTGGCAGTGAATGCTTTCATTCAGTGCACTGCTACCAAAACGGGTTTTTTGGTAAACGATGGGCATGCCTATTATACCGCCTTAAATGTTTTTTGTGCACCAATGATTGGAATACTTAGTAAAAGTGTTATCTTTGCATTTATTCCATGACTAGAAGCGATTTTTGTTAAATTAAGGACATGTTTGTTTCACCGATTTCGTCCATTGTATGTAATAACTTCAGGACATAAACTAAAAATGTACCATACCTTCCAAAAATTCAGCTCGGTATCTCAATTTTTGTGACTGTAGGCATTACAACGCCACACACACTGTGTGTGCGTGTCTGTGTATCGTATATGTGGCTATGTATAGATCAACTCTAATTTGACGCTGATCAAAAAAACATATATTCTTCGTGGGGGCCATTAAGGCTTTTTTTAGGAGTTCCATACACAAGGACAAACTTAGTGAGCATCCAACTACAGAGAGCAGAGCATGCACACATGATACATACGTTAACACTTTGTATTGTGTGTGGATTAATTTTATGCGTAAACGTTGTATTCGTATTGTTGTTTTTGTTGTTGGGCTACTACATAGAGTATCAATACGAATGAAAATGAATGAATGAAAGGTCATGGGCGGTATGGGGCAGACACAGCAGATACATAATAATAACGGTGGCTGGTTGTGAAAGTGATTGCATTTCATATATAATGTTTGTGTGTACGTACGTGTTGGTGTAAGCTGCCTTCATTGCAATGCAATGCAATGCATTCACAGCAATGAAATGAATTGCTCTGTTTTTTATCTTATTTCCCACGTCCTCTTCAAATTGAGATACAAACTATATTACTGGCACCAGTCAAAATACTTGCATTACGTTTTTTTTTATGTTCAACTCTTGTTAACATTATGCATGAATATTAAGCGTATAATTATCAATGTGTTTGTTTACTTAATTATCTCAAATAAAAATAACAAATTATGAGAAAGGAGAGACGGCCCAATCCGGCCCAGCCCGTCTCTCCTGCCCTTTGCCCTTTGTAGCTGAACTATTCGGTGTCATTATTCCTGGTGTTTGCCATTTAAGTTTTAATTTCTTCCTTATATGCCGCTATTACACATTTTCTGTTTCTTCGTTTTTTCTGCTTCTTTTGCACAGTGGGTGCTAATTCAAATTTGCGGCTGCTGTACCACACAAATACACGTAAAACTTTTCTCGTTATAAACTCGTATGTTGGCAATAACTTGTTGTTGTTGTTGTTGATGTTGTTGTTGTTGTTGTTGTTGTTTTTCGCTGTGCTCTGCCGAGATACTCCTATTAGTGCGTTTCTTTCTATATTCTTTCAACGTGAAATGAGATTGGGTGGCATGTAAGGTTTGTCAAAGTGTTCGTAACATTTATAATAAAGTCTCAGACACATTTCAATACGAGTATATGTTTATAAACATTTTTCGCGATCTGAAGATTAGCCAAAGTGGGCAAATTCAAAGTGGATGAAAGGAAACGCCCACAATGCAGAAATTCCATATGTAACCTAAGAAGCTGACATTTTGGAAATATTATTATAAATTCATTTAACTCTGTAACGGCCTCCTCAAAAAAGGCCGTTTATATAATTTTTTTTAATCTAAATAATCTAATCATAAAAAAGGTATAGAAATGTAGAATTTGGAGTTGTAGCCACACCCATTACAAAGCAAAAACTCGTTAAGTATATCGATCTATTTTTTTTTTTTTTTTTGTGAAAAGAGACTCTAAGAAGAATGGAGAGTTCCCTTTAAATCTTCGGCCACGCCCATTTCGGTCCTAATAATGGTATACCGGGTGCCCTAGTTGTGGCTTAAACCAAATATCCTTTTTTTCATGTTCTCATTCATTCATATTGTTCTTCCTGATGGAAAAAGTTCTAACTGTGAGTTTTTTTGCGTTTTTTTTTTTTGGAACTCTCACATCACGTTCCATAACATCAAGTTCATTTAATATTCTTTCTTTTAACTTGTTTCTTCTTCTTTCCTTACTTCTTTCACTGTCTGTTGTAAAGTTCCATGCAGCTACATTGCCTTCATGGTCGGCTTGACAAACGATCCAACACACTCACACACACACACGCACACATATATATATATATAAATATTGTAAAAGTGTTGGGAATGTAAGAGATATAGTGCATATTATTTATGTATAGGTATGTCTTACTAATGTTAGAAACAATGCATGTGAGATATTGTAAAGCAGGAGGAAATGTAACGAAGAAAATTCTAATGTATGTGTGTGTGTGTGTTAGGACCTGTTTAACAAGCGATGTTATCAATTTAGCGGTTTTTATATATATCGAAGTAAATATTCTGAATATTTTGAATTTTTTTTTTTTCAAGCCATCATCTTAGTGATGAAGGTACACTAAGATTGCCATTGCGTTTGTAACATACAGACATATTTCGCTTTAGAGATATATTCATAATCAGCAGTTCAGTCGATCTAGACATGAATGGCCGTGTCTGTGTGTTCATGAGTCTATCTGTTGTTGGCACACTTGTTGGCGGGCGTAAATTTTGAGATATTGAGCTGAGCCACGCCCCCAATACTCAATTTTATTTAATTAATAATTAATAATCATTTTCAATAATTAATTGGTTTCAAAAATAGGCATGGTCGTATAACGGATGCGTCCACAATCAACAAGAAAACTGTAATTGGCACCAAAGTCTACTTGTTTGGTAACGACGTACCTAGGTGCATGCCAAGCCTATTAAAGAGGGGGTGGGTGGGCGGTGTAGGGTATTCAAGATTTGGCCTAAGCCAAATTTAGTTTCCTATTTCTTTAATCAGATTTTATTAAACACTTTAATTGATGAAAGAAAGAATTTCGCTTTAAAATAAAAAATTTAACCGACCTTGTGGTAAAATCTCAATTGAGTTCCTTCAACATTTCATTATATTCTCTTGACTTTTCTTTACAAGTTACCAACACTTTTAATTTTTCATGTATTTACTGCTGCATCTGCCAACCAATAGGGACGAAAACACTCATGGTGTTGTCAGGAGCGAGAGGCAGTAGAGCGGGTATACCATAGCAACTGTTTTCCTTCCTTCTTAACAGACATATTGAGTTAATTTAATAAATCTTCAACAACTGAATAAGCTTTAAATTAATGACACTATAAATTTTTGGTGTATGTTTGCAAAACAAAAGAAATAGGACGTAGCCGTAGCCGTAGTAACAAGACGAAGAGACAGACAGACAGACAGACAGACAACAAATGACTTAAGTAAAAAAGTAAATGTTATCTACAAAGAACAGTTCTTTCTGTACAGGCACCAAACTTTAAAAGCAAGGAAATTAAGTAAAACAAGAAGAAGAAGTAGAAAATGGCAACGATGTAGTAGAAGTGTATAAGCTTTTGGCATATGTGTCGGAATATTAAATACGTTGCATATGCATACAGTTATAATACAGTTGGGCACGAGAAAAGTTAATACTAGAAAAATAAGGGAATCAGCAGCAACAACAAAAAACAAATAAAAAAAGAGCTGCATTAGGCATATGCCAAATCCAGGATGCCGACCTCTAATAACCGCTTCCCTATAAAACGCTATTATACCACACCATACTGCTCCATATAATATGGGAAGAAAATCTCAATTAAAAAATAAAAACAGACACACTGACAGACAGATTGGCTAAATCGATTTTTACTTTTTGGGGGTGTGGCTTGCCCCCATCTGGTACGTACAAAACGTATCAACAAAAACAATGTACCCCCATATCATTACAATGATATCAATAGCAACAAAATTACTCTATTACACTATAAAAGCACAGTTAAAAAGTTTACTGTATGCATTAGTGTCCTTCAGAAATCATCCAATCCATTTCTAAAATCACTATTTTTACTTCAACTATGGGCCGTTGGTAACGATAACACACAGATGAAGAACAAAAGAGGTTTCTTAAGAACACTTGGAAATGATGCGGCACAAATGCTTCTGGAAAGAAGGCAGCCGAATTCGGTCAGAGCCCACAACATATCTCTCATCCATATGATAAATATGTGTAAGAGATTAACCACAACCAAACTCACATTTTGTCGAAAGTACAGTGAGTGGCCCTTTAAAAAGTAGCAATGCCACACATTCCTGCCACGCCCCCAAAATCAAGAGAATTATAAATCCATAGTTTTCATTGTTTTGTATGTGTTTGACATATCAAACAAATGACAGCAACAGCGTGACACTCCGATTCGTAGTCGTAAGTTGTTGAATATTAGTAAACGGCTTTCAAATAAATACAACAACAAACAAACAATGCGACGGGTAGAATTCCTTTATGCGAAATGTTTGCACACTTACTTAACATAGACATGCATACATAAGTAGATTAAAGTCAAGTTATTTTTACTTGCATACGCACACATTCACACATCACTGCAGAAACATTGGCAAATGCATAAAAAATATTGTGGATGTTCAACAAGATTAAATGGCACAAGATGTTGACTTTTTCCAAGTGATTTTCATTCGTAATAATGACGACAACAACATCACAACATGACGACGATTTAGATGGGATTCATGTCGTTGGTGTGAGCGGAGAAAATACAAAATTTTGCGCAGTGACATAACACTAGTGTAAAATTTTCAAAAATATCAAAAATTTAAATATTGTGTGAAATTGTGAAAAACCGTAGTTTTTCTCACCAAATTGCTGATCCCTGGACTTTTTTTTAGCAAAAAAAAAAGAGTTGCTCACGGTGAGTTTGTTCCTTTTATTTTTAATCTTTTCTCGAGAGCGAAGCTATAGTGAACGAAACCAGATTGTTCACTAATAATAGTCGCCTCCCCTGCAGTGGGATCACTGGATTCACCTGTTACCAGAGTGATCCTTTACAGCCGTGCAAAGTTTTCGTGTGAAAATAAATTCAATCATAATTTTCACATCACATTCAATTGCACATATATATAGATTTCTTAGTTAAGTAGAGCAATAACAACAAACAAAAAGGAAGATTAAGGACCTTGGGTGAAAGTTACATCCAAAGACAGGAAGAAACAGCAAAAACCTGCCAAATCTAGGCCAAACGCTATTATAATCGAATCTAAAGGCAACTTATCATACGCCAAGATCTTGCGAAAAATAAAAACGGATCCGAAGCTCACAGAACTAGGTCAAAGTGTCACAAAGGTAAGAAGGACCCAAAAAGGAGACCTACTGCTCCAGCTAAACAACTCGGGAGACAAACCTAAAGAGTTCACGGATATGATCAACAACTCGCTTGGAGAGCAAGCGGCCGTAAAAAAACTTACGGAAAAGCTGACTATAGAAATAAAGGATATTGATGAAATTACTACGATTGAAGATGTACGCGAATTACTAATATCGCACTGTGGGGTGGTCCTGAAAAATACTGGCGAGGTAATAAGCCTCCGCAAAGCATACGGCAACACACAAACAGCCACCGTCAGAGTACCAGCAGATAGGGCCAAAATACTGCTGGACTTGGGCAAAGTAAGGATTGGGTGGGTAATATGCTGTATACGGGAGCAGAAAACACTAAAAAAGTGTTTCAAATGCTTAGACTACGGACACACAGCACGATATTGCAAAAGCAATATCGACCGCTCTAAGCTATGCCGCAGATGCGTAAGGAATGTATGTTCTGCATAAACCAACCAAACATGGACGTAAAACATATAACGGGTAGCGGACGCTGTCCCGTCTTTAAGAAAGCAATAGCAACCATGAAATGACAGAGAACGCACAAAACTGGCACATGAACAGCGACATAGCGGCATTTGTACTCACAGTGCTACGGAGATTGGAACAACAATCCAGGGACTAAAACACGCGTAATGGCGAGCCCCCTAGACCAAACTTAAACGGACCCACAGGCGGACATGATTAAATCGATGCAAGGTTCATTAGTTACGTATTTTCCATTGATACAGAATGTTAAGTTGTTGTATTGTACTATTATATTGGATTGCTATAGAATGTCTAGTAAAGATACAGACAGAGAACGACTGACACGATATGCACGATTTGAGCTAAGGCTCAGACGGTTCTCCTGACGTAATACTTAACGGTAGTCCCACGAGACCTGCCCTCGGACTTTGAAGAGGTTTTAGTGGGTGAGAGTCCTACACTAACTAGGCTTTCAACGCTTTCCCCGTTAAAAAAAAAAATGAGCACGATGATGACGTTGTTGATGATGATGATGAGGATGATTGTTGAGATATACATACATAAATAAATACTAGCAGCATATGTGTCTCTTTTTTGTGGAATATATGCAAATATCTGAACATGCCTTTCACAGTATTAAGATGACACAAGTCACTGTTCAAGTGTACAGATGTATGTCAGTGTGTGTATGTGTGTGTGTACATAAGGTTTATAAAGTTGTTCATACTCTTGTATATTTAAGTGGGCAGATAAAGATTTCAAAGGTTTACATGTTAGTGTTGGTGTTAGTATTTTTGTTGATGTGTATGTGTGTGTGTGTGTGGTTAATAGTAAAAGACTGTAAAAGTCATTAAACTAAGATGTCATTCATTCATATGTCTATTAACTTACTTAAATGCACACACACACACACACACATACATACATGAACAGTTATTTGAATAAAATGATAATAAAACGGAGCAATAGTTGCTTGTTGCATGTTCTAAATTACAGCCGCCACAAATGCACGCTGTGAATGATGAATGAAAATTCGTTTTCGAGAATATTTTTTATTTATTTTCATTTTATTAAATTATTCCTTTTTTTTTTTTCTTTATACTATCTTGCAATCTCTTTTCATATACTCTACACATTCAATGGAATATTTAGCAAATGTAGTAACTTGCTATGTTGAAAATATGGTCTCTGAAGATCAACTAAAATTGAATCGATCCTTGCGTGGGTCTGTCTGTTGATGGAATGCTTAACATCTGAATTCTTAAAATATTCAGCTGTAATGTTGTACATACAAATATAGTGCATGTCGTATCCTAAAATGTACATTTCTTTTGTAAAAGAGGGCAAAAGCGGTAGACGCTTAAAATTTATAAAAATTGGCAAATTCGAATTTTTGAGGTAAAATACACGCACTATTTATTAAAAAAAAAATTTTTGTGTATATGCCACACCCACAATTCAAAAATCTTTATAGCTCATAAATATCGCTACATAGTTGAATTTTTATTAAATCAACTTTTTCTTTATTCCATTAATCGATTTGCTTAAAAAAGGGCGGAGTCATAACATAAAAACGCCCACTTTCTGTTATAACTCTTATTCTGTGCGTCTACTCTAATTGATACATTTTTATAACGATTTGCTAAAAATAGGCGGGATTCAAATCAGAAAGATCCACGCCCATAATTTATAAAAATTTCCAATTTGACCTAGAATTCGACTTTCGCACTAAAAAGGAATTTTTGATTAATCGGACACAGGCAGTGCAATTATATAAATGCCACGCCTACTATGAACAAAAATCCTCCTCTTCAAATTTAAAAATGAAGCTTTATATATTCTATCAATCGATTAGCTGACAAAGGGTAGCGTCATATAACGGACACGCCCACAATTTAAAAAAAATGTATTCAAAACGGAATCCTCCTATTAAGTGGAGACGTAACATGTACACTGGTAAAGGGCGTAAGCGAGTTATTACGATATGAAGATAAGATTTAAGATTTGGTCAGCCAAACAGCTTTTCTTGTTTTGTACTCTCTCTCTCTCTCTCTCTCTATCCCTGCTTTATACCATTTGTTTGTCTTGACATTTGGAAGCTGCCTGTTCTCTTCAACAAGTTATCATTTCTTATTGTAATTTCAATTGCTTGCTGTTTGTATGCATAACAACAATTGTTCTTTACATCAATTGTCATGTTATACTCCTCACCCCCTACATACACGCATATATGTTAGTAGTATGGGTAAATGTTTTTCTATGCTTCCCTTCCATATTGATGTGCATGTATTGTGTATGTGTCTTTTATACTACGGATGCCGCCTACCCACTCCCCTTATGGCAATGAATGAAATTTCCTTTCAACAGATTTTTCCCGATTTACATATGAATGCGTTACTGTACACTTGTCAACCTGCCTCTACCATTCATTCTTCTTCTTCTCATTTATTCGCGCATTCATACACACACACACACACACACACACATTTATTCATTTATAACGCATTCTACTTAAACAGCTTTTTCATTACAATTGAGTGAAATTCGACATTTAGTAGGTGTGTGTGCTGTCGAGATAATAATAATAAAAAAAATCCTCATTTAATATTCATCTTTTTCTTTCTGCCTCTGAAAGTTGTACCTTTTTAACTTAACTTCTGTAACAAAAACATGCTTAGAGAATGCCGAAGAGTGTTACTCGAGAAACACTGCTACTGTATCAATTTACTAAAATCCATGTTACTTAACAATCGACCTCATTTTTTATCATATCTGACGTTCACCAGCACAACCGTTTATATGTATTATAACTAATGAGCAAACAACTTATTTACCACTCTCAGTGCAGTCTTGTCTAAAAGTTCTATGCTTTATATATCGATTCCAGAATAGTAAATTTCGATTTTAAATGAAAAACGAAATTAGTTCTTTATTTGTACATTCTAACGGTATATGAATGGTAGAAATTGGAGCATCCGTTCGGAAGATATATTACAAAGAAAATGTTACCATATAGAATTATCTGACACTTACGCGCATGTTTGCTTTCGTTCACACTTTTGCTTTTTTAAATACTTTTTAAATTTTCGCATTAATCCTCAGTTAGTCATCCAGAAATTTACTTGTTTCGGTTCAGACTTTAAGTATCATACCATACCTGAAATTTATTATTATACCTCATAATTTAGTGATGAGTGTTAATGATTAGAGTTTCATTGTATTCAACTTTTCTCAATTCTTTTTCTTCTTTGCAGTGTAACCGTAAAAGTTTAGTTTATTAGACTCTTGACTTGTGAGTTATTACAACGTGTGACGGTTGCTGACAATTTTCACCATATGTACGTGTTACTGACACCACATTGTTCTAGTTTTACACACACACACACACACACACACACACACAATATATGACTTTACAAGACTAAATGCATAATATGGCGGATGCTACTGCATGCAATCGCGTTGTAATGTAGTTGATACCCCTACCCATACAAATACACTCACATTCACACACACACACACACAAAGACCCAAAACTAACTAAGGAGTACTTACTTATGTCAAAACAATCTGGTTTTAGTTGCAACTATCAAAATTTATGACTTAATAGTGGAAGTCTGCTTTACGCTTACGTACACATGTGTGTATGCATATGGGGATAATGTAGAAATGCACACAAGCAAATAAAATTGCCTTTTATAGTGAAGCAGGAGCACATTTAAGTAACAGAGTAACATATTTACATGCATTCGTAAGGGAGATAGATAGAGACAGACAGAGAGACAGACAGACAATTTATACTCTTACGAAAATATGATGAACGAGTTGGTAAGGTGATGAAATGTATGCCTTAGCATCTACCAACCATGCATTCATCATTCACATAACAAGGCCACCACGTGCATACGCGGCCCAACTAAAACAGAGCAACAAGGCAAGTGTTTTAAAGAGACACGGCTATTATTGTATAAGCGATAGAGAGAGAAAGAGAGAGGGACCAAGGGGTGGGGGAGTCATTTTCCTGTATGCAAATTTATTATGGGTTTACCAATATTTTCAGTAGACTCCCGCTTCGACTCTGCTGAAATTACAACTAATCATAATGATGAGAAAGCATTGATCATAAATCATTATGGTGGCTGATGAGGAGACTTTGGCACTCTTCAATTATTGCCATTGAAAAACATTTATTTATGCTTTGCCATGCATGCACCCCTTTGCGAATGAACTTATTATTATTTTTATTATTAGAATGATTGATGATTGTTGTGGTTAATGTTTTTTTTTATACCCAACACCACTTGTGGCAAAGAGTATATAAAGTTTGTGCGGTCGTTTGTAACTACTAAACAGCAAATGACATGCCCACCTTCAGTTGTAACGATCTGTTCAGAATCAGTATTAAAGTCTGAATCGATTTAACCATCTCCCTCTGCCCGTCTGCCAGTCCATGCAAATTTGTGCTTAAGCTACGGGAAGCATTTTTTGAGATATTTCAATAAAATTTGGAACAAGGACATTTCTTGCCTCAAAAAATAATCCCATTAAAAATAGATCCAATCGGACCATTCTTAATTTTTTTGGACAACATTTTGTGAAGATTAGTTAATTGACCTAATATTTAGTTGTGGAACCCTCTTCCATATAATTATATTTCACGAAGATACTTGTGTGGAAGTGTCTCTCGTATACAAACCCAACTAAAGTTCAAAGCATTACTTAAGGAGCTCAGTGGTGTGGGGTATGAAATGGTCGGGCTTGACCAACTATAAAATGTTCACTTGTGTGCTTTAAATTTACCAAACATAATTTAAAAAAGGAAGACTTCTGCCATGATTATTATTAATAAAATAACGCAAAGAATGAAACCTGTTGATTTTCATACCAGTCCGTGCGGACAAAGTCATGAAGTCTATGAAGTCATCAATTTTAATTAAAAGCCATAAACTTCTTAATTTCCGGTAGCATAACTAACGGACGGCGGCAAATGGCAAATGAAATGAAAAGCAGAAATAAAACTAGAAATTAACTTGTTCATATATTTCTGAACATAAACTGGCTAACTATACAGCAATAACGGTATGCTAACTAGCCAACTAGCCAACTAGCCAACACACAAATGCAATTGAAATATGAGGCAGGTGAGGCAGGTGAGGCAGGTAAAGCAGGTATGCACACATGCACATAACTTGCCCCTGCCAAGGTATGTAAGCGTATAAACATCTATAAATATGTTTAGTGGATAAAATTTATGGTTTAGTTATTATAACGCCACAGTGGTGGCCTGGTATCCGTATGTTCTGATACCATAGTTAAGCTAGGCAGTCGGCATGCTCATATTACAATTGTTTGGGTGCCTTGCTGCAGTATTTGCACAATAATGAATTCTTTCTCCCCCACTCACTACAATTAGGCACCATTTTAGTCTGCTGTTGCTGCGTGCATATGTGTGTGCGTTATATTTATGTATATAGGGGAGTACGGTGCGAATAAATAGAGATTCCTATCTAAAGTGTTTACAATTAATACCACTTTAAGCGATAACACACGCTGTTGATATCTTTTGTGCTACGCTGTGGCTAACCACTTGTTTGCGGTCGTGAGTAATGAATATTTTCCGGTGCTTATATGAAATTTAATATAAATGAATACACAACAAAAGTAATTGTAAACTTTTCCATCAAGTCGCCAATTTGTGTAGTTTTGGGAATTTTTTTTTATCTATTGAAAATGTTGCTCACATGTCCATGAAAATAGTCCATAGCGTCGAATGGAATCGATTTGACACAACTTTTGATTCTTACATACACAGTTAAATGTAATCTCATTTATCGTATATGTAGTCCTCGATATAATAAGTATTAAATATCAATCATACGCATGGAGCACCCAAATTGTTTGTACAATTACGTACGTGCCTAGTAAGTAATTGTTGGAAATAATGATGAAATTTATGAATTGATCAGGAATTATGGGCGGGGTCTTTGTATGATTTTTAAATGAGAGCCACAACAATAACAACAACCAGTAAAAATGATGTAGTTTTTTTTTCCGACAGACAGACAGACCTATTTAATTGAACACCAAACATGCCTCTCTTTCGATCGGTATACTAAAATATATGTAGAGTGCCTTTCTTGGGCCATTTCGTAGTTAGAAAATTTGCTTAAAAACTCAGTGTGCTCGTAACCCCGCTGTACCGTAATAAGCTTCAACCGCTTAAAAACTTTCTGAAAACCGTTTTAAATATAATCACTGCCTCCCATAATGCAATTGATTTTAATTACCGGTTAAATGTGAAACTTTATCAATATTTATGGAAAACTGCAACTACAACTACAGCCCCACAACCACAAACTTTGTTCTTCTAAATGTTTTTTACGTTTTATGTGGATGACGTTGGTATGTGTGCGTGTGTATCAAACAGTTTTTGATTTTAATTGTATGCATCTTCTATTGCCATCTCGGTTCCCCCAACATTCAATCATCCGTTATTCTGTGTGGTTAGAGCATCACTTACAGCGAATGTGATTTTTATGCAAATGATTGCATAGACAGAGAAGCGAGCAAAAGAAAAATCGAAGAACATTTTCTGTGTTCTTCTGTTTGATTTTTATTCATTTTCTAAGCACACACTTAAGGGATTGTTGACAAAGTCATTCATATTGAATGAATTAAATTTGTTGTTGAATATCCACCTAACTGACTGGATGTGTGTCTGTCTGTCGGTCGGTCAATTTGTGTGCGTGCCAAACAACCACCGCATCAATAAATAAATTGACTACATTTTTTTCTTATATATTCATAGACACACGTATAGTGATGAGTTAAGTTAAACTTTATGTTGGTTTGTTTTGGTAAATGGTTGGAAGGTAAGAAGAAAAAGAAGAAGTAACTGAGAAAATTTAAAATGAAAAGTAGTGCCGTTGAAATGGATTTCAAAGCAGAATTACGGTTATGCGAAGGTTAAGGTAAAATTAAAAAAAATAACAACAATAACAACAACAAGCACTTATATGAAAAATAAAGTGAGCAGTTTAAAACGTATGGAAATATAATATAGCCGTGCAATCGCTTTACAGTTTGTTATAATAAAAATTGGCAACATCGCCCTTTTCCAACCATTTTGCGAACGCAAAAGTACAAAATTTTGTGTTTATATGTTCGTAACTCCAAAAACAAAATTAATAAATAATAAAAAAAAATTGAAATAAAATTTGATTTCTTTGTGACTAACTAATGCGGTTTCAATATTGATTCAATATACAGGTTGAAAAAAAAGATGAAAAAGGATAAATTTTTCAAAAACAAAAGTTTTCGAGGAAAGATCAAGATCAGGGTTCATTCCCCTCTTTTTTTCAGCATGCAAGTCTACTTTTACGTTGAATATGATTTTTTGTAAATTGTGGGCATGTCTACTCTCCGACCACGCATATTTTTTAAACGTCAGTCAATGGGATAACTATGTATACGCGTATTAAATTTCAAGTTCCTAGGTTAACTTTTGTGGCACACGGACATACATGTCTAAATCGACTCAGTTTTTGACGCTGATGCAGAATATATATACTTTGTAGGGTCTCTGACGCCTCCTTCTGGGTGTTGCAAATGGAAGAACAAACTTAGTATACCCTCATCACTGAGGCGGAGGGTATAATAACACAAGAGTTTATTTTTTGTTGGTATAAAATACACAAATACGTTTGTAAACAACATCTATGCAATGTGCAGGCATGCAGTCTCCAATGCACACATACACACACCCACATAAATATTATTTGGCATTTGAATTTTAATTGGATTAAAGTATTTAGCGGTTTTTCTATCAATAGGATCGAAAATTTTATTCTACACACACGCGCGCACACAGGAGTACACTTACGCAAACACTCTGGCGCTGTGTTGTGTCACTCGATTTTTGGCCAGTAGTACTCGTATTTGTAGGTTGGTTGTTGGAGCATTTTTGTTTTTTTGGTTTTTTTTGTTTTATTAGAAAAAACATTTTTGTATGCTTTTAATTAAAACGCGTAAGCACACGGTTAATTTATGACATCTCTTGCTAGTTCTTTGTTGTTTACGCTAAAATATAATTTAATTTTGACCGAGTACTAGAAAACACTTTTAACCTAATTAGAAGTCCCACCCAAACCACAATACACTCAACAGCAATGCCACCGCACCATGCCACCATACACTCACCCACACCCTAACTACCAACATTTGGTTGGAATCATTTTGACATTATTTTGAAATGTAAATAGGTAAAAAAACAGTGTTCCAGGCAAGTAAAGGTAATGGAGAATCATGACAATATATGAGCTCAAGTACAGGGAGTCTGCCGGGAAGGGATACTACGGATTACGAAATTGATGGTTTATTTTAAACACTTTCTTAAACAGCAGCATTGTCCTCAGCAGATGTTACAGTATGTTGTGGTCCACAAACCTTATGTTGGTACGTTTCTTCCTGCAAAAATCTTACAAAAGTGGCAGCAAAACGAACAAGTTCACTTCTCCGGGGGACACCCCGTATTTGTAGTCAACGTTGAAATATATGGGAGTAAATATCACCGCTTTGTTATTTGAAGAAAAATAATAATAATAAAAAGAAGAAGAAGACGACGAAGAAGAAGAAGAGGAAAACAAAAATTCCATCATTTGTTCACTGTTGACTCATATCAATATGAGTAACAACAACAAAAAAGAAAAACCATTACATAGCCCACACAATGGCAAGGCAATAAAGGTGCTTTCTTTTTTATTCTTTTTTTTAATTTACATCATCACGTCTATGAGCAGGAAATTATGATTATTATATTTTTACATTCTTTTGTGCTGTGTAAGCAATCAAATTGATGACGATTTCCTTTAATACCTTTAACACTGGCACACAGCATCATCAAATCAATGCGTTGTTGCAGTTGCAACACTTTTTCATAAAAAAGAAAAGCTTTACAAAAAAACCCGTTATCCCGAAAAAGAAAATATAACACGGAAGTATGAAAAACGTTCAGAATTTTTTTTTTTTTTTGTCATGAATGATTCTTAACAATTTGTTAAGGGATTTGTTAAAGAGAGAGAGAGAGAGAGAGAGAGGGGGAGATGGGTAAATGGAAAATATATAATATATATTGGAGGCATCAGTGCCTGACTAACGTGTATAACTAGCGTGTATAACTAGCACACAAGTAGTTTGGCTTCACAATAAATGGGAAGTTAGCGTATAACGATAGTGACAACAACAACAACATCTTTGCTACATTATATGGAAGGAGTGACACCATATAACGCTATAATTCATAAAAATGTCACGCAAGAAAAGTGCATAAAATTTATTGCATATATTTATGCTTAAGCTAATATCAGCAAAATCCAAGCATACATTTAGGCGTTTTACTAAAATACCATATTCTACAAAACGCGTTTATAGAGTTTTCTACTCAAATTTAAAATATAATACTCTCCACATAAGATGGAATGTATACTAAGTTTGTCATTCCATTTGCCACACCCAAAAGGAGGCGTCAGAGACCCTAGAAAGTAGATTCTTGATCAGCATTATAAACTGAGTCGATTTAGACATGTATGTCCGTATGTCCATGTGTCTGTCTGTTGTTGGCATTCTTACGGGCATAAATTTTGAGATATTCAGCTGAAATTTTCCAATTTTAATTTCTGCATGCAGGTTGATATTTAAAATGAGAAAAATCGGTCAAAATCCACGCCTACAATCGACAAAAATCCATATATCTACCACAAAAGTTAAGCTATTAAATTTAAATTTTATATGATTATTTGCAAGTAATGTGTTCAATGATTTGTTAAAAATGGGCGTGGTCGGAAAACATACACGCCCACAATCGACTAAAATATTTATATATGCCACAAACAGTGGCCTATGAACTTTCAATTTGGTGCATACATTTATAGTTATCCCATCCACCGATGTGCCAAAAATAGGCGTGATCGACTAACACACGCCCATAATCAAAACCTAGAGCTAAAACTAAAAGTAACTAAATATATAATAGTAAAAAAATATCAGATTTTTTACGAATCCTTCTTCCATACATTAGTACACAATGATTAGCATTTAGCAACATTGTTTCACATCAATACCAATCACAAGAAAATGAAAAATGAAAAATTTTAAAAACCCTTACGGTACAAGGCAAGGTGAACGTACCAAGAAAACGACAAAATATACATTGACTGTAAATGCACGTAAGCAAGGAAAGTTTTGACAATAATCGAAGAAAACAAAAAAAAGTACAAAACAATCGAAACTTGGAATGTTTGTCACGTAACAACAACGTTAGCAATTTAGGAATATGAATACGTATGCAATACGAATACGATAAAAAAATCCCCAAGCTAAGGACAACAACAACAACAACAACCAGCAATGTAAATGTTTCTTCAGAAACACAAAAAATTGAATCCTTAAAGACAAGATGTCAAGAGCAATGCCGTCAAGCAAAACTAACAAACACCGCCATTAAGCTTTAAGAATAAAGGGGAGCAATAAGAGTGGGGACCGAGAGAAAGGTACTGATTTTACCGTCATGTCTGCAGTATTAGTTTGTTTTACCATTATCCCTGCAAGTGTGTGTATGTGGCAAACGCTGGTAAAAGGTGGCTTCTGTGTATGCCTTGTGAATACAACGATTTCCTTATTTTGCTACTTTTAGTGACTTTTTTTTGTTTTTTTTTTTTTTTCTTTTTAAGTAAGAAGTTAGAATAACGTTTTGTATGCCGTTATTATTTAGTTTTTTTTCATTTTATTTTGAAAGAGAAAATCGATTTCGATTTTTACAACATTATGCGACAATTTTCACTTGGTGGCAACATTTGTGTCTCTGCTTGGAGTTGTTAGTATTTATGTTGCTTTTATTGTTGTTGTTGTTGTTGTTGTTTTTGGAATAAAAGGATAAACTTTATCGTTGGACAGAATTTCTCTACACTGTGTGCAATGCGAACGTGATGATTTCCATTTGTACAATTGTACCCGCTCACTTATCCCCCTTGCGCACCCCGTACTCTTTACATATTTTTACAATCATTTGTTGAATTTTTTTCTTACCTCTCTCAAGTGTTATTGAGGTTCGTCTTGGAAATTGTCTATTTTTAGGCTTTCGGTGTTTATCCTTTTTTGAAATCTTTTTCTTGAAAAATTGAACATAATAAATAAAATCTTTAAAATTAAAATCTTTTTATTCAAAAGTAAAAAAAATAAAAATGATAAATATAAAAAAATTAAAACTTTTATGCGAGTCATTTTCCATTCTCCATACACAGATTAAATTGCTTTAACATCTTGTACTGATAGCAGCAATTGTCTCCAAAAGACAATAAAATGCACTTATCGCATAGAAAGATCTTGTTTGCTGCTGCTGCTGGTACTATTTCCATTTCTATTTGCTGTCATTATATTGAATGCTTCTGATACTGATACTGATGGCAATTTGGCTGGAGTGTGTAGCTGGGAGCGTAATCAGAGTGTAAGAACTTTGCTCAAATGAATTGAACATAAATGATTTAGGACACAAAAAAAATCTCGAACAATGGATTTTTTTTTATTATTATTATTATTAATATAACGCAAAGCTCATAATGTTAGTAAGTATGTAAGTTAAGATCTAAGTACATTGTACTTGGTAATTGGATTAAAATGAATGCGCACAATTTACAAAGGATAATCAACATTTACGATACATTCAATTGATAAGAAACACAAGACATGAGTTGGTGATAATGAGAAGCCATATTATTAGTACCCATATCTGCGCGTCATTTAAGCATACACATATGTCGAGAAGTGCTTTTCTTCTAATAACTTAAAAAAAAAACAACTACATTTTAGAGTGACGTACACTGTATTAGATTTAAAATGACATTAAATAGCTTATATGGTATTCTAGTTGTTAAGCCCAGTCATTTCATGTCCATATTGAAAAGGTTGTAAAGGACAATAACAGGACAATAGCCGCCATGTTGGATTTAGTGCGATGTCACATATTGTATGGCATTCCACTTGTCAACATTTTTCATTTGAGACCCATATTGAATATATTACAAAGAATTATTATTTCACATTGTTCGGGCGGCCCCTATATTCAATTTTGTATAATGGCATTTCGCTGACGGAATTTTAATGGCGAAATCGTTCCGTACATACGACCTACATAAAACATAGATTGTGGAAAAATCAATGGTATACCATATTGTGCCACCATAATTTTTTATTTAGTACAACGCCACTTAGCCTATTATAGGTGTAAGACATTTCTATTTGATATCCATATTAAGTAGATTGTGAAAAATAGTAATTTAGCATTTCTAGGGCGTCCCCCATATCGCATAGCTTAAGTTATTCTAGTCATAAAGTCCTTTCATTTGATACCCATATCAGATACATTTCTATTCTTTGGGAGACCGCCATTTTTATACCCTGCACCACCCTGTGGAAAAGGGTATATTAAGTTTGTGCGGATGTTTGTAATTCATAAACGGCAAATGCCACACCCATCTTCAATTCAGAATCAAAATCTGAATCGATTTAACCATGTCCGCCTGTCCGTCTGTCCTCGTGTCTGTCCATCTAAATTTGTGCGCAAGCTACAGGTCGCTTTTTTTGAGATATTTTGATGAAATTTGGTACAAGCAAATATTAGCCCACAGGGGAATCCTATTAAAAATGGACCGGATTGAACCAATTTTAGAACCCTTCCTCATATGATATCCTATTCTTTTTTGAGATATTTCGATGAAATTTAATACGCGGAAAAGCATTGACCCAAAAATAAACCCTTTTGAAAATGGACCGGATTAGACCATTTTTAGAATTTTTTTTTTGATATCATGAATAAACAAAAAATAAAAAAAATTTCTGACTTATGTATCATTTTGAACTTTTTGAAAATACAAGTAGGTATAGAAAAATAAAATTTTTCATTTTTCAAAGAAAAAAAGAGAAAAATTAAAAGCAGTACAAAAAATAAAACTTTTCATTTATCAAAGGAAAAAATTAAATTGAATAATATAATATATCAAGTGGTGTAAAATGTTTGATGGTCGGGCTTGACCGACTATAATATTTTCCCTTATTATTATTTTACAATTTTAAGTATCCTGATTTTTATTGTGATTAGAACTCAATTGTCTGCATAGATTTTATGCGATGTGATTTTATATGATTTTTTAATATGATCTATGCGACGTTTTCGAAATATCGACAGCTTTCAAGTTGTTCATGAGGCTGCCATATTGGATTTAGTAACATGCCAACTACCTTGTGACACTCTACTCATTAAACTCTTTCATTTGATATCCATATCTTATAGAGCGTAGAGAAATTGGAATGGAGCCATTTTCTGATGGCCGCCATTTTGAATATATTGCATTATTTAATATACGACATACATTGTATTGTAATCGGAACCAGCAGTTGCGGCAAGTGTTTGAAGAGTCAATTGAAAAGTTCCCCTCTGACACTCTTGTCCGTCCGTCACATAGTTAAATACAAGTACAAGGAGTGTGTGTAAAAATCATACTCTTAACTATATCAATCCAAATATTTGATGATGATTTACAGTATTTTGCGGTAATCTTTCTCTCTCTCTCTCTCTCTATAACGCATTAAGTTAATCATTTCATAATATTCATATAAACTAAAACTTTAGCTAAATTGTTACTATAAAGCTAGAAAAAGAAGAAGAAGATTGTATAAATTCGATTATGCATATAACGGAATACCGAAAATTATACGATATTTCCTTTTAGAGGAAACTTAAAAAAAATAATAATAATAATAATTGAGAGAGGAAACTCAATTATTTATGTTTGTGCTCTAAAACCAAACTATTCGATGCTTGCTTATGCACATACACACACATATATCTATATTCCACCTCTTTCTGTTTCAATTTCTATTAGCTAAAGCTAAGCTGTTAATAATGTAAGTGTTTGGTAAGGATTTATTTAAAAAGCCAAAAGGAAACGAACAAAAATTAGTTTTGCAACTTATACACATTAGAGCAACTGCAAGGAGAAAGAGTGGGAGCGAGAGAGAAATGGTAAAGTTTGTTTATTGCATATTGAATGCAGAATAAGTGGAGCTCAACATAGTTTTCTGTTTTCTGTTTTTTTCTAGGAATAAAGCTTTTAACCAATTAAAGGGGATTTTTTTTTAAAAATTTTTCTTGAATGCTTTTTTATTGTTACAACCAGTTTGTTATATAAATACAGACGTGTGAAAGAGGTGGATTTTAAGTAATATATGAAAAATTGTTTAATGCAATAATATTTGTTTTTTCAGTTCAGTTATTGCCTAGCGGGCTTATTCGCTAAACAAAATCGTTTTCAATTACCCATCAGCGTAAATATATTACTACTGGACATTGATTATGTTTGCCTATGTTTGCCTATGTTTGGCAAAAAAAAAACACCGTTAGCGAAATATTATACAATAGTACATGTAGGGTATCTACATGTTCTTTGTTGTTTAGATTATGTTATTTTGATTAATTTTGTGACGGAGGAAAATCGCTACACTCATTTTCCTCTCACACAATCCTACTTGTATTATAGTACATAAATAGTTAATACTTATTTACATATAGATGTAAAGAAGAATTCATGTTAACTAGAGTATTATACAATTTTCTCGCATGCTACAAACGCGTCTTGATAAAGCAAGTTGTATTAGTTGATAAGTGTATTAATCTGGCCACTCCACTCAATCTCCGCGTCATCATACTCGAGTCACTATACGACAACTACCGATTCCAATATCTACGTGGAAAAAAAAACCTTCTGGTCGAATCGAAAAGCATGGATTCAGGGAGTTGTCTGTGAGCTATGAAAGTGTAAGCATCGATTCTGGGAGTTGACTGTGAGCTATGAAAGTGTAAGCATCGATTCAGAGATTGGACCGTGAGGTGTGTAAGCGTGAACATCGAACCCTTGGCTTGTAGCTGGGAAAGCAAGAAGACCTTAACGACAGACATACAAAGGGGAAAGAACCAGTTGCAAACTCAGAGGAAGACTTTTATTCTAGCCAGACTTTATTCTAGCCACAAGCTAAATAATCCGAGGGTCGACGGTGATAATCCTCGACAAGAGCTGGATAAACTATTATACACTTTGTTAAACCACACGTTCCGTACGGTCGATGGTGACAGTCCTCGACAAGAGGCAGATAACCAGATTACATTTGATGGTGACAAGTACCTCGAAGGCCACTGAGGAGTGGAGGGCTGGATAAATATAGTTGAAATAGTAATATAGATTTATCAGAGAAATAAATTGCAAGGGAAAAATTGAAAAGCGAGCGTTCCCCATTTATAAATAAATGTGCGAGTCACCCTGAAAACCGACGGCTTCAACCCAGGCTAAGAAAATCTCGTTACAATTTTTAAATGTCAATTTTGTATGAATTTAAAAAAATCAGAGTTAGTTGTCATGTTGTTAAAAAATAATTTGTTGTTCTTGAAAATAAAAAATAGTGAAAAAATAAAATATATAAAACAATAACTTTTATAATTAAACTAATTAAAATATATACAACAATAACTGTATCTATAATATATATTATATGAAGGGTATTATGGCACAGTTCTAAAATGTACTTTTCGTCAATTTTTGAGTGTTATAGACCTTATCACATCATCACTACCTTTTTTGGAACTTTTACAAGGACACTGTTTCTTCCAATATCTTTATACCCTCCACATAATATGGGAGAAGTTTGTCATTCCGTTTGTAACACCCAGAAGGAGGTATCAGAGACCCTACAAAGTTAATCAGCTTCGAAAACTGAGTCGTCTCTGTGTCCATTTGACCGTCTCTTGTTGGCTTTCTCACGGGCGTAAATTTTGAGATATTGAGCTGAAATTTTGTACAAACATTTTTAGTTTTTGCACGCAGATCGCTATTTAAAATGGGAAAATTCGTTTAAGAGCCACACCCACAATCGCCAAAGTTCTATCATATTTATAATTAGAGCAAAAATGGACGGAGACCCGCATACAATTTATGAATATTTTTTGTACGAAATCCGAAGTGGACTTTGGTATTTTACACCTTCTTAAAGGGCGTAATTAGGTATGTCCACCACACCCACATATATATACAGAGATTATTTACGTTCTTACATCACGTTAGTATTGCTTTAAGAAACCAAAGGAAAAATTGTGCCAACATATGTTGCTTTCCCTTATAAATGTTACAAATGTTTCCAGGCAATAACCCTAAAAATAGTTCGATCTGGATTAAATTTTTGCACAATTTTCATTTCAATGTCAAGTAAAGGGTGCCCCACAAGTCGCTAAATACATCAATTTTATGCCAATTTAAAAAACTTATCTCTAACACAACTATTTATATAAGGTACCCTGAAGATGGCAAGATACATTGCCGAAACGTTGGGACAGCAATAATAAGAAAAAATAATAATTTCATTTTGATTATTGTGTGCCCCTTGGCTGACATTAGAAGTTATTTACATACAAGACTTATCTTTCAAAAATTTCAAGACACAGTTTTTGTTTATTTCTGTAACAAGCAACATTCTTTTTATATGTTTGAGAGACACAAAGTGCGATACCGCAAATATTGAACGTTTTTTTCTTTCCAAGTAAAATATTTACCTTTAACCGCCAATCGATACCTTACCAGTTCATTACCGCAATGACAACTTTATTGTCATTTATTGGTTTCTCTATACGTACCCGTTGCTTCTTACTTCCTTCTGTTTAGGCAAACAAGCACAGGGCTGGATATATGTGTAGGTATATATGTATGTATGTATGTATAAATGTATGTGTGTGCTTTTTTATGTATTTATTTTTGACTGTACAGTGCATTACAAGCTTGCTCAGTAAATTGTCGCCGGCTACGTGACCACAATCCCAAATAAACTCACCGAGATTAACAAATCGAACATTTACAAAATTTAACAAACAACAACAACAACAAAAGCAAAATATGTAATATAGCGACTGTAACAACAGTAATAAATAGTGGAAGAGGGAGAGAAAGAAAATGAAAAAACAACAATTTTCAATAATAGGACGAGTTCGGTTATTCGGGGAGAACTCATTTGTAATCAATGGAAATAGTACCGCACGATCATTAAAGTGATTTCAAAATGAAATAATTTCTTTGTAGTATTCTCCTCTACGCTTTTCTTACTTCTTTAATATTTCATAAATCTTTCGAAAGCTTTCAAACGCTTTAACATTTTATTCCATTCCGCATAAAGGATTTTCTTCTCACCCTTAATACAAGATACGTTTATAAGTAATGAAAAAATTCACCATTTTTTTTTTTTCAACACATTTTTCATTAACACTTTCTTTCAACACAATATGTTTTCAGAGAGATATACAAGTATATGCACACACATACACACACACACACACACACACATATATATATATATATATATATAGTATATAATCTGACACATTGAGTCTGTTTTATAAAAGATTGCTTAGAATAAGCAGCTTAACATACACACGCGCGCACACATTTTTATATGCATACAACACACACAACTAGAGTTTAAAGGTTGTTAAGCATTTACAGGAAAAAAAGCAACATAAGTATGTTATTGTTGTTGTTGTTTTCCTTCATTCTAATTCTTCTCCCTAATTCTTCTTATTTTTGTTGTTTGTGTTTTTACCCCCTGTCGTTGTTGTTGTTGTTGTTGTTAGTTCAGACTCAATAATAAAGTAACAATAACAGCACAAGTGCACAGATATCCAGAGCTAAACTAAGCCATACGTGTACATAACTTCATATAAACGGTGAATATGTATATAAAATTATGTACATACGGGTGCTATAATGTTATATCCTTCATATATGAACACATTATGAGAAACGACATTCCTTTGAATGTAAAAAATTTTCAAAATGAAATGGTATGAACGTTTGTTCGCCTGTATGTTTCTTGTTGGCCAGTTACATGTGCGTGTGTACATATTATTGATTATAATACTAATCCCATTGTTGTTTTTGTTGTTATTATATTATAACAAAAAAATTTTGTTTTTATTAACAATAATTGACTTGTTGTTTCTGTATTGCACTTAGTGCAGTGGGCACAAGATCATAAGATCATTGCACTAAGTGCAATACAAAAACAAAAAACTGTGTACAGAAATGATAGATCATTATAACAAATTTAAACAAAATAAGTGATTTGTTTGAGTCATAAGTAGATGAGTACTGAGTATAATTGTCTGTCCGTCTGTGTATAGCAATGACTGAGAAAATAGATTTAAAACTTGGCACAACGGTTGGTGTTGAAACTAAGCAAAATCGAAAGCAATCCAAGAAAGACGGACGGATGGACACCACCATTATATTTATATATGCGCTGAATTTAAGAAAACCAGCTTCACTTATATGTTCGTGTTTTTTATATTCAATCATAAAAACTTATGATGTCTCCCCCACCCTCTCTCTCACACTCTCTCTTACACTCACGACTTTTTATCAAGAAGTCACATGAAGTTTAGTTTGATTCAGTTTTTTGTGTATATTTTTAAAATATTTTCTCTTTTTCATTTTGTTTTTATTTTTTCTTGCACAAGTTACGAAGTGTTGTTGTTGTTATGTCATGGACTCCTTTTAAGTTGCTTGCTGTGCTTTATTGCTTCTCATACCGCAAACAAGCGAAAGGAGTTGCTTAAAAAGCTGCATGATATTGTTCAAGTTGGTGTCATGCATAACAATTTAATAACCAAGTGTTGTTGGTGACGAAGTTACAGTAAGTGTACCCGTAGTAGTAGCAGAAGAAGGCAAAGTTTCGTTCAGTGTTGTTTTCTTTTTATGATAATCTCTCTACTCGCATAAAAGCCTTGGTGGTGTCGTGATAATCAAATCAACTTAAACTTTTTGCCAGATTTGAAACATCATTTTCGAAAAGGGTCAGAGAGAGAGAGGGTGAGAGATGTAAATACTTGACTTATTAAAAAATAATTCGAGTTAATAAGGCATCAGTATTACAAAAAACATGTAAGAAACCTAAAAAAGACTCCCTCCATCCTAAGGTGCAAGTTTTGAGTGTGGGCGTGGCAGGTGCCTAATTACGCATTCGCAAAGTGCGTGTAATCCGTATTAACTTACAAGTCAGATTATATATGAAATAAATGTTTTGTAAATTGTGGGCGTGTCTATAACCCTAACACACACATTTTTTAAAACTTTGATGATGGGTGGACACATGTAACAAACTTGAATTTCATAGGTCAATTTCTTTCAATCTACCCCGCCCATTTTAAAAAATCAATTGTTCAACTTTATAGATAAATTTTGCCGATGATGAGCGTTCTGCGTACAGGAAAACCGATGCATAACGGATGGATATGTCTAGATCTATTTATACTTTGTAGGGTCTGTGAGGCTTCCTTCGGGTGTTGCAAACAGAATAGCAAACTTGGTATACCATCATCCTTAGAGGTGGTGGGTATAAGAACAAGAAAAGTGACAAAGAGAGAAGGGAACAAAAACATAGACACAGACACAAAAATCAAAACCAAGGGATATTATAATTAATTCATTCTTTTGAGATGATAATAAGCATTGAAAAGGACTTTAAAAAAGCCAAGTCAATGAGAAAATTATGGCTAAAGTCCACAATTCTCAATAGTTTTCGTTGAAACTTAGGTCACAGTCATTCTAGGTACAAAAATGTTCAAATGAAACAATATTCACTTCAATCGGACGATGTTTACTGTTTTGCCACTTTTCGGGGTCAATTTCAAATTTTTGTAAAATGGTGAATTATACGAAAATTCAATTTTGAAGGTATTGTGAAGGTTTTGGTACCAATCAATAGATTTTGAAAATATAAGTTCATTGAGACATGTTTGAGCTTGATCGTACCACTGGCACAGCAGTTGTGTTCATTTTACAAAAGGCTTGTGACACAGAGATAACTTTTTTGTGTGAATTATGTCCAAAATGATTTTTTTTATAACTAAATCAAATCAAATTAAATTAAAAAAAAAAAAAACGTTTCATTTTCATGCAGCTTCATTAGCATACAATTGGTTGAAAGTGGTTTCTTTTGAAATTCTCGTGAATAAAATTTTTCCAACATTTTTTTCTTTCTGATTCATTTCCTTTTCTCCACTTGACTGGTGCATAATGGAGTCGCTTCATTCCCTTCCCATGACAGCGATTCTTTGTATACGTTTTCATAATGCTAGACAGAGAAAATATACTCTGTTGGATTCTAAATTATGGTAAATTTATTCATGGCGAAGGATTCGTTTAGTCTGCTATCGATGAGCTGTTGATAGAAAACAAAATATAGTGAAATTGTTTGGCATTTAAAACATATTTTTTTAGAATGAAGAAAAAGAAATGCTTTATTTCAGTGCAGAGCAAAGCTGATATGGAAGATTAAACAAAACGCATGCCGTAAAAATAAATTTATTTAAATCCTTTAAATTTTGCGTATTGACCATTATTTTTAATGATGTTAAGCTTCTGATGCATGATTTTTATATGTTTGCCATTCTAGTGTTAATTACATAAATTATTTAATTACACCGCATTTCATTCACTGTCACTGCCGGTAAAACCATAACTTACAATATTTACACTATTCCCTATTATTTTTGTTTGTATGTCTGTTGCCTATATTTGCACTGAAACATGCATAGGAAGCAAGTAAAAATATTTTAGTCGGTCAAACGCGACCATTTAATACCCCCACACCTCTTAGCCCCTTAAATTATGCTACAATTAGTTTAGTTGCGTCAGTAAACGCGAGGCACCACCATATAAGTTACTTTGTGAAATAACATTATAAGGGAAGTGGTTCTAAAAATGGTGCGATCGGGTTCAAATTTGGCCCAGCCAAATATAAAGCTAAATAACTATTCTTCACTAAATTTTGTCCAAAAACATTAAGAATTGCGATTTTTTGCCATATATAGACTTTTATTTAATTGGGATCTTATATGAAGAGGTGGTCCAAAAATGATTCAATTCGATCTATTTTCAATAGGGTTCTTGTTTGGGCTAATAAAAGCCATTGTGCCAAATTTCATTGAAATATCTCGAAGAATACGACCTGTAGATTGTGAAAAAATTTACATGGACAGACAGACGCGCATACGGACAGATGGACATGGTTAATTCAATTCTGCTTTCGATTCTGAATTGATCGGTATAATTGAAGGTGGGTATGGCATCTGTCGTTTAGGAGTTACAAACATCTACACAAACTTAATATAACCTTTGCCACAAGTGATGCAAGGTAAAATAATAATAAATTAATGAATTAAATCATTTAATAAAAATTTTACACTCGATGTCATATCTGGGCAACAAGCAATAATGCAAAAAAACGTGCATTCAACATAAGCACCAGTACTAGTGTCGAAGGGCGAGGGCAAAGACACAAAGAAATGTATTTAAATAATATTTTAATAACAATTTGTCACTTTAATTGAAATAATTATTCACAATATTCAAACGTTATAGTTTAGTTTACTGCGGAACCGTAGATTTATTGGTGAAAGTTGGTTGTTAAACAAAGAATATTTTGTACCCTCCACCTTGGTGATGAGGCTATAATGGATTGCTATTGCTTTTGCAACCCTTAGAAGGAATCCTCGGTGACTGTACAAAAGCATCCGAGTTGATCTAGACGTTCCTGTCCGTTCTGAAACTGTTTGTTGTTGGAACTCTCACGGTCGTAAATTTTGAGATATTTAGTTGAAATTTTGTACCAATATTTATAATTATGGCATTTATCGGTGTACCAAAAATGGATGTAATTGTACAACGGATACGCCAAAAATTTTATATACAAAAAAAAATTTTATGACATTTAAGTTGTCACATATTCTTGAGATTGTGTGTAAGTGGAGGTGGAGGGTATTTGAAATTAGGCCCAAGCTAAATTGAGTGTTTTTTGAAAGGCTGGATAAACTTTAAAGTCTAGATCACAACTTTTATAAAATATATTTTTGGGGTCTCAAATAATGGAATTTTTTAAACACGACAGCTTTTAAAGAGCTGGCTAAAAAAATTGATATTTTTCTGCCCATTATACATGGACTTGAACCATTTTCAAACGTTCAGTAAATTTGTTGGCCCTTGGCATACAAAGCAATAAATTGTTCTTAAATATTTTAGAACGCATTTTGGGCACATTTGATATGCTGAGTTTGAATCCGAATCTAAAATCAGTTATTTTTCTGATTTTTAGGCTGAGAATGTTTGAAAACGGAATTTGGTCATTTTTCGAACGTCTTTAGTTCGAATTTCGATTTAAGGAGAAAGAACAACAGCTTTATCAAATGTCATGCTCATCGAATTTACAACCGCGAAGCTCATTCACAATAAATATTAAAAAGCTCGTGTCTTTGAGGTTTTTAAAACTTTTTAAGCTTTAAGTTGATTTCCAAAAGCTTAACAACAAACCCAAGTTAACTTAATAAACTTAAAGTTTCCCACTTTAATAAAACATTGAAAGTTTAAAAGAATTTCTTGAAATAGATTATAAACATTATTATTAAAAAAAAAGTAATAATCATTTATTGATAATATTTTAATAATTTTTTTTTATTTATTTCAATGAATTTATTGCAAGATACAAAAAAAAGTTTGCTAGACTGGCTATGCCCTTATATAAATGCTTGTCTGATCATGTTTAATCAAGTTCAAACATAATATAAAGTAAAGAAATATAACACACAACATAACATAACATAAGACACAACATAGAATATAACATAACGTATAAATATGATGGTAGCGATGGTTGGTCTCCTAGATTGGGCGCACACCTAAAATAGACCTTTTTATTATTATACGCTACACTTGTGGCACTTTTTAAGGATGTTTACACCTCCTAAACATCAAATGCCACACCCACCTAAAATCTGAATCGATTTTAAATTATCCGTCAGTTAAATTTGTGCTCAAGTTCAGGTCGAATTTTTTGAAACTTTCTTTTTGCCATAAAATTTACTACAAAGATATGTTTTGGGCCAAAAAGGAATCTTATTAAAAATGAACAATTTTTAAAGACCCTCCCCATACAACGACCGGTTATAATGCAGGCCTTCAAGTGGCAAAAATCGCAAAATTTTATATTCTGTGAAAAAATTTGGTGGAGAATAGTTACAAAGCCAAATTTGGACTTGATGGAACCATTTTTAGAACTCCTTTCCATAGAACGAGATTTCGCTAAAAGACTTATATGACAATATGTTGCATTTACTTAATACCCTACACAATGTAGTGTAGTCCGGCTGTAACCGATTACAACATTTTCACTTATTTATTTAAGATATTAACTGTAATCTCGTCTTTAAATATTATATATATTTTTGCGAGAGTACGTGTAAAAAGTCTTACCTTTCGCGTACACCGCCCAACTAATCAACGAGTGTAATCACTTAGGAAAAGTGCTTAATCATCAATTAAGATTTGAAGTCAAATAAATGTAGTTTTATATACTTAATGTATTTGCATATAATTGTGCAACAGGGATACGTAGGCTTCTGTAATTGCTCGGATGCAAACACATACACACACACATTCCACACACTCCACTTGAACAAATTTTCCGACAACAATGCAGTTAAATTTGATCAGTGTAAATATATAATTAAAGGAAAATAACATTTTGACACACATCCATGCACACGCACGTGTCGTAGGTACATTCATAGTAACTTTCTTTACCTTGCCGGAAAGATTTCCAAATGGTGTGTGGTACGGTGAAGAACACACTTTTCTGCAAAACATGCATTTTATAAAGATTCCTCATAATTAAAGTACAATAGTGCGCAAGAGTGAATATTTTTATACCCTCACCCAGAAGGAAACGTCAGAGGCCCTACAAAGTGTAAATATTCTTGATCAGCATCAAAAACTGGATCGATCTAGACATGTATGCCCGTGTGTCCACACACAAGTTACAATAAACCGTACTTCACGTAAGAAAATAATTTTAAATTAAAAAAATAGGTTAACAGCCACGCCTAAAATTGTGAAAAATCTCTCACAGTTGACCTTTGGTGGACCAATAATAATAATTAACAATTTGTAAAATGTATCTCTAAATGTACGGAAAATAGGCGGGCATGACCATTTATAAAAACTAGATTTTGTGCAATTTTTTCGATCTTTAAAGTCAAATTTTGATTCATACTTTAATGGATGCTAAAAGAGGGCGAAATAGTGTAGAAGACACGCCTACATTTTAAGTATAGATATAAAGGGTAAAACAGATGTAGCGTAGTTTTTTTTTTTACTTTACCAAGCCAAAGGTGAAAAAATACCTAAAACGTTTTTTCCTGACGAGCGGTATGTACTGGAATTAGATTTCTACTTAAGGAATCTAGAATGTGTGCAGGTATTCAAATTTTAGGTACAACTGTGTATGTTAGTGCAGGAAAATCGGTAATATTAAATCACACCAGTGGCTGCCAACCTTTTTTTTAACAAGAACGCCGCAATTTTTATAAAAAATATTTCCAAACCTAAAAATTTGTAAAAATTATAATTATACATATATATATATATATATATATATATATATATATATATAATGTAAAGGAGGTGGACAAAATAATATAAACACCATGCAACACAGTATATTTTATTACATTTTAGCAGCATTACGACTTTATGTACTGCACAGTTGTAGGTTATATTCCAGTGTTCTGCGACGATTAAAACAGGCGATCGGTGAAATGTGTCATCTCTTAGACTGAAGACAGAAGAGGGTGCTCGGTTAACTGTTAACGCTTGTGAGGAAAACAGCTGAATTGTTTAACGTTTCATTAGCGACACTATCGCACGGTAATGACAGCATACACAAAACATGCTAAACCATCATCGGCGAAGAGGAGTAGTGAGCGTAATTCAAAGTTAACCGACGAACATTAAAAAGCATTGTGGCCAGATAACATAATACTACCGTTAAAAAACTAAAAGTGACAGCAAAATTATTCAGACACTGTACGGATCTATTCCGCAAAAAATTGCAGCTGTTTTAAAAGTGAATGGTGGCTCAACACTTTATTAATAAATAAATATTGTGCAAATCTGTGGTGTTCATATTATTTTGTCCATTTCCGGTATATTATTTTATTGATTGAAAAATAATATAAAAAAAACAAGTAAGAAAACTAAATTTGGCTTAAGCCAAATCTTAAATACCCTCCACCTCCACAACGGTGGGCGTGGCAAATATATATATTGGGTCCTCTAATAGTGTATGTAATACGCATCAGCTTGCAAGTCTACTTTTACGTTGAATATGGTTTTTGTAAATTGTGGGCGTGTCTATTATCCTACCACGTCCATTTTTGGCACGTCAGTAGATGGGATAACTATGTATACGCGTACCAAATTTTAAGTTCCTAGGTCAACTTTTGTGGCTGTACAAAATTTCAGCTCAATATCTCAAAATTTACGCCCGTGAGAGTGCCAACAACAGTCGGACACACGGACACACGGACATACATGTCTAAATCGACTCAGTTTTTGGCACTGATCAAGAATATATATACTTTGTAGGGTCTCTGACGCCTCCTTCTGGGTGTTGCAAACGGAAGAACAAACTTAGTATACCCGCATCACTGAGGTGGAGGGTATAACAAAGGCGTCAAAAATAAACAGAAGTCACAAGTGGCTGCTGGAGTCGCAGTTTTGCAACCGCTGGCTCGAATATTGGTTTACTGGTACACAAGTGTACAAAACTATTCCATTTTCTTGTTATCCTGTGATCAGGTGTAATAACACAATATATGTTTTTATAGATAATGAAGCATAAGTAATGGATCCCCAGTCCTTAATTGAACGGAATGGTCCACTTAGTAATGCTGTTACTTTGTATCTCACTTGATGTGTAATATAGTGGAGTGGTGGTAAATGGCAGCAACACGTGCTTAACAGCTCGCGATTAATATTACACATACATACGCACAACTGTGAATGAGTGACAGAACAGCCGCTTATACAAGTACATGCAATGCTACACTAAAGCGGTAACCATTTTAACTACCATCTAATGTTAAAGCAGTAACTAGCATTTTAAATAATTAATTAACAGTAGCAAACATTGTATAATACTTCGATCCCTACCCCGAAATATCGTACAACACCCATGCGCCTTGTTAGCCACGTATACATACGTCAGGTATTCTATACATGCAGTTGTTCATTTTGATAATTAAGTGTTTGGCGGGTTCTTTTGTGACTATGTTACCAACAACAATAGCAACAACATTATCAGTTATGCTTTTTTTGTTTTTGCTTTTGTTTTCTGTTGATGATTTTATGCTTTACGGTAATTTCTGGAATTTACATTCCTTGCCTTCCTTTCTTTATTATTAGAAGGTTACCAGAACATTTGCACTCCTTGAAAAGTTTAGTCTACAAAGATGTTTCACACAAGAAGGACGCTAGTTGCTAATACATAATTACGGCGATCGTTCAAGTTAAGAAATAATGTTTCCAAAATTATTATTAATACTGGCGAGCTATTCTATTAATACAAGCTTATCGAAATTACATAATTGTAAGTGTATTGTGTGGTTGTAAACCAAAGGAAAGCAAAAGAGAGTGAAAGTGACAACATTAACCCTCAAAGGACGGCCTTTAATTATCCATACAAACCAAAATTCAATCAATCAAAAGCAACAGTTTTTCCAAATATTTTCAAAACAAAAACAAAAAATTATACCGTTAGAACAGAAAAAATGTCTATTTTGCAAAAAAAAAATATAACGTTTTGATATAAAGTTTTGAAAATACGGAAAATATACAATTTTTACATTAAGATCGAGATTTTTTCCAAAAAAAAAATTTTGATATTATCAATATAAATATATTCAAATAATTGGGTATTAAATACGTAGAAAGGAGGGTCGACCGTCAAAAATTCACTACTTATGTTTTCAACAGGATTTTAAATCAGTTAAAAAAATATGAAAAAATCAAAGTAGTTAAAAAATCAGTTATATTGCCTGTATCTACATATTGGAGTTCTTATTTAACCAAATACATGGGCAGACACTTGTCCGTTGCTAGAAAGACACGTACAAGAAATATGAAAACACAATTATTTAGTAAACGGAAGTCTAGCGTTATAACTGAGTTTTATAGACACGAAAATAATATATTTGTTATTCTCTCCTGCCTCCTCTCTCACTATATTCGCAAAAAAATTATCTTAATCAAAATCTGGAAATACGTACACACGTAGTGTCATATATTTGGAAGCATTGAATTGTCGAATGTCACAGTTATCAGAGAAATTTCATTTGGTTGGTAGGCAAGGCAAACAAAAGAAGAATTTTCTTAGCGGAAAAGTTACATCCGTTTACACCAATTGCTTGGTAGCTGAGTATTTTTGAAAAGGATCAAATTCTGCATTTATTAAGATTCAATTCATTTTGACTTTGCGACAACACGACCGTCTCCATAACAAAGTTTAAGTGAAAGCAAGTGAATACAGATAAATTTAAAATATTCTACGCACCTATACGTAATCGGTAGGCATGGCTTACGTGCAATTACGAGCACCCCCTGAAAATAGAGTTTACTGCTCAAAATTCTTTATTTTTGTAAATTGTAGACGTGTCCGTTATGCAATTCCGCCTACATTTTTACACGAGAGTATACAAACAATTAATTAAATATATGTACCATGAGAGATTTTTCACAATTGGGGGCGTGGCTGTTAATCGTATACATCTTCCAATACAGAAATGTATAACATATCAAATCACAATTCGATTTCTAGGCCCGATTAGGTTTTTTGTAAAATATGGACGTGTCTGTAGCCCGGATCCGCCCATTTTAGCTACATCGATTAATGATCTAATTTTAACAATGTTTTTTGACTCAACTTTCGTGTGAATGCAAGAGATTCTTCCTTGTAGTGGGCGTGGCATTGTATATACTTGATGCCTCCGACAGTTGCATACGTAACGAGAAACTTGGCATACTAACCACCATTGGTAGCTACCGGTGCTTGTAAACATTTTTAAAGTAATAGGCGTGTTTCGCTTAAAAAAAGTCCTTTTTCGTATCGAATTATTCAAACAATAAAATATTTAGATATAAGATGACTCTGCTAGCATTTCTTTCGCGCATAATTGTATTTTTTAATAAAATTTTCTCAGTTAATTTGTACAGGATTCCATTGTATCCCATTCCATAGTAATTGAATAACTAAATAATCTGTCAGTCTGTCTAGACAACATTTTTGTTCGTGTATATATATATATATATATGTGTGTATGTGTGTGTATGTGTGTGCGTACGTAATTTATAAAAATAGCAACAACTTTAGTTTTTTTTTCACTTCCTGCATTTGAAAGAAGGAAAGTCTAGAAAAGAAGTTTTTTTATCCAAATACCAAACATTCTATCGTACTGTTTCTCCGTACTATATAAAGCGATAGTCAGCCTACCGCAAAATGATGTGTAATTTGTAAACTTATTCTACGTGTTATTGTTGTTGCTGCTGTTATTAGGAACGCTTCATAATTTGTTTATGACATGAGATCCTAAACATAGACGTTTGACCCAAACCCTAACATACAAACGCTGATTATTTCATGGAACATATATTTAATAGGAGTTGTGTTGTTACGTTATACATATATACGTAAATAATAGGAAAGAAATGATTCCTGTAGAATGTTTTTTCTCCTTTTTTTATACCCCCTACGTAAGATGTGAGGGTATACGAAGTTTGTCATCCCGTTTGCAATAATCAGAAGGAAACGTCAGACACCCCACAAAGTATATATATTTTTGATCAGCATCAAAAACTGGATCGATCTAGATGTGTGTGTCCGTGTGTCTGTCTGTTGTTGGCATTGTCACAGTCGTAAATTTTGAAACATTGAGCTAAAGTTTTGCATTTTTGATTTCTACGCACAAATCGCTATTTAAAATTATAAAAATCGGTCAAATTCCACGCCCACAATCGACAAAAACATATTTTTCTCCCACAAAAATTGAGCTATTGGTTTGAAATTTAGTACACCCATTAATAATTAACCCATCCATCGATTTGCTAAAAACGGGCGTGTTCGGATAACAGTCACGCCCAGAATCGACAAAAATCTATACATCTGCCACAAATATTGACCTATGAACTTGAAATTTGGTACTCATATCTATAGTTATTCCATTCATCGACATGTCAAAAATGGGCGTGTTCGCCCACAATTTTCAAAAAACATACTGAACGTAAAACTCGACTTGCAAGCTGATACGTTATACATACCCTATTAAAGGACGTAATATATGTATATCTGCCACGCCCACAATTGTAGATGTGGAGGGTATTTAAGATTTGGTCTAAGCCAAATTTAGTTAGCAGTTAGATCAAATGATAGATCACATAGACAGACAACAAATGCCACACTCACCCTTAGTTATACCGAATTATTTTCTGTTTCGCATTATTCAAGTCTGTCTCAGGAAATTTTAGTATACGGACATGTGTTGGGTAAGTTTAGTTCCTTTTAAGAATCCCTTCCTATATAAAGAAAGTCTTTATATGGAAATAATTTGCATTTCATAATATTATTTGACAAAATTTTGTCACGAGTAGTTATTTAGCTTAATAAATGGTTATATCGAATTTGGACTCGATCGGATGATTTTTAGGACCCCTCTCCATACAGCGCTATTGCACGAAGAGACTTTTATGGCAACGCTTAGCATTGTATAACAAATTGTTGTTGTTGTTGTTGTTGTTGTTATAGGATGGTGAAATGCCCGAGTATAACCGAGTATTGATTAATTTTTTCTTTTTTAAGTTGATCCAAAATTTAGCGGTCCTATCAATAATGTAACGGTACCTGTAGGTCGCGACGCTATGCTTACATGCGCTGTATATAGTTTAAATAATTACAAGGTCAGTGCTAATAATTAAACGAAACACAAACGGACGAGTTATGTTGTTAACCTCTTTCCATATCATGCACTCAGATCGCTTGGCTGCGTGTAGATACTCAAACCATACTTACCATACATAACCACGTATTAACCAAAAATCAACGCATGACCATTAGTCACACCGAATATCGTATTTGGCAGTTGCGCATACGTGATGTAAAGGAATCGGATCGTGGCTGGTATATGTGTCAAATTAATACAGATCCCATGAAAAGTCAAGTGGGTTATTTGGATATAGTTGTTCCACCGGATATCGTTGACTATCAATCCAGTGCCGATATGTTGGTGGAAGTAGGTGGAAATGTTACCTTCACCTGTACAGCAAAAGGTCTGCCCAAGCCGTCTATTACGTGGAGGCGTGAA
The DNA here is from genome assembly GCA_963971445.1 of Ornithomya chloropus. Lineage (NCBI taxonomy): Eukaryota > Metazoa > Arthropoda > Insecta > Diptera > Hippoboscidae > Ornithomya > Ornithomya chloropus. The sequence goes on from OZ020530.1 coordinate 53,574,855, forward strand.
AGTGATTTAATGTTGTACAAAAAACAAGAAAAACCCATTTACTCGTGGGGGAGGCAAAATTTAACGCTGTGGCAAGTGCAGCCCCAACAAGCCGGCGGCTATCTATGCATAGCAGGCAATGGTGTACCGCCCAGTGTCAGTAAACGTGTAACCTTATTAATTAATTGTGAGTACAAGGCGTTCGGAACTACTCCAGAGGGCCTCACTAGCATTTCACTGCCAAAAAAAAAACGTTTTCAAAATTTTACCAAAATTTCGATTTACTTACATCATCAATTATTATATTCTCTGTAGTTTTCCGGACACATTTCAAGTTGTCCTACATAGGGGACTCCCCGAACAGAAATGCTTTCAATATGTTTCATTAAAAATTACAGATCCTCCTATTATTTGGACGCGTTATCACACCATTTATCTAGATTATGGACAATCAATAAAATTAGAATGCATTTCCGAATCGTATCCAATATCACATAACTACTGGCTGAAAGATTCCCAATTTATTCAGGAAGGTACCTTCGAAACGGTTAAGAATGCGTACAATTTCAAGGTAGTGATGAGTTTAACGATTGGTCCGATGAAAGCGAAAGATTTCGGTGACTATAAGTGTGTTGCGAAAAATCCAATAGGTCTTATGGAACAATCGATTAAATTATATCGTAAGTGATTGATATTAGTGAACTTTACATAAATTTCTAATTTATTTCTAGGCAAAAGTAAACATGTCTTGAATCATTTATATCAGACCAGCAATCGTAACAATCAATTAATTGTGATTGAAGGTAGCGAAACATTTATTTTTATTATTTAATTATACAAATAAAAGTATTTTTAATTTATTTTAAAATAATTTTTCGTATATAAAAAAAATCTACAGAACTATTTTCATAAAAAAAAAATGTACAATATATATATTATGAGAATGTTTTTTTATAGCCTTCACCACTTGTGGCAAAGTTTGTGAGGATGTTTGTATCTTCCAAACGGTTAATGCCAGCCACATACCTAGATAACCAATTATACCGATCGATTCAGAATAAAAATCTGCAACGATTTAACCATGTCCGTCTGTCTGTCCATGTCCAAGCAAATTTATGCTTAAGCTATAGATCGTATTCTTTGAGATATTTCGATGAAATTTGGTACAAGGACATGTATGTGTCTAAATCGGATCATTTTTAGAACTCTTCCCCATATAAGATTATATTATAATGGAAATCTTTATATGGCAAAAAATCGCAATTCTTAAAGTTTTTGGACAAAATTTGGTGAAGATTAGTTAATTAGCTTTCTGTCTGGATGAGCCATATTTGAACCCGATCGGCTTATTGACACAACTGACAGTGGCCCTCGTTTATTGACACAACTAAACTAATTGTTGCATAATTTAAGGGGCAAAGTGATGTGAGGCATTAATAGGTAGGGCTTGACCGTCTGTGACGTACTTACTTGTTTTTTTCTTATTTCATGTTTCAGAATTCATAACCAATGCTGGCGCGGGACAAAATCGAATTTTCAATAATTGCTACTTAACAAAATTTTTTGTACTACTTACTTGGATTGTAAGCATAATTGATGCAAACTTGAAAATGTAAAAATGTTTTTTAAACTTTTTTTTTATTACTCGCATATTTCGCATATTGTGTAATTTTGTAATAAATTATAAACTAGTTAAAAACCGTACTAATCGTAAACGTATGTTTCAATAAATTTTCCTACAAAAAATATCTATTTTGTAAATTTTAAAATATTTGCATAATGAAATAAACGAAATTTTAGTTTCACAATACGTGTACAATTTTGCAATAATTGTAGATTTAATAAAAAGCCCATTTTACTAAACATTTTTAAAGTTTAGAAAATTTAAAAATAAAGAAGTGACACAAAATACATTGCTTTGAAAAGTTGCTCTAATAAGAAATGAAATACAATAAATTGTCAATAATAGTAAGTGTTTCGGTTATTTATAAACCGCAAAGATTTTTCATTTTAATTAATTAAACTTTCTGCTTATTAACTTATACTTTATTGAAGTAACGTTGAAAACTGAGCAATTAAACAAAAGTGAAAAAAAACATGTAAACATAAAACAAACATAAACCTTATCTACCTTCTTGCTAAGCTTCAAAGTTTAAAAGTTTAAATACAATGAAAGAAAATTATAAGCATAGAATATATTTTATATTTATAGTTAACGTTCTAGTCTGTATCTACTGTATGTATGTATGTATGTATGTAATTAAGTTTATATTGATTTAGTTTAAAGTTAATCCAAGTCACCATTTCAGCTACAGATTTTCTTCTTCTACTTGTCTTCAGGAGGAATTCAATCAACTTGTGGTGGTGGTGCTGCTGCTACTGGTAGCAGTTGTTGTTGTTGTTGTTGTAGCAGCGGAAGAACAATGATCATTACTAGAGCTGGCATCGATATGAGACTTTAACTCCATACTGGGCACATTAATTTTCGGCGGCAAGATGGCACCCTTGGCTTTGGCCAATTTGTTCCGTTGCTCATAGATTTCATTAATCAGTTTCTTAACAAAAGGATGCTTAAATTTGCCAGCTGTGGAATCGAAAAACTCCTGATGTTTCAGCAAACAATTGTCACGTTTCTCATATTCAAAAGCCTGCATAACCATATCCAAGCGGTCCAAATCTTTAACGAACTGCGACTCGGCACTTTCACCCAACTCGTATTCCTACAAACCATACAACAACAAAATGCTTCATACACATAAAACACATAATTCCAATTTGGCCAACTCACTTCAAACAGTTCCATGATACGTTTACCTCTGGGCTCTATCAATTTACAAATATCCTCCATAGCCTTAAACTCCATGGCTCTCTTGTCCACTTTGGAGACACCACAAAATGGTGTAATATCACCCACCAAGCTTTCAGCCAAATCATGCACCAAAGCCAATTCCATGCAACGCGTTTGATTGAGACCTTCGCTGCCATCCAACAGAAATGTTAAAATACTCATACGATACATATGACCCGAAATTGATTCGCAATCGTTTACATCTCTTAGCACCCATCCGGTACGTTTTATATGCTAAATATTTAAATGAAAATCAATTAATATTTTTTCATACCGCAAGGAAATGCTACAACTTTCAAGTTGAAATTGTCGTCTGTCTGTCCATGTACATTTGTGCTTAAGCTACGGGTCGTATTTTTTGAGATATTTCGATGAAATTTGGTACAAGGACATGCATTCGTCCAAAGAGAAACCTTACTAATCCAATCATTTTTAAAACCCCTCCCTATATGAGGTTCTATTGTAATAGAAATCTTTATATGATAAAAAATTGCAATTCTTTATATTTTGAGACAAAATTTGGTAAAGATTAGTTAATTTAAGATTAGTTAAATTTGGCTGGGCCAAATTTGGACTCCATAGCATCATTTTTAGAACCCTTTCCCATATAATTATATTTCACGAAGTAACTTATATGGCAGTGCTCCACCTCTACAGATACAACCAATAGATAATTGTAGCATAATTTTAAGGGCTACGTAGTGTAGGGTAATAAATGGGCCGGCTTGACCGTCATTTTTACTTATTTTGTTTTTCTGTCACGCCCACAATTTGCATGTGGGCGCAGACGACATTTACGATTTGTCCCAGATTGTTTTACACAGATAACCGTTGTAGCTGTATGTGTACAGCTCATTTAAATACATTCTCTTGTCACTGATTTAACGAAAGGCTATGAAATTCGACCAAAGTTGTCTGCACATATAAAACTTTTTTCGTTTCTGTCTATTTAAATACTATTCTTAATTGTGTTCCCTTTCTGCTATTGTTATGATTCAAGGTTAAGATTATTGCCATCTTGTCTGCTGTATAAAAGTCACACAAACACAAAACTTGTTCATGTATATACGCACGAGATAAAATGCATAGACGTTCCTTCAAGAGATATTTATAATACATTCGATCATTATTGACAACGACAACATTGGCACGTATATGCGATAATGGGCACATCTACCCACCGACAAAGTACGCTTCCTACGTCACTGCTTTTGCAAGTAAAATAATCAAACAAACAATCGCATAATTTCTCAATGATGATGTTTTATCAATAATGTTGGAAATAAAGTGTAAGCTACGTAGTTAGGCAGTGGAGAAGAAGCGGTTCTAATTAGTCAAAGCTTCACAATCAAGGACGACATGAAGCAATCGTAAACACACACACTTTACATTTGAAAATTTTGCTATATTATAAAAAAATGCGGACAGTGGTCACAAGTTCCATTGCACCAGCCACCTTGTACAAAATCTCAAATATCGAAAATCAAAAAACTCCATTCAACCGTAAAATAAACAACAACAACAACAGCAACTGCGGAAATCTATCAAATTTCAAGCACAAGTCGTTCACAGTTTTCCAACACGCTTTGCACCAAATGAGACTGCGCCAAGTATGCCAATCTATTTACAACGGTTAGACTTAAGCCGCGGACACTTTTTCTATCCTGTTCAAATTGGACGAGATTGGCCCACAGTCTCAGTGTAACACCAAGAATACTTGTGTCGCATTAATTCATCCATTGCTGTGCCAAGAAGGTACGCCAAAGCCAAAGGACACGCTAACAATATATTCGAAAAAAAAAACCTTTCATAACATCTATCACAAGGTGTCATCATTTAGCCTGTCATACCCACTTTTTGAATGCAGACATGGAACCAAACCATGTGCATGAAAATTTTGCAATTGTTTGAGTATATAGAGATGCAGCCACGCCCACAATGGGCTCTTAACACACACACACACACACATACCAAACTTTCTTTGTTGCAAAAATTCGACTGTGTGGTGAACGCCTACTGCCTACTGCCTACTGCCTACTGCCTACTGCAATAACCGCCAAAAGGGTGGTATTTCCAAGATTGGTCTGAACCAAATATATCGATTTTACACTTGTTATGGTTGTAGTGCATTTACATTGGCTACCTGTCGTATTACACGGAAATGAAATAAAAACACACACATATGTGCATACACACACTCCACAAACTGCATTCTTCAAATCGATTTTTACCATATATTCATAAAGTTTTAACAGATAACAGTTACTTACCTTAAGATTGCCAATTAATTCCATAAATTGCAAAATATCAGTTAAGCCGGCATTAAAGCATGGTTTACCAGATACATGGCTATCACCACATGACACTGCTGAAGCAGCAGCTGGTGTTGAAATTGTTGATGATGACGGTGCTGATGTTGCCCCGGCCACCACATCATTACTTTCCTTACAATTATTGGAACATTGCCGTTCGTCGTCTGGTAATGGTTGGTCAGATAATTGTTCTGTCGCCAGTGAAGCCATAACCACCAACTGAGTTTGTTTCTGTTTATTGTTGCCCGTTGGTGAGTTGTGTGTGTGAAAATGATATAATTGCTGTTGATAAAAATTCTGTATACGTTGGCTGCGTGATGTTTTGGACGCCTGAGGGTGGTGGCAATTCTTACTACAATTTTCTTCTATATTTTCTATAAAATTTTCTTTAAATTTTTTGGATGTTTGTTTAGCCGCATCGAATATGTTTGGTCCGTTCTCATACAAATGCGATTTATTACTGAATGCCTGAGAATGAGAATGAGAACATGAATGGTGTGTTGCTGTTGCTGCTGTTGTTGTTGTCACTAGTCTGTTCGTTTGGTGTATTGTAAATGTGCTTGTCGCCTGACTGGACTTATCACTTATATTGCTGCCACTGTTGTTATTATTATTATTATTTTTGTAATTAAGAATATTTTGACTGCTAAGATTATTGAATATATGTTGTTTGGTTTGGGCATCACATAATGCTGATGTTGATGCTGGTGCTGCTTCTATCTCTGCTGTAGATTGCTCTCTTAGTTCTCGCGTAACGTGCTTGCTACTTGACTGAATATTTGCTGATGATGTTAGTGATGTCATCAATGTCGCAGTTGTTGTATCCTCTCCTATTTGACATCCATACAATGCAATGGTTTGCTTTAAACTTTTCACCAAATCAGCTCGCCCAGCAGCTGAATTGCTTTCTAGTCGGCGCAACGCTTTAATCAATTGCTGAATTGAAAACATGTTTGGCCGCTATACGAGTGGTAGAGAGTGTAACAGGGGTGAGTGAGCTTATATATCCAAATCGTGTTTAATACTCGTTTACTTGTTCTTGTTATTATTATTTAAAATAAAGTCTAAGACTGAGCACGCAATTCACAGCATATAAAATTAAATAACATATGATTTTATTTTTTTATTTTATACAGGTGCACATAGCAATGTACTCTGCGTAGTATTGCTCTTCTTTTATACACACACTCTATGTCTCTCTCTCTCTCTCTCACTCTCACTCTCTTTCGCGTTCAAAATATTTATTTTATAAAAACAGTATTAACAGTTATTGTCGCTCACTGCGCTGTCGTCACGTTTCCGTCTACAAATAATATATAAAGAAATTAAACGAAATTATTGTTTTATTGTTGTGCACATAAAACTAAATTAATTAATATACTTTAGTTGCATAAGATTCATGGATAACAACTATTACTAGAATGGGCCTGATTTTCATTTGTTGTTGTTATTATGCTAATATATATATAAATATAGTATATCCCCATGTGACATTAGTTACGTCAGTCTATAGAGTGGTTATAATATAATGAAATTAAAATAAATTAAAAATATATAAAACAAAAAAAGAGCCCAAGACATTTTAAATATTACACTTAAAAAAATTAAAGATATTTTTTTATTTAAAAAAATATATTTTTTTTTCTACATACTAGACGCGCACATATGAGGAACCTATTATATTTTCAACATATGTTTGTGTGGCACTGGTGTTACTGTTGTTATAACACACTTACCATTATTGTTTTCCTATATAATCCATCATCAAGTGAACATTTACCATGTCCCCGCCTCCTCTATATGTGGTCTCTTCAATTTATTTATTTTGTTTTTCTTTATACATTTACTTAGCACCCGCGAATTTTTTTATAACAATATATATATTTTATTGTAATTGCTTGCTTTATAAAGAAGAAATCCTTTGATGCAAGGCTGAGCAATGACGTTCAACAAGTGATAGAGATATTTACTGGGTGGCGGCAGCTCGCCTATATGCTAATAATGTAATAATATATTTTATATATGTAGATATATAAGGTTTTTTTTTGAAATTTTAATTGTCGCATATGTATGTTTAATTAAAATGACCACTAGGACAACAACAATTAGACAGACGTCTAAAAAAAGAACAAAATCATTACATTCACATGATGTTTAAACAATTACATATGTACCATATAAACCGTTCACAGTGCTTCTATACTTTCATTATAATCGTTTTATGTAATATTCTGGGAAATATCGATTAGTTGCCACTTTGTTGTTCGTTATTAATATCTGGAAAATTTAAATTTCCTTTAACACCCCTTAGTTAAATGTATTAAATTTCCTCTTTCCGCTGGGCAAAGAAAAATACATAATCACACACCGTCGTTGGTACCGTTAAATGGCAAGCACGACAATCTCACTTGATCTTGGCAATGAAACTAATGCGGAAAGAAAACCCGTTTGTGTGCATGCAGAGGGTTCTTTTTGATTTCTTTTACTTTGCCTTCGGTGCCAAAGTTGGTAATAATTCAATTGTTGTTATTGATGGCAGTAGCAGTGCAGTGCTGCAGCTGCTTCTTCTACTTAACGCCTGGTCTCTTACACAACTACGTTTTAACTAATTTTAGTAAAACATTTTCCTTTTTTGGATGCAAAAATAATGCATTCTCTTTAGTAGGTAACCTATTGCACTGCATCATCATGCATTTCGTTTTTGGCTTCTTAATACACTCACACTTGTTATTGTTTTCGATATGATTTAATTACAAAAAGTTTCATTTTCAATACCTTCTACTTTCTATAACACTGTATGTAAATAAATTCTATTTAATTAGCAAAAAAAGAAAAAAAATAATTAAACTTTTTATATATGGTCTTAATAAATACGTTGCAAAAATATATATTTAACTAAACTACATTAATCACAAGGCTAAAGAACATTTTGATTTCGTGTTTTATAATATTATAAATTTGGCTTTATATAAAAGTAGAGTTGCCAACCCTTCATTACAACAGATACATATGATACAGCAAATTGCATAAACAAGTACAAAGTTGTTAGCAGAAACGGTACACGTATTTTTTAGAAGAATTTAACTACAAAACGGTTTCCAAAAGTTTCATTTATTTGAGAAATTTCATAACAATAAAGATCATCGAATCATAATCTTTTGAATTAAAATTATAATTCATAACTATTCATTTTTATACATTCACTAATATTTTCAGCCTAACTTTTTATAATCATTCATATCTAAATCATAAAACTCTTTGATGTTTTGCGCCTCCTCCAGTGACGGCTCCCCAATAAAACATAAACCCAAATCATTTTTCACAATAATTTCGTGCCAAAACTCTGTTAAACATTCCTTCTTTACTTCAGCCCTTACACTGGATATCCATTTGTTGTAAATGTTGAACGTATTGAAATCAAAACAACGTTTCCTAAAAACTTGTATAGCTTCAATAAGGCTATCCACCTTTTCTGATTTTCGATCGAATATTAATTTCCATAACACATTGCGATACATAACAGTATAGCATTCAAACTCAAAGTCGCGTTCAGAATGATCTTTAATTGGGAAAACTTTACGTTGTAGTAATAATTCAAAATCTTTAGCTGGATTATTCCACGTTAAGGAATTAATATCTAAGCGTGTTGAATCATCAGGAATTGTTTCAGCAATTTTACCATCACATCCAGATTGTGGCGTAGCTTTATTTTTATGGTTAGCCTCTAATCTTTCCAACCATTCGGTATTTACTTGTAGGGGAAAGTTACGCTTCACCTCCTTGGCAGCTTCTTTGGCTTGTTCTTCAATCGCTTCCGGTAATTTCCAGAACTTCTCCACAAAATTCTTATCATTTAACATTTCCTCAAATATTTCCTCATCTTCGCTAGCTTTATCAATAATTTTCCTTTCCATGATATTCATAAAATTGTGCTCAAATATATTAACCAAACTGTTAAAGGGTAAAATATCCTTTTCTATCATATTTCTTGGTGTTGTCGTATCTTTGGGTTGCAAACTTAAATGCATTGAATCGATGAGTTTATCTATAGCATTTAGTTGATCCTGCGAACATTCCGTATTCTTTGTAATCAATTTGGGGAATTCAAAGAAATGGTATTGAGCATGATGGGCCATTTCCAACATACTGAAACTGGCCGGACTATCAGAATGAATCTGAAATTTAGAAATGTCAACCATTAGCTTCAATATATATGTATTTCTGTGGGTTGTATAACGTTTACCTGGTTTGGTATCAGTACAACAATCTTGGCCTTATTCAACTTAGCACTGTACACTTTCCAGCATAGTATGGCACGATTTTGTTTCAGCAAAACTCTAACTAAAGCGTCCAATTTTCGGGCTGAAGCTGACATGCCCCGTTGATGCAATATTAGGTATGTTGACTCTCCGCTAAAATATTCCTCATACACCAAACTGAGCGGTATGAAACCCATAAAAGTCAAACCCTTGGGTAATCGTAAATTATCATCGTTAACGGTGTCATAGTAGGGAATGGCGGTGTCACCTAACATATAGCCATCAATTAACGCACCCTCTTCGGGAATAATCTGATTGCCCTCAATAAAGTAGCCCCACTCACGGCTCAACTTTTCCGTCGGCTCATTCCACACCATACGCAACTTGATGTTACTTTCGTTTTTGGCCTTTATAATGCCACAAACCGCTATAGATATTTCGGTGCCAATACGTAAATCACAATTCCAAACCCAAGGTCGCTGGTTTTTCACTATCAGTATAGTTTGTAAAGCTTCGTTGAAGTTGCATAGTTTGGCATTGCAGGAAGGTATCATATTTAAAACATGTTGCTCATTTTCCAATTGAGAGGCGGATTTCGCGCCCGGGCGGAATATTGCGCGGGGTGTCTGATTACATTCATCATCAATATAAACAATGTCCGGAGAACTAAAATTGACATAAAGATCAGAACTATATGCTTTTGAATTACAATTGTCACGCACACTACTACCAAGTCCACTTCGTTTTTTAATAAATTCTCCATCAATATATTAAAATCATTATAAGAACTTTGCCCGTTGGCGAAATTATAAAACAGTACTATGCGTGAATGTTTAACGTTACTGGACCTAAAAAAGAAAACACATGTACGTTAGAAAAAATGATTTAAACAAAAAAAAAAAAAAAAAAAGAATTCTACATACTCGGCACGTTTTATTAAATTCATGGCTACAATTAAAGCCTCCACCCAATCGCCACAATTGCATGAGGATTCATTGACAAATTGATAAAAGTTCATAAGCAGATGCCAAGTCGGGGAATACATTACGTCATCACCATATTGACAAATGTTTCCATAATCTTCATCCGGATCGCCACCGTTTAATCTATTTTTAGTACATTCGGTGCCCACCAAAATAAAACTTACCTCATCCTTTTTCCCACAACATATCTATAAGGCAACAATGAAACAAGTTTTTTGATTAATTTCCTAATGAATAAATTTTCATTCAAGAACCTTATGTTTAATGACGTCCGCACAGCATTTAACAGATTTCTGCTTGAAATCATCATCATTTGATCGTCTTACATCCAAAATAAATATAACGTTTTCCTGAAATTATCCAATATTTCACTTTATAAGGATTTATATGAATTGTATTTCGTCCAGTGCACCTTGTTTGAAGCCATGTCGTTTCATTTCTTTTCCATTTAATTTATTTCAATAATATTGTGAAATTCCCGCTAATTTTTTCTTAAATCACATAACAGCTGTTTTAGTTAATTGTAGGTACAGTGCTGGGAAGCGTTTCAATATCGGTATAACGCCTAACTCTCTATAAGTAATATACGCAATAAAAATTCTAATTTGTTTTTAATTTCAAGTAGAATATGTTTTATGACTTAGTTTACACATCATACACTAAATTAAAGGAGAAGATATTTGGAGAAAAGTTTGTTGTAATCTAAAAAAGTGCTTATATCCTGCACCACTTGTCGCAAAGGGCATATGAAGTTTGTGCGCCTAAACAGCATATTAAGTTGTGTCCTCCTAAACAGGTAGTGCCACACCTACCTATACACCCAATTATTTTGATCGATTCCGAATCAAAATCCGAATCGATTTAATCATGTTCGGCTGTCCGTCTGTGTGTCCATGTAAATTTGTGCCTAAGGTACAGGTCGAATTTTTTGAGATATTTTCGTCAAGTTTAGTACAAGGACATGCCTTGGTTCAAAGAACAACTCTGTTGAAAATGGATCGGATCGGACAATGTTTAAAACCCCTTCTCATATATCGTTTTATTATAAAAGAAATCGATTTAAAAAGAAAATGCGCAATTCTTTGTTTTTTCGATTTTGTAAATATAAAAAAAATAATAATAATAAAAATGTATTGTAAGATTTTAATCATTTTCAAATATCAAATAAAAGTAAATATAAAAAGTAAATTTTTTAAATTTATAAATAAAAGAAAATAAGTAAAAATTTTAATTTTTTTCAAATTTTTTCAAATTTCACGTGTAAGAATAATTTTTTTTATTTTTCAAAACAAAAAATAAATAAATAAAATACTTAGTTTTCTTTTTTAAGGTACTTGATTAATACGTTAAGTGATGTAGGGTATTTGTTGGCCGGACTTGACCGACTATAATATTTTCACTTGCTTTCATAAAAAAAAAAATAATGAACCTTGTATTAAAACAAGTGAAAATATTACCGTCAATGCCGGCTATTTAATACCCTACACCACTTAATTCCGCAAATCATCCGTTTAATTGGATCAGTAAACGGGAGCTATATAAGTCACATTGTGAAATATTGTTATACGAAAAGGGACTCCAATTATGTTCAAAAATATTAAGGATTGCTAAAATGAGACACTCTTCGGGAGTAATTACATTCAAACCTTTAACAAACAAATGCTTTCGTAAAAAAAAATAATTATTTTTATTGTTTTATACTAAGGTTCCTTCTAAACATTATGCACGAGTATCAATTATATAAGGTAAGTAATAAATGCATTCATTTCTTTTCCTCTTTACTATCCTCCTTATTATCAACAAATTCAAATAGAAGTTGAAGCTTTTCCTCATTAGTCTCCTTCGCTTTCAAATTATTCATCAAATCCGTATACAGCTTAAGCTCTTCCGATTCCTTTTCATTCAAGGTTTTCATGTATTTGGTAAACTCTCCGGCAATTTCGTCGAAACCATCTATAAAACGTACACCGAAATCATGATTCAATTGTCCTAAGCCATGCTCATCCAAAACACCAGCAATCAATTTCTCATTTTCCGTTGGATCAGTTTTTTCCTCTATTTCGTATCGTTCTACAAGTTTGGAAAATAATTCCATCATGTCAATGCGATCTTCAATCTTTTCTGCCTTTTTAACAGCTTTCAAGTAGTTCTCCAGCAGTTCTTTGAATTCTTGAACTTCGGTTTCTTCACTTGAAACAATTTTTTCGTCTTTAGCGCTTAACTCAACCAATCGAGTGGATTCTTTTTCAAAGAAAGTATATAATTCATTAAACTGATTGAGAGCGAATAAAATGAACTGCTCTTTGGGTGTTAACACCTTTGCATTGTTGTCTTCGATAATTTCATTCAAAAGTTGTTCATATTTGCTTAAACACGACATCTCGACTTCTGGCAAAGGTTTCGCTGCGGAGTTCTAAATGAAAGCCCAACATTATTTATTCTTCACCGAACACAGCTAAAAATAATATTAATCCCCCAGTACTCACTTGTGCCAGTAATATTACTAAGGTAACAATTCCTATAATTCCTACATTGACAGCCATTTTCTATTATCTTCGTTGCCCTGGTGCAGATTCTGTAATGCTGTTACTGTAATGTTTGCGGCTCTATTTATACGTTTTCTATAGTTTTTCCCCTTATCGCCAATAATTAATAAAAATATTGCAAATATTCTAAGTAATGATAACGCAAGGCTTTTCAACCTTGCCTTTGCAACGAAAAAAAAAACCGACAGAAACTTGAGACACCCCACCTGCATATTACTGCGTACCAGTGCTACCCATTGCGTAACGCACGCCTGGACGCATTGGGCTATAACTTCTAATTCAAAACGTAATCAAGCCGTAGTTAAAAGTAGCCGTTACCACAGAAATTTTAAAGATGTAAAAATGTGTACAGTAGAGCCATCGATTGAGTTCATACAAATCCACCTATTTATACAAATTTCCATATCACATAAGAACGAGAAAAAAAAAGGCATTTGGTTTAAGCCTAATCCTGGACATACCCTACATTTATGCACGGATGGGTTTTTAACAAAAATGTGTATTTCGAAGAACGCAATGTGACAAGTCGTCCGTTGTATACCACCGTGATTACTGAGGCTAAATGGCTGTTAAATTAGAACGTTAAGGGAAAGGTATAAGCCGCAGAATTGGTGCGAAGCAATGTACCCTTTGACTGTACGTTTGTAACCATGGATTCGGGTTCCTAAATCTGCGAAACTTTTTGCGATGTTCAAAAAACTAAAGCTGCAAAAAACTGCACCCAGTGCTCTTAATAACCTCTCTTGTCATTTACCTCTTTGGTTATTACTGGACCTAATGTATCAATTAAATTATAAAATATCTCATTTTTCTTCGCGTGAAGCTGTTTGCAAGGCAGCCAAACCTTTTTTTATTATATATTTCTAAATTTTCTTTTCTAAACTTAAGACTACATTCATTCCTTGCTTTCTTCACTGTCTTCGTGATCGTCAACAAATTCAAATATAAATTTAATCTTATCGTCATTTGTCTTTTTCGCTTTCAATTTTTCCATAAAGGTACTATACTCTTTAAATTGTTTGAATTCCTCTTCATTCAGCGTTGTCAAATATTTCTCAAACTCTACCGCAACTTGGTCCAATCCATCTAGAAAACGTTGACCGAAATCCTGGTTGAATTGTCCTAAACCATTGTCATCCAAAACACTAGCAATAAATTTCTCACTTTCTGTCGGATTCGTTTTTTCTTCCAGATCATATGGATCTACAAGTTTGGAAAATGATTCCATCAATTCAATGCGATCTTCGTATTTTTTCGCCTTTTCAACAGCTCTCAAGAAGTTCTCCAGGTGCTCTTTAAATTGTTGAACTTCGGCGTCTTCACTTTTAAGAATTTTGTCATCTTTTAGGCATGACTCAACCAGTTGAGTGGTGGCTTCTTCAAAATAATTAGCTAATGTATTGAATTGCTTAAGGGCAAATAAAGTCAACTCTTCTCTGGGTGTTAGCTTCTTTGTATTCTCCGTTTCGTTAACTTCGTTCAAAAGCTGTTCATATTTACTCACGGATGTAGCTTCGACTTCGGGTAGAGGTTTCGCTGCACATTTCTAATGAAAGCAATATATTTTTCTTTAAAAGCACCGCTACACATAATATTAATCCGCAACACTCACTTGAGCTAGTATCATTATTAAAGTGACAATTACTATAATTCTTAAATTTACCGACATTTTCTGTTTTTTTTTCGCTCCTCTTTCTAGGTGGTGTAGATGCTGTAGTACTGTCATTACAGTGTTTGTTGCTCTATTTATACATTTTCTATAGTTTTCTACTTATCGAAAGCAATACTATTGCAAAATATTCTAAATGGTGATAGCAAGACAAGGCAAGGCAAGGCAAAAGATAGAAGCTTGTGACGCCTCATCTGATTACCCTTTCTTACTAACTGCATGATAACTAAAAAGGCAGGTGGAGCTGGACTTTTTAACAGTGTTTGTACAAAACGCAAAAACTACGCTACGGTTCAGCAGTTCAGATGATTCTACAGATATAGATGGGTAACCACAATGGGCCCTATTTGCTGTAGGCATGAAAGAAGACATGTAAGGTGTTGCCATTGTGCATGAACAATGCCTTGTGCTGATTATAGACCTACTAATACCGTTCTATAAACCGTAAATGCCCGTATTTTTAAGATTTGATTTTTTCCTCTTTTGAGAAAATAATTGGCCAAACTTTACCTTTAAAAACATTGAACATCATTGAAAAATAGACATTTTTGCTGTTCTAGCTTTAAAGCCTTCTCTTGCAGTAACGAGACTTGTCCAACTAAACCAATTTGAGTTATTCAACGTTATAATGAGATAACAATCTAATCTGAAAACAATTGAACAAAATTTTCCTCTCAATACTATCAGCCTTTTAGAGAATAATTCATTTTTATACTCTACTTGTGACGAAGGGTATATTAAGTTAGTTAAGGATGTTTGTAACTCCGAAGCGGTAAATGTCACACCCACCTTCAAGTCAGTCCATGTAAATTTTTACTTAAGCTACAAGTCGCATTTTTTGAGATATTTTGATGAAACTTGGTACAGGGACATATATTGGCTCAAAAAGGAACCTTATTGAATATAGTTTAGATCGGTCACAAAAGTTCAGATATTGAGCTGAATTTTAGTACAAATCATTTTGATAATGCAGATTAAAATTGCTATGAATCGGGCCAATGATCAATGATGATGATGATGCAATGTGACAAAAAGTACCATATAGGTTTTGAGGTTTTTCCTTTATTACGGACCAATCGTAGGAGATACTGAAGTGAAATTTTGCCAGGATAATAAAGAAAACTTTGTTGTTGGCGTATTCTCTCGCGCCCACAATGATGGTGGGTATGTATCATAGATTTCGCGTATGTCTAATATTGCCCTTTCTTATTTGTTATTTAATTAATTTATTTAATTTTTTATTATTGCTGCCAAAATATAATAATTACATACATATAAATATATAATAATCCTATGGATAATGGACCTGATTCAAAAATCCAAACACTACTTTAATCTTATCTTCGTCAGTTTCCGCCGCTTTAAATTTTTCTATAAAGTCAACACGAAACTTAAACGTTTTCAGTTCCTCTTCATTCAAAATATTCGCATACTTTGTATACTCTGCTACAACGTTTTCCAATGCACTAAAAAAACGTAAACCGAAATCATGGTTCAATTGTTCTAAGCCATGTTCAACCAAAACACGAGCAAACACTTTCTCACTCTCCGTCGGATCAGTTTTTTTGTCTAAATCTTTTGGAACTACAGATTTGTAAAATAACTCCACCAAATTAATTCGATCTTCGACTGTTTTTACGTTTTCAGTAGCTATCCGATAGTTATCCAGCCGTTCTCTAAACTGTTGCACTTGTGCGTCTTCACTTTTAAGAACCTTATCGTCTTTTAGACATGACTCAACCAGTTGATTGGAAGCTTTTTGAAAATAAGTAGCTGTTTTATTGAACTCTTTGATGAAATAGAAAAATAGCTGCTCTTTCGGCTTTAACTCATTTTTATCCTTCGCTTCCTCAGCATGATTTATGAACTGTTCATAACTGGTCAACGATGTAATGTCGACGTCTGGTTCAGGTTTCGCTATAGATTCCTAATGAAAGGAAAAATATTTTACAAGCACCTCTAAAAGTAAGGGAGAATCTGAACACTTGGTTCCACAATACATGGTACCCTGTAATATAACAGTAAAGTCAAGAGAGCGAGTCATTATCATATAAAAGTCACTTCATCAAGTAAAAGCAACCAGGCCCCAATTTGACATATAATTCATTTAAATTATTAATTGAATAACAGCAGAATAAACATTCTTTACTTTTTTATTTTAAAATAATATTTTAAAAATATATGACAGGGATCCTAAAAGATCAACCGACTTAGGAGTTACAAACGTGCATTTTTTAGTGTGAAGAAAAATTATGATCTGAGAACCCATTTTATAATTTTCGTAATAGTACGTACTCCAGTCAAAATAAATTGCATGAATAATTTCTTATTTCAGAAAAATTCTTAACAGTTAAAGTAAAGCATGAAATGTATTATTGTACATAGCAATATATGGGGTATTTAATACCAAATGTTAGACATTATGATTGATCCTTGTCACTGACGATTATCGTTTAAGCAATCAAAACCCAGTGCATAGAGTATCCCCATCAATTTAATGACAAACACTGACGCGTAGGGCAATAAAAAGATTAATTCATAACACTTACATATGATAGTAATATTAGTACTCCGATAATTCTGACATTCACCGCCATTTTATGCTATTTTCACTACTCTAGTGTAGATGCTGTAATCCGCAGCTGTAGCTATATGTTGCTCTATTTATACGTTCTCTGCAGCCGCCTTCTTATCACATTCAATATTGAAACTGTTATAGTCTGTCAAGCCCAATCCTATACCACTTAGCTCCCTTAATTATGGTACAATTAGTGTAGATAGTATCATTTAACGCGAGGCATTACCATATAAGTCACTTCGTGAAATATAATTATCTGAAAATGGGTTCTAAAAATGGTTCGATCGGGTCAAAATTTGGCCCATTAATATATGAAGCCTATTAACTATACTTCCCCAAATTTTGTCCAAAAATATTGTGATTTGTTGCTACATAAAGGCTTTGAACTTGTTCCGATCCGGTTAATTTTCAATAGGGTTTCTCTTTGGACCAAATATATACACGACTTTCAACCAAATTTTATCAAAATATCTTAAAAAAATGCGACTTGTAGCACAAATTTTCACAGATTGACGGACCGACGGACATGGTAGTGATTCAGGTTTTACTTCTGTATCTATTGGTATAATTGAAGGTGGGTGTGGCATTTACCGCTTCGGAGTTACAAACATCATTAACTTACTTAATATACTCTTTGCCACAAGTGGTACAGGGTAAAAAAAAATTGGCTTAAGACAAATCTTAAATACCCTCCACCTCCACACACAAGCAGTGGTTTGTACTTAATTACGCCTTCTATAGTTCATATACTATATGTCAACTTTTTACGTTGAATTCAGCACAAAAAAGTGTTTTGTAAATTGTAGGCATGGCCATACGGGCGGAGAAGAATATGTTTTGTTTCTAACTTTTTCTTTCTGTGTATTGCAAACGGAATGGCAAACTTGGTACACCCGCATCACTAAGGTAAAGGGTATAAAAAAATGTTACGCAAGGCTCTTCAATTGCACAGCAATAGATCCCTCATGCCCTACATAATAATTGCAATAATTAATACTAACAGGAAAGCTAATGCTAACATAAGTTAGCAACAGCAGAAGATTAGCACGGCACAGTTCATTCCATTTTAAATACATAACGGACACAACTAAATGGATTGCTATCTGGATGAGACAGATGCGTAAATGAGAGATTAATAAAAACAAGACAATAACCCCGGCGAGACGGGTACTTACATAATAGCGTGACCATTATAACAGTGTTTCGATTTAAGACTTAATCTCTTATTAGGCGATAAGCATGATAAGGGATTGTTTCTAAATAATTGAAAGTATTGTATAAATAGTGATTTGCTATACTTAGCAGCGTATAGTTGGTGAATTTTTGTGAAACTATTCAATATGAAATTAATTTTATACATCTCCAGCGCTGTAATCCTCTTGGTGGCTCAACTATGTTGTGTAACTAAATAAGCAAGTGTTTAAAAGTTTTACACGCATACTAAATAAATTAAATCGAATTTCAGTACAGTGTGGCTAATCCTTTGCCGGACGGTGATGACGCAGGAACGGAACATCACGAAGTAGATGCCCATAACAAGTTGTATACAGAAATCGCCACTGAATATGAGGCAAAGTCCTTACCTCATTATGACAAGTACGCAGAGGTGTATACCAAAGTTATTGAGGATTTGAAAGATCACGAAGAGTATGAATCTGAAAAAAAAGATTTTGAAGAGTTTTTAGAAGTTTACCACAAGTTGAAAAGCAGTGACGGTGATGTCGATGCGAAACTTTCAACGGTTTTAGAACTTCAAAAAAAACTGACTGCGGCAGCTGAGCATTATATGGACGAAAGTCAAAAAGACAATTTTGTGCGAAAACAATTATTAGAACATGGTATACGAGAAGTTGCCGAAGGAGTTCGTAAATGTTTTGAGGATTTCGATGAAGAATTCGAAAAAGATTTCACTTCCTACTTGGGAGAACTGACTGAAAGTCAAAAAGAACATCATGCTGGCGTACTGGAGTGGTTTGATTCGTACAAGACAGAAGAGCTTAAGGTGAAATTTAAAAAGTTTCCACATTTCTTTACTTTCTTTAATCATGATTTAAAATATGATTGAAACAAGTTGAAGAATTGATTTTACATTTGTTTCGATGAAATAAAATGAAAAGTTGTTCATCTTAGAAGCAAACGTTTACAGTCAAAGCTTTTCTCATTTTCAAATTGCTTGGCTTGGTTCTGTTCAAAACATCTTTATTATCAGAAGACGTCTTAAACATGTAAAAAAGTTCTATATTAGGTGTACACCAAATCTAGGATGCCCGCCATCAGTAACCTTATGCAAATATATAACCACTACATTACTGCTCCGAATAATAAGGAAATAATGTCTCAAATTTGAATAAAACAAAAAAAAAATGGAAATATCACTGTCACGTCCAAAATTCACTTGTCATCCGAATGGACGAAACTACTTCATAGAAGCAATCGCGTAACAGCGCAAATAAAACGTAATCGGTGTGTACTTGTATGTTAACCGTTCACACCCATTTTCACAAATTTGTCTTCGTGGTCCACGTAGTCCCCACCCTAAATATTCTAAATATTATCAATAAAATATACAAACATGTGTAATACATCAATTAAAGGTGGGCGTGCTTAATTTGACTTTTCCAAATATATAAAAGAGTTTTCGCTAATATTCTGGCAAAATTTTATTCGGGTATTAGTAAGATTCAGTAAGTCCGTGAAAATGAAACAAACAAAATTATTTTTTCGACAACATACGGCTTTATTGTCAATGTTCTTCTCTTACCGCGATACCGTGGATTACAAATAAATTAAGAAAAATATTTAATACTTTCTTAGAAATGAAATGGACAAGAGATTGTTGCTAGAATAAGTATAAATGTTAAGCTATACTTAACAAATAATGCTTGTCGACCGCTTTAAATTCAATTCAGTATGGAATTAATTTCAAACATTTCTGCCGTTGTATTCTTTTTGTGGCTCAGGTGTGTAAGTGAGCAAGTTCTCATCGTTTAATTTACATACTTATTGAAGCGAACTTGAGTATAGCTTAGCTACTCCATTGCGTGGTAGGAAGAATGTAGAAGTCACCGTCACAACAGCAATTAAACTTCCTGACGAGCATACATTGAACACTAATAAGTTGTATAAGAATAGAGTACGCAATTATGTGGATACTAACTACTTCATATTGAAAAGTTCGAAAAGGATTTTGTGTCCGAAAACCACAAAAGAACATCATCCTGAGTGTTAAAACGGTTTGAGAAATTCAAGGCCGAACAATCTGTTTAGGAAAAATTTCACACCATTATGGCTTATTTTACCTTTTCAATAATGATCTATGAATAATTTCTAAGAAAGGTACAAATCACTATTATGTCATGTTTTATTCAAGAAGTCTGTCGTACCAAATATACGTATTCTAGTACGGTAAAGAATATAGACTTCTTTCCATACTAAAACTTCAGTATTTTTAAAAAAGTTCCATTGAAGAACATGTATGGTTTCCAAATCTACAGTTTAGATCCGTTCTTTCAACTTACAAAACAATAAGTTCATTGGCTTTGCTTCCATTTTGAAAATTTATAAAGTATTTAGCGTAGAAGAAGAAATGTAAGGTGTTGCCATTGTGCATGAACACTGCCTTGTGCTGATTTTAGACCTACTGATACCGTTCTATGAACCGTAAATGCCCGTATTTTTAAGATTTGATTTTTTCCTCTTTTGAGAAAATAATTGGCCAAACTTTACCTTTAAAAAACATTGAACATCATTGAAAAATAGACATTTTTGCTGTTCTAGCTTTAAAGCCTTCTCTTGCAGTAACGAGACTTGTCCAACTAAACCAATTTGAGTTATTCAACGTTATAATGAGATAACAATCTAATCTGAAAACAATTGAACAAAATTTTCCTCTCAATACTATCAGCCTTTTAGAGAATAATTCATTTTTATACTCTACTTGTGACGAAGGGTATATTAAGTTAGTTAAGGATGTTTGTAACTCCGAAGCGGTAAATGTCACACCCACCTTCAAATCAGTCCATGTAAATTTTTACTTAAGCTACAAGTCGCATTTTTTGAAATATTTTGATGAAACTTGGTACAGGGACATATATTGGCTCAAAAAGGAACCTTATTGAATATAGTTTAGATCGGTCACAAAAGTTCAGATATTGAGCTGAATTTTAGTACAAATCATTTTGATAATGCAGATTAAAATTGCTATGAATCGGGCCAATGATCAATGATGATGATGATGCAATGTGACAAAAAGTACCATATAGGTTTTGAGGTTTTTCCTTTATTACGGACCAATCGTAGGAGATACTGAAGTGAAATTTTGCCAGGATAATAAAGAAAACTTTGTTGTTGGCGTATTCTCTCGCGCCCACAATGATGGTGGGTATGTATCATAGATTTATACTCTGCTACAACGTTTTCCAATGCACTAAAAAAACGTAAACCGAAATCATGGTTCAATTGTTCTAAGCCATGTTCAACCAAAACACGAGCAAACACTTTCTCACTCTCCGTCGGATCAGTTTTTTTGTCTAAATCTTTTGGAACTACAAATTTGTAAAATAACTCCACCAAATTAATTCGATCTTCGACTATTTTTACGTTTTCAGTAGCTATCCGATAGTTATGTATTATTGTACATAGCAATATATGGGGTATTTAATACCAAATGTTAGACATTATGATTGATCCTTGTCACTGACGATTATCGTTTAAGCAATCAAAACCCAGTGCATAGAGTATCCCCATCAATTTAATGACAAACACTGACGCGTAGGGCAATAAAAAGATTAATTCATAACACTTACATATGATAGTAATATTAGTACTCCGATAATTCTGACATTCACCGCCATTTTATGCTATTTTCACTACTCTAGTGTAGATGCTGTAATCCGCAGCTGTAGCTATATGTCGCTCTATTTATACGTTCTTTGCAGCCGCCTTCTTATCACATTCAATATTGAAACTGTTATAGTCTGTCAAGCCCAATCCTATACCACTTAGCTCCCTTAATTATGGTACAATTAGTGTAGATAGTATCATTTAACGCGAGGCATTACCATATAAGTCACTTCGTGAAATATAATTATCTGAAAATGGGTTCTAAAAATGGTTCGATCGGGTCAAAATTTGGCCTATTAATATATGAAGCCTATTAACTATACTTCCCCAAATTTTGTCCAAAAATATTGTGATTTGTTGCTACATAAAGACTCTGAACTTGTTCCGATCCGGTTAATTTTCAATAGGGTTTCTCTTTGGACCAAATATATACACGACTTTCAACCAAATTTTATCAAAATATCTTAAAAAAATGCGACTTGTAGCACAAATTTTCACAGATTGACGGACCGACGGACATGGTAGTGATTCAGGTTTTACTTCTGTATCGATTGGTATAATTGAAGGTGGGTGTGGCATTTACCGCTTCGGAGTTACAAACATCATTAACTTACTTAATATACTCTTTGCCACAAGTGGTACAGGGTAAAAAAAAATTGGCTTAAGACAAATCTTAAATACCCTCCACCTCCACACACAAGCAGTGGTTTGTACTTAATTACGCCTTCTATAGTTCATATACTATATGTCAACTTTTTACGTTGAATTCAGCACAAAAAAGTGTTTTGTAAATTGTAGGCATGGCCATACGGGCGGAGAAGAATATGCTTTGTTTCTAACTTTTTCTTTCTGTGTATTGCAAACGGAATGGCAAACTTGGTATACCCGCATCACTAAGGTAAAGGGTATAAAAAAATGTTACGCAAGGCTCTTCAATTGCACAGCAATAGATCCCTCATGCCCTACATAATAATTGCAATAATTAATACTAACAGGAAAGCTAATGCTAACATAAGTTAGCAACAGCAGAAGATTAGCACGGCACAGTTCATTCCATTTTAAATACATAACGGACACAACTAAATGGATTGCTATCTGGATGAGACAGATGCGTAAATGAGAGATTAATAAAAACAAGACAATAACCCCGGCGAGACGGGTACTTACATAATAGCGTGACCATTATAACAGTGTTTCGATTTAAGACTTAATCTCTTATTAGGCGATAAGCATGATAAGGGATTGTTTCTAAATAATTGAAAGTATTGTATAAATAGTGATTTGCTATACTTAGCAGCGTATAGTTGGTGAATTTTTGTGAAACTATTCAATATGAAATTAATTTTATACATCTCCAGCGCTGTAATCCTCTTGGTGGCTCAACTATGTTGTGTAACTAAATAAGCAAGTGTTTAAAAGTTTTACACGCATACTAAATAAATTAAATCGAATTTCAGTACAGTGTGGCTAATCCTTTGCCGGACGGTGATGACGCAGGAACGGAACATCACGAAGTAGATGCCCATAACAAGTTGTATACAGAAATCGCCACTGAATATGAGGCAAAGTCCTTACCTCATTATGACAAGTACGCAGAGGTGTATACCAAAGTTATTGAGGATTTGAAAGATCACGAAGAGTATGAATCTGAAAAAAAAGATTTTGAAGAGTTTTTAGAAGTTTACCACAAGTTGAAAAGCAGTGACGGTGATGTCGATGCGAAACTTTCAACGGTTTTAGAACTTCAAAAAAAACTGACTGCGGCAGCTGAGCATTATATGGACGAAAGTCAAAAAGACAATTTTGTGCGAAAACAATTATTAGAACATGGTATACGAGAAGTTGCCGAAGGAGTTCGTAAATGTTTTGAGGATTTCGATGAAGAATTCGAAAAAGATTTCACTTCCTACTTGGGAGAACTGACTGAAAGTCAAAAAGAACATCATGCTGGCGTACTGGAGTGGTTTGATTCGTACAAGACAGAAGAGCTTAAGGTGAAATTTAAAAAGTTTCCACATTTCTTTACTTTCTTTAATCATGATTTAAAATATGATTGAAACAAGTTGAAGAATTGATTTTACATTTGTTTCGATGAAATAAAATGAAAAGTTGTTCATCTTAGAAGCAAACGTTTACAGTCAAAGCTTTTCTCATTTTCAAATTGCTTGGCTTGGTTCTGTTCAAAACATCTTTATTATCAGAAGACGTCTTAAACATGTAAAAAAGTTCTATATTAGGTGTACACCAAATCTAGGATGCCCAAGAGCTTCGGCACTGGAAGGGCAGGTACCATGTCAGTCGGAAATGAATCCCGAATTTTTAACTTAAATGTTAAGGTACTTACCTTTCATTTAATGGATCTGAGCCACATTTTGCAATAAAGGAAACTTACACACTGTAAGAATGATTTTTTTTCTACTTTCTTTTTATCACATCTTATTCATCAATTTTGTATACCCCAATATTCTTCGAATTTAAAACTATCCCATAAAAGGAAGAATTCCAAGAACTTGTAAAATCTTGTAGGATTTTCAAGCACTGTTTCAAATTGAAATTCATTAAACCAGTCCACCAAGGGGTAATGAGTTGGTGGAATGGGTTTACTCAAATTACGAAGATAAACTCGGAAGTTGTCAATAAATACAACAAAAAATACATCGAGATCGACATAGAATTGTTCAATCACGTTGCCAATGTCATATTTTAACAATAATTGCCATACTTTACTGTCGCTGTTGTCAGTGTTATTGTAGTAATATTGAAGACCATTTAAAATTCCATGCAATTGGACAATCTTGGATATGGTTTGATTTTTCTCATCATTCAAAACACAATGAATTTCGCAATCCACATGTTCCAACTTTTCAATTTCTTCGATAATAGCAGCATCATAATCTGTAGAATTTTTTAATTCATGCAGAACATTTTCGGTAGCATTATGAAATTCGGCAAAATATTGAATCGAATAGGCGGTAAATTCGCTAGCGGTATTTTGGTAGAAGGGATTGTTGGAGTTTAATTGTTGAAATGAGTAGTTTTCAATGCTTCTGGCAAAGCTACCCTGCAATGGTCATATTTAATTTGATTATAGTTTTAAGATAAAAATAAAAAATAATAAGATAAAAATAATTACCTGAACTAACAGAAATAATCCCAATACAATGAAGCCTTTCATTGTAGCGCCGGTACTAGTAATGGTGCGATACTAACGCTTATCATTTACCACAAGGGGTCTTTTATATCTTTAGCGAACGAACGTGATTAGGCGGAAATTCTATTTAAGCGACTTTCTTTCTAAGTCGTGACTGCTTTATTTAATTTTAATGAAATTTTGACTCATTCGTAGAACACAAACAAGTAAAAATGTTACAGTCGATCAAGCGCGACTTGGACTTACGGTCAAACCTTAATATACCATTCCAAATATAAATTTCTCAATGAATTTATTACATTGATGAACTTACCTTCACCGAACCGAATATTAATAATAAAAATGTATAATAATGCATGAGCCAAGCAAAAATTTCAATTTATTTTACTTAAGTAATTAGATTTTAATAATAATAATTCCCCAATACAAATACATGGAATTCATAAGAAACAGAGCAATTATTATGATAAATTAAATCCTAACTATTAATTGGCATATCTATAAAGTTTTTATATAAATATTTACTCACCACCATATGTATGTGTATATAGGGGGGTATGTATGATTTTGTCATAACGTTTGCAACGCTTTAAAGAAGATGTCGGAGACCCCACAAAGTATATATATTCGGAAGCAGCATCGAATACTGAGTCGATTTAGCCATGTCTGTCTGTTCGTGAGTGTACGTTCTGTAGTAATGACTCTTCTGGTCGCAGAAATTGAGATATCGTTTCCAAACTTCGACAGAGATTTCATTTAAATTTGACAAAATCGGTCAAACTACACGCCCACAATACAACAAAATCTGAAAAGAACAACTTTTTGAATTTTGTTCATTTCGTATAAAGTTTAACAGATATATTGACATATGTACCGCTCGGGAAGCATCGATGGTGGGTATTTAAGATTGCGCCTTAGCCAAATATAATATTTTGTTTACTTGTTTTTATACCCTCCACCTTAGGGAAGAGGGTATATATACATTTTGATCATCCGTTTACAACACATCGAAGGAAGCCTCGGAGACCCCACAAACCATATATATTCTTAATCAGCATGAAAAGAGAAATCGTTTGAGACATGTCCGTCCGTGTGTCCGTCTGTTGTTGGCACTTTCACGGTCGCAATTTTTGAGATATCAAATTGAAACTTTGCATACGTATTCTTAGTTCAATTTCGCAGTTCCGTATTGAAATTGGGCAAAATCGGTTAAGAGACACGCCCACAATAAACAAAAATCTCAATATACCTCGAAAGTGGTAACGTTATCCAACACTGTGCCAAAAATGGGCGTGATTGAAAAACGCAAGCGCCTATAATTTAAAAAAAACACTATTTGTTGTTTAATAATGACCTGAATAATAAAATATACCCAACAATTTAATGCAATAGGAACTTATTTTTTAGATGATTATAAAAGGTGGAGGGTATTTAAGCTTCGGTCTTAACCGAACTTCTCTATCTTGTTTTGTATAACATTCGTACATATATGACCTTATATTAAGAGATCAAGCCAGCACACACGTATAATTAGTGTCATGTAAACTATAGCATAAAAAGCTGTCATTTAATTTATTATAAATTTGTAATTGTAATAAATATTTATGTAGGTAGGTGTATATGTTAATTATACTGAAACAGATTCAATTTTTGTTATATATGATATAGCGGCAACATACACATATCTGCACGCTTATAAATTTATTATAGTTGATGTAATAATTAATTAGCTGTAAAATGTTATTATTACTTATAATCTTTATAGCTGATTCCTTATTTGAGATCTTTTTGTTTTTGTTTTAACATGGTTGTAAAAATTACATACAAACTATTTTTCTGTATATAGTTGTAGACTTTTTTTCACTTTAGTTAAATATATTCAGATTTTGATTCTGAATTGATCGGTTTAATTGAAGGGGGATGTGGCATTTACCACTTAGTAGTTAAAAAGATCCCCACAAACTTAATATACTTTTTGTCCCAACTGGTCCAGGGTATAAAAATGCTGTATAAATGAGCCTTTAGTTGTGAAAATGGAAAGTATTTGAATAAGAAATTGACAAACAATGTAATTAAAATCCGTCAGTCTCATTTAGTCTCATTCTTTATAAAATGTTCACATATCCAACACCATTACTATAATATTATACTTTATAAAGAGTTTACCTATGAAGCAAGGAGAGTACGCTTGAGTTTTCAACTACGCACAATATTTTAGCTTAAAATGATTTTACAATATATGCTATTATATATTTACAATACAATATCAGTTTTTGTACCTTTGAAAATACTTGTATTTTGTTTTAAGACTTTGTTGTTATTTTAGTTAAATCCGTTGTTTAGAGCATTGGTTTTTATCATAAACCCTCCACAAAAAATGCTGGGTATGGTAAGTTGATTATTGCATTTGCAATAATACCCAAAAGAAGGTGTCAGAAAGTATGTTTATACATACATTCATATATTCCGTCCGTGTGTCCGTGCCTCCGCCCGTTCGTCTATTGTTTAAACATTGTGACGGTCGCTAAAGCTAGTTATTGCTAATTTCCGCATGTGACATGGGCGGAATCCACGCCCCGACAAAAAATCTCACACAGGCACACAAATAAAGCTACAAAGTTGAAATGTGGTTCCTTAAAAATGGGCATGGTGGTATTACCGACACGTCTACGCTTTATAAAAAACCTTCTGTGGAGCAGAATTCCTTCAGTACAGATAGTGGTATTTAAAAGCGGTTCATGTCACGCCCATATTTTACACGTTACTGTAAAGATGGTCTAAGATTTGGCCTAAAGCCAAATTTATTAATTTTTTACTTGTTTTTATGTTGCTTTTTTTTTATTTTGTTTTTTGAATAGAGAGGAAGAACAGAGCAGGTCGCCGGAGGTACTTTACTATAATTTCTCATGGTTTGTTTGTTAGATTGTTGTTTTCACATCACATTTGAAAGCTTTGTAGTTGCAGTTCTTCACTAATACAATATTTGAAAACTTTTCTTTAGAATAGTTTTTTTCTTTTTATAGTTAAGGTACTTATGACTTGAAATGCGTACGTACTGTACAAAATGTAAGCGTAAGTGTGTTTTTAATTTACGTCTGCTGTGTATATCGTATTAAAGTATTATTTTGTGCAATTGTTTGTAAGTTCAACTTTCAACAGCTGTGAGATGATTGATACCTACAACAAGTCAATCCATCAATATCCTCTTGGTAGGATTGAAAAATTAAAAAAAAAAATTATATATCGATTGTTACGTTATGTTTATCATATAAGTAAAAACATATTTTTACAAAATAAAAAATATTTTATTTGCCCAAAAAAATTTTTTCTCAAAACCGCAAAACACAAAGACTTGCTCGTTTGTTATAATATTGCACAAATATAAAAATATACAAAAAATAAAAAATGAAGAGTAAAAATAAAATTATAGCGGCAACAACTAGAAAACACGGAAACAACAAATACATCACACAAACATTTCACACATGTATTGAACTGTGTTTTAAGGTTTGTTACCCTCTCTGTCACACACATTATTTTCACCACTACTGCTTATCACAATGACGCAAGAAAAACTTTTTTAATTGCTAGAAAGTCTTACGGTTACCGTTAGTATTACTGCTATTGTTATCGTTATGGCTATTATTATTATTGTTGTTGTTATTATTATTATTACTTATACAACCACTCTGATGAGGCTGCTGATCATATGTAATGGGCAATAAAATGCGTGGTGATGTTAGAGATCGCTTTGGTATCAAATGCTTAGTAGTTAGTGGTAGCAGAGCAAAAGCTAAAGAAACTTCTGAGGTGGTCTTAGGTTTGGGAGAAGATACCCGAGCAATTTCATAAGCTTTGGTCGACTTTACATTGACACTGTGACTGTGACTGGAAGGGGAGGCGGTTGCCCCGCATTGCCCCGCATCGCTTTTCTCTAACAATTGTTGTCACGCATAAGATTGAGCGGTATGCGCATAAGATTGAGCGGTAGAGTTGGTATGATAAACAGTCGAGTTCGTATGGCTGTTATCGTTGATTTCTACCAGACTTTTTAAACGTCCCCGTAACTCTTCTAGGCTTTTGGATTTTGCCTTATTGATGCGCTTGTATTTTACATCTTTTGGCTTGGTTACCGAACGATGATTCAGCATGACACGATTATAATTTGTTGTCATTTGTTGTTGTGGTGATTTTGATGCCAGAGAGGGCTCTTCAGACTCCTCATCTTCTTCCCTACTAACCGATCTTCTGATTTGCTCCTCCATGGAACGGGCATTTCTTTGCCATTGCGGCACACACATATTCAAAGTTGTATGTCCGTTCTTAAAAGAAGTGGAATTCGAACTCGTTTCAATATCTTTGGTACATTCCGGAGAGGGGGTCGCTATCACAGTAACAGTAGCTGCTGTCAAATTCGTACAACTAACTTCTTTACTATCTATCTGACCCTCTGTGGAACTGGAACTGATGGCTTTTTCCGAACGTTGCCTAAATTTATCTCTTTTCTCGGTGACATCACTACTTGAAGGTTCTGTGTCTTCTTCTACGGAGTACACAGTTTCTAAAATTTCCGGTCTTCTTAAATAACAATTATTACGCCTCGCTACACCATATTTATTTAAATTAGTCTCAATGGCATCTGAAATGGAGCGTACTATGGTGATGCCATCACTGCCCATATTCCCACTGCTTGAAGTATAGCCACTACAACTACTCTTACGCCGACTATTACCCATTAACGTCAGGTAAGAGTCACTGTCGAGATCTTCCAGCACTACCGCTGAATCCGAATCATTCAAGGAGTCCATTTCGTTAGCGAACCTAGCATCTATAGTTTCCAGACCATGATCTACCAAACGCGTCGACAAAGTATCGATGATTTTTTGTTGTCTTTGTATGGTTAATTCCCGTTGATTTAACAAATTGGCGATTTGTTTTTGTTTGCGCTTAAGGCGCGCCTCCAATAATAACAATTGTGACGTTAAAGCATTCATTTGATCACTTTTCTCCTTTTGATAGCGATAGTGTTGCTGCACCTAACGGATAAATTTATAATTTAAAAAATTCAACACTTTATCCACTTCATACTCAACCTGTATAGCATAAGCTTTCCTCCATTTTATTATATGTTCAGCCTGAAATCGCACTTTTAAGCGCAACTCTTCGATCATGGCACGCGCGGTATGCAAATCCTTCGGATCATGATTCATCATCTGCAGTCTGACGTTGTTTGTGTGTGAGGAGACCGGTGTAGGAGGTGGCCATTGGAATTCCAAAGGCGGTTGCACCATCATTTCGGTTGGCAACGAACCCCTTGGAACACTAAAAGCCTTTGGTTTCGGTGTAGTGGGACTCGCCGATGAGGAAGTTTTATTATCCAATGGCACGGTAGGCGACTGCTGCTTCTGCACAGTGCACGCCATTGTTATTGTTTTGGCAAAATGTGAAGCTCTAGCTGTATACATTTATATATAATCTGGATGCAAGTTTGTGCAGTCAACTTTGCGGGGCATTGGCTTTAACTGTAAAGAAGAAATGCAAAAATTGTTATGTCTAGATCACCGAAAATCACCGAAAATCACCGAAGCCCCACTAATTAACACCACAACTCTGAACGAAAATGAAATAACACAATATTATATTTTTTAGTGGTACATTAATTATAATATTTCGACACATTTTCGCTGTTGGTGGCATAAAAATCATTCAATTTTTCGGTTGAAAATGTCGCTTAAACGGTCGTAAACGATTCTTAGCTATTAAAAGTTGCACAGATAGTAAGTAAAAAATTGTGGTGAATTAATGTTCCATTAACATATAAAACACTATTAAAATGTATTTAATTGCTTCACATGTGAACAGACACTAAATCCAGAAGGTTATTTCTTTTCATGAGCACGTTTATTTCATTTACTATTTTATAACAATCGTTTGTATGTTATTAGTGGGTTGGATTTTGTGAACTTCGAAAACAATATTTCATTAGAAATAATTTCGACTTGAAATAATTTGAGCTCCTTGCCCATTTGGCTTCCAAAAATTAAAAGTTTTCTTCATTTTTTCTTTAAGTTAACAAATATTTTTGAGATTTCGGAAAAATGTTGCCAAACAATTTGTACTGTATTGCATGGTGTTCATATTATTGTCTCCACCCTTTATATATATGTATATTCATATTTTTTCAGTTGTTTTTTGTCTTTCAATTATATGTTCTCTTTTAAAACTTTTTGTTGCAGTAAAAGTAAAGTTAAAACGAAATTTATCAAAATATCAAGGTGTCCGTTTTTTATACTTTCCTTATGGGATATGGGGTATACTTAGTTTGTCATCCTCCGTTAACAACTACTAGAAGTAGGCGTTAGGTATCTTATAAATCTGTTTGCATATCGAGTTGAAATTTGATATAAAAGTTATTGAGGCATTTAAAGTTGCCCATAAAAAAAATATTCGACCGGCGAAAAAATTGAAAATTTAAAACATTTATCTATAAGTATATATTGTATATATATAATTTATTCATTGAAGAGCCAAAAATAGACATGACACGCCCACAATTTGTATCAAACTTTTGTACAATTATCGAGTTTTAAATTTTTTGAAATATGAGCGAAAGTTTAAAGGCCGTTAAAATAGGGTACAATTGTATAAATGCTACGCCCACAATATCAATATATAAGAGTATTTCAGATTCGACATCGGTTTATCGGTTTTATATAATCCGAGTACATAGTATAATTTTAATCTGTGTACAACAACAAAAATAAATACAGCAGTTATCCTTTGGTAATTATACAGATAAACATTTGTGTTCGTGCTGATTATATGAATTGAGAGTCGAGGTGCTTGTGGATTTCTCACCCTGCCCAAGTTTAATAACTGGAGCAAACCACAAATTAAACCGTACATATTGTAATGGCACCTTGGGGTTATATGGTGACCAAAGGATTGACTTTAAACACGTAACAATGTTGAGATATTTTTTAATGATCTGACTAGAGAGCTTAAATCCGTTGATTTTAAGTGTTTATAGTTCGTGTGCGGAAAATGAAAACACCCATAGCTTTATAAATATTGAATAAGAAGATTTTTTTCTCATATATGTATATAGACATGTCCGTCCGTGAACTTGTTGTAGGAATGCTCACAATCATACATTTTGAGACATCAAGCTGGAATTTTGTACAAATATTTCTAGTATCTGCAGGTATGGCACGCCTACATTTGTCAAAAATCTCTCAAAGCCGCAAAAAAGTGTACCTATAAAGTTGAAATATTAATGCGTCCATTGATGGGCGATGGGACAAAAATGGGCGTGGTCGGATTACAGATACTCCCGAAATTTACAAAAACCTTTTTTTTACCCAGAATTCAGAATTCAACTCGTTTGTTGACAATATTAAAGGACCTAATCAGGTATATGCTACGCCCACTCTTTATATTTATTCGTGTTTTACTTATAAATTAGGAAAAATATGAAAATATGAAAATTGTCATACTAGGTGCATTGGTGTTGAGTGATGCAGGATTTGACCCAAACCATATATAGCTTTAATATAATACTTGTTAAAATATTCATAACTCGCCCGTTGTTAGTTATGTTCGTCAACATTTTAAAAGAGGATTAGCTGTCAATGTCACTTATTTGAGTGTAACCGATTATAAAACCATTTCCTGTTTTTTTTTTTTTCGTTACAAATTTGTATTCAATATATTTCGAATTATCAATGTCAAATCGCAACCAGAATATTAAACCTATGCGTCACATATCCCGAATGTCTGAACGTCATTTTTTTGTTTTTGCAATCCGATGGAATTCTATCCCCGTCCGTCTACAGACTACACGGAATTCTACTCGCTTTAAGAGAGATATTATGTTGCACTTCGCACAAGGTTATGCGAACGACAATTAATTGCAATTAGTTGATAAGTAGTTGATAGATATAGAATGATAATTGGTGCATACTCCTACCTCATATAAGCTCCGAGCTGGAAAGTTGGGAAGCACCTATGTTAATTGTATTTATAAGTATCTTAAAAAAAAAGAAATAAAGAAAGAAAGAAAGAAAGAAAGAAAGAAATCAAGATTTGAAGGCAACAACAACATAAAATTTGACTTTAACTCAATATAAAGTTACCAAAAAGTTTAATTTTTTCGAACAAAAAAAAATGAAAATCCTTGCATGTTATAATTAAATGTCAAAGTGTTTCGATGTATCAATGTGTGTTTCTTTAAGCCAATACCAAAATTTAGAATTCAGATGATTACAAGATGTTACCTGTAAACTTTATATGAACTTTATTTTACAAGAATTTAAGTTTCGGAACACGTGTGTGTTGTACTATAAACTTGATGAAGAATTATTATCACATTTGAGTGAAAGTCTTAAGGAAAATTGTACAATATGAGGACAACAAACAATTTAATATGTAATATTTATTTATTAAGGACATAATAATATATGGAATATTTTGAAAGATTTTTTTATTAATTATACGCTCCACATAAGTTGGTTTTGCAACACGTTTGCAACACCCAGAAGGAGGCGCCAGAGGTCCTACAAAATATATATATTATTAACTTGCATCGTGCGTCCGTATGTCCTTCTGTTGTTGTCGTCCTCACGGTCGTAAATTTTGATATATTGAGCTAAAATTTTGTACTAACACTTTTAGTTTTTGCATGCAGATCGCTATTTATAAATACAATAGGCAAAATCCGTTAAGAGCCACGCCCACAATCAACAAAAACCTATATATCTGTCACAAAAATATTTCAAACATATAATATTTTTGTTAATGTGATCTACATAGTATGCTTTGCTTTCAAAACGTAATTCTCATTACAAAAAAGTATAAGGAAAGCAGCGTAAAATATTTTTCCCAAGCGTTTGATTGAAAATTATAAAAAATCTCTACAAAAAAAATCGATTTTACGTAAATAAGTGATTTTAAAGGTAAAATAAAATTGTATTAGAAAATTGTGTGTAAACTATTGAAAAGCGTCCTCTTCTAGAATTTAAACGAAAATAGCTGCCATTTCGTTTTATAAATAATGTCTGAAACAGCTATTGAACGCTTAGAGCAACAACGCAAAGCATGGCGCAGAACACACCCATTTGGTTTTGTGGGCCGCTCTACCAAAAAGGATGACGGCACACCTAACTATATGATCTGAGATTGTGTCGTTCCTGGGAAAGTGGGCACATGTCTAACCGTAACCACAACATTAAACCCATCCGACATATTTCCCTCATGTCTGAACGTAACTTTTTTGTTTTCGCAATCCGTTGGTGGAATTCTCTCCCTGTCCGTCTACAGACTATACAAAATTCTAATCGCTTTAAGAGAGAGATTATGTTGCACCTTGCACAAAGATATGCGAGTGACCTTTAGTTGTAAATAATTGTCAAATCTCTGTTTTTAATTGTTGATTAACATATTATTTGGTGCATACTCCCGACTCATATAAGCTACGAGCTGGAGAGTCGGGAGGCACCCACAATTACTTATGTACACCATAAATAATGAAATAAATAATGAAAATGAAATGAAATGAAATCGTGGGAATGGGGTTCCTACCCGTTGCAGTTAATTTTCAGTGACGATTATCCAATATCGCCACCGAAATGTATGTTCAAGGCACCAATGTTCCATCCTAATATTAATTTTTCGGGAACAGGGAGCTTGCCTCTATTAGACGTAGCGAAGGATTGGCGTCCTAATATGTCGATTGAACAAATTTTACGTGGCATTCAGGACATCCTGCATGAACCGAATACTGAAGGTCCTGCTCAATTAGAAGCTTTTACAATGTATTGCGAGAATCGTTCAGATTATGAAACGTGGGTACGCTTGCAAGGCATAGTAATGTCATATTTGTATCATTCCAATTATTTTAACTTTTCTTAATTTATTAACAAACAAAATATTTTGTAGTATTAGTCCCACATTTGTAAATAAATACAACAACATTTCTACCTTAAATTCAGAAATAGTTTATTTACATTTCAGAAACAAACATTTGTTATGAGGAAATATTGCTTAGGTCAGCTTAGGTCGCGTCATTTTATTGTCTACTTTCCAACTCTTTTCAATTGTCGGTTGAATATTTTCAATACGGAAAAGAGGAGTGACGTGATTCGGGACCCGAAAAGAAGGAAAACAAACTTTTCCAGACAACCTTAACTTTCAAAACATTCTTTTGTATCTTATCATAAAACAGTTTGACCTTTCATTTTGAAGGTGAATTTTGATTTTTGTTTTTTTTTTGTTCATTTTAAATTGTATGCATTGTAGAGTCATAATAATTAATATTCAAAAGTTATACGTATCGCACATTTGATGTAGACCAAATATTAGTTTTTTATTAATTCTAGTATAAAATATGTATTTGTACGCTACTAAGTTAGTATGGGCTTGACTATAAAAGGTAACTTGTGCGATTAACCCAGGGTAGTAGTGGCACAGATTAAAATTAAATAAAACTCATTTAAAAGTCAACTCGATTCAAACATGAAATCAAGTCTAGCTGCTTCTTATATTTATCAGAAAATGAGATAATATGAATATTGCAGTCGGTTCAATTCCACTATTAAATCGCCCTACATCACTTATTTAAACAGTTTCTCCTATAATTAGTTTGATTTTATCAGTAAACTACAGGTTGATTAAAATAAATACATGGATGGACAGATTGCCAGATGGACATGGTTGAAGCGATGCAAATTTCACTTTCTCACTTCGGCGAAGAGGTGAAAAGTTCACCTTGGTTCTCATATTAATCAGATTGTGAGCGAGATGGTAAATTCTATAATATTGCGACTATTGTAACATTTTCCCTTTTACTGAGATTTAGACGGAATTTCCCTTTTATGAGATGATAAGATTGATAAAAGAATAATACACAATAATTGCAAGTATAAAAATGGATTTGCTATACTTAACAGCGACTACACCATTTTAAGGTTAAGTTGAGAACTTCCAATTCAATTTGGTTTTCTCAATTTGAACTTGGAAGTTCCCAGTTTCAACTTGGTTTTCTCAATTTCAATTTGGTTTTCTCAATTTAAAACTTCAGTTTCCCAATTTCAATTTGCAAGTTCTCAATTATAATTTGGAAATTGTGAAAAGTTAGTAGAGATGTTTACCAATGTTTTAGAGGATTTAAAAGATCATGAAGAATCTGCTGATTATGAACAAGAAAAGAGAGAATTAGATGAATATTTAAAAATCATACATGAAATGAAAGACAGTGCCTGTGATATCAAAGACAGCGATGAAGGTCTCATAAGTATATTGTGGATTGAAAAAGGCCTTTTTAAAGCAGTGGCGCGTTACAAAAAATGTAGAGAACATCTTGTGTAAGATTTATTAAAAAACATAGTTTATTGGGTATTTTAGATGAAATTTATAATGGTTTGGATGAATTTTATCAAGAGTTCGAGAAGGATTTTGTATCCTATATGGAAGAATTAAGTGAAAGTCAAAAGGAAAACGATGCTGAAGTGTTAAAGTGGTTTAAACGTTCAAAGATGAAAACTGTCTTAGGGAAAAATATAAAAACTTTGCAACGTTTTTTCCTTTTTTCAATCACGACTATTTACAATACTTAATCCTTACAAAGTTTACATAAATGGTTAATAAAATATTTCACTGAAATTAAAATGTGAAAATGATATAGTTTGGTCAAGTCCGACCCTTTAATATCCCACACCACTTGGCTACACTATTAGAGGGAGTAATAATATCAGGTCATGTCATGCCCACTGTTGTAGATGTAGAGGGTATTTAAGATTTGGCCTAAGCACAAATTTACTTTTCTTACTTGTTTCTATATAAAATGGGAAAAATTGTCGAATAGGCACACCCAATACAATCATTTTCTATTTCATTACTTTAAATATTTCCTTAACTTTTTGTGTTAGGGTTCCCCTTTGGGCCAATACATGTCCTTGTACCAAATTTCATCAAAATATCTCAAAAAATGCGACCTGTAGCTTGCGCACAAATTTAGATGGACAGACACGAGGACAGACGGGCATGGTTAAATCGATTCAGATTTTGATTCTGTTTTGATCGATATAATTGAAGATGGGTGTGGAATTTGTCGTTTAGAAATTACAAACATCCGCACAAACTTAATATACCCTTTTCCACAGGGTGGTGCAGGGTATAAAAATCGTAATTCTTAGTATTTTTGAACTAAATAACGGGTCACTCGGGTCTTTTCAATCCGCCCACATAATGACAATCCACTTCAGTATTGATTGTGGTATTGTTCGATAGAAGTTTTATAACACCAAACAGGCAGCATCAATATCCTTTTTTCAAATACTTTAATCTTTTTTCCTACGTGCACTACGTCGCTTTGAAAATGGATAATTTTCTTGTTGTTTGAGGAACAAATAACGGATGTTAATGCGGCGAATCAAATTTCTTTCTTTCTGCAAGGACATGTGGAACCCATATGACCAAAGTTTTACATTTTTATAAACGATTGCATTCCAAAAATATTAATCTTTCAGCGATAATTTACGTAAAACAGTTGCTTCATTTTTCCTTGAACTGCAAACAAAATTACTTTCCCAACAACCCAATATTTTTGCCTAAACTAATACTAATAAGAACTTTGGTATTCTTATCAATAACTTTCATTATGTTTAACAACTTTACAAATATCTACTGCTTTACTAAACATTTCTATATTCCAGCAGGATTTGTATTCTACTTCTACTGCTATTACTTTTTATTCTGTTGAACCTTTAAGCTTATGTTCATTCCAAATAAATTGTTTGCAAAACTAAAGACATTTTCTTTTATAAAGAAACAAGAAATCGGAAATAAAGTTTTCCTTTCCTTTACGATAAAATCTAACAACATTGATGGCAACCAATCGAAAGTAATCATTCATTATACACTACTCACTTTTTTTGTACAACTTTTTTAAAATATTTTTATCAAATATTTGCTAACGCGTGTTGGGGATCTGTAAAGATAACAACAAATTGTATTTTAAAACATAACAAAACATAACGTACGGGTATAAAAATTGGTAACGATAAGGACTCCCTTAGTTTTGGCGTTCGCCTTAACATGTTTACATAAATTTTTTTAAAACCTCTTTAAACAATTAATTAATTTAAATAAATTTTCGATAAACTGAACGTTTCAACATTTCATTGTTTCATTCCTTAATAACGTACAGTGATTAACTCTAATGGTTGGCATTTCTCCATGCAGTTGAATATGAATTAATTGTCCTCCTTAAGGCAAATATAATGTATTTTATTAAAAAGCTAACATGAAAGAAACAAGAACAACTGCAACTACCACTACAACATTAGTTGCTTGTTGGCTCATTTTAAACCAGTAAAGAAAAAGAAACAACAACAACAACAACAACAAAAACACCTATTAGTAGCATAGCAAGTATGTCTATGTGTTTGAAACAAAAAAAATTGCATAAAAATCTTTTTTTAATAAAAAAAACAAAAAGAAAAACAAATAATTTTATAGCAATAAAGAAAACAAATGAACAACAACACACATAATGTTAAGATGTCTGCCCATACATATACGTAAATATAAAATAAATAAAAAAGATAGAAAAGTTCGGCTCAGACCGAAGCTTAAATACCCTCCACCTTTTCTAACCCTCTAAAAAATAAGTTCCTAATGCATTAAATTGTTGCGTATATATTATTATACCCACCACCTTAGGGAAGAAGGTATTATATTCATTTTGATCATCCGTTTACAACACATCGAAGGAAGCCTCGGAGACCCCACAAACCACATATATTCTTAATCAGCATGAAAAGGGAAATCGTTTGAGACATGTCCGTCCGTGCGTCCGTCTGTTGTTGGCACTCTCACGGTCGTAATTTTTGAGATATCAAATTGAAACTTTGCATACGTATTCTTAGTTCAATTTCGCTGTTCCGTATTGAAATTGGGCATAATCGGTTAAGAGACACGCCCACAATAAACAAAAGTCTCAATATACCTCGAAAAAATTGTATCTTTAAAAAATTATATATCTAAAATTAGGACCTGGAGAGTGCCAAAAACAGACGGATATACGGACGGTCATGTTTCAAACGATTTCTCTTTTCATGCTGATTAAGAATATATATGATTTTTGGGGTCTCCGAGGCTTCCTTCGATGTGTTGTAAACGGAAGATCAAAATGAATATACCTTCTTCCCCAAGGTGGAGGGCATAAAAAAACAACACAAATATTGCGCAACAACTAAACGTAATCACAACAACAGCAACAACAAAATATTGCAGTTAACGACCAACATATTAAGCAACGAGTTTATTTAATCGTTACTCTTGGTAGGCTTTTAGGCCAAGTCCACATGTGGAAGTTGTCCATTTATTATTGGTGGATGGCAATAGTGACTACAAGAATCAACAAAAGCAAAACAAAAAACAAGTAAGATAATTAAATTTGGCTTAAGCCAAATCTTAAATACCCTCCACATCTACAATAGTGAGCGTGGCAGGTATGTGATTACGCGCCTTTAATAGTGTGCGTATTACGTATCAGCTCGATAGTCAAGTATCATGCTGGCGTATCTTTTATCCAACCACGCCATTTTTGGCACTTTGATGAAAAAGATATGATAAATATGAATACCAAAATTTCAAGTTCATAGGTTAGCTTTTGTGACAGATATATATATTTTTGTCGATCGTGGGCGTGGCTCTTGACAAATTTTGCCATACATATCTAGTTTTTGATACTGATTAAGAATATATATACTTGGAAGGCCTCTCTGATGCCTCCTTCTTGGTGTTGCAAACGAAATAACAAACTTAGTATACCCCCCCCCCCCCCCCCCCCCATCTTATGTGAAGGGTATAAAAAAAGAAGAAGAAAAAAGAAATAAGACGCCAACACCGGTTTGTTTACTAACAGTAGAAAAAATAAACACACACATAAAAGAAGCTCTTGACCGTTCTTCATAAGCAAACATCGCATCATGCATACAATACATGAATGGTTGGATATTTATGTTTATATAAATATGAAGTAGCGGTTCTTCCGCAACATATACACAACATATACTATATATAGAAGCAGAGAAGGCGAAAAAAAATGCACAATTAATAAAACATTTTAACCCATAACCAGCAATCAGACGATAACACATAAATCGTATTAAAAAGTAAAGAACCAGAATAAGACTTAAAATGCTCTGTGTACACATAAACAGCAAACAATAGCAGAATAAATGATTTATAAAAAAAAATTAAAAACAAATGAGAAGAAGAATATGTTATCAAAACAGAATAAACAGAATAAGTAAAGAAGCAATCAAATCGTGGTTAACGGTTACAATCATTTATGAAAGACCATTGTTTAAAGATATACGCAGATAGAGCTTATTGTGAAAGGAGTGTAAGTCCATTTCTCAAACAAGAACTACTCATGCCCTACACATATAGAGTGTAACGACTATTCGACATCAGCTTAACAAGTTTGTAATAGACAGCTATCACTTGGAAAGCGATTTGTTTCGAGATATATAATTTATCTTAAAATATAATACAAGTGTGAAGCTTGTATATAACCCACCACATAATATAAGAGGTATGTAAACTTTGTTGTTTCGTTTGCAACAGTCAAAAGGAAGTATCAGAGACTTGATTAGAATCAAAATCAAAGTCGATCTAGACATGCCCGTCCGTGCGTCTGACCGTTGTTGGCACGTTCTCACGATCGTAAAGTATGAAATACTGTGCTGAACAACATTTCTATTTTCTGTGTACTAGGCACTATTTAAATTAGGCAAAAGTGGCTCAGAGCCCCGCCTACAATTGACAAAAACAGTCTATTTGGCAGAAAATTTGAGCTATAAAGTTGAAATTTTATGCATATGATTATTATGACTCTATTTATTGATTTGCCATAAATCGGCATGGTCGGAGAATAGACATGCTATAACTTGCAAAATATCTTGTTTGACGTACAATCCCGCCCACTTGCGAAATTGACTCTTAGAAAAACTTTTAGAGAATGTAATCATATAACTGTCACGCCCACTATTTGTACATATATGTGAAAGATTTGGCCTAAGAAAAGTTAAGCTTTTATTTTTTTTAATTCTCACTTAGACCGCTTTCATAGTGATGGGCACATATGTTATGTTGTGTGATGTTTCCTTTTCTCCATCTCTGGGCATTAATAGCTGCCTTCAATATGAAATATAAACTGATAAGAGAAGGTCAATCAAGCTCTCGTTACTTTGACCGATTGCAATAACAACAACAACAACAAACAAAATTACACTTAATGACGGCGCACCATTGTTATAAATAAGACAAAAAAAAAAAAAGAAATAATCGGGGTACGCGCCATAATTCTATAGGAAAACTAATGAAAAGCTATCGTTAAAGTTTAAATCAATCAAAGGTTACTCTTGGTTATGGTCGGTCAGATTCTGCTAGAGATATACTTGCACGTTGAACCGCTGCTACGTGTACGATGTGTGTGTAAGAGATGTTCAATAATTCAACATGCATACGTACGCACTATTTATACTCTTCATAAACCCTGTGGTCTAAAACAAATTTTTATTATACCCTCCACCTTAGGGAAGAGGGTATATATTCATTTTGATCATCCGTTTACAACACATCGAAGAAAGCCTCAGAGACTCCACAAACAATATATATTCTTAACCAGCATGAAAAGAGAAATCGTTTGAGACATGTCCGTCCGTGTGTCCGTCTGTTGTTGGCACTCTCACGGTCGTAATTTTTGAGATATCAAATTGAAACTTTGCATACGTATTCTTAGTTCAATTTCGCTGTTCCGTATTGAAATTGGGCACAATCGGTTAAGAGACACGCCAACAATAATCAAAAATATCAACATACCTCGAAAAAATTGTATCTTTAAAAAATTATATATCGCACAATACTATGCCTATCAAGTTGAAATTTGGTATATATATAAGTGGTACCGTTGTCCAACACTGTGCCAAAAATGGGTGTTATTGAAAAACGCAAACGCCTATAATTAAAAAAAAAACACTATTTGCGCAAGTACATGAAATAGTCACATACATAAATATGGCAACAGGAACTTATTTTTTAGATGATTATAAAAGGTGGAGGGTATTTAAGATTCGGTATTAACCGAACTTTTCTATGTTGTTTTTATACTGTACGTACCAGCTCCAGGGTGGAAGGTAGAGTCAAATTGTAAAAACCTTTGTAAGGCTCAAAAAGAAGCACCGGATACCCTACAATATATATATTTCAGATTTTGAATGAATTTCGATTTAACTGTTTTATATGTATGTATGTATGTGTGTATGTATGTATGTATGTATGTATGTATGTATGTATGTATGTATAAAAAATCATGTATAGTTTTTAGGCTGTTATTTTGGTGGTGGTGGTGTAACTGGTTTTTGCGGGAAAGTAGGAAAACCCAATAGAGTATGTCTGTGTGTTGGAAAATCCTAAACAAATCTGGCCAAAGAAAAACAGAATTAAACAACAACAACAACTATGCAATAATTACATAAATAACGCTGCACTGTACACACAACCAACGAAACCAAACCAGTAACCAACCCAGGGCACTAGGTAAAGATTTTCTTTTTCTCTATCCCTCTCCTTGTCTTGTCATGATTTTCGGATACATGCGGGGTAATCTATGCGTGGGCATGTGGGCATGTACTATACACGAATCATAGCTACTTATCAAATCTGTTTTGTAGCACAATAAGTAGGAACAAACTAAAACAATTATTCAATACCCAACTAAGGCTGCTTTGTTTGTCTGCCTTCATCACATTCATATTATGTATGTTTTAATGTTTTCGGTTTTTCATTATATTCCAGATAACCAGTTTTAAATGATATTTGTTTAAAATTAATTTGATTTGTTTTTTTTTTTTGTGTCACCTGCCTTGTGGATGTCTACAAACCGACACACGGCCGCTTTGCATTTTGTTTGAAAATAAATCTATAACAAATAAAACGTTAAACTCGACTGAACTT
Organism: Ornithomya chloropus; assembly: GCA_963971445.1. Taxonomy (NCBI): domain Eukaryota; kingdom Metazoa; phylum Arthropoda; class Insecta; order Diptera; family Hippoboscidae; genus Ornithomya; species Ornithomya chloropus. Next base: position 53,618,046 of record OZ020530.1, read on the forward strand.
TAACTTTTTTCTTCAACCAGCTTCTTTTGTGCTTATTAGTTAACATTACATTTCAAAATGAATGAAAAAAAAATTAATGAAATTTTTATGAAATCATTATAAAAAATATTCCTTGCAGCTGAAATGTTCCTGAGAAATGTTTAATATTTTTTAAGAAGAAAACATGATGAGGGTAGTTTTTAGAAATAAGGAAAAGTTGTGCATTGAGGAGACCAGATAACAATTGGTTTATATCTTCCGTTCACGCGTGAGCGCTAAATTTTACCGAACGCGGAATAATTAACATTTTTCACTGAATACGTTGGCTAAAAATTTGTTGAGAGCCCCGCCCACAATCGACCAAACTGAGCTACGATGTCAAAAGTCGGTACACAAATTAATGTTTTGTTCAAGCCTTAATTTTGGCAAGAAAATGTCTCTATCGTGGATAATAGACACGCCCACAATTTACAATAAATACTTGGTAGAGAGTTCCACTCCCACTGGTAATGCATAATTAATACACTATTAGAGGGCGTCATCAAGTACATGACACACCTATTATGAAGGAGGTGAAAGAGCGTTTTAAGATTTTGTTTTTTTTTCATTTTTCAAGTTTTCTTGTGGATATTACGAACATTTTAACAAAGTTTAAACATCCCTACAACATCAAAATGGATGGGTATTTTAAAATACGATTACTGTCTAGGGGAGTAAAAACAGTACAGTTTATGCATTTGTAGGAATTTTCTTCTGAGATCAAATGATCATTTTGTTGCACTTATTTAACTCAAAGTTCTTCTTCCACCAAGACCACAAAATTGTTCGTTTATGTACATTTTTGGAAAACTTTAACATGATTAATGACAAGTTGCGTAAAACATTTTATTCATCTATAAACTTCTTCTAGCACATGGTTAAAAAAAAGTTGCATTTGAAAAATTATATTCCGGTGGTGGTAAATGTCTCGTAGAAAGGTTAATTAGTAGAACGTGTAGCAAATTGCTACTGTGTCGCCAGAAAGTGGAAACTTTTCGCATTCTCCTTCCTAAGTTTCTCCATGAAAATATCATACTTTCATACAGTTGTTTCGTATAATGCGGGTTTTTTTTTCTTAAATTTGAAAAGTTCTGCCAACGATTTTAATGCCGCTTTAATAACTATGTTGTGTTGCGAATAGTTTTTTATATGCTTTACATAAGATGGGAGGTATACTAAGTTTGTCATTTCATTTGCAACACCCAGAAGGAAGGGTCAGAGACTCTACAAAGTATACATATTCTTCATCAGCATCAAACACTACATCTATGTCCGCGTGTCTGTCTCTTGTTGACATTCTCACGGGCGTAAATTTTGAGATATTAAGTTGAAATTTTGTAGAGACTTTTAGTTTCTGCACGCAAATCACTATTTAAAATATAGACAAAATTGGTCAAGAGCCACGCCCACAATCGACAAAAATCTACTTTTCTGCCACAAAAATTGACCTATGAACTTGAAATTTGACACACCTATTTATAGTTATCTACAGTGCAATAAAAACTAAAAATTGTAGGAATTTTTTTGAAGAATTTTTTCCGTAGGGGGTATTCCAGCCAAATGTAGCTGCTTTACTTATATTTCTTGGTTTTCCTGGTCGAAGCAAGCCTCTCGTACAGTGTCCACTTGACTTTAAGTTTCGGGGCACCCTGTGTTATGTTACCTATATGTTAAAATTGTTTTGTTTTTATTGTTGTTGCGATAACTAAAATATAAAACTTTTTATTGAAATTAATATGTAACAGTTTTGGTTTTTGTTCACACTAACCTTTCAGGAAAAGGTCTATGCTATATATTTACACACTCATACACACATCCTGTCTTTTTTTTTTTTTGAGATTATTTAAGCAGGTGCACATGCATACTTTGGGTTTAGGTACAAAACAAAAACAAAACAATACAACTAAAAAAACAAACCATATAACCGGCAAAGCGTAACCTCTGTTACGGAGCCCCAAGCCAGAAAGTATAAGCCGAGCACGAGACTAGCAGCACTTGTACTTATGTACACAAAACAAAAAGTTTCTAACCACATAGTATACACATTATGTTATATATACATACACGTAGGTGAGTGTGTGAGATCATAATGAAAATAAAAACTTGCCGAATATTGTTTATGCAGAGGAAACCAAGCACCTAGAATTTAAAAAACGAATGATAATAATTTGGAATATCTCTCCAGTGCGTCCATCATACCTTAAGAAAAGCGTTCTTTCGTTTTTTGAAATAATTGAAAAAAAAACACCAAGAAATTATTTGAAAAGCCCGAAATAAATAACTTTGGCAATTATATTCTTATTGGAATTAGGCACTCCTTAAGAGTCCGAGCCCAATTAAAGCAGCTGGCAGCTCTCTCTCTTTCTCTCTCTCTCTCTCTCTGTGTAAATCTTGTAAGAACAACCTTGTAAGATGAGTCCTAATCAGTGTCTTATTTTCGGTGTTTCCATAACCGTTATGTGTATAAGAGAGAGAGAATTTAGGTTGTAGTTGCTCTAAAGACCGAACACAATCAAAGTAGCTGGCTACAGTCTCTCTCTTTCCATACAAAGCATCGGTGTTATTGCAAGGTGTTCTACAGAAGCGGTTTGGTTGTGTTCGGGCTGTTGAAGCTTTTCAATTTCTCCCTGTAAGTTATCCAATTGAATATGTATAATATTTACAGCTGATAGAAAACATTTCTTAGATAGCCGCGAGGTGCTCTTGAATGCCAATTTTTTATTTTAGTAAAATTGTCAGCTTAATAATTATTTCCGACTGAACTACATAAAACACATTCAGTCTTTCACAGTGCTCGTTATACTCTGCACTTTATAAAAGGGTATACTAAAGTTGGTCATTCCATTGGCAACACCAAGAACGAGCCTTTAAATATTTGACAATGTATATTTTTTATTAGCATGAAAATCTGAACAGATCTAAACATGTACGTCCGTGTGTCCGTTTGTTGTTGGCATTCTAACAGGCGTAAATTTTGACATATTGAGCTGAAATTTTGTTTTGTTTTTTGTTAAATACTTTTAAAATGGGCAAAATTTGTCAAGAGCCACGCCCACAATCGATAAAAATCCAATTATCTGCCACAAAAATTGAGCTTTTATTTTGAAACTTGGTACATATATCTATACTTATCTCATCCATCGATATGCCAAAAATGGGCGTAGTCACAGGCACAATTTATAAAAAACACAATTTAAAAAAAATATATGGACTGATACGTAATATATAGACTATTAGAGGGCGTAATCAAGTACCTGTCATGCCCAAACTTTGCAAATGGACGTCAAGGGCATTCAACTTTATGTCTGAACACAGCATTTAGTTTCTTTTGATACCCTTCACCGGGTATATTAAGTTTGTGCAGATGTTTGTAACTTCTAAACGGCAAATGCCACACCCACCTTCAAATATACGAATCATAATCACCGACTATAACGTGTTCACTCGTTTTGTTTTTACTTATTATACAAATTTGGCTGTAGGTATAAAAACAAAAGCATTATGTTGCCCTTGACTGTTTTATTCAGGGTTCCAGACAATATTTAAGTGATGGCAGTTGCATTTGAACGTGGTAACCATAGTACAAGTGCACACAAACTAGCATAAATAATGACATTTTTTAACTATCTCACGCTCCAGTGAACATAACGCAACATAATACAATACCAAGCAATAAATATATTGTACAAGTACAATGCAAGCAGCTATGAAAATAAACTTTATATCAATTGTTTGTCAGAGACATTTTTAGTATAATATATTACCGGGGTTTGTACATAAATACACATGTGTTTGAAAAGCGCTTGTTAAGAAAGATAAAAAGGGTACCAGAAGAAGAAAATGAAAAGAAATGAAATGTCACTTTGGCAATAGAATGAGAACCGAAACAAACTAATAGTTTTAACGACATCAAAAACGAAATGTCTCTGGAGGGACTATTGGTGCCTATAATTACTAATTTAATTGCTTTCCATTCACCTTTACCTCAAACGTCCGTTCGCTCTTATCGGGTGTAAATTATTTTTTAATAAGAGTGTTATTGCCTTTTCTTTGCGTTCGGTTTTATATTCTTTTTTGGCAATCTTTTTTTATGAAAAAAAAAAAAATATTATTGAATAAAATACCAGGTCCACAAGGAAGCCATACAAAAAAAAATTGTGTGCATGCAACGAAAACAAAAAGAATTCCGTTGTAAAGTTATTTTCTTTCTTCACTTTATGATACTTTATGGAGCAGAAATGTTTAATGAAGCAAAGCACGACATTTTTGCATTTTTGCTTTTTATTAAAAATTATCCATAAAAATAAAAATTACAGATAACATATTAAACAGTACCTAAAAATTCATTTCCCCAACCAGCGACCACCGACTACCAACTACCTGTCTAGAAAATATGTTTCCATTTTTAATTAATTATGTTCCCAAAAAGTATGCAATACTTTATAAATAAAACCACACACCAAACTAATTGGACAATTACCTGCAATTTGAATAATATAAAAAAAATTGAAATTTATGAATAGAAAAAAACTTTTCGAAGCTATTGTAAACATATACAATAACAAGTAAGAAAACTAAATTTGGTTAAGGCCACATCTTAGGCACCCTCCACATCTACAATAGTGGACGTGGCAGGTATACGATTACGCCGTCTAATAGTGTTTGCATTACGTATCAGCTTGTAAGTCCAGTTTTATGTGGAGTACAGTTATCTGTTATGTTATCTGTTATAAAGTAAATTTCAACTAGATAGCTCAATTTTTGTGGCAGATAAATAGATTTTTGTCGATTTTGGGCGTGGCTTTTTAATAGCATTTTTAATAGCGATCTGCTAACTAGAAGTATCAGAGTACAAAGTGTCAGCTCAATATCTTAAAATTTACGACCGCAAGAATGCCAAAAACAGACAGATATACGGACACACGGACATACATATCTAAGTCGACTCAGTTTTTGGTGCTGATCAAAAACACATATATATTGTGTGAGGCTTCTGGATATGGCAAATGGAAGAACAAACTTACTATCTTATGTGGAGAAACTTCATAACGATTTTATCTTGAAATTTTTGTCCCCAATGGAAGATACATTAAGATAATAGCAACATTATCAATTATCGTTGAATTCATTTAATTTATTACCTTCAACTCATATTTATTAATAAACATTATTATGCATTAGTAATCACCATTTGATCTTCCAATTATTATTATATTCATTGAAAGCATACATAATGCTTTACGTGGTAATTTTATTTTGATACAACATTTCATTTAACTTCACATCACATCAGCTTTTATTGGCCGTTTTAAAGCGAACGATTTCATATGTCAATCAATTAAAATCCAACTCATTGATTATCTAAGATGATTTTAAACACTCAAGTGGTTAAAACGTAGTTAAATCAATTAAAAATATTTACTATTGTATAAACATATATATGATTTAAATTTTTTTACTTTTACAATTTGATCACTATAAACATATAATGCGAGTTAATGAAGGTTTTGTGCATAAGCGATTATGGTTTTTATGGTTATTAAGCCCATATGTGAATAATTAGCAGACAGACCGACAGACCGATTTACCGATTTACCGAGTGGTGTGAGCAAATCTTTCTCTATTACGAATCACATATAATACATAATTAATGCATTGTCATTGTTTATTACTTATAAGGTGGTAGCAGAGAGACCTTTAAACAAATAAAAATACTACAACCAAACAGTAAGTAATTAAATTATGAAATTCATTGTGACTGTGATGACATATTAAGTTATTAAACCAAGAAATTTGTTGCGCTGCTGCATACTAAGTACTGCAGTTTTGCTTAATATTAACTTTATTTAGATATTAGAAACTCTTTTAAATAATCATGAATATGTTTTTATTAAAGTGGTTCAAATTATTATTAAAATAATTTCAATTTTTATACCGTTTACAACAGGCAGAAGGAAGCCTAAGAGACTCAATACATTAGACATGTCTGTATGTCCGTCTAAATTTTACATATTGAACTGTAACTTAGCTTTGTACAAACATTTCTAGTTTGTGTACGCAGATCTCTATTTAAATTGGATAAAATCGGTCAAGAGCTACGCTCACAATCAACAAAAATCTATATATCTGCCACAAAAATTAAGCTATGAAGTCGAAATTTGATACACAAAATTGTAGTTATCCCATCCATATATGTGGGGAAAATGGCCGTGGTCGCATAACGGATGCTCCCACAATTTACAAAAAACCGTACTCCACGTTAAACTCGTCTTACAAGCTGATACGTAATACATGCACTATTAGAAGGCGCAATATATATATATATTTGCCACGCCCATCGTTGTGGAGGTGGAGGGTATTTAAGATTTGGTTTAAGCAAAATTTAGTTTTCTTACAACTTTTATTTACTCTCCAGATCTTGACTAAATAAATTTTGTGCGTCACGTTGGCGAAGAAAGTATGCAACTACTTCTGATGCAGATTTTCTTAGCCATGATAATAACAGCATTTCTCTACTTTTGCGATATATTTTGTAAAAGTTTGCACATATTTTTAATGTTGAGATCATTGTTTCAAGTCTCTTATCTTAACCAAGTTATCACTTACTCTAGCTAAAGAGCTAATACAAAATAATTGAGGATATATCCTGGTTGTGGTTGTGGCATTTCCTCAAGGGTTAACTTTAGGTCTTTTAATGTATGCCATAATAATCACACTATTATTATTATTGTTATTGTTGTACAATACAACATTATACCTTTCATATAAATACAAATCACACACAAACCTCAAGAGTTCGTAAAAGTCAGTCAGTGTGGTAGCACTTATATAATGCAAAAGAAAAAAAAGGAAGCTACGGAAAAATTAGTCTATTTCTCTCGAGTTCTTCATGTTAAGAATTTTCACAAATCATTGTAATTTTCTCGACAATGATTTTAAAATAATTTCATCATCATTACCCAATTCATTACAAGTATATTTGTTTTTTTTATACCTACCACCTTAGGGAAGAGGGTATATTCATTTTGATCATCCGCTTACAACACATCGAAGGAAGCCTCGGAGACCCCACAAACCATATATATTCTTAATCAGCATGAAAAGAGAAATCGTTTGAGACATGTCCGTCCGTGTGTCCGTCTGTTGTTGGCACTCTCACGGTCGTAATTTTTGAGATATCAAATTGAAACTTTGCATACGTATTCTTAGTTCAATTTCGCTGTTCCGTATTGAAATTGGGCATAATCGGTTAAGAGACACGCCCACAATCAACAAAAATCTCAATATACCTCGAAAAAATTGTATCTTTAAAAAAGTATATATCGCACAATACTATGCCTATCAAGTTGAAATTTGGTATAAATATAAGTTGTACCGTTATCCAACACTGTGCCAAAAATGGGCGTGATTGAAAAACGCAAACGCCTATAATTTAAAAAAAACACTATTTGCGTAAGTACATGAAATAGTCACATACATAAATATTCAACAGGAACTTATTTTTTAGATGATTATAAAAGGTGGAGGGTATTTAAGTTTCGGTTTTAACCGAACTTCTCTATCTGGTTTTTTTCATTTCGTTTCATTTTACGTACATATGATTTAACGTTTGTTGGCAATTTTTTGTTTTGTTTTTATACCCTCCACCTCAGTGATGAGGGTATACTAAGTTTGTTCTTCCGTTTGCAACACCCAGAAGGAGGCGTCAGAGACCCTAAAAAATATATATATTCTTGATTAGCGTCAAAAAATGAGTCGATTTAGACATGTACATATGTCCGTGTATCCGTGTGTCCGTCTGTTGTTGGCACTCCCACGGGCGTAAATTTTGAGATATTGATCTGAAATTTTGTACAGGCACTTTTAGTCTTTGCACGCAGATCGCTATTTGAAATGGGCAAAATCGGTCAAGAGCCACGCCCACAATCGACAAAAATCTATTTATCTGCCACAAAAATTGAGCTATAAACTTGAAATTTGGTATGTACATCTATGAATATTAGCTTCATCGATACGTCAAAAATGGCCATATTCGAATTACAGACACGCCCACAATTAATAAAAATCTTTATATCTGCCACAAAAGTTGACCTAGAAACTTTAAATTTGGTACGCGTATACATAGTTATCCCATATACCGATGTGCTAAAAAGGGGCGCGGTCGGATAACAGACACGCCCACAATTTTTAAAAAACCTAATTTAACGTAAAAGTAGACTTACATGCTGATACGTAATACATACACTATTAGAGGGCGCAATATATATATATATTTGCCACGCCCACCGTTGTGGAGGTGGAGGGTATTTAAGATTTGATCTAAGCTAAATTTAGTTTTCTTACTTGTTATTTTTGTTTTTGTATTGTATATTGTGCTATTTTATTATCTGAGTAGTTTCCATTTTATTTGTTGGCTGGTAATCACGCAATTAGGTCAAGTCTATATATGTGTATGTGTTTAGGTTGTTCATATGTTTAGAGATAGTTTTACACAATACAAGAGGGAGGTCTTTGTTGTTTTATACCAGTGATTAGCAACTTTTTTCCCACCCGCAGCCTTAGTTGAATATTTTTAAGAAAAGATAATTAAAAAGTTAAAAGTCAAATCTTAAATATAGCTTTTATAAAATTTGAAAATCCGAAGCGCATTTTAACCTAAAATAAATAATAATAAAAAAGGTTTAATATTTATATAGCGCACAGGTTGCCGACCACTGCTATTTACCCACAATACAATGGACCGGTATACGAAAGTGTTTTTTTTTTTACGGGAATATTGCTGTAGTGATATCGTAACTAGTTTAATGTTTTAGATTTAGATAAGCCGAATATAAGGTTCAGTAAATTTTGTAAAATGTTCCTAGCATTAGATATCAAGGTACCAAAGAGACAACTAAAACTGACTAGACTCAAACCAATGAAACTACAGACTCACAAAATCAAGCCACAATTATTGACTACACTTGAGTTGATTGCAGTATCAATTAGTCGAAGTTAAACATTCGAAAATGTGTTATTTTGAAAAACAAAAAGATGTCTTATGATAACAATTATATTAGTTGTAAAAGTAGGTTGCAATTTGTTATAAATACAACCGCTTTAAAGTAGGCAATAAAATAAAATACAATTTCCCACAAAGCCTTTTTAAATAAGACAACATTTTGTTAATAATAGTTCAAGGTTGGTTTTTGGATTACAACCTAAATTAGTTGCAATATTTCAATATACACTATATTTGATTAAGCAGCCTAAACCGTCCCCTATTTTAAGTTGTGCTCCGGTATTAAATTACGTTGCATGCAATTGACAATGTCATCCAAATAGCAAGAATTTTCGAACAGAAAAAAAAAGAAAGTACAGAGGGCACGATATATTTTTTTGATACGTGCTTAAAATTTTCTGCGAAGAAGAGGCCAATGTACGAAGCGAAGCACGTGGCCAGTTTAAACCGATTAGTACCTCCAAGGAGCCAAAAGTTGTAAAATGTTTTTTGACAGATACTGAAGGTTCAGAGGGAAATCATCTGCAAACATTTACAAACTATATTACAAAAGCAAAATTCTCAAGACAAAGCTAAAGGTAGTTCACAGGGGCCAAGAGTGACCAATGTCACTTGAGAAAGACGAAACATTCGCGCTGCATCATTCATAACAACAAAATATACTTACCATTAAAAGATGTAGTAAGAAATACTGCTTGAAACGAATCGCAAATCTTTAAAACAAAACAAAAAAAAAAACAAAAAACACAAATCAAATGTCTGCCAATAATAAGTTTGTGCGGTTTTCACCAACTCTTTTTTTAAGGTTTTTTCGCAACAACCACAAACGGATACACAATACAATACAAGTGGATGCAAGTATTCCAGGTGAGCCAGCCAAAACCATAACCATAATATAATGCTTACCCCACTCTTAGTGTTTGCTGTAATCAAAGCCAGGCTCTGTGTGCATGTGTGTGGGTATTGTTATTGCATAAAGGCTCAGCTAAACTTAAGTTTAAGCACCGTGCAATCTAGTGCTTAAATATAGGTTAGAGGTTTGAATAAGGCAAATGTAAGAGGAAAGATTTAAAGCACTCCATAAGAATAGATTGAGACTTGGCAAAACTTAAGAAAAGATGGGCAGGACGTTTAACAAAACAAAACAAAAAATAAAAATAAAAATGAAAACAAGTGAAAATATTATAGTCGGTCAAGCCCGACCATCAAATACCCTACACCACTTGATGTATTATATTATTCAATTTAATTTTTTTCTTTGAAAAATGAAAAATTTTATTTTTCTATACCTACTTGTATTTTCAAACATTTCAAAATGATACATAAGTCAGAATTTTTTTTTTTATTCTTTGTTTGTTTATGATATCAAAAAAAAGTATTATATAGGGAGGGGTTCTAAAAATGGTCCAATGCGGTTCATTTTCAAAGGGGTTTATTTTTGGGTCAATGCTTTTCCGCGTATCAAATTTTATCGAAATATCTCAAAAAATAATAGGATACCATATGAAGAGGGGTTCTAAAATTGGTCCAATCCGGTCCATTTTTAATAGGGTACCCCTTTGGGCCAGTACATGCCCTTGTACCGAATTTCATCGAAATATCTCGAAAATTATAGGACCTCATATGGGGAGGGGTCTAAAAATGGTCCAATCCGGTCCATTTTCAATAGGGTTCCCCTTTGGGCGAATATATGTGCTCAAACGCACAACTTAATATACCCTTTTCCACAGGGTGGTGCAGGGTATAATAAAAAAATAAGTGTTTTCGTGTTTAGTTGCAAAAATAATAATTTAAAAGATTTCATTTTTGGCTATGATTGAATATAAGTTTTTATATTTTTTTTTTTTCTTAATTTGTGTTGAAACATGAATTGTTTACAACACAATTTTTCACTCTCTCCAAACGCTTTATTTTTAATTTAGTTGATATAATCAAAAATATAATAAATCGGAGTAGAAAAATAATTGCTGATTGTCATGACTTCAACTGAGACCGCCACTTGCCCAATTGGCAAGTGACAAAAATCGATCTTAATATACTAAAATTACACACACATCTGTGATTCCAATAACAATAGTAAACTAAATATTGTAAAACATTCAAAATGGCGCCCGCCACAAAAGGGCACATCTCTAATTCCGCACAAAAACGGATACAAGTGCAAAATTTCAGCTTAATATCTCAAAATTTTTGCCAGTAAGATTGCCAACCACAGACGGACGCACAGACACATATGTCGAGATCGACTTAATTTTTGATGCTTTGATCAAAAATATATCTACTTTGTAGGGTCTCTGACGCCTTCTACTAGGTGTGGCAAACAGAAGAACAAACTTAGTATGGGGATACCCCCATACTAAGTTATTATGTGGAGGGTATAAAAAAAACAAAACAAAAAATTGTTGTAACTTCTTGGAAAACTAAAAAAGAACACTGTACAGCGAACCTTTCTTTTATTGCAAATTATTAAACATTAGCGGCATCTAGCAATTAAGGTCAAAAAAATTAATGTTGTGCCACAAAATGTCATTTATGTTAATAGAAATACTTTGCTGGGAAAACAAATTCATTCTCATCTCTAATGTAAGTTCCCCTTCATGCACTAAACAACACTTGTACGTACGCGTATTAAACGCATTATACGCGTAACTGTCTCCCTTGTCTTTTTTCCAATGCGTCAAACAGCAATCCCAGTCATTTTGTTCGCTTTAAGTCCCTTATGGAACTGATTGCATCCATTTGCACATACCCGGCCACTCATGTTAATGTGGGAAATGTAGAGAAAATCAGTACTTGTTATGGCAGTCAACGCAATAAATTCTATCAAAGCGAACACACCACACTTGAAATTGTCACCAATATGCTGAAATCCTCTGGCAAACAAATTCAAAGTTGATTGCACACTTTGTTGTTGCTTGTTTCGTGAAAAGACAATAGAAACAAATAAGATAACTAAATTTGGCTTAGACCAAATATGAAATACCCTTCACCTACAACGGTAGGCGTGCCAGATATATATATTACGCCCTCTAATATTGTAACTATTTGTAAATTTACGTTGAGTATGATTTTTTGTAAATTGTGGACGTATCTGTTACACAATCATGCCTATTTTTACTACAACAATGGCGAAGATAACTATAAATATGTGCACCAAATTTCAAGTTCATAGGTCAATTTTTGTGGCAGATATATAGATTTTTGTTGATTGTGAGCGTGGCCTTTATCCTATTTAGCTCATTTTAAATAGAAATTTGCTTGCAAAAACTAAAAGTGTTTGTAAGAATTCAATTCAGTTCAATATCTTCAAAGTTACGTAAAAATGCTAATAACAGACAGACACGCGGACACACGGACATGTATGTCTAGATCGACTCAGTTTTTGATGCTGATCAAGATTATGGATATACTTTGCAGGGTCTCTGACGCCCTCCTCTGATTGTTGCAAATGGAATGACAAACTTAGTATACCCGCCATCTCATGTGGAGGGTATAAAAACACTAATAAAATCTACCCTCAATTGTGCTATTAAACGTTTAGTGAATGAACCTCACATAAGTAAATAAAGGACCGTACGCACCCACTCACTCACTCCCTATCACACTTTATATGTTTTCTCGTCATATTTGTACTTGCTCAGTACAACGCTACGAACCGTAACAATATTGTTGTTGATAACATTTACTGTTGAAAATTGTAAGCTGTTGTTGGCAATTGTTGTTGTAATTTGGTTTTTAATTGTTATGTTAGCATATTGTTGCTGTTGTAGTTGTACAAATACAACGGATTTGTGCGTTTTATGGTTCTATGGCCAACAAAAAAATTATAATAATAAGCATTACACGTAAACTAATTGAAAATTACGGCAATTTTAGTAAACTATGACACGAATATTCCAAAAATGTATTTTTATAACCTCCATGAGGGTATACTAAGTTTGTTAATCCCTTTTGCGACACCCAGAACCCCAAACCCACACATAAGATCCTACTATTAAGGAAGCCTTTATGTAGCAAAAAGTTTCAATTTTATGAAATTCTGTTAAAAATTTTTTATCTTTCTGTCTGCCTCTCTCAAATTTAAATTAGATTCATTCCATAAATTATGCAACATTTTTATTATCCAGGGTACGCATTAAATAGTGCAATACCTGGAAATGCTAAAAACTAGAACCAAGTGCAATCGGAAATTTTTAATTAACTGTGGCCAAGCAAAAAAGAGAAACATTTTTGGTGTGCAAAATTAGTATTCCTCGCTCATATTCATTTTATCTACTTTCACCACAACATTGTTGTTGAATACCTCTCTCCCACCTCCTACCCATAGTACACATTATACACATAGATGTGTTACTTTGTAATACTTGCATATAAACGAAACCTTTAGGCATTCACGTCATGTAATAAGCAAAAATGAAATGTGATAGACTAAATCACTATTTTTTCATTTGTTATTGAAAATATTGAATGAAGCGTAGATTTGTAAATAAACAAAATTAAGTATTTGGCTTAGTGCAATGCTTTGAAGAGGAGTCAAATAAAATAATATAAAACACAAATTTGGCTTAAGCCAAATCTTAAATACCCTACACATGGAGATATAAACGGTGGGCGTGGCAATTACATAATTTCATCCTCTAATAGTGCATGTGTTACGTATCAGCTTGCAAGACGAGTTTTACGCTGAGTATGGTTTTTGGTAAATTGTGGATGTGCCTTTTGTCCAACCACGCCCATTTTTGGCACATTGATGGAACAGATAATTATAAATGTGCATACCAAATTTCAAGTTAATAGATTAATCTATGTAGCAGTTACATGGATTTTTGTCGATTGTAGGCGTGGCTCATGACCGAATTTGTCCATTTTTTGCCCAATTTCAATAACAATTTGCCTGTGACTATTATGCGTTAGCATACAAATATAATTTAACTTCAAGTATAGTTTTTTTTAATGTGGGCGTGTCTGGTCTCTTTTTTTTTTACTTGTAAAAAGGTTTTTGTTGATAGGCAGCTTGGCTCTCAACCGATTTAAATAACGAATGGGGCCATATCGAACAAGGGACGCGCCCACAATTTCCAAAAAACCCTTTTCTTTTTGTACATAGTATGATGTGTACGTTAATACGTACTATTCACACTGTTACTCACCACCTACGGTATACAATCCCTACATAAGTAAACGGTTCATTTATAAACCCTTCTAAAAATGCTGCATAACCCATTATGTGCCGCAAGTAAACATTAAAAAGAAATTTAACAATTATTATTATTTTTTGTCGATAACGGTAACAGAGAAGAAAATAATAAAAGAATAAAAGAAGAAGTTTGCTGCTAAGCATTCCCTTTAAAAAATATAAACATATGCAAACATGTTGCTCAGTGTGCTGCGACATGTCACTCAATACTCATTAGTCGTGTTGTTGCATATTTACTCCTTTCATAGTGTGCATATTTTCAAATAGAATCAACATTAAGTTAAAGCATATTAACATTGCAAACAAAGCGGCACTGAATGGCGAAAAAAAAGGAAAAAGAAAAAGACAAAGAAGAAGAAAAAGCAAAAGGAAAAAATTCAACAGACATCAAGTCGAAGAAAATAATTATCGTTAGGCAAAGTTTTGTTAGTTCAGTGGAGTCTTTCAAAGTAAATATTGACAAAACTTAACTCAACACTCAACAACATTTAGAAGGTAATCCATTTTAATGAGGTTTTCAAATGCTATGATGTTGCTGTTGTTGTTGTTTTTTCTTGTTATTTGTTAATTAGTGTCTTGTAAAGTTGCGTTTAACAACGTGTAACACAAACACTTGTTGGGATTCTTTTCTACACCCTACATATATAAAGAGGAATATACTGGGCATGTCATTTGCTTTGCCTCTCACAGAAGTAGCGACCTTTACACGGTTTCCTGTAAAGTGTAAATATTCTTGATCAACATTAAAAATTGAAGGCGTCTCCAATGGACAGACATAAATTAATTAAGACAAGTGAACATTTTATAATATTCGGCTTCGTAAATAGATTAAAACAAGTGGCAGGATCATGCCGTCTAATAGTGTATGTGTTACATATCAGCGTGCAAGTCGAGTTTTATGTGGAGTGTGTTTTTTTGTAAAATGTAGGCGTATCTGTTATCCGACCACGTCTATTTTGTGCTCATCGATGGATGGGATAACTATAAATATGTGTACCAAATTTCAAGTTCATAGGATTATATAGATTTTTGTTGATTGTGGGCGCGGCTTTTGAGCGATTTTTGCCCATTTTAAATAGCCCTGTGCGTTAGAAAATATAAAAGTGTCTGTACAAAATCAAAATTTATCTCTAAGACATGAAATTTGAACGAAATCGGTCAAAGGCCACGCCCACAATTAATACAAATCTCTCACAGCTACTAAAATGAATTTATAAAATACACACAAGACGAATATGGGCGGGATCTTATAATAAAAAGTCCCACAAATTACAAAAAAATATATTAAAATGCGTAGAATTTTACCAGGAAATTGATGCAAAGGCGGAATCGTACACCTGCAACGTCCTTATATCCTTTATAGATGTGAAGGGTATATTCGAGTAAGCTTAAATCAAAAGAAAAAATGTTTACTTGTTTATATAACCACATGCGTGTGCGTTTTTATCTATGAAAAAATGTCAGTTTATTAACCGAAACTTTTAACACCACAAAAGAAGACGAAGAGGCGTGTTTTTTTTTTTCAAGAGAATTGAAAATATTATAGTCAGTCAAGCCCGACCATCAAATACCCTACACCACTTGATATATTATATTATTCAATTTAATTTTTTTCTTTGAAAAATGAAAAATTTTATTTTTCTATACCTACTTGTATTTTCAAAAAGTTCAAAATGATACATAAGTCAGAATTTTTTTTTTATTCTTTGTTTGTTTATGATATCAAAAAAAATATTATATAGGGAGGGGTTCTAAAAATGGTCCAATGCGGTTCATTTTCAAAGGGGTTTATTTTTGAGTCAATGCTTTTCCGCGTATCAAATTTTATCGAAATGTCTCAAAAAATAATAGGATACCATATGAAGAGGGGTTCTAAAATTGGTCCAATCCGGTCCATTTTTAATAGGGTACCCCTTTGGGCGAATATATGTGCTTGTACCAAATTTCATCAAAATATCTCAAAAAATGCGACCTGTAGCATGCGCACAAATTTAGATGGACACACACGAGGACAGACGGACAGACGGACATGGTTAAATCGATTTAGATTTTGATTCTGAATCGATCGGTATAACTGAAGGTAGGTGTAGCTTTTGCCGTTTAGGAGTTACAAATATCCGCACAAACTTAATATACCCTTTTCCACAGGGTGGTGCATGGTATAAAAATAAAAGATTTATTTGTGTTTAGAGAAAAAAAAACATCACTGCAGTAAATAAAATATATACATACATATATTTTTTTTAATTGAATGTTAATCTGGTTGGTTGTTATATAGAAGATAATGGCGGTTTTAGCAGATCTTACATATATATAGGGTATCACAGATTACTATAGCAGCAATTTCATATTTCATATTTATTTACAGCAATTCAAGCCGAAGTGTATACAAATAAGTAATTACTTAAATTTAAAATATATTGACAATTTCGTAAAAACTTAAAGTAGAGTACAAATGAAAGGAAAAACAAGAGTACAAAGTAATACAAATTATATTAAATTAAATTAAATTATAATTATGAGTATTAAATAAATCTAAAAAAACAACAACAACAACAACAACAGCGAGAGAAAAGAAAAAAAAATATATGTTAGATGTAGTATAGTTTGGGAATCTGATACAATTACAAAGTCTAGCGTTGTTGAAACAACTGACGTTTAACATGCCCAGGTGAATCCGATAGGAAAAATAAATGATAATGATCATTATAATTTTTACATAAAACTCTAAGTGGGAAAAAAGTTTGTGCAGAAAGCAGACACCAAGTAATAATCTTCTCCTTTCAAGACTTGGTAAATCAATAAGCTGAAGACGATGTTCACATGGAAGGAGTACCCCGTTTGGGTCTCACCCTAAGCCACGCAGGGCAAACAAAAGGAATTGTTTCTGTACAGATTCCATTAAGCTAATATAGCATCCATAACTAGGAGACCATATAACAGAGGCATACTCCAAAGCTGGCCTAACTAGAGCTGTATATAAACTCTTAATTACATAAGGGTCGTCAAACTCTTCAGACCACCTTTTTATGAAACCAAGGGATGATCTAGCCCTACTCACAACCGACTGAACATGGAGATTAAATGTTAGTTTAGTGTCATATATGACACCGAGATCATTAAAAGAAGAGACAGACTCCAAAGAATAACCACCAATGACATATGCGGCACTCATAGGAAGAACTCTACTGAAGGACATTGATTTACATTTTTTTATGTTTAGACTCATGAGGAATATAGGAACACGTGATATAAATAGCATATCTATATAATTTCAAGCGGACACAAATAAATTCAACAACGACCGGACATGTAAACGAAAATAACTCGGCAGAAAAATTTGAATGAGCGGCAATCAGAACACCCCCACCAAGTTTATTACATCTATCACGCCTAAAAACTTCATAGTTTGTACAGAAAAATTCAGCAGAATGTATATCAGGTTTTAGCCATGTCTCAGTAAAGACGATAACATTAGAGTTAAGATTAAAACTATTAACATATAAATCCTTGAGCTTTGTATTAAGGCCTCTAACGTTTTGGTACAGAATTGAAAGTGATAAAGGGAATGAAGTTAGTTTTTGGAGATGTGATCAGAAATAACAAGAGGGTTTTGCTGCTTAGATCGAGGTCGAGGAATGAATTCCTTAATTAGTATACCATCAGGCCAGAAGTTTTGATTAAGCATTAAATCAAACCATTTTAATGATACATTAATTTTAAATGAACAAATGTCACGACCCTCAGCCAACTTGAATTTATAAACAGAAAAGTCAGAATCAGGAATATCTGAGCATTTCTTACTAATATAATCAATAATATTATCAGTAGATGTGTCAGCAGCTAGCCTAGAGATAAAGACAGATTTTCTAGGAGGAATAACTTTTAAAACAGACAAAGAAGACGGACTTTTACCTGAGGAATCAGTGACAGAGGGAGCAGGAGGCTAAGTGGGTAGGACTGGATTCTGACCATTTTGGTCAGCAACAGTTTTATCAGTGGAAACCATAGGTTGATCTGGAGTTGATTTAAGGACACAATCAATAGGCACATTTGTTTGCTGCAAGCACGATTCAGTTGAATTTGGCAATGATATCGATGTCATAGGACGCTTGGGAGAAGTAACAAAATTATCAAGATAATTAAAATTGTTAAAAAGAGATTCACAATGCTTAAGTTTTTTACCTATTTCAGAAATCTCGTTATTAATTGCAGAAAAACAATTCTTCAATTGATTAAAAAATGTAGAATTCTCAACATTGCGCACCTTGCTCTTAGGGCAGCTCCATTGTAGTTCCATTGTTGTATTTGGGTCAGTTATAAACTCAAAGTGTTTGAGCAAGACTGTGAGCCCAACACACTTAAAGTGAGCCTCGCACCCACAGAGCCAACAAGAAATACTCTTCTCGTTGGTACCTCTT
This sequence comes from Ornithomya chloropus, assembly GCA_963971445.1. Taxonomy (NCBI): domain Eukaryota; kingdom Metazoa; phylum Arthropoda; class Insecta; order Diptera; family Hippoboscidae; genus Ornithomya; species Ornithomya chloropus. The sequence continues at coordinate 53,636,683 of OZ020530.1, forward strand.
GCTTTACATTCATTTATACAGCAGGTCATAGCAAAAGCCAAACAAAGGCAGAACTTAGAAAGAAATGGAATTAAAAGAAAAAAGATGCAGTTATGTGTATACAAAGAACTGTAGAGCAATTAATCACGAAAAAAAAAGAAAACAAGATTAATTTGCCGATAACTATAAAATTTTCTAAAAGTCACCAGCCAAAGAATAATTATGAACTTTTTATAATAAAATTTTATCAAAAAATATTAATAAATTTATAAGCACAAACTAATCGTATGATGATGATGATGAGCAATCATTGTGTTACGAACATTTCCTTATAACCTCAAATGCTGTACATATGGATTTTATGAAATTTCGCTTGAAGGGATGTGTTGACAGTAAGGTGATGTTCTTTTCTGGAATTATTCTTTGTCAAACGATATTTTATGTTAAAGTGTACATTGCATGATTAACGTCTTGATGGTAGACAACCATACGTAAGTGCTCTTATGTTAATTGTCAGTCAATGTGTCCAGTTAATCATGGGCATCCAACAATGGCTGCAATGGGGCTGATTATTAACAAGAAATATAATCAGAACAACTACAACAACAACAAACAACTAGTAACAACGTCTAAACACTGCACCGCATCAGTGATATGGCAAATAACTGTAATTCAATCATTTACATAATAACACACAATCATGTTCAAGCCTTGTTCGAGTATATGTAGGAAAATTCTCACACATTGCATGCACCAATGCCAATATAATTCTTGTTGTTGTTGGTTTTGTTATTATTAATATTATTATTATTATTATTATTATTATTATTATTATTATTATTATTATTATTATTATTACACACACATACACACACATACACCTACTTAAATAACTTTCGATGAGACAAAAACACAAACAACAATAACAATTACACCAGCAACAGCTGCAACAACAAGTACTACTAAAACAACAACAACAATAAAATGGGTTAGCGCGGGGGGTACTTTTAGTAACCGCATAAAAATACGCGCACGTTCTATAAACGACATAGATTATTTAACTCACCTACTTGGTGGATGTCTTTTTTTCTTAATTTTTGTTTGTGAAAAAACACACAAGCACACTTACGTTATATGCTTAAACACAACGTTTCTAGGTTTTATGTAAAAAATCAGTGCAGTGCAGCGCACTTTCAACGTAAGCCAAGAGTGAAATGTATTTCTTTCTTCCCACTTAATACTTTTTATCAGCTTTTGTTTTGATTAAAACTTTAATGAATTTAATCATTTTCACACAATTCTCATGGAATTTTTTCGTTTTTTTTCGCTTTCATTTAGTTTTTATTTTTATTTCATTCAGTTGTTTTTTTGTTTAGAAATTTATATAAAAAAAAATTTCACAATATTTTATGTTTTTATTTGATGCTAATCAAAAATTTTTGACAAAAAACCAAATTTAGGAAAACTTTCACCTATGAAATTATATAGAATATGATGTTTGAAAATTTTTGACTTTTAATATTTTGTATGTAATTTTTTAGGTAAATTTTTCAAATTTTGAACTTTGAATTTTGAATTTTGTGTTTTCTTCATATTCAAAACTTGCGTTATCTAAAAAAACTGAAATTGGAAGCTTCTTCCTTTTGAATCTTTCCCAAATATTTCACATTTCATTTATCGCCACCACGTATTTGTTTTATTTATAGTTTAGCTAGAGCAAATGCTCTTCATTTCCACTAAATACTGATTACAATTTAATCACAACAACAACAATAATAATAATAATAATAATAACAAAACCAACAACAACAACATGTGTGGTAGATATTATACTATATAAAAAATCATTTACATTGACATTTAATTGAAACGTCTGTACCAGTGGAGAGTCGCTTTTAAACTGAAATTTTATGTTTTTTATCGATGGCCCAGACCCACGACAGCAGCAGCAGCAGCAGCAGCTAAAGTAGCTGCAGTCTCAACCTAACTTTAGAGCTCACCAAACATCATTTATCGTTATGTTGTTAAAGGCATATGTTATACCTGGTTGTGTGTGTTTGTATATGATTTGCAAAATACTTTATTAAAAAAAATAAACACAACAAAAGCGGTCTGAACGGATACAACTCAAACTTTCAGTTGGAGGTTTTGTTCGTAATGGAAAGCAAACTTATTGTGTGCAACTTATTGTGTACAGTATCTGGAACTGATTACACTGAGAATATTATAAAAAGAAATCCTTTAGATTATTTGGCGGAAAGGAAGAGATGTTACCACAGCATTCACAAGTATTGAGAGGGTATCGACAAGGGGTGGGTTTAGCGGTGAATGACTGCAAAAAGAATTGTGTGGTATCAATATGCTCGGTTCGTCATGACGATGATGATAAAAATTGTATTTAGAATGAACAAAATCTGTTGATGCCGCGAACTTTACCGTGGAGTTAACTACTGCAGCACAGTAGTTAAAATAGGGCGCTATTGGATAAATGGCACATCCATAGTTCACGCAAAAATGTGAAGGATATGTCAGTTTTGATTTGTGGTTTTACATAACGTTGTGACTTTTTGGTGATATTTTCGTTAAAAACAGTGAGCAAGGCATGATGATCCTGAGTTTGGACAGCTTTGTGGGTCGTTAATGATTGTCGGCTGTAGTGTTTTAATTTCGCATGTAACACGCAATACGATTAAGTATTTCGAACACGCTTAAAAGCAACATAGCAACAACAAACAACATCGCACAGATGCAATTCCCTTTTATTACCTATAGAATTAATTTAGTGAGCTATTAGCCGAGAGACGACATTTCAACATGAGTCCAAAAGGAATGTCGTAGAGTGAACATACATCAGACACATTATTGTACATCATCATTCTTTATTATTATTCTAAACTAAACTAAAGCATCATTGACGTGAACACGTTACAAATTTCTCCCTTGCTGTGCTGCTTCACATGATGATGATGGATTGGATGGCCTTTGTTCATTTCCATCATTGTAATGTAATCACGTTTAAAATATTTTAATTGTTGCATTAGATTGTCAACAAACTAGTCAAAGCTTTGCATTTCACTACTGCCTGTATTATGAAAACTAAATATGATTATTATGTTGGTATAGGGTGTCCGCCGGGAAGGTATACTACTTTGTTTGTTTATAATTTTTCATTAAATAAAAGAGAATAGATCTTATATTGATAAATATTTTATTTATTGTCGGCAATTATGTATGGAATACAATATCAGATAAATGTCCGCCTCTGTCAGCCTCACAAATGCGAGCCCTTTTGAGCACATTTTTCATTACATTCCCACACATTTCACGCGGTATTTCATCAATTTCATCACGAATATTTTGTTTGAGTTGCTCAAGCGTTTCTAGTTTGTTTGCATAAACCTTGCTTTTCAGATATCCCCACAAAAAGAAGTCCGGAGCAGTCAAATCAGCCGACCGTGGAGGCCAATCAACATCACCATTTCTTGAAATAACTTGTTGTGGAAAGAGGTCTCGCAGTAATTCCATTTTAATCCTGGCTGCATGTGATGTGGCACCGTCTTGTTGATACCACATGTTAATCAAGCCCAAAGTATGCAGTTGTGGCATTAAAAAGTTTTCAATCATATCACGATATCGCTCCCCATTCACAATTCCCGTTACACCGTTTTCATTTTCAAAGAAGTAAGGTCCAATGATTCCTCCTGACCAAATTGCACACCAGACTGTCACTTTTAATGGATGCAAAGGTGATTGATGAATAATTTGAGGGTTTCCCATTCCCCAGAACCGACTATTCTGTTTATTCACATATCCATTCAAATGAAAATGTGCCTCGTCACTGAGGGTGTAAGCTTTAAAACAATCGCTAACAAGAATTCATGAAGAATTTCTGTTTCAAGTCTTGTTATAAATTTTGGATATATAAAGCGAAAGGGGCCGGGCTAAGTGACAAGTTATGCTCACAATAGACAAACGCCTCTCACAACAACAAAAATTAAACCGCAACGTCTCAATTTACTGCAGATATACACCTAACACATTCACAAATATTTAAACATTTAAGTCAGTCCGTCCATATGTCCGTCTGTCTGTTTATATATTTGTGCGCAAGCTACAGATGGCATTTTTTAAGATATTTCAATGAAATTTAGTATAAGGACATGTATTTGCTCAACGAGAAACCCTATTGAAAATAGATCGAATGGGACCATTTTTAGAACTTCTCCCCATATAAGGTTTTATTATAAAAATCGCAATTCTTTATATTTGTTGACAAAAAAGCGTAAAGAATAATTAATTAGGTTGAAATTTGTTTTTACCAAATTCGCATAATATTTAGCACCCTTTCCCATATAATTATATTTCGCACAGTAACTTATATGGCAGGGCTTCGCGTTTACTGCTGCAACCACAACTAATTGTAGCATAATTTAAGGAGCTAAATGATGTAGGGTATAAAATGGCCAGGCTTGACCGACCATAACATTTCCATTTGCTTGAACATTACATGACAATGAATAACCTCAAAACGTAGTAACAACATGTCTTCCATCCATAGTCTGCAATGAATCTCTGAATGTACGAAACGAAACCAAAAACTCAACGTCTACTATTATATTAGCAGTACACAATAGTGTCTTTTTTATTGATTTGACACAAAAACTAATATTTACTTTTAATATTCTTTTAATACTTGTTCTTCATTATGCAATCAACGAATGCTTTGGATTTACACAAAAATTGTAGGAAGTTTAAGTTTAAGTTCAAGTTTATTGTGAGACTATTTCTAACTTTTACATTTCAATTTACATTCATAAAATTATGAAACAATAAGTAAGGTAAAACTTGAAATTATAAGGTGTTGTTAAAATAACAGTAAAGTGAATTAAAGCACCTAGCTGGAGATGATAAGAATTTTTTATAATAGTTTAAACATTTAGGTCCCAAACAACAACTTGATTGAGAATGTACCTAATATTCATGATATCAGAAACGTTCTTTTCTGGCTTAAGAGTTGCCAAAAAGAGGATCGACTCTAAATTATTTTTCTTTGCATATGCAGTCTTAAATTTGCTAACGTTTTCAATAACATCAGGCAAACTACTCTCTATTTCTTTTTTAAGTTCTTCCAAATCACATTTCCAGTAAAGCCCTCTTAAAATAACGCTTCTACGTCTAAGTTATTTTGGTGTGTATGAATAAGACTCAATTGCTTTTTGACGAAGTAATTGCATCATTTCACTATGAGTAGAATAGTCTCGCAAATATAGTTCACTTTTGCGACGACTTTTATTTACAATTTTAAAGTCAATATTCTTTTTCTTTAGTTGGTCTATCAAATTTTTGACATTAACAAAACCTCTTTAAACTTTTACCTTCCTTTTCATCTACCACCTTATTTACAATATCTTTATCAATATTATCACTTTCTGTATCAATTAGTAATTCACTTAAAATAGCAAACCTATTATTGGTAGATGAAGGAACTAGTTTTTTATTTCCATTAAGATTACTTAACGAAATCTCCATCTCTGCATCAGTTCTAGGCCGTTTACTAAAAATTCTATCGTTAGAAAGTGACTCACCAACATCCATTTTCACTCTTTTAATAGTGGAACAGTTTTCAGTTTCAAGATTGGAACTTGAATTCATATCTGATTCTTCTTGACTATCGATATCCACCGGCAAAGACGGAATGCAGTTGTGGTTGGATTTCTCACATAAAACTTGTGAATCCATAAAAACTGCCTTATTTAAGGCGTCACGTAATTTTTCTGATTTTTTAGACTTATCCGGTGACAATTGAAAATTGAAATTATGATGTTTACACTGCTTGATAGCTCAAGGCACTCTCAAAAATTGTAGGAACTTATTAACAACCAATGAAAATCTAAATCATTTTCATTTTATCTACATGGCGTTTGAATTTTTTCTTTTTTGACTTTGTTTAAATTGTCTTTTCTGTGCACTGGTTCTAACTGCCAACACAAACATTGAAAGGAAATCCTTTACAATGCAATGTTTCAATAACTATACCATGTGGGACGTACGCAGAATACGTGATTGCTGGTGTCTGTCGCTTTGTTCCTTTTTTCCCTGCGTTATTTCAGTTACACTTCTCATCCTATGTAGAAAAAAATGTGACCGTTAGTGTAAAGTTTTTGTATTTCGTACTATATTCAGCTTGTTTGCGGGTTTGGTAATATTTTATCTTTTTCCTGTTTTCGTTAACAATGAAGCCACAGTTTGTTATACCCTGCGTCACTTTTGGCAAAGCGTATATTAAGTTTGTGCGAATGTTTGTAACTCCTAAACGGCAAATGCCACACTCAACCTACAATTCAACCGATAGATTCAGCATCAAAATCTGAATCAATTTAACCATGTCATCCGTTTGTCAGTCCATGTAAATTCTGATCGGATTTTTTGATACATTTCGATGAAATTTGCTACAAGAACATGTATTGACACAAGGAGACACCTTATGGAAAGTGGACCAAATGTGATCCGTTTTAAAACCCCTTCTCATATAATTATAAATCACGAAGAAACTTATATGGCAGGGCCCCACCTATACAGAAACAACTAAAATAATTGTAGCATAATTTAAGGAGCTAAGATGTGTGGGGGTATTAAATTGTGGTGCTTGACCGACTAATTTTTCCTTGTTTTCAAGAGAATTTGTAGCTGAATAGCTAAATACTTATTCGGTCCAAGCATTTGCAACAAATGCAAGTAAGTTTGATTAGCGTTACGTTTGTGTGTTTTATTATGTGCCTTCTCTAATATTCTTATTAAAGGAAGTATCTAATGGAAGCATTCTTGACCTTAGGCAAATTTAGTTTTATTACTTGTTTTTAGATGGATCAATCTGATTTACTTCATAAAGGTCAAAGTGTTGAACGAAAATATTTATAGTGATCCCTGCTTTCAACCACTACGTCATCCATAGATATCAATAACAGACTTTTTTTTCATAACGTATCTTTAATATTAATTGATCTTTATTTCACATTTTATACTCTTTAAAGTATCAGCCTCTTTACACCTGCACTGCTAAGTATTGCAACCATAAATTATGACCAAAGCTAAGGGACCCTCTTTCACTTGGCGAGAATTTATATAGATATTATTTTCGTAAGCTATTTATATAATTGGGTGAGTATTTTTTTTTATAAGTAGAACAGTTGGTTTCTTGAAGATTATCTTAAATTTAAAGCATATTTTACAACATAATTTAACGCAGAAGGTAGCAAATTATCTACAACTTGTAAAAAAAAAACTAAATTTGGGTTAGACCAAACCTTCAATACCCTCCATATTTACATACAAATGGTGGACGTGGCATGTCCGTGATTATGCCCTCTAATAGTGTTTGCATTACGTATCAGCTTGTAAGTGCACTGTCACACTGAGTATGGTTTTTTGTAAATTGTAGACGTGTCTGTTATCCATGGCACATGGATGAATGGGATAATTATAGATAAGGATTCCAAATTTCAAGGTCATAGGTCAATTTTTGTGGTAGATAAATAAGTCTTTGTCGATTGTGGGCGTGGCTCTTAATCGATTTTTCCCAATTTAAAGTGTTTGTACAAAATTTCAGCTCAATATCTCAAAATGTACGACCGTGAGAATGCCAAAAAGCAGACGGACACACGGACATACATATCTAGATACATGTCAATTTTTGATGCTGATTAGGAGAATATATATACTCTGACGCCTGCTTGTCATTCATGTGATATTTGAAGCCAAGTACCATTTAATAGAATCACACTACGTTACATAAAGATAATGTTAATATTTAAATATTTCTGTCAACATTTCTACATATTTATCAGAAGAAATAACTATCTGGACATTATTAATGTCAGCGCCAACTTAACGCGTTGAATATATTCTCTAACATTCTCTAAAAAATTTTGATTTTTCTTACTATTATGTGAAAGATTCTCCTGCTTATCTCTGCTAAACGATGATGTAGAAAATGTCCCCAGTAGTAGTATATATACGTGGAGGTGAACGGTATGGCCTCTCTATGTGTCAATGTTAAGGTAGCACAACTGTATTTGGCATGGACCTTATGGACATATACAACATACATACACACATCGCAACTTACACACATCAAGGTCAAAATTCTACAGCATTATAAATTGCCTTAAACTAAATGTAACCACAATTTTACTGCTGCTACTCTCTCTTCCACATTTAGAATAAAAGTGAGCACGAGGCGGAGTAAGTCCCTTTTCAGTTTGTTTATTAAATGGAAATGGGAAAAAACTTTGCAATCATCCGCTTACTTTAATATTTAATTGCCTTGATTTTTTTTTGTTTTTATTTTCATTCTTTTTTTATTATACCCTGAACCACTTGAGCTACGAGATATACTAAGCTTATGTGAATATTTGTAACGGCTTAAAAGCGCACCATCTTTTATTAAAGCGATAGATTTAGTACCACTGTCTGAATCGTCTTAATCATGTCCGAAAGCACACGACACAGTTTTTACCCAAAAAGAATGATTTAGATTTAGATTGCTTTATTTTTGGAACCCTTCCCCATTTAACAATTTATTTCTAAAAAAAGGAATTCACAAACTTTTCATAAAAATTGATCGGGAACTGTTTCATACAATAATTAATTCTAGTAAATTTTAAATCTTCTTCCTAGATAAAGCTTTCTCCAAAAGTAAATCATTATATGACAGAAAGTTTTACTATTTAATATTTTTTAAGGAAGGTACTATTTGCTAAGCCTAAAATTTGTACATTCTAAATTTTTACTCCAGGGGACTATTTTTGGTACCCTTATGCTTAGAACACTTTTTCTAAAGTGATTCACTAAATAGCAAAAGTTCAAAAAATTTATAGACGTCATAATCCTTTCAGTAGCTGAGTGGGCTAAGGCTGTGTCGTAGAAAATTCTGCCCGCTGTAGGACACGAGCTCAAATCCAGCCGAGGAAAGAAGTGCAGTGAAGTTTTTTCAGCTGGAATTTGAACTTGGATTAATAACCCACCGACAGTTAAGAATATTACCATGAAAGTGGAGGTTGGTTGGAGGATAAGCATTTAAGCTTAAAAAAAACCATACCGAAATTATGGACCAGATTAAACCATTTTTAGAAGCTTTGTTTTTGTACAAGTTTTGGAAAATGCTCTTTTTATAAAAATCCACACTCAGCGGAAAACTCCTTTAAGTACTTATACCGTATCAATCTTATATGCGGCTACAGTTCACTAGGTTTACGCTCTGCTCGAAACTACATCCTCTCGCCTTAGAAACTACATGAATAATTTGTACTTAATGTATTACAAGATAAGCTGTGTTACTCGTACAGCTACACAATTGAACTAAGTGGTGATAACTTAAGAAACGGACAAGTTAAGCCGACTTTTTACATTTTCACTTGTTTATTTATTTTTATAGTTACAATAGTAGGGTATCTAAGCAAACTTACCACTTGTACCTTGTACGTGTTTGTTTCTTTTTATGTAAAAAAAGTTTCACATTTTTCCATTTTTTTTCTTGCTTGGAATATTTGCTAATGCTCTTTTAATCTACAGGCTGTTAACTCGTACTATAACTACATCTAATAATGTTGCATATTAAAAGAGGTTTAAGAAGCAACTACTTTAGAATCATTATTAAACATTTCATTATGGTTGAGAGCGTAAAGCTTTGAAAAATAAATAATAAAGTAAAAAAAGGCGTTAAAAATAATGAAAATAAAAGAAACAAAACACTAAATCTGATATATACCCTACATTTATAAACAAATAGAAGGCGTGGCATGTATATGACTATGCTGACTATAGTTTATTACGTATGAAGAAATCAGATTCTGCTCCAAATAAAGCTTTTTTGTACATTTTGGGTGTGTATGCTATACAACCACACCTACCTAGGCTATGATGGATGCTCTATAAATATCTGTGGGAAATGGTAACTTTATAGTATAAATGTTCCACCAACGAATGCACCGACGGACGTATAAGGTTTTGTTGCAGAAACTACGAGCTTAGTATACCCACCATTTTTTGTGGAGGCTAGAAAATTATCGGAATAGTTCAATAAATATTTATAAGAAATTAAAACACGGTTGATGTAAAGTATGGTGAGCCCTAATAACTAAAACACCCATTTGCACTTTTTTATAATGCTTAAAATGGAATGAAATTTTAGATGGATTATTTCATTATTCAGCGCTTTTCCAAAAGTATTTCTTTCGCTTCTTTAGTAAATATTCTCAGCAATAATTTAACAGTACTTTGTATTAGCTTGGTATTAATTATTAACATGCCTTTGTCATCTTTTAAATTTTGGTGTTTTCAATAAAAAGTATTTAAGTCACTTTTCTATATAAAAACTTTTATAGAAAAAATCATTTCTTACCTTTATTGGTGACAACATTTGAGTGACTTGTATGTTTTGCTAATTATGCCGAACTTCTGACCCGTCATTTCTATACTTTGTAGCATTTGTTGACACCAGTTTAGTTTGCCTATCCAATGCAAGGGTGACAGTTTTTGTGGCTGTTCATCTTCCGCATCGCAATGACTCTTATTCAACAATTCCCGATATCTTATCATGCCATTTTGTGTAACATGCACAGTATACGCGTGCATACGCCACGGCAATGGCCTAAAATTTCTCAGCATTTTTATTTCAAATCTTTTAAAGTTCAAAATTTTATATTTTTATATAAAAAAAAATTTTTTTTTCAAACAACACAAAAAATTTTCACCTTTACAATGAACTAACAAAAAAGATATATTTAAAAAAATATCAAAAGTTATGAAGTTGGAAACATTTCAAATTTCATACAAAAAACGAAACAGATATGTTTTTGTTAAAAGAATTTAAAGGGACATCTGAAAAAAAGCACAAAAATTACAATTTCTCAATTTCAAAATTTAATCTAATAAAGTGAAATCATTTCATAAAGGATTTCTCATTCAATTACACAATGGCATTATGTGATTAAAATGTCATTAGTGTGCCAACATTATGTAAAAGCCAAGCACTACCTTAAGATAGTATAACATAAATATTTAAATATGTTATGTGCTTAAGTCTGAAGTAGCACACAGATTATTATGCAAGTTCTGGAATGATTTGTACGGTTTTTTATGATGAGTATTATTATTATTATTATTATTTGCTTACACCTATACAACAAGGCCTTTGCCTTATTATAAAAGTACAGGTGTGTATAATATACAAATCAATTCAACTCGATATTCAATATAATACTAATACTAATGCGTGTTGTTATGTATATAAGTTTTAGCATATATTTGGGTGTTTTGAAGTGCGCGTGCATGTATCCAAATGCATGTAAAGTTATTGATAAGACAAGTAAAAAATTGTGATGAGCCAGTGCTACTGCGATGTTACTAGCTGTTACAGCCTGTAATCAGTTATAAAGCAAGGTCAGTTGTTGCTTGAACTGCCTCAGATCTTTCTTCGTCTGTATATGGCTAGGTAAGGCATTCCATCATAAGCTAGAATATATATCATTCCGAGGCTAGAAAGCAAAGTGGCTGTCTTAAATGAAACTCAATATATCCTATTAAGAAAGCATAAAAATTATTAATAATACCTTAGAAGCCCTTAAAATATTCTTCAATAATCGAAAGTAATGAGCAACGCAAAGTATGCCTCAATTGTTTTCCATTACACGCAAGCAATCTAAAGTATGTTACAAATGTTCATTGTTATGTTAATCTTAAAACTTTTACGGAAATAAATCACTTGTAAATAAATAATAAATTTCATTCCAATATATGACACATTTCACTTACAGGTGTACACAAACATTTATTAAACATTCCTTACCCACCTGCCATTCAAATGAAATGTGCTTTATCAATAATGATAATGATTTTTGACCTTTTGTGTGTTAACAGTTACTTAACTGTTCAGCTAATTGAAGTAACTGACATGTGCTTTATTGAACAATTATATAAAGTGGTATTTCTATATCCACCATTAGAACGATTATGAAGGTATGTTGAAATATTTGTAAGAGAAGAGAGGGAACCACACCCTCATAGGACTATATATATATTTAATAGTCAAGTTGATGTAGCAAACATTAAGATGTCGATCCAAAATTTTGTACACATAATCTTTACTAGCGTTTACAGTGAGGTATTGCAAATAGAAAAAATACGTGCACAGATGATCTAATTATTCAATTAAATGTACTTATTTCAAATCCAGTAAAAGCAAATTTCGATTTTACAAAATCTCTACATTTCGACAGGCATTCTAACGGTATATTAAAGAAAACAATTTCACCATCAATTCAGAAGTTATATTGAAACGAAGATGGTATCAGTTTAACACAATAATTTTACAATGTCGTGCATTTTTGTTTTTGTCCAAATTTGCATCTCTTTTAAAAAATGTCACATTAATCCTAAGCATTCGTACATTTTGCATAATTTTGCATATGCATAATTCGTACATTTGGCGGATCTTTTCATATCAGTCCCCTTTATACTTAAAATTGTATGAAGACCTTAAATTCTATTTGAAAGTTAATTACTTCTGAGCCTGTAAAGATCCGTAGATATGAAATTTCATACAAATTGTATTCCTCCTATGTCGGGAAGAAACTTGTGAAAATGGGCGTGCTCGGTACAATGTACGCGGATGTAACTTTTATGTTAGATATTTATATGGCCACACCCAAAATGACACGTTTGTTTAAGATTATTAAAAATAGACCGAATCGAACCATTTTTAAAACCCCTCCCTATATAAGCTCCTATTATTTTGAATCCGAGCGGAACATTTTTAGAAGCACTTTATTTACTTTAATATTTCTTCACATATAATCCTTGAAGATATTTGTAAATGGATTACAAGTAGTTGAATTTAAAGTTAATACGAGACCTTAAAAACGTGACAATAGATCACGGGGGCATGTAATGTTATAAGACGGCAGCATTGTAAGACTAAAGGGTGGAATGTTTTGAGCTACTTTTCCTCTTGATTCGACGAATCTCTGTAATGATTAAATAAATATTTGCTTTCAAATTCATCTTGCATCTTGTCGTACTGTTCTCATCTCATAACTCTTCGTCATCTCACATATTTTTCACTATTTTCACCAATGTATTGCCGGATTACTATAATGCGTACTCTCTCCCAGAACCAATTTATATGGGAAAAGTTCTTTCAAAGCTTTTCCATGGATTTTATGCAATATTTTCCATAGAAAATCAATTGAAGTAACGCGTTTTAGCGTCAATTTTATACCATTCACGGTTTTGCTACAGTATTCAATTCAATTCAATTCAATTCTTTTCTTACCATTGTTGTACCATATTGTAAATTGTAAGAAAATAAATGCGAAATCATGTTGTAAATAATAAGATTGGTGCATCTTTTCGTGACCTATATCTTGACGCGACAATCCTCTGCTATTGATGAATTGTTGAAAGATAATGAACTTAAAAGGTAGAGAAAGATGTTGAATGGAACTCGCAAATTATGTTTAAGGCATAAAAATCAATTTAAGATAACTGAAGCTAAGGTGAGTAAGTTTAAGTTTAAGTTTAAGTTTATTGAGACTTTCTTATTTTAAAACATTATAAAAGTATGAAGAGAATAAGAAATTAACAGCATAACATAAGAGTACTTAAAGCCATAGTGCATTATTTTAATGGTGAGCAACGATTTGCGTTGTACGAAATACAAATTAAATGATTGGAATACAAGAATTGTATAAAAAAATTGTATTTGGATAAAGCGGCGGTATGATGCCTTTTCCCTTTGTCGACTGGTTAAGTTAGTTTATTAACAAGTGGCTTAAGACAAAACTTCGAAGTCCTTCACTTTTATGCGGTAATATAACGCCTACTTAAGTGGGTGTTGCATTTTATCTCAAATTGTGAAATGTAATACAAACGGATTGTGTCTTAAACTGAGACACTGAGACTTTGTGTCTTTTTTGTTTTGTTTTTTGTTATACCCTGCACCACTTGTGGCAAAGCGCGTATTAAGTTTGTGCGGATATTTTTAACTTCAAATAAGAAACGCCACACCCATTTTCAATAATACTGATCGATTCAGAATCAAAATTTGAATCAATTTAACCATGTTCGTCTGTTTGTCCATGTAAATTTTTACGTAATCTGCATGTTTCATTTTTTGAGATATTTCAATGAAATTTTTTGCAAGGTCATGTGTCGGCTTTAAGTGAAACCCTATTGAAAATGGCCAGGATCGGACTATTTTTAGAACATCTCCCCATATAAAGTTATTTTGTAATGGAAGTTTTCATTTGGAAAGAAATCGCAATTCTTAATATTTTTGGATAAAATTTGACCATATTCAGACCCCATCGGATCGTTTTTGGAACCTCTTTCCATATCATAATACATCACGATGTAACTTATTAAACTAATTGTAGCATAATTTACGGGGCCAAGTGGTGTGCGGTATTAAGTGGTCGGACTTGATCGACCATAATATTTTTACTTGTTTTTGCATAAAGTTAGTGTAGCGTAAATTAAATACAGTCATGTTGGCATTCTAAACTGTCCTCTTCCTCATATTTCAACATAATGGAGTTGTATAATGAAAGCGTAAGCACTCTCTCAACTATGATAAATGTATAGAGTGAACGAACGAGTGAATGTGTGTGCTTAAGCTAAGCTAACATCACTATAATTATGTATGCATGTGCTTATATGCATACATTAGCGTGCGTATGTGTGTACTGAGATATTCTTTTAGTCGTTTCGTATTTTATAATATTTTTTTGGATATGCACGATTTTCTACGTTTCCAAAGCGTATTAATGCTAATGATGGCCAGAGTAACAATTGTGTCTCTCACACGCAAATTTTCTACGTACACGTTACATGTGCCACGTGCACGTGTGTGCTATGAAAAGCAGTAAACCAGTAATTCAATAATAAACTGTAATATTGTAGTTGGAACGAGGAACGAGAGTTCATGTTGTTATTGTTATTGTTACTGTAACAAAACATATGTTTGAAGATTAAGTGAAAAACAAAACAAAAAAACTGAATAACTAAAAACTAAACTTCCGCTTAACGTTTTTTATTGCAATCCATTTATCATCAGTTTCACGAAACTTTAAACAAAATTCACTTTACAGCAACATGTTGTTTTTGTTGCCGTGTCATAGATTAGAGAGTAAATATAGAGTATGAGTAAAGCCAAAAGCAAAGCAAAGGATGAAATGATGTAAAAATATTAAACGTTCAAGAAATCTATACATTATTCATCACAGACCTCAGACCTCTACGTTTTCTCCTCTCCAAGCTCAAAAGTAAAATTAGAACAAGCAAAAAAAAAACTAAATTTGTTTTAGGCCACAACTTAAACACCTTTCATAGTTGTATACAAAATGTGGGCGTGACAGGTATGTGATATGTATCAACTTCTAAGCCGGTTACAGTACAAAAACGATTTTGGAAAAATATGGGCGTGTCTGTTATCCGATGCCGCCCATTTGGAATATATCGATAACCCGCCCTTATTACAAATATGCGAATTGAATTTTAACTTTGGTAGGTAGGAAGGTTTTGCTTTAATTTAAAACCACAAATCATCATCTCAGCTTAACATCTCAATTTTTTTGAAAACCGTAAAAGTGTCACAAAATAGAGAGTCACAAAAGCACCGGAACGGACCTATATATACTTTGTGGGATCCTCGACGTCTCCTTATGGGTGTTCCAAATGAAGCAAAACACTTAGAATGTCCCTCTCCCCTGCGGAGAAGAGAGTCGAGGCCTTGGCTTTAGTTAATCTTTTAAATGAAGATTTAAGAAGGATGGAGAATGGAATGTAACTTTGTAACTACTTTCTCTCAGATCCTTCTTAGGCGTTGACATTATGGCATTACCGACAACTTAATACACCGAAAATCGCTACTTTCATATAACAGGCATACAGTCGACTAAATTTTAAACAAATTTTTCTTGTTTATTATTTTGTTATTACTCCTCTTTGTCGTGTCCAAGCAAAAGATATTAAACAGGCACACACAAAATAATAAATTTAAAAAAAACAAGTAAGAAAACTAAATTTGGCTTAGACCAAATCTTAAATACCCTCCACCTCTACACGAAAGGGCGTGGCAAATATATATATATATATTGCGCCCTCTAATAGTGTATGTCTTAGCATGTAAGTCTACTTTTACGTTAAATATGGTTTTTATAAAATTGTGGGCGCGTTTGTTAACCGACCACGCCCATTTTTGGTACGTCAGTCAATGGGGTAACTACGTATACGCGTACCAAATTTAAAGTTCCTAGGTCAACTTTTGTGGCAGATATAAAGATTTTTATTAATTGTGGGCGTGTCTGTAATCCGAGTACGCCCATTTTTGGCATATCGATGAAGATAATATTAATAGATGTACATGCCAAATTTCAAGTTTGTAGCTCATATTTTGTGGTAGATAAATAGATTTTTGTCGATTGTGGGCATGGCTCTAGACCGATTTTGCCCATTTTAAATAGCGATCTGCGTGCAAAGACTAAAAGTGCCTGTACAAAATTGCAGCTCAATATCTCAAAATTTACGCCCGTGAAGGAGCCAACAACAGACGGACACACGGACATACATGTCTAAATCGACTCAGTTTTTGACGCTAATCAAGAATATATATACTTTGTAGGGTCTCTGACGCCTCCTTCTGGGTGTTGCAAACGGAAGAACAAACTTAGTATACCCTCATCACTGAGGTGGAGGGTATAATAAAAAAATAAAAATAAAAAAATTCCAATTCTGTTATACACGTTTACATATCGAATTAATCACTATTTAAAGCCGCTGGCATGTAAACATCAACAACAAAAAGCATTTGCGATATTCAAAAATTTATGCTTGAATTCAATTGAGTGAGTACGATCCGCACACACGTACACATACATACATACATACATACTTTTCAAACGCTTTATTTTCCGTCGTGAGCGGACGGGTTTTAAATCGATCTCCGTGTTATAAGAAAAATAAATAATTCTCTGTGCTATCAAAGCTAAACATAGCCTCTGTTTTCAATTTAAATACATTGCGAATAGAGAATGGATAGTTTTTTGATATATACTAAAGACAATTTATAATAAATAATGGATCTAGGACGTACACCACCTCGTTCTGGCGATTGCGGGCGTAATGTAGCACAATCTGGTGCAAATAATAATGATAATAATGGTAATAATGATAGAGGTGATGAAGTTATAAATATTAAAACAACATTTTGCCAGTTGGGGGAAAAAATTAAACTCTTGGTGGAAATGCTAGAAGATGGCAAACGGAGAACTATACATCAACCAATGAGGGATACCATAGAAAGTATTAGAACACTATGAATTAACAGCAATTGATCTACATGATGAAAATGCTAAACAAGTCATCAGGAGTAACAAACATTCGCAGACCTCGCCTTGGCTGAAGCAAAAAAATGAGAGTAAAAGAGTAATAAGACCATAGATGTTGGAAACGTTACACCAAATGCAGCTGAACCAGTAAATAAGCAGCCTAAAAATGATGAATGGACCACGGTGAAGGCAAAGCATAAAACCAATCGAAACTTTAACTCGAAAAATGTCGTACAGAAGTCAGAAGCTATTGTTTTAGAAAAAACCGGTAGCCTCTCATACAGTGACTTATTAGGGAAAGTTAAGGAAAGTTTTGATTTAAAATTCTGGGTGAAAACCTAAATAAAATGCGTAAAACCAAAAATGGCGAGATATTATTTCAGTTTAAGAAATCCCAAGAGGTTAACTCCCAGGAATACAAGAGACAAACAGAGCAGATTCTCGGCGAGCAGGCGAAAGTTAAACTTTTTGGGAGCAACGTAACAATTGTCATCAAAGATATAGATGAAATAACTTCTAATGCGGATATAGTGAACGCCATCAATGATCAAATCAAGAATGCCAAGATCGAAGAGGATGCACTTAAAGCACTAAAAAATTCTTATGTTGGCACGCAGTTAGTTGTGCTCAGTGTACCAGCAAAAATTGGAACAGTGCTATTACAAAGCGGAAAAATTAAAATAGGATGGGTAGTGCGTAGAGTGCGCCCTTACGATACTCCCACCAGGTGCTTTAAATTTCTAGAATTTGGGCATATAGCAAAAGAGTGCACAAACAAAAATGACAGAAGCAAATGCTGCCTCAATTGTGGGCAAAGCGGCCACCTCGCAAAAGAATGCACTAGCGAAAGTAAATTCATAATATGTGATGCTAAAGGTCTGGTTTCAAAGCACAGCACGTCAAGTAGGTCTTGCCCGGCATTCTTAGCTGTACGGAAATGTACCATTTGAATTACAATAGAAGTACTGCAATTAAACCTAAATCATTGCGAAGCAGCACAAGAACTACTCAAAAAAACAATCATTGAGCAAAATATTGATGTAACGATCTGTCTGTCAACAATTTAAACGTTGTACTATTAAATGGCTCTATAATTGACATTACTTTCGCCAGTACCTCTTTAGTGCGAAAATGTATATGGTATGTCAGCGACATCTACACCAATAGTGACCATTTCGCGGTAATCACAACAATAGCAATGATGCAGCCACGAAAACTACCTAGAAGGCCCTACGAATTGGGATGGAAAATTAAAACTATAGACCGTGATATATGAAATACATGGTGAGCGAAGACTCTAAACTACTACCAAGTGTCGAAGACCAAGCTAAAAAGCTTACGGCATACATGACTGCAGCATGTGATGCTTCCATGGTAGGGAGAACTAACTGGCCAGAATGTGTATCCGTATACTGGTGGAATGCAGCAATCGCTACCTTCAGAGAGCAGTGTTTGGCAGCAAGAAGAAAATCAAGACATAGTCAACGAAGAAGATTACTGCTAGCCAAAGCGATTACCTCTATTACCATGTGTGTTTGCACCTGTTTGGAATGATACACTACAGAAATATCCTAGCTATAATAAACATTTGAATAAGCTGTACCGCGCAACTGCACTGAGAGTCTGCTGTGGGTTCCGTACCATATCGCTAGACGCAGCACTGATCCTGATCCTACTCCCACCTGATGTCCTAGCTCAACAAGCCACAAAAATGTACTTTGCCAAAAAACATCTTAATAGGAAGCTCTCTAGTGAAGAAAAACGGGGCATAATGCTAGAAAGCTATAGAGAATGGCAAAGAAGATGGGACGAATCCTCTCAAGGCCGATGGACGCTTAAAATAATAACAAATGTTAAATTGGTTGGTTGAGTAGACAACATGGCTGTATGGACTACTACTTTTTTTTTCAGTGAACACGGTTGTTTCCACAGTTAGTTGCACCGTTTTGGTCATAATACTGAACCTTGGTACCCTGGGTGTCACTCCCACGAGCGTAAATTTTGAGATATTGAGCTGAAGTTTTGTACAGACACTTTTAGTTTTTGCACGCAGATCGCTATTTAAAATGGGCAAAATCGGTCAAGAGACACGCCCACAATCGACAAAAATCTATTTAGCTGCCACAAAAATTAAGCTATAAACTTGAAATTTGGTACGTACTTTTATGAGTATTAGCTTAATCGGTATGCCAAAAATGGGCGCGGTCGGATAACAGACATGCCCACAATTTTAAAAAAACCATATTTAAAGTAAAAGTAGATTTGCATGCTGATACCTAAAACACACACTATTAGATGGCGCAATATATATATATATATATATTCTCCACGGTATAAAAAGAACGCTTTGTTCCGCCAACAGCTATATATAGATGAGATGTGTATAGAAAGAAACAACCAACCAACCAAACAGCCAAACAACCAAAATATGATTAAAACTTAGCCAGACTTACGTAACGTAATATATAATATTGTGTGTGCTGGTATGTGAGTAGAGGGCAAAGGATTCCTGCTTGTTGTTCTTAACACAACAGTAATTGTATGGCCGGGTCGAGTCGGGCCATATGTTGCACCAATCTGTTTTACCGTTATTAGTTTGCAGGCTGTGCCATACCTGCCAGTCATGTACACAATCGTTTCATGTGGCACCATGCTGTTGTATACACAAAAAGTACTTATACCCGTGGCACGTCTTCATTTAAGTTTCTGTTGAGTTGAACTTAAAAATTCAAGTTGAAGGCATTACTTGTTATTGGTAATGTTGTTGTTGTTATTGTTGTTGTTTGCTATCGTTTTATGAATGTATTATGTTTTGCACACTCAC
Source organism: Ornithomya chloropus (assembly GCA_963971445.1). Lineage (NCBI taxonomy): Eukaryota > Metazoa > Arthropoda > Insecta > Diptera > Hippoboscidae > Ornithomya > Ornithomya chloropus. The sequence continues at coordinate 53,656,870 of OZ020530.1, forward strand.
ACACATACACTTATGTATATGGGTGTGTGTGCATTCAATATTGGTTAATTGTACAAGATACACACAACAGACAAGAAGAAGACGACGACGAAGACGAAGATAAATTATGTAAGTATGTGCATAAAATCAGTGAGTAAGTTATCTCTTAAGCACAAACGGACAAACAACATGTAACATGTTCTACTTCTTCTTCATATTACTTCCAGCTTTAACTGCATAATTGGAAGGCACCCCAAAGGATGAAAAGAACGAAAACCGTTTTCCATCTTATTAATTAATTAAGGTAATCATTAATTATGTAATAAAATTATGCCGATTTTTCGTATGGTTTAAGTTTAAAGAAGTTTTGATTCTTTGATTTTTTGAGCATACTTTTACGATGCAGAAGTGAAACCTTAATCAATTTAACCATGTCCGTTTGTCCGTCTGTCTGTCCTTGTAAATTTGTGCTTAAGTTACAGGTTGCATTGTTTGAGAGGACCCCTATTGAAAATGGATCGAATGGAACCATTTTTTGAACCCTCCTCATATAAGGTTCTATTATAATGGAAATCTTTATATGGAAAAAAATCGCAATTCTTTTTAATATTTTGACAAAAATTGAATGAAGAATAGTTAGCCTTATAATAGGTTTTATACCCGATCGGACCATTTTTAGGACCTTTCACGATATTTCACAAAGAGACTTTTATGGTAGTGCCTCGCATTTACTGATGCAACTCAACTAATTGTAGCATCATTTAGGGAACTAAATGGTATGGGGTATTAAATGGTCGGGTTGGACTGACTATAACGGTGTGTTTTACTTGTTTAAGGCCACCACCTTAATTTACCGTTTTATTTGTATTCACAAGGGCTACTATATTATATAGTGTCCCGCTTAAAAATGAAGAATGGAACTTTTTAAAATAAGTCCCGTTTACATGCATACTTATATATTATATGTAAAACATAAGCAATTTATTTTGATTTTTTCTATGATAATGTCAACAGAGAACAATAACAAAAAGTGAAACCTAACGCAATTCAAGGCATTGCCTTGCGTGTGTGGTGCTCTGTTAGCGAAATGTAATATTTATCCAATTCAAAGCCATCACAACCAGATGCACAAACGAGCATTTCTAAATTATTTGCAAAATGGAACCAAATCAATTGAATTGAAATTTAACTAAATAAATTATAAAACTTGAAACTGGTACTGTTGAGTGGATACCCTATCAATGTTATGGCACATGATTAATGAGATGCTCTATAGAGAGTGTTACACAATAGTGTAATATATACGTAACAGATAACTTTTGCTGATTGTTTAATGGGCACACAATGCGTTTATGACATTTAAGATCAATGATTAAATGCAGTGAAGAGGATGGTCAGTGTAGATCAAACTCAGATTTTGATGCTCAAGTGAAGATCAAGTAGAGACTCTGATACATTTTTTTGGATGTTGCAAATGTAATAACCAACTTAGTATACTCCCTATCTCATGTGTAGGGCATACAAAGGTAAAACAAATATTTTACAAGTGTCTAAAATTTAATACAAAAATAAAAATATTTTTTAATCTTCCATTATATGCAAATTTTCTAAACTTTGTTCTGTGTGTGTATGTATGGATGGCATAATTTTAAGAATCCTTTTTTTTTTTTTTCTAAATTTTCCCTTGTTCGTGGTGAATGCTATCTGTTGCAACAATAATTCTTGCTACTATAGAAACACCAACAATATATTTTATTGAATGGCATGAATTTTATGTAAATGGCCCGGGAAAGTTACTTTAAGTGATTTAATCGAATCGAAATCAATTTTATTTCACTGCGGCACAACATTTGTATCAAATAAATCATGTGCCATACACAGCAAAACAATTATTATGTAATTCTGTAATGACAACAAAACTATAGAGAAATTGAATTTATGTACAATGCACACGTGGACACACCGAGTTACACACAATAGTATAAACTATAAAAACTAATCTATGCCTGAGATTATATTGCAGATTAATTCTGTGATAATCCGCATGTACAAATAATACCTATAACAAATTTGTCTATTGTGTAACTATATGATTCACACACACACACTCACCTACTTATGCGTGGCATACTATTGTGCTTCCTTTTATTAGAACAATATAACAGCTTTCCAATTTATTTTCATAAAAACAAAAATGAAAACAAATATTTAAGAAGTGAAACTATTACTGGCGGTACCATGCGATCATTTACAACGCTACACCTGTTTTATAATTAGTTTCGTTGGTTTGGTCCAGTCCTTGTCATATAAGTCACTTTGTAAAGAAGCATTACATGGGAAGGGATACTAATGATATTGAGTTGGGTCCAAATTTATCCAAGTTAATTTTTTTTAAACCAAATAACTACCCCTCAAGAAAGTTTATTAAGAAATTCAATAAAAAAACAAGTAAGAAAACTAAATTTGGCTTAGACCAAATCTTAAATACCCTCCACCTCTACAAGAAAGGGCGTGGCAAATATATATATATATTGCGCCTTCTAATAGCTTACATATTACGTATCAACATGCAAGTTTACTTTTACGTTAAATACACGGACACACGGACATACAAGTCTAAATCGACTCAGTTTTTGACGCTGATCAAGAATATATATACTCTGTAGGGTCTCTGACGGAGGGTATAAAAATGCAAAAATGTAATTACGTAAGCGATAGTGATGGTACGACAATAGTTATTTTTAAATTTTCATTTAATTTAAAATTAAAACAAGTGAAAATAATATAGTCGGTCAAGCCCGACCATCAGATACCCTACACCACTTGATATATTATATTATTCAATTTAATTTTTTCCTTGAATAAATGAAAAGTTTTTTTTTTTTTCTGCTTTTAATTTTTTCTTTTTTTTCTTTGAAAAATGAAAAACTTAATTTTTCCATACGTAGGTATTTTGTATTTTCAAAAAGTTCAAAATGATACGTAAGTCAGAATTTGTTTTTTTTATTCTTTGTTTATTTATGATATCAAAAAAAAAATTTATATAGGGAGGGGTTCTAAGAATGGTCCAATCCGATCCATTTTTAATAGGGTTCCCCTTTGGGCGAATATATGTCCTTGTATCAAATTTCATCAAAATATCTCAAAAAATGCGACCTGTAGCATGCGCACAAATTTAGATGGACACACACGAGGACAGACGGACATGGTTAAATCGATTCAGATTTTGATTCTGAATCGATTGGTATAACTGAAGGTGGGTGTGGCATTTGCCGTTTAAGAATTACAAACATCCGCACAAACTTAATATACCCTTTTCCACAGGGTGGTGCAGAGTATAAAAAGGAAAGTAATAGATTACTAAATTGTGAAAAAAATAAATAAAAATTGAAATTTCTAGGAAGAAGGCAAAGAAATATTTTTCTATTCATGATAATGGAAAGTGAAAGAGCACACAATGTCTTCTTTGCATTAAATAAATATAAATATAAATATAAATATAAATATAAATATAAACATGTATATAGTTATTTTATTTAATATAAAAAGTGAAATACTAACATTTTTTCCAAAAAAGATCAAAAATATTCTATAATTGAGAAATTATAATTGCAACGTACCAGAAAACACAAATATAAGTGTTTTTGTTTACTAAAATAAACGTCATTTGAAAAATTGTCATTCACAATGAATAATAACACGACGGTGAAGTGATGGTCTTATATGAATGAAACTAAAACTATCATCGACTACCACCATCGCAGCTACGACAATAGTTTCAAAAGTTACGTGATTACCTCCCAGATTTTCTTCATATGAGGACTTCTTTTAAAATGTGACATTATATGGAGAAGGGTTATAAATAAGGTACAAAACGTACATATGTGTACAAATTTTTTTTTTTTTGTTTTTTTTTTTTTCTTTGTATCATTTAATTATTTAAGTTTTCTTTTGGATTTCCATTTCTGTTTAAATTTTTTAAATTGTTGTAATCAGTTTGTATATAAATCTATCAATAGTTCTTCAGTTGCTGAATTTATATTGTAGTACAAAATGAAACAAATAAATAAATATGAAAAATGGCAAAATTACAAATAATATATGGACGTAAAGACAGATTAATTAAATCGATTCACTAATTAGTAGGCGTGGTAAATGCAATATGAAGTATACAAAAACCTCCACAGTTCGTACAAACTCTTAAAAAACCACGGGAAAATATTTCGGTATAGAAAATGTATATCACTTTGTTTGTTGAGGGCGAAGCGGTGACTGGCATTCTAGTATAAAATACTTTTATTACACATTGTAAATAGTTTTCTTCATTTGTGTTGCTTTGTTGTTGTATTTTCATATATTGTCAGCGAACAATTTTGGTTACTTTGCTTCATCACCATAAAAATCCCATAACCGTTGCGCTAAAATATTCTCTGCGCCAGTCATGATACCATCACCATTGAAATGGCTAAATGTTACTTATGAGCTAATATTTGTTATATCAACAGCGGATCTATGTATCTGTTTCTTCTTCTTCTTCCTGTTTATCATACAATTTTTTATTATTTACACTAAATAATGGTAATGCTTTTCGTCGTTTTACTGTGAATCTCAACCAAAGGTCTCTCAGTTTGTGCAAAAGTTTTTATCAATATCTACTTAAAACCATAAATCGTTATAGGTATTGTTGTTATACCCATCCCATAAAAGAGGGGTATACTAGGTTTCCCCTTCCATTTGCAACACCGACAAGGTGGCTCCGCATAAACAACTGAATCAATCTTGTTATGTATGTCCGTGTGTCCGTCTGTTGTTGGCATTCTCAATTGGTATTTACATTACGCATAATCGTTCAAGAGCCAAGCCCACAATTGACAAAAATTTTAAATTCTTATTCATAATTGTCCTATCCATCGATGTACCAAAAATGGGCGTGAACGAATAACAGATACGCTCACCGTACTCAACGTAAACTAGAACTTTAAGCTGATACGTAACACGTACAATATTAGAGGGTGCAATTATGTACCAGTGTTTAAGATTTGATAATTTTTTTTTGCTTGTTTTTTATTGTTGCCATAATTGTAATAGGCTTTGGTAACATCATTAGGTAGCAGGCAGAATTTTCACAAGTTATAAGAACGTCGTCGAAGAAAGGGGAAATCGGTGCTGTGTTAATAAAAAGTTGTTTTTGATTCATTGAAATAAACGTTTAAAGTAAAACTTCCTAATAAAAAAACAAATTTCGTACTACACAGATTCCAAATCACAGTATCAAGTACCAAGACTTTTAAGAGTGGTGATTATTTTATGTAATATTATAATATATAAACATATATGTAAAAACGTGACAAATATCAAAATAAACCAATGCCTGCGGCACAACAGTTGCTCAGCAGCTGATATTCCATGCGGCGTACACATATTTTTCTATAAATTGCTGCTGGATGGTAAACTGTTGCTTGCTGTTGATCAAACTCATACTTGTGCTATTTATTGTTGAAGTTACAAATCAAACCGTATGATGTGGAAAAAAATCTGGAAAATTTACAATAAACTTACACTGAAAGAAGTTCAGACATATAAATATACGATTATAAAATTTTTTTTCCAGGTAATATACGTGTAGTTGTACAGTTGAGCTAGCTTTAAAACTGTACAGGGGATAGAGGAGAGTAGTATATGATGGCACACTTTTTCTCTTATCTATGCAAGTGGTAATTCTATTTTACTAGCTCCTAATGGCACACTCTAAATACTTCAAAAAGCCACTTTCTCAAAATCTATTTTACTTTTGTTTTTGCTTTAAAGACGAAATCATGAAAATTTTCCTTTCACAACTTTAAAGGTATTCGTTTTTTTCTGATGTTGCTCCAAGTAAGCTCATTTTTAGTATATTTCTAGATAGGTAAATGTAATTCTGCAACAGCATTGAATACAAAATCTCCTTCTAGTTAATATTTCTCTAAATTTTCCATCTGTCCAAACTACTTCAAATAATTTCATGTACGCCATTAATAATATTTTTGCAATTATATCTTATGTACATAATAATTTTGATTTTTTCAGTAAAAATTACAAATATTGTGATTTAAGACGTATGAGTTATAATAAAAAGGTCCTTAAAAATATTCGTTAAAATCAATGCTGTTTCCAATAAGCTGATATACAAAGGAAAATTTCATTAAGAAAGTTAAACCCAGCTATCCGGATTCCCGGGTAAAATTTTCCCTTCTTCATTACTACAGCCAACATGTTGCAACAATACTTTGTTCGTATGTAATGTATTGATTGTAGAGTCACTAGAAAGGAACTGTTTTTATGTGGTGATCAACAGATAATGGTAATATAAACAAAACAAAAGCAGTAAGAAAACTAAATTTGGCTTAGGTCAAAATTTAATTACCCTCCAAATATACAAACAAACGGTGGGCGTGGCAGGTATATTATTACGCCCTCTAATAATGTAAATATTACATATCAGCTTGCAAGTCGAGTTTTACTTTGAGTGTGTTTGTAAATTGTGGGCGTGTCTGTTATCCGGCCACGCCCATTTATGGCACATCGATGTATGGGATAATTATATATATTTTTACAAAATATTAACTTCATAGCTTAATTTTTGTGACTTATAGATAGATTTTGTCTATTGTGGGCGCGGCTTTTGACCGATTTTACCCATTTTAAAGTGTGAAACAAAATTTCACCTCAATATCTGAAAATTTAGGACTGTGGCAATGCCAAAAACAGACAGACACACGGACGTATGGACATACATGTCTAGATCGACTCAGTTTTTTATGCAGATCAATAATATGTATATATATTTTTTAGAGTATTTGGCACCTCCTTCTGGGTGTTGCAAACGATCTGACAAAGTGATATATGCCTCGTTTACATATATGAGTATAAAAACAAGTGAAAATATTATGATCGGTCAAGCCCGACCATCAAATACCCTACACCACTTGATATATTATATTATTCAATTTAATTTTTTCTTTGAAAAATGAAAAATTTTATTTTTCTATACCTACTTGTATTTTCAAAAAGTTCAAAATGATACATAAGTCAGAATTTTTTTTTTATTCTTTGTTTGTTTATGATATCAAAAAAAAAATTATATAGGGAGGGGTTCTAAAAATGGTCCAATGCGGTTCATTTTCAAAGGGGTTTTTTTTTGGAGTCAATGCTTTTCCGCGTATCAAATTTCATCGAAATATCTCAAAAAATAATAGGACCTCATATGGGGAGGGTTCTAAAAATGGTTCAATCCGGTCCATTTTCAATAGGGTTCCCCTTTGGGCCAATACATGTCCTTGTACCAAATTTCATCGAAATATCTCGAAAATTATAGGACCTCATATGGGGAGGGGTCTAAAAATGGTCCAATCCGGTCCATTTTCAATAGGGTTCCTCTTTGGGCGAATATATGTGCTTGTACCAAATTTCATCAAAATATCTCAAAAAATGCGACCTGTAGCTTGCGCACAAATTTAGATGGACAGACACGAGGACAGACGGGCATGGTTAAATCGATTCAGATTTTGATTCTGAATGGATCGGTGTAATTGAAGATGGGTATAACATTTGCCGTTTAGGAATTACAAACATCCGCACAAACTTAATATACCATTTTCCACAGGGTGGTGCAGGGTATAATTATCAACCAAACAAAACAAATTGTGTCAAACACCATCTGGAAAGGGGACAACGCAAAACGTATATATGGAAGAGCCCTTTAGGATGTTCTCTTGTCTGTTGTCTTACCATATAAATCATATTTTATGGCGATGATTGACAGTTATTATCACAAAGGCAGGCTGCATGTGAATAAAATAATGAAAATAACTTAAAAGAATACCAACAACATAAAACATTATCAAAATTTATGCATTTTTTAAACAATTAGAAAAACTGTCATTTTCATGTTAAAGCATTTGCCTCAAAGCTCCTTTATTTCTTTGTACCCTCCTCATATAACATAAAGCGGTATAATAATAATAGACACGTTCACTACTTACACCAAAAAACCTATTTGGCTCAGAAGTCGACTTCATAGTTGAGACATAATATTTATTTATTATATACTATTAAAAAGCATTATAATGTTTATGCCACGCCTACAAAAATGTATATGTAGACCATTTTATAAACGTATAGATATGGTTGGTATTTAAAGGTTGGCTCAAGTCAAATCTCGTTTTGGTTAAAGAGAGATAAACAGACAGACAGACAGACATACTTATTATCATCTTTGGTCATACCATGTCAATCATTTTTATCATTGCTTTATTTACAAAATGTGTTTATCAGAGTATTTGTAATATACTGAATATCTATCTCGTTTTATAAAAAAAAAAAAACTTAGACATGACGTGACAATGGACGTATGGACAAATTATCCTTTTGTTAAGTTAACTGTTTTACGCTGCACACCTTTTTAAACTTTTGATAAGCATGATATCAACGAAATGCTTGTGTAACAACAATAACAATAACAATACCAATAACAGTAGGAAAAATCTGAAATCTTAAGTCTTCACTTAATTCTTAAACATCAACGTCAAGGGCAATTATTATGCTGTGGCGCGAATTCGGTTTTTAAGCTTAATCACTCATCTCTCACTCACTTACTTACTTACTCACTTACTTACTTACAGAATCCATGACTAAGACTTTAATATTATAAGTATAGCAATAACAGTTGTGAACTAGTTTTACTACTATTCTTAATGCTTTAATAACATTGCACCTTACGTACCGAAGAAATATATGTATATGTGTTATATGTATATGTATACATAAACTGACTGAACGTTTTAACAATTGCCTAGTCTCGATGGTTGTGTTTTGTTGTTGACTTGTAGTTATTGCTTTAACTTTATGAGAAAACATCATAATTTATAGTCATGAATTAATTGGAATAAAAGCAAGTACTTAATTTTCCGCAGCAGATGATTGGTGTAAAGTATTAACATACTTATAAGAGAAAAATATTGAAACTCTTGGAAGGCTAGCATGCAACTACTTAACAGCACGGAAACGTTACATAAAATTCACTACATTATAGTAAGCAAGGAGGTCAAAATGTTCTGAATTCTTTTAAACATTTTTAACAATTCGTTAAAATATTTTCCGAAGTGAAATTAAGGAAAAATCGTTATATATAGAACAGGCCGGTAAAGGGACTAGAAATTAAAGACCACGGCGACGCTGACGTGATGCTCAGGTAAAATAGTTAAACTTGACTTGGGTTGAATCTTGGATATCCTTTATGCTTGTCCGAACAGTATGGGCGTGTCATGTTTATAATTAAAACCTTTTTAAGTTACATTTTGCTTTTGCATTATTTAAGTTGTTTTTGTAAATAGTAGGCGTGTCTATTACACAACTTCGCCTATCTTAATCATATATAATATATAATTATATAATTATCTTCTACACGTAGTTTTGTGGCTTTTTTACATTTTATACAGGAAACTATCTAAATAATTTGAGAATGTGTGTAGATATAAGGTGGCTACTCTGGTATGAATTTACTTTGTAGAGCAACAAACACATACATTAAACAATGTATTGATATTGATATTAAAAATCGCCAATCTATGAAAACATACTTTACTTTACTATGTTTTGATATATTTTTCAAGCACCAACCAACGCCCATACGTTGCACAAACCTCACATCTCTGATTAAAGTTTTGGTTTGGCTTATGTGAACAGGTAATAAATTGTCTTCAGAATTTAATTTCACGTGTGCTTTAATAGGTTTTGTCTCATTACTCACCGACACTTCACTTTTAAGCATCCATACCTACGTATGTACATTGTCTCCTCTACCGAACGCAGAATTTCAAACATTGTTTTTTTTCAGCCATTTGTGTCCTTTTATTCGCACTTTGTGCTTTTTCGCTTTTTATACCCTCCACCTCAATGATGAGGGTATACTAAGTTTGTTCTTCCATTTGCAACACCCAGAAGGAGGCGTCAGAGACCCTACAAAATATATATATTCTTGATCAGCGTCAAAAACTGAGTCGATTTAGACATGTATGTCCATATGTCCGTGTGTCTGTGTGTCTGTCTGTTGTTGGCTCTCTCTCGGGCGTAAATTTTAAGATATTGAGCTGAAATTTTGTGCAGGCACTTTTAGTTTTTGCACGCAGATCGCTATTTAAAATGGACAAAATCGGTAAAGAGCCACGCCCACAATCGATAAAAATCTATTTATCTGCCACAAAAATTGAGCTATAAACTTGAAATTGGGTACGTACATCTATGAATATTAGGTTCATCGGTATGCCAAAAATGGACGTAATCGGATTACATATACGCCCACAATGAATAAAAATCTTTATATCTGCCACAAAAGTTGACCTAAGAACTTTAAATTTGGTACGCGTATACATAGTTATCCCATATACCGATGTGCTAAAAATGGGTGCAGTCGGATAACAGACACGCCCACAATTTTTAAAAACCATATTTAACGTAAGAGTAGACTTGCATGCTGATACATAATATGTACACTATTAGAAGGCGCAATATATATATATATATTTACCACGCCCTTTTTTGTAGAGGTGGAGGGTATTTAAGATGTGGTTTAAGCCAAATTTAGTTTTCTTACTTGTTAATATTTATGACTTAGATTTCCTAAGTGTAAAACTTGAAAATGTTGGTTGGTTTTATTTCACAAAGAATTTGTTGCCTTCGAAACTCGTAGAATAAAATTTATTTTTATTTAATTTTTAAACCAAGTAAGAAAACTAAATTCGGCTTAGGCCAAAGTTTAAATATCCTACACAGCCATATTGGTGGGCGTGGCAGGTATATTCTGACGCTCTTTAATAGTTCATGTACAGTATCAACTTGAAAGTCGGATTTTACGCGGAGTATGGTTTTTTATAGATTGTGGGCAGGTCTCTTATTCACCCACGCCTATTTTATTTTGGCACATCGATGGAAGGGATAATTATAAATATTTTCACGAAATTTTAACTTCATAGGTCAATTTTTGTGGCAGATATATAGGTTTTCGTTAATTGTGGGCCTGTCTGTAATCCTACCACTGTCATTTTCGGCACATTGTTAGTTGTGTACCAAATTTCAACTTAATAGCTCAATTTGTTAAGCAGATAAATAGATTTTTATCGATTGTGGGCGTGGCTATTGATCAATATTTCACAAATTAAATGACGTTCTATGTGCAGAAACTAGAATTGTACATACAAAATGTCAGTTCAATATCGTGACAGTGCCAACAATAGACGGACACACGGACGAACATATCTAGATCGACTCAGATTTTAATGTTGATCATGGATATATATACTTTGTAGTGTAACGCCTTCTATTGGATGTTGAACCAAACGGAATGACATATTTATTACACCTACCATTTTGTGCGTAGGGTATAAAACAAAGGATTTTATTTACAATCGTAATCTTTAAATTGAGAGTTGAGTGGGGGGTAGTTGGTTGGGGGGGGAAGTTGTTTTATTATTCTACAAACACCACAAAACCAGGGACACCTTTCCTTAGCCGCTACAGCTGCGACATATATTTTTTTTTTCCATACTTTATTAACAACCAACAATGTTGTTAGCTAGGGTCATATAAGATTCAATAAAAACTTGAACTTATGCTTGCTAAGTTAATAAAAGTAACCCAGCACAGCAATGCAAGGGCCACCTCAAGTGCGTCCCTGAACAAAGCCATCTAAGCAGACTGCCAGATTTACGTTAAGAGGAAGCACAAAAATTAAGATAAAAGTATAGGTATTTTTTATATGCTTTACTGTCATGTTTTTCTTCTCCTTCCCTTTCTTCTTCTTATACTTGTTTTTATTTAGTGCCACAACAGTACTTCCGTGTAATATTCCATTGGTTTGTTTATATGTGATTGCTACCCAGCTATTATTGCTTTATTTACGAGCTTTATATTCTTTTTTTTCGTTCGTTTTATTGGAAATGGTTTTAAAAAATTTCGAATACTTTCCTATAAAACTGTCAGCTCGGTTACACGTTTAATAATTTTCTTGGCCTTGCGATATAAATTATTTATGTACTCATGTATGCGTCCATAAACTAAACTACTACATATAAATGGCTTATTTTGAAAAAGACCCAACTCCATTTTCCAAACACATCTATTTTTCATTTTAATAAAAATCACACTTTTTTCATATTTTTTCCAAGCTTTTTTTTGAAAATTGGACTTAAGTCACTTTTTAATTAATTAAACTATCTATGTATGTATATATTTGTATGTGTAAAAATTTCTTCTGCACTATTACTTCATAATTTTTGAGTGAGGACATATAAATGGAGCATTTGAAAAATTCAAGAGCCGCGTCAACATGACCATACACGTTGGAAAAAATTATTAAGTGTTATAGTAAATTAAGAGAAAAAAACAAAAACAATAAAAAAAAACCAGATAGAGAAGTTCGGTTAAAACCGAAGCTTAAATACCCTCCACCTTTTATAATCATCTCAAAAATAAGTTCCTGTTGCCATATTTATGTATGTAACTATTTCATGTACTTGCGCAAATAGTGTTTTTTTTTTTAATTATAGGCGTTTGCGTTTTTCAATCACGCGCATTTTTGGCACAGTGTTGGATAATGGTATCAGTTATATTTATACCAAATTTCAACTTGATAGGCGTAGTATTGTGCGATATATAATTTTTTAAAGATACAATTTTTTCGAGGTATGTTGAGGTTTTTGTTTAGACGGACACATGGACGGACTTGCCTCAAACGATTTCTCTTTTCATGCTGATTAAGAATATATATGGTTTGTGGGGTCTCCGAGCCTTCCTTCGATGTGTTGTAAACGGATGATCAAAATGAATATACCCTCTTCCCTAAGGTGGAGGGTACAAGTGATAAAAAACAAGTGAAAAACCTGCCTTTGGCTTAAACCAAATTGATTGGATACCCTCCACATTTATGTGTAAAGTGGCATGGGCGTGGCGTGTACACAATTATGTCCTTTATTAACGACCATCATGACCCCAATGGCCGGCCGCTTTGCGCAATAAATAAACTTTTTAGTAAAATAAAGACGTGGCCTTTTATCCGACCACGCGGATTGCTTAATTAAATTTTGTAGCTTTTGTTTGTTAAGTAAGGGAGTCATAGGCGTGGCACTTGACCGTTTCTACCCAAGAACCCTGAAGACAGAAACTGACAGTGTTTATCAAAATTTTTAGCTCAATATCTCAATTATTGCTACCTTGACCAAGCCAACAGTACACGGATATGATTCAGAATTTAAAGCTGGTCAAGAATACGTTTTTTGGCGCCTCCTTGTGCAAACGGAATGACGCACTAAGTATCCCCTTCATTTTATGTAAAGGGTATGAAAACTTTTCGCTTTTCGTACATGCCACAATATTTTCTAACAACACCTCCGTTCATCGTTCGCATATTCCCCATGTTGTTGTTAAGTGAAACATTTAAATACGCTTAGATGCACAAACGCCAACACTTTACATCGTCAACATCATTATAGTTTTAAGTCTTTTTCTGTTACTCTAAATTTAAAATTGTTAACACATTTTCTGTTTATTAGAAAAAAAGTCTCAACTAAATCTAATCTAATCTCCACAACGGTTGTAATAGTGTATGTGTTACGTATCAGCATGCAAGTCTACTTTTACGTTGAATATGGTTTTTTGAATATTGTGGGTGTGTCTTATATCCGACTCCTCCCATTTTTAGCACTTCAGTCAATAAGATAACTATGTATATGCGTACCAAAGGTCAAGTTCCCAGGTCAACTTTTGTGGCAGATGTAAAGCTCATTAAATTATGCTACAATTAGTTTAATATAGTGGCGTTCATATAAATTACTTCATGAAACATAATTATATGGGAAGGGGTTTCAAAAAATGGTACGATTCGGTTCATTTTCAATAGGGTTTTTGTTTAGGCCAATATATGTTCTTGTACCAAATTTCATCAAAATATCTCCAAAAAATGTGACCTGCAACTTAAGCACAATTATACATAGATAGACAGACGGACATGGTTCTGAATCGGGGCTTGATAGACTATAGTATTTTCACTTTTTGTTTTTTTTTTCATTTTACATCATCATCATATTTTCATCACAAGTGTGTTGCAAACAATTCAATATTTAAAAATCTGCAATTAATTACTTCGACAGTTAAGTTGCACTTAATATAAACGAGCACGTATGCAATACAACTCAATATCAACAACAACAACAACAACAACATAAAACGTAATGAATGAAAGCTCACAGAGATGTACCGTACATTCGGGCATATTTCGTATATAGGAGTAGTACGAGATCAGAATTATGTTCTAAAACCGCGTTATATCATGAATTCAGACTAGAATCGTATGTTGTTGCTGATAATGTTTAATGTTGCTGCCATTGCAATTGCCATTGCTGTTGCTCTCTCTCTCTCTCTCTCTCTCTCTCTCTCTATGTGTCTATCTATCTTTGTCTTTTTGTCTCTGTCTCCTTTGCCGACAAATGCGATTTATTTATGTTGATATGAAATAACGCACCAACAATAACAACAACGATAAGAAGAACATGTAAAAGAGAAGGAACAACAACAACCACAACAACAAAAACAAACACAACAATATCAGCAACATTAACAAGAATAAGAAGAAGAAGAAGTATATGAACATGTTAAACCAACTACAGTGTTGTTGTAGTTGTTATGGTTTTTTTATCTTTGGTCCGCTCCAAACAGGCATAAACACGTACAATCCTCACCATCGCCCCAAAGTGGTGGCGATGACGCTTCATGCTTTGATTGCTTTTGATATTTTTCGTTGCTTAGTACCGCGTAGCTGGCTTACTGACACCCAACTAAACAACCAGCCAGCCAGCCAGCCAACCAATCAACCAACGCCTACTAATTAGTTTAGTATTGTCTTAAGTTTGGCAACCGTATTTTCGGAATAAATGAGACAAAAGGCAACGATAAGCCATTGGACAGGTAATTTACTGCAATACATGATTTTCCCCATTAAGAGCAGCGACGGTTGGTGGCGATGGTAGCGATTGGGGTATTGAAACAGACACAGACACAGACAAAGATGCAGAAATACTCCAAATAATAAATAATTATGATGTATATCAGTGGAATCAAATAGCTAACTGGAAGGAGATGCAGCCAACAGATAATAGATGAAATTATTACATGATGATGATGATCCAACAGTCACCGTGACTACAACGTAAACGTTATGTACCGGAAGCATATTTAAGCGTGCATCTACGATTGAGGACTTTTCAACCACAGTCATGTCCATAATAACATCATTTTTAAAAGGTACCTCTGATAATCACTGGTTAAGTAAATATTATTATTATTCCAAACAATTGTTTTTATTAATAGTTTGGATCCTCATAATCTAAACTTTACAAAATTTTCCTAAATGCAACAATGATCTCTCAAATCATTTCTTTGTGCGCTCGTGCACACACCATATAATGGTAGAATGTGTATGAACCTCCAACCAACTGATCTAAAAATAGTCTCTTGCACAAATGTAATAAAACAAAATCAAATCAAATGAGAGAACTTTATCTAGAAATATAAATCGCAGCACAAACAATGCATCATCTTTATCATCATCAACATTGTGTTTTATTGACGATAATTATTTTTTTGATGTCTGTGGTGTATAAAGATTTGTTTTTGTTTTTTCTGCCTTCTATACATTTTGTGCAGGCAATGGGCTTCACTGCACGGGCATGCCTAACTATAGTACATTATGGGCAGCTTGCTCACATAAATTCCTCTTCTTCGCTAAGTTTAGCAACATCATCGCCATCATCATTCTTGTTTCCATTTTCTTATCTTTCTTATAGCATTACATGATTTATTATAATCTTTAACACCTTGTCAAATTATAGTCGTTCCCTTTGACTTATAACATCTTCTTCATCTGCGCTTCTTCTTTATTGCGGTCTTGCAGTAAAATGAACTTTTAATTTAATCAGCGTTTTACTAATACATGACAATACACTCGTTGGACGGAACATCCTTTTCGCTTAGCTTAGCCTCCTTTCATCAGCTACGCGACCAGTGTGGGTTATTATGATAATTTTTTGAAAAGTTGAAGCGTCAAGTTGGTTATAATAACTATATGAGCCAATAAATATATTTCTAAGTGTGATTAAAACTTGAAAGGAAGTTTTCAAACTTATGTAGAAAAATTTTTAAACATAAAAATCGTTGCCACCATAATTTATGAACAAAAAATAAATCTAGAAAATAGTAATAAAAAAGGAGTGAAGTAACCCCTATAATAATTTGTTGTATTTATATTTCTTTATATTCATTGAAATTCGCTTAGAAATAATTACTGTTTTGGATATTGAAAATCTTAAAAAAAAAAAAAAATAACAACAATCACGATTATCTTCCTATAATGAATTTCATAACATTGATAACCCTGGCTTATCATTGATAAAGCCCGAGTTTGCAGTTTCCACCTTGAAGTTAAAGATCATCAGCAGAGGCGCTGTCTATTCTACACTTTCGATTTATTAATAAAAACCTTTTCAGATTCTTTCTTTTTTTCTTTCCTTGTTAGTAGGAAATAGACTGTTTTAAAAAATAATCTATTAAATGAGTAGAAAAGCTATTGTTGTTATTTGTATTTGAATTAAATACTGTAGTTTCCGTTTTGTATTTTAGAATACATTTATTTTAATGTAACTTACTTGTCAAAATCTTTTCTTGTATACAGCATCTCTTCCTGTAAAGTCCTTTTGTCTTTTTAAATAAAATATTAAATATAAATATACAATTCTCGCTTTTATTCATTAACAAATAAGATCTATATATATATATATATACTTGAAGCCAAATTTTTAAAATTTTCCATATTTATTAATAAACGTTGGGCGTTGAATATCGCGTAACTCTCTGCTAATGACTACTCACATTCCCTTAAAGATCAAATCTTGCACCAAAATACATGTTTTGTGAATTGTAGGCGCGTTTTTTTTCGATTTTTATTCGAATTTTTATTTATTTTAAACACATCAGTAAGTACAGTTTATTTATTAAATTTCAAGCTTTAAATTTTTAGGCGTAAAAGATATTTGTTCAGTGTAGGCGTAGCTTAACCGATCTTTCTCATTTTAACTTAGGTAAAAAATAAGTGGAGTGTTAGTCATGTAGTTATACGCTCTTTATAGATGAATGGGAGAATGAACAAAATTTCCCCTTCAGATATCTTAATTTTTGCGACCGTGACAATAGACGGATATACGCATCATTTTAACATTGTGTAAGATACACTTTGTACAGTAATTTGAAACGTACTTATATTTAGAGTGTTAAACTGCCCATTATAATGTGAGAGGGCCTCTGTGGACAAGTTTATAATTCAACTTTAGCATTTTTAAAACTCAGCATGATTTCTGTACCCAATTTTTCGTATATATTGCAACAAAGCAGCGTTTAGTAAAGTTTTCACCCAACAAACGTCTTTTGGCTTTCTGCAATAAATATTTTTGTAAAGCCCTGTATTGGAATAAATTATTTTTGAATTGTCCCAAACTGGAATGCCCCAAACATAAACCTTGCATTACGCAGGCCTTGGAAAAAGGTAACAAATCGAACATATGTTTGATTTACAACACCAGTCATGTCGTAGCAAAACCACGCATTGCCAACCATTTAAAAATTTAATAAATATAAATACATACAGGCTGAGGGGAAATATAAAAACTCTCGACTAACATCATAAAAAGTAATTTTTCGAAACAACTTCATATGAAAAAGTTTTGATGAGAGGCTCGATTTTAATCTTGATCTTCTCTCTTCTAAACCGACAACTTTCATATGTCGTCCTTGCACTGGGCTGTATGCAGCGTATTATCTCAGATATCGGTTGTTCGAGAGGTATTTTATAACTTCGGACAAATTTGATAGTCGAAATCTAAGAAGGTGATAAGATTCATCAAATTTCTCAAACTCCAGCGCCAAGAGTTTGGGCTAAAGAGATCTTGTTAGGTCGCAGTGCGGTTGCCCCACCCCTTTTTGTTCTTATATCTCATTTAACAAATGTCACGTGTTCCATATTCATGCTTTCAGTTGCATTTTACCAACAAGATCGCATTCTGCTTTATTTAATATAGGCGTGTCGTGTTTATTTCATTTTTGTATTTTGTTAATAATTATTAAGATATTTCAAATTTATTTATAATACGTTTTTGTCACATTTCCTCCATAAAATAATACCGTACTCTCCCTCTCTTTCTGTCTCTTTACATTTCTCATTTATCAGGTTTTAATTTATAAATGTTATAATATTAAAAATATGCTACAAACCGATACATATTATTGTATATAAAATAGTTTAAAAAAAATATTAACCTTAACAAAATATAACACAAAAAAAATGAACAAAGAAATTAGAAAATGTATAAAAAGGCATTACAATCGGTTAAGTAATTAATTTCTCTTTGACTTGGCAAAATAATTTAATTATTTTGTGCTCAATTTTTCAAATATTTTTTTAACACATAAATTAATAATTTTTTACACCCTGCACCAAAAAAGTATATTAAGTTTGTGCGGAAGTTTTGTAACTCCTAAACGGCAAATGCCACACCCACCTTCAATTATACCGATCGATTCAAAATCAAAATCTGAAACGATTTAACCATGTCCCACCGTCTGTCTGTCCATGTAAATTTGTGCGCAAGGTACAAATCGTATTTTTTCAGATATTCCAATGAAATTTACTATGTGGACATGAATTGGCCCAAAAAATGAACCGAATCGGAGCATTTTTTGGAACTCTTCCCCATATAAGGTCCCAAATAATAATAGTCTTTCTTTAGTGGATAAAATTCGCAATTAATATTGGACAAAATTTGGTAAAGAATAGTTAATTAGCTAAATATCTTGCTGTGCGAAATTTGTATCCCATCAGACCATTTTTAGAACCTTTTTCCATATAAATATATTTTACAAAGAGACTCATAAGACAATACCTCGTCTGTACTGACACAACCAAACTAATTGTAGTGTAATTTAAGGAGCTAAATGGTGTAGAGTATTAAATGGTCGAGCTTGACCGACCACAACGTTTTCACTTGCCTTCTTAACAACTAACACAATATAATAGCTTTTTTTTTATCCTTTTTTCATACGTTATCAAATTTTTATCAAATTTTTCAACTAGTTTAGTGCGTTAAGGGGATATACTGAATATTTTACAATTGATATTTATTACAAAATGAAAAAAGTGGAAAAATTTTGTAAAATATACAAATTGAAAAGTGGCCCCCTCAATACATGAAGATTTTCATAAGAAGCCCATATCCAAGGCAGTATACAAGGCTCTGATATCACTATGCGATGAAATACGCCAAAATGGGAAATTCATGGATTTGGCTGCAGACTCCTCTTCGCCTCCATCTCCTATCACTACATAGGTACCTTTACGCCCAAAACGAGTAACTATGCGCTCATAACACGTCTCTTGCCCTGGAATAATAAAGAGAACAACCGGAAGTTTTCATGTTAATTTTTTTTTTATAAAAGAAATTGAAATAAGAACCTCTCCCACCTATTTTATGGGCACTATAAATATTATCTATGCTGAAAATTTGTCCGAGGCCAAAGAGCAATACTTTAGCTAAAGCCGGAGCCAATTGAGTTGAGGTGACCAACACATTGACACAGTTTTCCCGTTGAGCAATCATATTTAAGCATTTGATGGCCAGAGAAGCCCAATTATCGGTAGCCATCTCAATATCCTGTCGTATTTGTAGCCAGGCTTCCCTTTTGCCAGGCCCAAGCAGACCACCCACGCTGAGCGTGAAAAGTACAAAAATATTACTTCAGTACACTTGTGAAGCAGACTATTTGCGAAAAACTTACTTGTTCCTGTACGTGTTGTAGATCTCTTTTATTTTACGATAACGAAAAGCCAATTTACGCATCCAGTCTACACCGCCTCGTACTCCGGTTGGCAAACATAAGTTGGGCGGTGCTCCGGGTGGAGCGCCACTGTGAAAACCGTCTGTAGCGAAACTATAAGTACTCAAGTCTTGACCATTATCGTCCGAAGACACATCATCGATATGCACTTGATCGCATTCTTCGATTTCATTGAAGAAGAAATGAGAATCGGCCATATTGAATACCATCTCTTCCATGCGAAAAGCTATGGTCATCAGGGTGCTGTGATCTTTGGTATAACGATTCGCAAAAGACCCCGACAAGAGTGTATGGAAGATGATGATGGTTTCATCCAAATCCCAAATAAAAACACGTTCCGGCTGTTTAATCGCTTCACTATTGGGCGTCTCCGAAGTTGAACTTCGTGTTGGACTAGACTGTTGATGTCGTCTGCCTCGCGCTCGACCCGTTTTACCTGTTGGCGTTTTAGCCAAAGTAACCGAGGAACCTTGTACTGTCAATATTGACCCTGCTGTGCTCATATTATTATTATTATTATTACTGGGTGAGATCGGTAATGGGGATTGAGGCGAATGTGTGCTATGTAGAATGGGCGTTGTCGAATGGGTATCGGTGGGACTTTCCGATAGATTGGATGCAGCCACATGAAAACCATGGCTGGCACTTGAACTGGGCGAACTTACATACGGAGAATAATTGGCTGGATTGTAATAATTTCCATACTGATCGTTATAATAACCGCTATAGTCTTGTTGAGCTGCCGCCGCAGCCGCTTGACCAAATTGAGTAAAATTATTGTAACCATAAGCTGTCGGGTATAATTGCGAGGAGTTGTTATTGCTGTTCGAATATGCTCCGGATATGTAGGGTGAGGTGGGCTCTATTTTGGTCGCTGCTCGCGCTGTGGCCGTATACGGGCCGCTGTACGTTGAATAGAACGAGGGCGTATATTGTTGCATGCTGTTGTAGTAGTTGTAATAGTCATGTTTGGTATCATAAGCAGCCGCGGCTGCTACTGCCGCAGTTGGAGAATTCACCGCAGCCATACTCCCGGCAGAATCTATACCACCACTCAACATTGTGGAACAACTGTACAAATTATTGTTGGTGCCGATGGAGGGACCTCCACCGTTATTTGTTGAGTCTAACAGACCAGTTGGCACATCTAAACTGTTACCAATTGTTGAGTGCAAACCCACTGTTCCTACTGCTTGTTGTTGGCGTGCCTGCTGCTGTTGATGTTGATGCTGTTGTTGGTGTTGATGTTGTTGTTGTTGGCGTTGATGTTGTTGTTGTTGTTGTTGTTGCTGTTGTTGTTGTTGTTGTTGTAAAGCGGGTGAACGATTCTCTGACTTAACTGTAGCCAGTTGCGTTGAAGACTGTTCTTGTTCGTTTGCTGTTAACCAGTGTGAATGTGAAACGGCACTTAATGACGCTGACGTCGATAGTCCTGTTGTGTTGTCACTTGTGGGACTTGAAGCAGATGTGTCATGCTGCTGTTGTTGTTGTTGTTGTGCTTGATATGTTGAAAAACTGCTACCTGCTGACTGAGCAAACACTGGGACTCCTGCACTTGCCAAAGAATGCGAGTGTGGAATATTGATGCTGGTAGATAAACTACAATTACTACTAGTGTTGAGATGTTGTTGCTGTTGTTGTTGTTGTGCTGTGTGATGATGTTGAGTACTAAGAGGCGAATGACTGCCGCTATGATGATTGTTGCTATAATGCGTAAGTGAGGCCAACGAGGTTATGGTGGGTTGAAGTGGTTGCGTTTGGGGTGGTAACTCCAATGAATTACATTGGTTGCTGACAGCGGTTAAAGCTGTAGCATTGCCACCAATGCCAACCTGAATGGCCGCTAAAGGACCTTGCAAGTGTGATAAGTGAGTAGAGGTCTGATGTAAAATCGGATTCTGCCCAGACGTTTGGCTGCAAAGGCTATAAAAAGGCAGTAGAAAGAAATATATATATATGCGTGTGTGCGTGTGTGCGTGTGTGTGTAAACATTTGGAAATATTCCTTAAAAGACTTTAAACATAAAATTCTAATGAAAGAAAGTAAAAATATAAGGGACTGCTTGGGAAATAGGTTGAGGCTATAAAAAAAATGTTAAACTCTAATGTCACATAAATTTATGGAAATAAGAAAAATCATGCACGCACGGAGAAAAACAAATTAAAAATAAATAAATTCCCATTCCTAATAATACATACACACGCACACGCACACAAAATCAAGAGTCAAGTGGCTGTTGCAGACACGCAAGCGTATGTCACTTGGTTTTTTTTTTTGTTTTCGTTTTTATACTCTCCACCTCAGTTTTTGTTTTTTTTGTTTTTCTCTCTATAAACAAGTCAAATGTTGTTAATTTGTAACCAATTGTTGTTGTAGTTATTGTTGCTATTCTAACAAATAATAACAATAGAAAACCTCTCACAAGAAGGACCATTTCAACAAAACCGATTATTTCATGAAAATATTATCGACACACATATGTTGAACAAATGTTCGAAAGAAAAGAATATGTACGGTTAGAGGTGCAGAGAAATATCCTACATAACCAAAGTCCAAAGGACTAATTTTTGGAGGCTTTACTTTACTTTAAAATATTTTGAAAATTCTTCTGCACTTCTTCTTATTGACGGATCTTTAAAAGAAATAGTAATTGCTGCAGCACCATGATTTACGCAGTAAATCCAATATCCAAAACTTTTTCCAAACTTCAGTCAAGATTATTGCAACATGTATCGAATAGCTGCACATGGTGTTTTTTAGAAGCTGCCAATATACGCTGATGATCTATTGATAAATTCGTCACTTATGTTTCAATTTGATTGAAATTTTCCTATACTGCACAAAAAAAAACCGCACAAAACAGGTTTAAGTTCATGTGTAAACTGTGCTTAATAGATAATATTCAAATAACATATTGGGTTAACAAACACGCCCACAATTTACAAAAAACCATATTCACCATTAAACTAGACTTGCAAGCTGATACGTAAAACAAACACTATTAGAGGAAACAATGTATATATATATATTTACCGCGCTTACAATTGTGAATGTGGAGGATATTTAAGATGTGGCCTAAGCCAAATGTAGTTTTCTTACTTGTTTTTACTTTATGCTACCACTTAAATAACAATAAAATGTAATTTATGAAATATTTACTTCAGTCAAGGGAAGTCTTTGAAAAGTGTGGGGCAAGATGTAATTAAAAATAATTATTAATTAAATGAAATAAAGTTGATTACTCCTCGTAATGTTGAGCACCCCCATATGGTTCAATTAATGCTTAACTATGAATACAAATTATAAATTTGAAGCAATTTGATGCCTCATTGGGTGGTTTTCATCTTCTTCTCCCTTTTCTTGTTTTTCTTCTTCTACTTCTTTATGTTCACGGAAGATTGTGGATACAAAACAAGATGCTTTTCATTAATGAAATCTGAGGCTTTCTTTTTTTAATGAGTTAACGAAAAGCTAAAACAACAACAACAACGTAATTGTCACGTGTTCGTACCAGCCAGACACGAAAGATTATATGGTAAGAAAATGTGTTAAGGTGTTAAATAAGAAAACAATATTTGGCTTACACCAAATCTTAAATACCCTCCACAGCTATATACAAACGGACGGGGGCGTGGCAGGTACACGATTACACTCTTTGATCGTGTATGTATAACGTATCAAATTACGCGTCGAGTTTTGGCCAAATTACCAAATTTCAACTTCAAAATTGTGGGCGTAGCTCTTTACCGATTTTCCTTAATTTAAATATTTCAAAATTTATTACCGTAAGAATGCGAATAACAAACGTACGTGCGGACATATAGACGGACGGAAACTAGATCGACTCAGTTTTTGATGCTGATCAAGAGCATAAACACTTTGCGGGATCTCTGACGCTTCCTTCTGGTTGTTGCAAATATAATAACGAACTTAGTACGCCCTCCATATTATATGTAGGGTATAATAAAGCATTTACTGAATAATGTTGTAAAGCTTAATTGGAATTTTATTGTGCACAGATTTAAGTAATTTATGATTTATAAGAGGAGTTTCGTTACTATTGAATATTTTTATTAATGAATTTTTTAAATTTCCAACACTTACCGATTCCGTTCATTTGTATCCGTGTGCTCTGTTTTAAGACGTTTAACCTGTGAAACAAAGATAATTACTTGTACAATTTATATATCAATTGATCAGAGAAATTTTGAATATTTCAGATATATAATAATAATCGGTTTTTGAGAAAACTTGATTTTACTGGAAGAAAATTGTTTTCTTTTTCGAAACATTTTGAGAAAATAATTTCTCAAAATTATGAAAATATTTCTAATATCTGTACGTAGATTCATATTAAAATTGGTTAAGATTAGCCCAATTCCACGCCCACAATCGCTAAAATCTCACAAAAGTACTTAAATAATTGATGAACTTTATCGATTTATCAAAAATAGGCGTGATCGGATAACGGTCACGCCCACAATTTAGAAATTTATTTTATTTTAAACAGAATCTGACGTGTAAGTTAAGACGCCAATTACTTATATTGCTACAGGGTGTAATCAGCTACTTGCCACGCCCATTGTTTCTATATGGAAGTGATGAATATTTAAAATTTGACTCAAAGTCAAATTTAGTGTTTTCATTTCTTCTTAATTAAGCTTAATAAAGTAGTTTATGTTTAAACGGGAGCCACCCGCCGAATTTACAAAAAACGGAAAATTATGCCAAAAATAGGCGCTTTTTTTAAATTTTTCAAATGAACCAATAAAATAAACCATTTCACTTCACTTAAGATACTCATTTAAGACTAGTTTCACATTAAGTTTGATTTAAGAAAAAAGCATCACCACAACATTGCAAATGACCAACACCGGGAGTCTCACATTATTAAGCATTTATGTCACAATTGCAAAAACCAACAAAACTGAAGTTTGCGTGCTTACACACAATGAACGTGTGCTCATAATTTAACACACGTTGTTGTTATTTTATATTTTGTGTGACACGTTTCAATACCCCATTAATTTAAAAAAAAACAAGTAAGAAAACTAAATTTGCCTTAGACCAAATTTTAAATACCCTCCACCTCTACAAGAAAGGGCGTGGCAAATATATATATATATTGCGCCTTCTAATAGTGTATGTCTTAGGTATCAGCATGCAAGTATACTTTTACGTTAAATATGGTTTTTTTAAAATTGGGGGCGTGTCTATTATCCGACCATGCCTATTATTGGCACGTCAGTCAATGGGATAACTATGTATACGCGAACCAAATTTCAAGTTCCTAGGTCAACTTTTGTGCCAGATATAAAGGTTTTTATTAGTTATGGGCGTGTCTGTAATCCAAATACACCCATTTTTAGCATTCCGATGAAGCTAATGTTCAAAGATGTACATACCAAATTTGAAGTTTATAGCTCAATTTTTGTGGCAGATAAATAGATTTGTGTTGATTGTGGGCGTTTCCATTTTAAATAGCGATCTGCGTGCAAAAACTTAAAGTGCCTGTACAAAATTTCAGCTCAATATCTCAAAATTTACGCCCGTGAGAGTGCTAACAACAGACGGACACACGGACACTTGGACATACATGTCTAAATCAGTTTTTGACGCTGATCAAGAATATATATACTTTGTAGGGTCTCTGACGCCTCGTTCTGGGTGTTGCAAACGGAAAAACAAACTTAGAATACCCTCATCACTGAGGTAGAGGGTATAATAATAAATAATAAATAAAAACAATAAATAAGGACAGACTTTAAAACTTAACTTTGGTACTAAATACAGCAAAAAAAAGAAGGTGCATTTGCGTTAAGCCATGTACGGTATGCATTTTATATTTATATGTAAAATAAGGGCGTGGCATGTATACAGGAGAGCCTTTTTTTATCCCTTGATGAAATAAGTTTTTTCCAAGGAACATATTTTCAATTTTTTCATACTGGCTACTACATCAACCAAGATTTTTATGCAGATCGGGAATATTTTCATATGAGATCGCGATGAAAGATGTCTAGCCTTTATTTATATGCGTTGTAAGATCGAAGCGTCTGTTGTACTACTTACTAGCGGAATTGCAAACTTTATCCTTAATATGGAGGGAGGGTATAATGAGGGTAAGTATGCTGTCGCAAGCTTACTATGAAAGCGTTGCATTTTGTTCTTACTAGGTTGTAAGAGAGGAAACTGAAAAAACGCTTTTCTTTATAGCCTCTTAAATGTGTACCCAATCATAACGTTTACTGAGTAAAAAGCAATTTTTGTTTTAATTAAAATCAGTATTAATGAGCGTAAACGCTGTACTGCGGTTCAATTCAATATTTATTTGCTGTTTAACTTAAGTGTTAAGTGGTGAAAAGGCCTGAAAGTCTTTAAACAAAGAAAGAAAGAATAAGAACAGGCTTAATTAGCACTAAACACATACGAACCACAATAATAACATTTTACAACATTTTACGAATGAGACTCATTCTCGCACTATAAAGCTTGCCAAAATATTTACATACAATGCAAACGCACAAATGGGTAACACCAACAACACAAGTTGTTATTTATTTATGAGTATTATTATAAACGAGTCAAATGCAATAAAAAAGTCAACTCGTGCACCAAAAAAGTTTTTTATAAATTGTAGACGAATCTGTTATGCGACCGCGCCCATTTTTGGCACATCCCCATGGATAGAATCAATATAAATATATGCACTAAAATTCAAGTTTATATAATATGTAAATTTTTGTGGCAGAGGTATAGGTTTTTGTTGATTGTGGGCACGTTTGTTAACCGACCACGCCCATTTTTTATACATCAATGGATGGAATAACTATAGATATTCATACCGAATTTTAAGCTGAATTTTTGTGACAGATAAATATATTTTTGTGGCTTGTAGGCGTGGCTCTTAGCCTACTTTGGCCATTTTAAATTCTTATTTGTGTACAAAAATTACAAGTACCCGCGTACAAAATGTCAGCTCAATATCTCAAATTTACCCGTGAGAATGCCAACAAGAGACGGACACAGGGGCATACATGTCTAGATCGATTCAGTTTTTGATGCTGATCAAGAATATATATACTTTGTAGGATCTCTGACGTCTCTTTTTGGATGTTGCAAAAACAATAGAAACCTTAGTATGCACCCATCACTAAGGTGGAGGAGGGTATACAAAATATTGGCCAACATTACACATTCACATAATGCCTGTGCCACCAACAATCAGTTCAGTTCACAAAATCAAAAATAATAATTTACAAAGAAAACTTAAGAATAACGAAGATGTGATAAATGTGATAAGGCATGAACAACCAACCAGTTCCATTGCATGCAAGGTAGAATTTTTTGGTATTTTATCAGTGGGATCTTTCTTTCTTTAAGTGCTAATTTTTGGCACTTCATAAGTCAACTGAAGCTTTTGACAATTTTTAACACGATTATAAATCAATGAACGGCTTCATGGCTTCGTGGCCAATTATAATTTATGATGAGATTTAGAAAAAAGAAAAAAAAAATTGAAAATGTTGTTGTTGTTGTTGTTGTTGTTGTTGTTGTTGTTTATGTTTGGTACATAGGTACGCATCGATTTAAAAGCTAAGTAGAGTAAGTAATTAAATTTTTATAATTTCTTTTTTACCAACAATTAAAATTTCATTCAGCGTCACACATGTATTATGCACGGACTCTGAGGACACTTTTTCTTATTGTTTAAAGATATCATTCTTGAGAAATTCTTGTAATGTCCGATTATGGTTATTGTTGTTGTTTTTATTATTATATAAGTATATCTATACATGCATATATAAAATCAAGTGTTGGTAAAAATGTGTGTCGATCGTTTGTTTTCATTCCAAGTGCCATAAATTAGTTGACATTATTATTATTGTTGTTGTTGTTGTTGTTGGTGTTGTTAGTGATGTTCAGTTTTTCAGGTAACACCAGACAATGACCAACAATGACCAAGCACACGAATACTATTACATGCTTAAACCAACATTTGTGCACAAAAACGCATGTACTTTGGTTTTATGGTGTTTTGTGTGAACTCGCTTCATGTGGTCGAATATTTTTGTTGTTGTCCTTACGGGCATTATTGAATGTTGTTGTGATTAAAATGATATCTCTACACGCATTTAAACAAATCATGCGACGCATTGTTTATGAAAATTTTTATGATATTTTATACAAATTAATTGTTAAGCGGATAAGAAAGAAAATAAAAAAAATAAAAACGAAAATATTATGAAAAAAAAGAAAAGAAAGCAAGCAAGCATATGTAACTGTCAAGCTTCATGTGGGTTCCAATTAATTAAAAAATTTAACATAATTAAGTAATAACTTAACTAGCTGCCTAGTTATCTTTGCATGTGACAAATCCGAAATCGCCCTATTACGCCTCTTCGCATAAAACGATTTCTTTCAGAATTACTTCAGAACTGCCGCATGAGAGAACATTTTTATATATCAAGCAAATTTTTATAATCCTCCACCTTAGTAGGTATACATAGTTTGTCATACCATTTGCAACTACTGGAAGAACGTCTCAGACACCCTATAAAATATGTATAAATTCCTTATCACTATCATTCATCTCTTTAAATTTATTTGTGTCCGTACAACTGCCTTTTTCTGAAACGCTTATGAGCGTAAAAATTGTGATCTTAAGATAAAATTTTTCTCCGTTTATAAACTTTCCTTTTCAAAATAATAACAAATTCAACTACGCCCACAAAATTTTTTACAAAAGTTTTATGTTAAGTGTTAAAGTATGCCTATGTATATAAATCTAATTTATCTCATGGTATACAAAAAAGATTTACAGATAGATTTAGATAATAGACACGCCCACAAATTACAAATAAAATTACTTAACACAGTATTCAATGTTTAAGGAAAAATACTTGAATAGTCGTTTCAAAAAGAGCACCTATATATACGCCACGCCCACAAGTTTACATTACAAATGTGACGAGTATTCAAGATGAGCTTTGCAAAACTTTTCCACTTGTTCATTCATTTGTTTATTCATTAGTTTTTTATGAACAAATGAAAAAAATTTCAAAAAGGACCTTGTAATACCCTTCATCCGGTGGCAGTGCTAAGCGGAAAAAGCTCTTAAACACAGCAACGCAAAGGTTAGACAAGAATTTGCACAAGCAGTTCTTCTTTATAGCCTCTCCCCTGATTTTTAATACAAATGTATGTTAATTGATTATTTTGAGATTGCCATAAGCTTCCACATTCTGAATATATACATTTAGCTCCTTAAATAAATTGATTTTAATATTCATGATTTTTCAAATTTTTTTTTTGCCCCTTTCATAATAATCCCTTCATTTAAATATTATTCATAATTGATAAGCATATATATTTGCACCTACCCTACACCACCTGTGGCCAAGGATATATTAACCTTGCGCACATGTTTGTAACACTTTCGTTTTAACCGTTTCCGTCTGGGTGTCCATGTCAATAGCGCTTTTTGGATTAAATTAGGTACAAGGACATGTTTTGGGAGAAAGAGGAAACCTACTGAATAGTAACCAAATTAGATCATTTTTAGCACTCTCCTTCACAACTCTTCTCTCTAACGTGCTATTAGAAACAAAGTCCTTCTAAAATAATAAAATTCTCCATTCTTAATATGTTGCGACAAAATTTGTTAACAAAGAGTTATTTGGCTGTACCAAATTTGCAACCCGATCAGACCATTTTTTGGAACCCCTTAACAATATACCCCGCAGTGAGTTATATAACAATGCCTGGCGCTATATCCAACTTATTTAACTAAACTATTATAAAATTTAGTTGACGTGGAACTGGCGGAAGTGGTGTAGGGTACTAAATGATTTGTGATTCGTGTTTTATGTTGTTCAAAAATTGTACCTTTGGTTCAATCATTTTATCAATTAATCCACAGCGTGGTGTAGAATAATTAAAAGGCATAACGGTCACCATAATTTTTTTCGGTTCTTCTTTTATTTGCAATTCAAGAAAACCAAAAACAAAAATCAACACTACAAACTATAGTTGCTTCATAAACAATCAATTCATTTTAACAATCATTTTGAAAAAAAAAGCACTTACACTCACGTTGTTAATTTTTTTTAAAATTTATTTTTCTTTAAATTTTTTTTATAATAAAGCCGACGGCACGTATCCGTGAAATTTGTTATACCACAAGGTAAACAGAGATTGGGTGGATTTATTAAAATAATTATTATTAAAGGAACATTTTTCTCCTTTTATTATTAAATGATGATTATTTTTAATTTCAATTTTTAATCCCAAGCAATGCTTTGCTTCTAATCTTCTTTGCGTGGGAAGTTATAACGCTTTGACACACTCAAGATAACTGAATTCAACAAACAACTCAAACCCTCAAAGTTATGCTTTGTAAATATTTGTAAATATAAAGCAGCAACAACAACAACAGCAAATTTAATAAAGGAGTTGATAGGAGCAAAACACTCCATGCGTGCTCAGTTAATATGAATCACTCAAAACACGTTTATTTCTACTCTTTTGTGTGCTATTGTTGTTTTATTGTTGTTGTCTTTGCTTATCTTTGCATAGCCCAGAATATTTATATACTTTTGTTCAACTCTCCCTACACATGCATCAGCAACTACAACGAGCAACTAAAGTAAAGCAAGCAACCCCAACACTTTGTGTATAGGGCTAAAGCAGTGAGAGGGAGAAAGACCGAGTGAAGCATGGTGTGCAAAAGTGTTTGTTATTGTATATTATAAAGTGTGTTTGCACGTGTGTACTTGCATTTTCTCTCTCTACATAAATAGCAAGTAACTTCATTAAGCTCCGCCTCTTTCGTTGAATCGCACGCTATACTCAGTTTCATTAAACATATTTGCACTCATTCTCATCTCTTATCACTAATAAGGTGCTATGTAGTATTTATTGTATGCATGTGTATGTATTAAGTATATTTATTGATTTTTACTATTATTTATTAAATATTTAACAGCTTTAGTTAATAAAATTAAATTAAATCAAATTGAAAAATTATTCAAAACATTTAAAAGAAGAAATGAGTTCCACATAATAGTTTAGTTGGAAAAGTACGTCAAGTATTATCGGTTCCAAATTTGGCACCGCTTGTTAAGCCAATTAATAATTAAATTTTGTCGAAAAATATAAATAATTGCGAATTTTCGCCAAAGAAAAACTTGCTTTATAAGAGCACCTTATACGACGAGGAGTTCGAAAAATAGTACAATTCGGCTCCTTTTTTTACAGGATTCCTCGTTGAGCCAATACATATGCTTGTACCAAACTTCCTTGAAATATCCCAAAAATGCGACCTGTAGCTTGAGCACAAATTTACATGGACAGACAGACATGGTTTTTTCAATTCAGATTCAGTGATTCTGAATGGATTAATACAATTGTAGGATGGGTGCGTATGACTTGCAAACATTACAACTTAATACACCCTTTACGCTACTGTAGCTCTCTATTAAAATTGATAAAAGTCTTTAAAACTGCTTTTGATACCATTCGGAAAACCTATTAAACTCGGTTTATCTTAAAAAAAAAAAAAAAATAAATAAACGTCGATAAGAAGAAGTTTTTTGACGCATTAAGCACAATTTTGTTTCAATTGAGCTTCAATGTTGGTTTCCTAAGAGTGCCACCGCATAATGTTTATTTGTTTAAAAATAGCGCGCAATAACAATTTTGTATAAATAAAAAATATGCAGCTACTGGTTAATATAATATTAAAATAAACAAACACAACATTGATCAATAGCAAGATGACAAAAATGAAAATGCAGCAAATGTTTATTTTGTCTGCAAAGAGAACAAAATCAGGCCAATTTTCAGTGGCAATGTTACGACATTGACAACGAACGTCAACTATTTTTAAGGAGTAAGTGAGTTTATCTTCTAGAGAATAGTACTTGAAGAAAAATGGACTGAGGTCACTCTTAAAATGACTTCATTATATAGTAGCTGAGAGCGCATTTATTTAAATATTTAAAATAAAAAAATATTACTTTTATACCCTCCACATAAGATGGGGAGTATACTAAATTTGTCATTCTGTTTGTCACACCTAGAAGGAGGCGCCAAAGACCCTACAAGGCACATACATATATTCTTGATCAGCAACAACCGAGACGATGTAAACACGTGTGTCGAGGTGTCCGCGTGTCTATCTGTTGTTGACATTCTCGCAGTGGTAAATTTTGAGATATTAAGCTGAAACAGATACTTGTAGTTTTTGCACACAGATCGCTATTTAAAATGACGAAAATTCGTAAAGTGCCACGCCCACAATTAACAAAAATCCATTTATTTGGTACAAAAATTGAGCTATTAAGTTGAAATTTGGTATAGATATCCATAGTTATCTCTTCCATCGCTGTGCCAAAAATGACTATGATCGAATAGCAGGCACGCCCATAATTTATAAAAAGTCATATTCACCATAAAACTACATAGACTTGTAAGCTGATATGTAACACAAACACTATGAAAAGACGTACCTGCCACGCCCACTATTGTATATGTGGAGGGTATTTAAGATTTGGCCTAAACCGAATTTAGGTTTCTTACTTGTGTTACTTCAATTAGCAATTTTTACTAAAGTAACGCGATGACTCATCACTCAATTCATTGATACTAACATATCACTACTTATTGTTATTGTTTTTAGTGTTTATTTTACATTAAATATGATATAAAAAAAAACAAGAATGTTGACCCAATTGCAATTTGTTGGGCGCCATTTGTGACTAATTGTATTACTTTTGCAAGTTACAACAAAAATTATATTTGTAACGCACTATGGGCTTTGCTGTAAAACTCCAATTCTTTCGATTTAAGCTAAAATTGGAGTATATAACTTTTAGGCTATGTATTTTGCAAAAATTTCAACTCATTACCTCAAAATTTACGACCGATTGACTGTCAAAAATAAACGGACGCACCGACAGACATTCCTGAATTCCTATTATCCACTCAGATTTTGTTGATGATCAAGAATGTATACACTTTTTAGGATCTCAAATATTAAATGTTTTCCACATTTTTACGCAAATCCATTAAAAACTATTTACACCCTTCTACACATATTTCTACACAAATACTCGCCTTCAATCCCACTTTCTACTTACAATTAAAAATTAATTTCTTCGACAAATCTGTACGCAGGCGTTTTTGATCAGCAGCAATAAAATTTATTTCAACCAGCAAATGTCAGCATTTAATTACTAGATGTCAAATCTTTTACAAACAATTAAAGATCTCGTTACTCGCTTAAGCTTGAGCTGGAGCTGAAGCTAGGGACGGTGATTTTGGCGGCAACATTATTTTCTGTTGTTAGTGTTTTATATATATTCTATGTATGTGAGAGAGAGAATCCAATACACTTATAATTATTGTGACTATACAATGTAGTGTAGTGCAGTGTAGTGTAGTGTAGTGTATGAGAAAACCCACTGATCCCTGTCTGAGACATTTGTGTATTATTATATAAATATTATATACTTTTGTGTGTTTATGTGTGCATCCATAAAATGTTAAGCATTTATAATATTTGCTGTAAGCGTTTTCTTTTCAAATTGTTTTAGCACGATCGTGAGACAACATGTCGTCAATTAAATCTACCACAGCGATCTTAAAGGCAGCCAACGCAAACAGATACGTTCATGGACAGAAGAATGTTTTGCTTGCTAACATAAATATATATATATATATATAGAGAGAGAGAGAGAGAATTTCCTTACTCTTAGAATATATAAATGTAACAACATGAGACAATTAATGTTGCAAAAAAAACAGTTGCAATAATTGCACTCTATATCATACTAACCCTACAGCAGTTTGGCAAGAGACCGACAAAAAATCGATTTACATGTGCGTGTCTGTCTGTCTGTCTATCTGTCTTAGTTTGTCGGGTGTCCGAATTCAAAATCATTTCCAACTTTAACTCTTTTTTTAATAAAATTCCTCTAATCCATGTAATCCGCCACTGTTTAGCTATAGGCGGACATGTCGGCTGAACGGCCCCCACAACTCGGTTTCGCGTTGAGGGTTTCTAAATAACATAACTCCGGCACTATCATCTATTTTACTCTAAACTTACAATTCCTTGAGTTGCATATGTGCTTTCCTACGACTGTGTGTGCATGGCAAGAGTAAGTAGAGGATGAAAGCAATCTCCATTTAGTCTTAGACAATTTTTTCAATGGCCTGCGCGGTATATGCTGCGCGTTGCTTTGCTCTCCCTGTTCATACATATTTATACAAATATGAAAAGATGTAATTGTTGTTGTTGCTGTTACTGTTGCTGCAATATATTGCATTTGCTAAATGATAATCGTGGCAAACTTGCGCCATGTTTGTTTATACACACTTAACGTACTTATGTTTATACAAAATAATACTTATAAACAAAAGTGAGGGTTGTTGGTTGGTTGGTTGGTTGGTTGGTTGGTTGTTTGGTCCAAGTGTCTGTAAATACGTGCCGATCGTGCGCAACAACAACGTTGTTTAACGTTCATCAGTTTTTTTCTTTTTTTTTGCATTTGTGCTTCTCTACCCGTATCGAAACATTAACAGCAGCACCAGCAGCACCAGTTAGCTTTAGTTTTTTAAGCTGAGTTGTAAGATTTACGATCACTTTGATGGCTGTGGACCTCCCGAGTGGTAATTTAATTTTACGCTTTTTTGCATTTTTTCAAAGCACACACACACAAACGTACACTACACTGCACTTTTAAGCAACATGCTCATAATTTCTTACATATATCATACAATAAATATATGTATGTATGTATGTATGCATGCATGCATAATTGATATGCACGAATTAGCGTAGCTGACTGCTCATGTTCTAGCCGCGGTTGTACTCTTTTTATATCCTGTACATACCACCGGTATACCAAGTATACTAAGTTTCCCATTCCGTTTACCACTAGGGAAGGAAGCCTGCAGTATACATGACAGGCAAGAAAATAGTCACATCTTATTTGATATAGTCACATAAAATATAACTCGTTTCTTGCCTGTATCCGAATACAATTGAAGTCGATCTAACCATATCCGCCTGTGGATGTGTACAATCAGCTGATATACACGCCCACAATTGCTAAAACATTTAAGTATCAGCCACAAAATTATCATAATTTCAACTTTCGACATACAAAATGTGGGCGTGGTCGACAAATATTTTAAAAATTGGTCAAAAATATGAAGTATGAAATTGAAATTTGGTACCCACACATTTATAATTAGTCTAATATGACACAACTGGGCGGGGTTACATAAGAGACATACCTACAATCGATAAAAACCCAGCTTTCGAGCGTAATCAGTTAATAGGCTCAATATTAACTGGGTCTAATAAATGTGGGCCTATTAAGGCCCACTCACTCAAGATGGGCGCATTTGAATAACAGGCACGCCCACAATCGACAAAAACCTGTATTTTACAGTCATAAAAATGGAACTATAATGTTATAATTGTAATTGTAAGGGTACCTAAAATTCGACCTAAGTCAAAATTTCTTGGCTTTATTTGATTTTCTTATTAATTATGATTTTACATGTTGTTATAATAGTGGTTGTTGTTATTGTTGTTTGTTGGTTTGTTTGTTTGTTTATTTGTTGCTTTTATTTTATAGTGTTCATGTCGGTACAGAATATAATTTAAGTGATCGTTGCATGCGTCATTGAGTGAATACAACAATTACATATTATTCATGTGCGTATGTGCATAGAGTTAAGTGGGTGGTAAATATATTCATTTATTCATTCATTCATCCACTGTAAATGATTGTTTTTGGCTTTATAGAAAAATTTTGAAAATTTCCACGAAATTCGCGTTAAAAAATATGTACAAAAAAATATATAAAAAAAAATAAGAATTTTTAAAATTTTTTCAACCGTTTCAAACTTTTCATGTAAAACAAAATTTCATTGTTCGATTCAATAATATTTTATGGGAAAACTCCTGAAATGCAACAATCTTGTGTACAGAAAGTTGAAAGGTTAAACTGTTCCATTAAATTTTCTCACACGTGAAAAGAAATTAATTGTCACCTTTCAACCTTTTAAATGCAACAACACCTTGCTAGAGGGTTGATGAAACCAAACATTACATTTCTAATGAATTTGAAAGCAATTGGAAAATATTTTTTTTTATATAAAAGGTTATGTAATGCATGTAACCCTTTAACCTTTTGATTTATATTTTATGGAATAATAATCAATTACGGTTTTTTTTTTAACAAAAAAATGTCGCATAACGTATGCGTTATTAAATGACTTAACAGAAAAATCTACTGAAAGGTGAAAGATTTTAACCTAAGCAACCATTAATACACGTTAACTAGCCTAAGGGTGACAAAGTCAAGAATTTTTTTATAATTATTACTTAACCTCGGCGGTTTAACGTTCGTTTTGTCTTGCCTGTCAAAGAAGTAGAAAAATGTTGTAACAGTAAGTGTCTGTATGAATGTATAGGGCAGGAGGACTACAAAGAAAATTTAACGGATTTTATAAACTATTAATTGACAGGTAAAAAAAAAGTGCATCTTAAATGGGTGTCTATAAAATACTGTTTTTGGTATCCCCTTACAAGCCAGTTTCTGAGCACAATAACTTTTCGTTTTGTGGCCTTCCATCGATTTCACGCCCAATTTAGAAATAAATCTACATGCAGAAACGTGCAATCTATATATATTGGGTTGGCCACTTAGTTGACAATTTTTTCGCGGATTTTAAATAAAAAATCTATATTCAAAATTTTTGCCTAAACAAATTACTTGATTCAATTAGATAGTGTCCGTTTTTGTCGATGACCTTTTGCCATCGACTCAGTTTTTGATGCTGATCAAGTTATAAATACTTTGTAGAATCTCTGAAACCTGCTTCTATTGCTACAAATGAAATAACAAACTTCGTATTAAATTGTTTGTCCCGACATCATATGAAAACCTAAAACATCATGGTATAGCCTTCACTAAATGAGAAATCCCTTATATGGTTTATGTATGTATGCGTTCATGTCATTTTCTGGTGACATCTGTCACATCAAAAGCAAGTGTCAAAAAAGTTTACATTCGATCTATTTTACTCTTTCTCCTACAACTACAATATAACGGAGAGTTTAGAAAAATATTTTACTAACTAAAAATTCATTATCTAAAGATTTCGTTTTGGGTTTTTTGTTGGTAAGAAAGAGAAAAATTATTAAGAATATGTCATAATTTTATGGTTCATTTAAGTGAGAAAAAAATTCAAATAGATCAAAGACAAAAAGCTTGCTAAGAACAACTAAATTTTTTCTATCAAGTAAAGTTATTAAGGGATCATTGAAATGAGGGAAGACTTGCTTGCATAAAGTAATTGTTTTGGATAATGCGACTTTATTTTAAGTTTTTGAAAAACACACGGAGTAATTGTGGACGTGGTCCTCAACCGACTTTGACCCGTTCCGCTATATATTTAAATTCAAAGACTTTCACTACAACTTCTATATAGAAGGGCGCTTATATTTTCCTTTTTTATATCCTACACTAAGTATAGTAAGAGAGCGTATTAAGTTTGTAAGTTCCCGTTCCTTTTCAATAGGGTTTCTTTTTGGGCCAATACATGTCCTTGTACCAAAATTCATCGAAATATCTCAAAAAATACGATCTATAGCTTGCGCACAAATTTACATGGACAGATAGACGGACGTGGTTAAATCGATTAAAGCTTTGATTCCAAATCGATCGGTATAATTGAAAGTGGCTGTGGTGTTTGCCATTTACCAGTTACAAACGCACAAACTTAATGTATCCTTTTATCATATATGGTATAGGGTATAAAAATGGCTTTATGTATATGGGAAAAATTCGCAATTTTTAATATTTTTTAACAAAAATGGATAAAGAATAGTTAATTAGCTTAATATTTGGTTGTGCCAAATGTGGACCTGATCGGACCATTTTTGGAATCCCTTTTCATATGAAAGATATTTCACATAGATGCAACTAAACTAATTGTTTAAGGAGCTAAGTGGTATAAGGTATTAATGCTAGCGCTCGACCGCCTCTTTTACTTGTTAATACATCTGACGCTGCTAAAGTATTCCCTTAAAAAAAACAACTGTGTATAGTTTTCTTTATAAATAAAGTTGTCGGTTATTTATAAATTGAAATGATTCCCTTTAAATTCAAACAAAAATACACACATTCCCATTTTTCAGTTTTACAAACCAGACAAATAAGCGGCAACTGTCAATCAAATGAAGTGCGTGTAAAATAGAATCAATTATATTTCAGCGTAATTGTTTCACTAGGAATAATACATGAATCATTGAAGTAGGCAAAAATATGTATTAATTAAAAGTGTAAAGACTTTTTTTAAGATAATATAATGTAATCTATATGGGGAGGGGGTCCCAAAAATGGACATTTTCAATAATGACCATCTTTGGCTCAGAAGACATTTTTGGACCAAATGTCGTCAAGAAATAAACAAAATTGTTATAACAAGAACAACATTAACAACAACAACGCATAGACCAATATGAATAGATCACTTTAGATTTTGATTTGATTCCAACCCGACACGTTTGGTTTCTGCACGCAGATCGCAGTATTTAAAATGGTCAAAATCTGTCAAGAGCCACACCCACATTCAATAAAAATATAATTATTTAACACAAAAATTGAGCCATAAAGTTTAAATCGTTCATCGATGTGCCAAAATCGGATCGGATCGGATAATCGACACGCCTACAATTTACAAAAAAACATACTCAGCTACCAACTCGACTTGCTAGCTTATACGTAGCACATACACTGTTAGAGAGCGTAATTATATACCTGCCACTATATAAAAATTGTAGACGTGGAGGGTACTTAAGATTTGGCCTAAGCCAAATTTAGTTTTCTGGCTTGCTAACGAACTGTGAAAGTCTGTAGAAAACTGTAAATGTTTCAACAACGGTCACGCACACACACACACTCGCACAGAAGGACATGTCCAAATCGACTCTATGGTCGAAGCTTTGTTGATCCAAAATATATATATTTTGTGAAGTCTCAAAAGTCGAGTCTCAGACGGTGACCTTGACAGTGACAGTGACTATTGGTTGACTTTACCTGGGAAAATTGCAACCCTGCCCATTTCAATTGAATGAGTACTGGTTTAATAAATTGTGTGTAAAGGAAAGCTTTTTGATAATCCATACGAAATTTTGTGCTCAACTCTACAAGGGCAATTGCTTAGCAACCAACAACATATGGCGCGTGTTGTTATTAAAATAACATCTTAAATTTTTGGCAGTGTTGCTTACAGTGCGTGTAACAACTACCCACCATCCACCACCCGCTACCCACCACCCATGCTTACGGTTAACGCATATTATAATAATGTGTCAGTTTCACTTAATGTCAGAGAAATCCAATTTTTAATAACAAAAGTGAAGCGCGAGTCAGGTGAGTGCTGTGGATATTCATAATGATGATGAGGATGATGGTGATGAGAAACACGTGTTTTTGTTTTTAATAGCTAGGAAGGACCTTTCTACAGTAAATTGTTGTGCTGGTGATACTTGTTTATTGTGTACGTTTTGCTGTCATTGGTTGCCGTTGGTATTGTTGGTATTGAAGATCCCTTTTAATTAAATTAGAGCTTTTGTTATTATTTCAACAAACACCCATTTCTTTATGTTTATCGTCAGCTTAACGTTCAGTAATAAAATTAAATAATTGCACTTGAGTGCCCTCAACACCGTAACCATTCCGATCAACATCATCATCACATCAGTCAAGTTGAGACCACACCTTCCCCATCATTCATGCATGTTGTGCCCGTCTTTGATATAATTAATATGTTGTTGTTATATGGGAAAGCAGAAGAGGTAAGGCCGTTATAAGTTTTATTATTACTAGGGCAGCAACCGAAATCCTCATTACAGTGTAACTAATCTTCTAAGGCAGGGCAACATAATGAACTTGACACTAAACTGATTGTGATGATTTTTTTTTAACGTGCGGGGGTTGTAGAGGGTTAAGCTTTTTAAATTAATAATTTAAAAACAAGTGAAAATGTTATCGACGGCTTATCTGCCACAAAAATTCGAGCTATCAAGTTGAAATTGTGTACATATATTTATAATTAATCTAGTTATGAATGTGTCAAAAAGGGGCGTGGTCGAATAACAGACAAGCTACAATTTACAAAAAACTCAGCGTAAAACTGCACTTGAAAGTTGATACGTGATACAAACACTATTAGAGGGCGTAATAATGTACCTGCCACGCCCACCGTAAGCCAAATTTAGTTTTCTTACTTGTTTTAAATCAATTTTAAATAGCCGTAAAAGACTTTCGTACGTACTTGTAGAAAGACGAGCAAAAGATGTCTTTTCACTTTTCAGGAAAAATGGCATAATTTGGGGCGAAATTTTTCAAAAATCTTTTTTTTTTTAATTACAGAATTTACTTATTAGTGTAATAAGATATTTTTTTTGTTCCTAAGGGCAGCCTTCAGCAGGAAGTTTCTTATATAATAATTATGTTTTCATAAAATTTTTGTAGAAATAGGAACCTTTTCTATACAGCGCAAAGACTGTATTCTATGACATTCCGCATAAAACGAAAAGTACAACGTTTGGCAGTAAAAAGTGCAATTTGTAAGGATAAAAAATAAAAAAAATAGTTTATTTGTGAAAAAGAATTAGAAAAAGTTAAATTTTATTTTCGGAAAATTTCATTTAAGGGTTGTAACCTGCATTGTGTACAGCCTTAACATTTACTATAAATGTACAAAATGTGGTTTATGAAATTAGAATAAAAGAAAGTAGATTAGAAGGAAACCTTTTGTTAAGAAGTGTGTACGTTGTTGGTAAAAAGAAGTTAAACTCGGAAAAAAAATTTATGAAAAATGATTATCAAGTTTTCATTCTATTGTACAATAGGGAACCATACCCTACCCTACCATTCCACTAACCCAGCACTCCAGGTAATATAGGATCTGTTCAGTTCGAACTTCCTATTTTATATTTAAGGATGTGAGGCACCTGCTGTGGGAATGCCCGGCTCTACACAAAGTATTTGAAGACAGATTCCCGGAGGGGTCTACGATCACTAGCAAATGCGAAAATTTTCGACCTCCTCAGTATGGCTTTCCTGAGCATTTTGGTATATTTTTTACATCTAGCACGTTGGGCCTACATTCTGTCCTTTTATCGCACACTTGATCAACCTAACCTAACCTAACGATATTGAAGCTGATTTGATGTCAAATGTCAAATGCTGAATCCGAAAATGAAATCCGTTATTTTTCATCAGATCTGCATTTTGTGCAGGAAGGAAGTTTGAAAAAAGTTCCGGCTTCCACCTAGACGTTAGAATGTTTTTCTTTTATTCACTTACTTAAACAAATCAAGAATTACTATTATTCCACACATATCACATTTTCAAATAAATCCACCTGAAATAATAGTTACGTTGTTATCCTATAGTAGGCATAAAAAAACAGAAATGAGCAAAATACGTATTTCTGTACATAAATACCTATATGCGTGCACATGCGATGAAGTTAATTCACATAAAATATGTAAACAAGTGAAATATAAAACCGCAATGTATTGACCAACAATACAACAACAATACATGTGTTTGTTATAAAACAAACATTGAGAAAAATCAATACACATATTTATGATTGAAAATAAAAACAATTTTGAAAAAAAAATTATTGTAAATAAATAAATAAGGAAAAAACTTGTAAATAAAAAAGTCAAGTCTTCTCTACTGTAAAACATTTTGTAATATGAAACAATAACTCTATATAGATAAACATTTGCGTATACTTACGTATATTTGCATATGAACCTTTCAGTGCACACGTCGATTAAGTCCGTAAAAAAGAAAAGTTGAGAAATGCGATGAAATAATAAAGTTATGACTCTACCAAGTGCTTTGATATCTAAATTTAAGATTTTTCAAAAAGTGGAGTTAATCAATGTGTGCACTGAACGGTTCAGATTTAGGTTTACAACTATAAATATATGTACAGTTTATGTGTATTTATGTAAAGCAGGCACCCAGACATAAATATGATTTTTGAAGTTCATAAATCAGGAATGAATGATGAAGATCGAAAAGCAAATATTGAGATCAAAATAAATTTATATCGATCACATCATAATTTAATGGACTTCCTATGGACACATCTTCAAATTTTATACTCCTATTTCCGGTATGCTCATATTAAATATAGATTCCCAATCTTTTGACCACGCCCTCTATAAAATTTTTCATTTTACAATTACGAGCGTCTGCTTGATCAACCATTTAGTCTCTCCTGTAGATGTGCAGACCAGAAATGGGCGTGCCAAATTTTTAGTGGATAAGTCCAGAACAAA
This sequence comes from Ornithomya chloropus, assembly GCA_963971445.1. Lineage (NCBI taxonomy): Eukaryota > Metazoa > Arthropoda > Insecta > Diptera > Hippoboscidae > Ornithomya > Ornithomya chloropus. The sequence continues at coordinate 53,699,213 of OZ020530.1, forward strand.
GAATGTATATAAATCCCATACAAGATCGATAAAAAATTTTCGTTTTCATTTTATCAAACATTATTTTGATTTTTCTACTTAAATCACCATAACGATGTTAGACTATTTATATCTAGTCTCTGATATATGCAAATGTTTATGTTAAAGTTTATTTATTTTTTTTAGTACTCTTTAAACAAATAATTGCTATTCATAATTATTAATTTTTCAAGTTTACAATAAAAACTTCAATGGTAATTATATGTGTTAAAGAAGCATTCAAATCGATCTGTAGTGCTTCATTGAAATTTATCATGTTTTTGTCAATGTTTATAGCCGAACAATTAGTTTGGAGTTGCTATATATAAAATGAATGAAAAAATGAAATTCGGCTTAGACCAAGGCCTAAATACCCTCTACATTTAAAAGCAAATGGTGGGAGTGGCAGGTACATGATTACGCCCTCTAATACTGTACGTATTACGTGTCAGCTTGCAAAGCGAGTTTTAGGTGAAGTAGCTTTTTTTTTAATTGTGAAGGCGACTGTTATCCGACCACGCCCATTTTTGGCACGTCGACGGATGGAATATTTATAATATACTTTCTAGCCAAATTTTTGTAGCAGATAAATAGATTTTTTCGTCTGTGGGCGTGGCTCTTGACTAATTGACCAGTATTTGATGCTGATCAAGAATATATGTACTTATACTATGTAGGGTTTCTTATGCCTCCTACTAGGTGCTTATATAAAGGGTATGGAAATTTAAAGTTTTTTTTTTTTATAAAAAAGGAAGCTATAAAAAAGCAGCTGTTACTCCATTAATGATACAAATCAATTTTTTCCAACTTAATTTATACCCATGGGTATAGCATGTTACGCGTATAAACAAATGCAGTTCCTAACCTCTAAAACTAGCAATAACATTCAATTTTTGTTATACAATTAAGAAAAAAATGCCATCTAGAAAAAAAGCCACAAGTTTTGATAAAACATGATATAGACGATACTTGTATTTTTAAGGGAGATGTTGTTGTTGTTCTTGTTGTTGTTGTTGTGACTGATGTTGCGGCAGCAACCCTCACAATGGCAAAAAGCTGCCGATGAGGGTGTTTATAAGTAAAGTAATATGATTAGATTAGCACTTCTCTTCACTACCATTAACCAAAAGTCAAATTATGAGTTTTCCACGTTTGAGCTCCAAAACAACACTCATTTTGTTATTTCTTATTTCCTTATCGAGGTATAACTTTTTGTTATCTCACCCTCAATTATTGTTGACAATATAAATGGCTTGTCTCTCTCTCCTTCTCGCCCCCGCACCCATGCATATATATGCGACATGGTTTCAGTTACTTCTTCTACATACGAGTATAACGTTTGGGTATAATGTGATTATTATCCAGGGACTTGTGGCTTATGATTTGTTTATTGTGTTTTGTATATGTATGTATACCGTATATATGGACTGTGGAAGTGTTGTAGTGTTAATTCCAATTATATTTATTGTCAATCTAAAGTGATTTATTCAATTAATTATGTGTGCACCCTATATGTACTAAGTACACTAAGTTTGTCAGTCCGTTTGCAACACCAACAAGAAGGCCCCTTTCAAGGATGTGCAAAAAATGGGCATGGTCGGATAACAGACAGGCGCACAATTTACAAAAAAAAAACTTTTACAACGTAAAACTCGATTTGCAAGCTGACTTACGAGTCTTCCATACCACGCCCACATGCATGTACATTTGAAGGGTATTTACGATTTGGCCTAAGTTAAATTTAGTTTTATATATAATTATTGTTACTAATTATTAAGTGGTCGGCTTTAAGCAACAATACTCACTTGCTTCAAAGCCAACAATAATAATTCTTGGTGTATTTAATTTAATTGAATTTAATTAAATATAATTGCAGCTTCTACATTTTATCATATTCAGGGTCAGTCACGTGAATTTCATCGATATCAATTACATAAATTTAGTTCATTCTCCATCTCATACCACAAGGATTCATTCAGGTTTTGTTGTGAAATGTGAAATCGATGCCAATTTATAGTTTTTGTACTTTTCGTTCGTTTTTTTTCACAATTTTATTTTAATTCAACTCTATTACAATGAATACATACAAGCGAGCTCTTCTTTTATCACGTGTATAAATTTAAACAATTTGCATTTAACAATTAAAAATGTTTTTCTAATGAAAACGCATAAAATTCCTGCACCCAAAACGCCTATTCGTTCCATTTAATATAAACTACCAGCTGTTTCATTCCCTGTGGAAAGTACCATTTCCATTTACAGAAAATGGAAAACTGGTCATATTTATATGTAGCTTAAGTTTAACTTTTACGTGAGTTACATCTCCGCGACAAATTTCTTTCAAATCTTCATCGTTATCTCTCATCTTATACATTGATAAGTATTGCCACTCCCAGTTTCAGTTAGTCTACAATATTCTTAAAGATATCATAGATACCGGTCTACAAAATTTCATTATAATTGATTAAGAAATATAGAAGATGTAAAAGTAAAATCGCTCTTAAGCATGGGTAGTATTACATTAAATCTCAAAGCGTTCAAACTTAGAAGGCACTTTCTTTTTTTAGGTATTTTTAGGTACATTAAAAAGATACTCCAGAATGATCCTTATTAAACCAAACTTTCTAATTTTATAAAAGGCTCAAAAAGAGGCTGGCTAGGCAGTGTCATCTATAAACGCTGGGGCACAATATACCTGGCAAAAAAGTTACAAGTAACAAGTTACAATAGCCAAAGAGAAGAACTTACCACGTGATATATACATAAAACTTATCTACATATTCAAAATAATTTTACAAACACTTCAAAATCGTGTCGTGGACATTGTATTCCATGCTTTAGGCCATTGATTCTTAACCGTTGTTCCGCGGAACACTAATACTCTGCGATATTATTATTATTATTATAAAACAACTTTGAATTGTCAGGTTTCAATATTGTAAATAAACAAATTTTTTGTAGGATAGAAAAAACTATTCAACTTATGATAAACATAATTGTTTACAAAATGTTCCATGTTTCAATTTACATAAACTCTTGGTTATCACATCGTATTCTGTTGGATGCCCTACAGGATTTTCAAAAGCAATTTCGTCCAATAAGTTTCGATAAAAAGCAATATCTTTGGCACCCTGACCTGTTTCTAGATAGGTAATTGATTTCTTTTACAATAAAACGTTATGTGAAAAGGGGTTTTAAAAATGGTCCGATCGGGTTCAAATTGGGCATAGCCATCAAATATTGTGAAAAAATATTAAGAATTGTGACTTTTTGTCTTATAAACACTTCCATTAATATGGGACCTTATATGGGGAAGGGTTTTAAAAAGATTTTGATTCTGAGTCCACCTCTATAATTGAAGGTGGATGTGACTTTTGCCGTTTAGGAGTTACAAACATCTGCATAACTTAATATATCCTCTGTCGCAAGTGGCGCTCTGTCCAACTACAAATATACAAAAAATCGCGGAAACTAACTACAAATATACATAAAATCATAAGCTACAAAAATATACATAGAGTCATAGCTTACTATAAATATTCCTTAATTCGAGTACGAAGTATTTATTCAGAATATAACACTTGAAGATGAATCAAAATGATTCGTATAGTAAATGCATAAAAGTCCAGGTAAATTTACGCTTACCTGCTTTTCTACCTCTACATTTTACCAGCAGTACCACAATTAGTTAAAAATAATTGAAGAATTTTTAATCTAAATTCTGTAAAATGTCAACTAAGAGCACGAATTTAAAACCTGAAAAACATTTATGTATCAACAAATTGGCAGCTCGAAAATTTGCTACAATGTATCCTCGTTTGCGGAGTAAAAATTATGTCAAATACTGTAGTTCATCACGTGCAGATAAAGCCCCAAAATACCAAAAATGGAGGAGTATCTTTCCAGCAAACAGTACAGGTATGAATATATAACAATAAATAAATAAATAAAATTTATTTCCCGTTCTTCCCCCAGGAGATGTCTCAATCAATAAATTATTATGGAATATAGAAAAGGCCAACCGCTCACACTTCATACCAGAAATTTTTGAAGGAGCATCACCACCAATTACAGTACCGCATAATAAGGAGACAATAACGTCACTAAAAAAATCTTGTGAAAATGTTGTAGAGAACGGGAATAAACCTACTAATCGCCTGAATACTGGGGAATCATTTATTATATGTGGCAAGCGTCAATTGGCCAATGGTCAGTGTCAATACTTAATAGAATGGAACTAGCTCTTTTAAAAAATGAAATAAAAAAACTAAATCGTTTTTTTTATAATTTACATATATTCGAATTAAACTTTTTTGGCCATCAATTTCCCGGGGAGAACGGGCCCTCTAATATCGTATGTATTACATATCAACTTTCAAGTCTAGCCTTACGCTCGACTCGTTTTTCATAAATTGTGGACGTGTCTACTATCCGACCACGTCCATTGATGGCGAATCAATAAATGGGATAATTTCAACTTAATAGCTCTATTTTTATGGCAAATATTTAATGATTGCGGCCGTGGTTCTTAATTAATTTTGTTCAATAGCAATCTTCGTGCAAAAACTAAGTGTCAGTGCAAAATTTTAGCTTAATATCTCAAAATTTACGCCCGTGAGAACACCAACAACAGACAGCACACGGACATTCATGTCTAGATCAAGTCTGTTTAAAATATATATACTTTGTAGGGTCTCTGTCTTTTATATTTGGATTATAATATTTGTGAACGTAGTTTTTTTACCAGTTTTTGTAAAATGTGTTAAACGATAAATGTTTGTAGAATTTCAGAATATCAAGTCGCCATCTCTCTTAAGAACTGAACACTTTTCACACTTCCTTGAGGGGTATTTTACAAAAGGATCCTTAGTATGACGGCCTATAAAGTTCAAGTGATTTAAGAGTCTAATTGTTGCCATTGCTGAAATGAAAATTTTACCAGACCAGGTGGGCTACTGTTAGGTCAGTTTTTGAAACCACGAACTATGCAGAAATATTGGTGGTATCTATTATTGTCCTTTCAAAACCAATGTTGGCAATTTTATCGTTGTCAGAAATGATCAAAAATTTGTCCAGACAAAGAGGTATTTATTGTCATACTTATACTATAGTGTTGGTGATGTTTCGGAGCTCTTTTATATTATATGTACACATACAATATATTGCCTAATAAAGTTTTTTTGGGAACATTTTATATAACAAGGCCACCTGGCGTCCAAGTTTAATATCACATTACAATGAAAACTAATAGTGCATTAGAAGTTCATATGTATAGTTCAATCAACAGTTTTACTGTGTATGTGTTTCTATCCCGTTCATCCCCTAATAAATCAAATGTTTCCTTTGGTAAAATTATTTATTGCTGTATATAGTATAATATATTTCGTATAATACATTTATCAATAATAATAGGTGAAAATAAAGAGTTTGGTATAATTTAAATACATTTTTCTTTTATTCTAAATGAACATGATTACCTCAACTATGAAATGTTTCGACCATTTGCCATTTTATTGGTAAAACCATTACGATGTTATATCACTGTAGAACTTTAGCGTTTTTTGAACCGAATCAACGACTGATCGATCAGAGGGTGGCGTATCTCTAACCTCAACATTATCAGAGTGGAAATGAGCAATTCATTTTCAATCTGTTTATTTTGATAGAACGCATTTTCCTAAACATTGTGAATTTTATTATTTTTTAAAATGTATTTGTATTATCTGTAAAAATATGTTTTTTGAGAAAAAAATTATAGCATTGAAAAACTTATTAAATGAATTAAAATTTTAACTCAACAAATACATATACATAAATTTATTCATGTATATATAATATGAGCGTAGACAATATCGCAAGATATGAAACCACCCTAAATGTTGAAAAAAAAACAATGCATAAACCCTGCTGATGTTTGTTGTAGCAGAATTTTTATTTACCTGATTTTTTTTCGTTCCATGCATAATAAAATAACTTTACCTGCCGAAAATGAAAAAACAAAACATTATACGCCATCACCAGATAAATACCAGTTTTTATTTAAACAAGAGAATATATGTAGCAGCAGGCGAAAAAGAAAGAAAGACACACTTAGTTTATTGTTTTAAATTCACGGTACAGCCTTCACTCTCACGCCTACTCCTTACCATAAATAACATATAACCAAACATAAAACATATGGTTGATCAACAAGAACAATCTGTCTTTAATATGGTTGTAATTAGTTTCCCAAACTACGTTCCATCTCGCATGCTACAAGTGGGTAGAAAAGAAAACATTATTTGTACATATTTAGAAAATCATTCTCTGTTGGAATCAAACGACATTTTTGCTAATGTTTGATGACATTTTTAAAGCTTAATCCTTATCTCCTCTTAGTCTGTTTGCTTTCGATTTCAATACCTTTTCCGAACAACTTAAGAGGATTTTCTGAAGCTATTGATATTGATCTTAATTCTTCGAATTATGTTATGTAAAACAAAATTTTCCAAAACAATAACAACAAGAACAGCGCCGTTGATTCGATGATTAGTTGACTGAAAAGAACAATCTTCAAGAGGAAAGAAAATGTTTATTTATTTTTCATTTGTTCTCCGAAAAAGTGATTCCTTGAAAGAAAGGAAAAATTTCCAAATAGAGAAAATTATGTAATGAACAAGTGAAATTGTTATAGTCGTTGCACCATTAAATATGTCCGTCTGCCTGTCCATCTAAATTTGTGCACAAACTGGAGGTCGCATTTTTTGAAATATTTCAATGAAATTTGGTACAAGAACATGTATTGGCTCAAACGGGAAACCCTATTGAAAAAATGTATAAGATCGTACCATTTTTAGAAGTCCTCCGTATATAAAGTTTTATTATAATGGAACTCTTTATATGACAAAAAAATCGCAGTTTAATATTTTTATATAATTAATATTTTTTGGCAAATTTTGGTGAAGAAGAGTTAATTACCTTCATAATTAGTTGTATAAAATTTGGATCCGCTCGTACAATTTTTAGACCCCTTTAGAACCCTTTCCATATAAAAATATTTCACAAAGCGACTTATATGGCAATGCCTCGCATTTACTGAAACAACTTAAATTAAGAGCAACATAATTTGTAAAACCAAGTGGTGTAGAGTGTTAAATTGTCGGGCTTGACCGACTATAACAATTTTACTTTATTTTTTCCACTGTTTGTTTGAACTTATAAGGTTTCTTTAGTTGAAGGTTTAGTTTCTCTCACTTTTCTATCTACCGCATAATTTCCTGTCACATTATGTTCACTCAAGTGAATTTCAAAGTAAAAAAGAAGTTGTAGTTCTGCCCATACATATGTATATACTCTTATGTTTTTCTTCTTTAATCAATTGCACTTTGAATATTTTAAATACGTTGATCAACTCTTTACTTCAACACACTGTTATGTAAAGAAAAAGAAGAAAATCACAGCGTATGTGGAGATATGCACACTTTAGTTTATTGTCGACATAGAATCAATGCATTCAGTATAATTTAAAGAATGCACTTCTAGAACTTCAAGGTCAGTTTTTAGATATTTTAATAACTTTCACATAAGACGAGAGGTATGCCAAGTTGGTTCGGTGGATATTGCACAACCTTGATCAGCATCAAAATCTGATTCAGTCCGTATATGTGGCACTCTTCTGACCGCAAAAGTTTAGATTTTAATTAGCTGAACCACCGATGTGTTAAAAATGTCTTATAGTGTAATATTATAGTGTGTAGTACAGAATACTACTGTTGAGGTAGAAGTGACGCGATTACATGCTTTAGTAATCGTTAAAAGAGGGCGCAACTGTGTATATACCACGGCAAAATGTTATGCAGAAATATCATTCAAGATTTAGCATAAATTTAATTTACATTTTTTAAACAATCACCCACTCAGCAGTTCACAGGAATATATTGGGTTAGTGGAAGTAATGTTTGTTGACAATCGATTTAAAGTGAAAACATCAGGGCTGGTGGAGAAGACCTCAAGTGGTACATGGATGAAGAGCGAACTATTTCGGTTGTGTGTTGTGCGATATAAGGGAGTCTACAACAAAAAGGGTGAGAACGCTGAGAAAACCGCGAAATCCTTTTGAAGGCTTTCACAGATGGACATACTTTCTATTGCTCTGTAAAACAGTTGCCATGGAAACACACAGCCAATATTACGTCGGTGCTTAAAGGGGTCGAGACACTTTCTTCACCCATGAGCCCCTGAGCTCCTTGTTGTAGGCGATTGAAAGCTTTATCACAAGACCTGCAAACTCCCGACTATATAGGCGAATTATACTCTAAGTTAAGACGCGTGTAAAAGCTACAGATATGAGGAAGAGGTTAAAATTGTGGAGCATCTGCTATGTGAATGCCCGGCTCTATAGGGAAAACGACACAAATCACTTGAACACAGATTCCCGGAGGGTCTTAGTGGAGTTTTTTATTAAACACAGCCAGGTATCTTTAAAATACCTTAAGACTCGTTTTGCCGGTCAGGTCGTTGGTCACTAGCAGATGCGAAGATTTTCGACCTCTTCTGGATAGCTTTCCTAAGAAATGAAGAGACATGCAGTTCTCGTCGCTATGCGCGCGAAACACACTGATTTAGAAATCCACAATTTTTTCATTCGTTCATAAGGTTTTTCGTGAATTGGAAGCTTTAGCTGGCGATGTAGAAACTGTACGGAATGTTCAGGCACTACTAGAGATACACAATGTGTCCATCAAAGACAGGAGATCGTTGACGAAAGCCCTTCAAAGTCCATCAGAGACTTAAATGTCTCTGAGAAACTAATCCGTCGAGTTGTCTACGAAAACCTTCGCTATACGTCCTACGTTATGCACAGAGGACAGTTTATGTTCGGCACAAACTCGGGAACAGAGACCTAACGTCTTTTGAAGAAGCTTAAGCACCCTAAGAAGTTTTTAACAAGTTGTGGTTTTTTTCTGACGAAACAAATTTCGATTTCATACCAAAAAAAAAACAGTATAATTACATGAAGGAAAGGTAGAACCTTTAACCAATGAAAACAGCTGAAAACACTTTAGCCATGCGGTGTTAAGTGAAAACTAAACTAAACTAAACCAGCAAGCCGCACAGCTATAAAAGAAAACTAAAGAAAAACCCACATAATTATGGAATAATTAAAATAAACAAACAAACCCACACAATCGGCTGAAGCAGCAGAAATCTGAAAACCTTAAAAGGACATACGCTGATACTACTAACAAAGCTTTTACCAGCATACGCGTCCCATATATTTACAAAACCCAAAAGCGAGACAATTAAATGACTTTTTTTTGTTTGTGTTTGTGTTAAAAAAAAAGTGAGCAACTATGATACCCGCAGTTTATCACCAAGACCACACCAAACAAGCAAGCACGCATACAATTACAACGAAACAAACTGCAAACAACAAGCACCCTAAGAGACTCCATGTTTGTTTTCTTTTTTGTTTTTTTTTTTTTGGTTAGCACTCCATGGAAATAAGGAAATTTTATTATGTGCTGGTCTGCTGTCTGCTGTCTGCTGTTAACTGTATGGTATGGTATGGTCCGTCTTGTGTTAATAGGTGTAAAACCCGAAAATTATTGCGCTTTTTGTTATAAATGAATGCTGTGTTGTACTCTGGCTAATGCAACAAATCTCTGGCTGTGCTTGGTACAAATTTTATTTGAATTTACATTTGTACTGAAATAGCAACATGGATGGTTTATGCAATAATTTGAACAACTGTTAGGTTCTCTTTCCAATAATTCGGGGTAAAACAAAGCGAAGAGAGTCCCCTTTTGGTGTGTGCGTTTGTAATGACAAGCTGCCGTTTGCCATTTTGTTGTCGTTCTTTTTTCTGTTCGGTTTTTGTTGTTTTGATTTTATCCTTGTTGTGAATGAATCTTTGCTGCCTACTTCTCAGTATCCTAGGACTACCGTTGCCAAGCCGTACCTTTGACATCCATCCATCCATCTATCAGCATCTATTTGCACTACAGTGTTTAGTCTACTCACGTATACATACGGAGTTGAAATTCTTAATGTGTGTTTCATAGCTGCTGCTGCTGCTGTTGTTGTTGTTATCGTTATTGTTATTGTTTTTGTTTTTGTATTGTTGTTATAGTAGTAAAAGCAAACAATATGTGATGAATGCAAACTGTTGGGATGCTTTTGTTTTCCTTTTTAATTCTCTGTGGCTCTCTACTCTTTTCACATCATCAGTGGTAGAACAGTAGTATAGACTCGTTTCACTCACTTCGATGGTTTCCGATTTCAATGAAAATAATTTTATGTATGATGATGAATTGTAAGTATGTACCATTGTGCTTACCTTGTTTCTATACTTACGTGTATATGTAACCTTTCCTAATGTTGTATGTAGTCATAGACACAACAGATCCCTTTTCTACCCTCCACCTTAATCCACCATGAGCGTACACTATATTTGCTATTCCATTTGTAATACCCAGAAGGGTTCCTTAAAGTATATATTCTTGATCAGCACGAACATTTTAAACTAATCCAACCATGTCCGTCCGTCCGTATATCTGTCTATTGTTGGCACTCTCCTGGTCGCAAATATCGTAATATTGAAATAAAATTTCATGCAAATATTTCGAGTTTCGGTATATGCAAAATTGATCAAAAATGGACGCGTTTGGATAACAGACACGCCCACAAATGTTGAAAAGCTACAAAAATCTTCACTTAGCGCAGAATTTAATTAATTGTTAATTGATACGTAATGTTTAAACTGCAGAGGGCGTAATCAGGTAAATGCCACGCATACTGTTTATACATATACATCAGACCGGTCCTTATTTTAATTTTTCGAGTTTGTATCAGGGCAAGCACTAAAAACATTTCGTTTGGTGTCCAAAAAACACAAAACAAATTTGAGCACGATTGGACAAATTTTAGCCGTGCCTCAAGTCACTCCTTGTTTTTATTATTAGAAATAGGACTAAAAATCGTTTTTTTATTTTTTATTCAATTCATTCATTTGAAAAATTAACCTTAAACTAATATATTTTAATTAACATTAATTTAATTTAATAATGAAGTCTTTTTATAAGTGAGACAAATATATACATATCTCAGTTTAATGCATAAGCATATGATAGTTTCAATACAAAGCGATGCCAAACAAAAGACTTCGATTGGATGACGATATTTTGTTAATAGGATCAATTGATCATCAAATTACTGGTGCTAAATTACCATCAATAAAATAAGTGCTACAAGTATTATTTTATAATGTACGAATAGTTTAAGAGAAAGTACTAAATTAGTTGTTGCTGAGGTTAGCACATTTTGGCAGAAAGCACGAATTCCAACACACCACGAAAAACACTGCATTGACAAAGTGGAACAATAATACAATGAATGGAGATCTATCATAAAGAACCATTGTCGGAAAACTGAAACTCAAAACAAGAAGGAAACTGAATTTCAAGAGAAATTGGATGATTTATTCGACAGTCCAGAAAGAACAAGAAGACCAGAAGAAGAAAGAAGATAAACGAAAAAAATTATGCGTACAACAGACTCAAAGAGGTATAAAATTATGTTTGATATAATTATTGTTATAAAACAGGTATGATTGACTTTGGCGACATAAACGCCATTGAAATTGAAGCATCGACATCAGCAGAAAATGTAAATCCAAATGAATCTAACAAAACTTCATCAGGTGTACCAAGAGGTAGAACAGATTTTTTTACACCAAGATTGCTTTCAACTTTGGATAAGTGGAGAATCCCTGACTGCTTACGCGTTAGACCATCAAATCGAAGAATTTATACTGAATCGTTCATCAATTCGTCGCATGCATCAGAAACATCGTGCAAGAAGAGCACAAAACATTGCAGAAAACTTCGATGTAATTTAATATGTGCCTGTCTTTTCATAGTTCGTATTTATGTAAAAGCCTGGTTCAGATGCACCAAAGCAAATGAAGCACCAAACCAAGACCTAAATTTAATTAAACATATAATTGCTTATCCTGAACGAGATATATCTTTTGCTTTTCTACAACAAGTTAGCAATCACTTATGGTATTTGTCCGAAGAAGCAGTCGGCCTTTCATTCTTCGGTCCTAATATTAGAGTTGATATTAAGAGAAAAATGGTTGAAGCAATTAATGTTCAAGCAAATAAAGAATCATAGCTAATCCAACAAATATCCTTGAAACATATTCACAAAAAGATTTAAGCGATTTTGTAAATTCAAGCACACACGAGTTCTTTGATCATTTGGAAATTTCCAAAGAATTTTTGCAAGTCGATCCATTGAATTGGAATGAAGGATTTGACTACGTTCAAAGTTCTCAAATTGAAAGAGGTGCCAAATTCATTACAGATTATAATAATAAATTAACACACAATGAAGAAGAGAAATAACTCCTTTTTCAAGTGATCAAAAAATTTAATATGAATTATCCCACTTTTAAAAAGACTTCACTATTAAACAAGATAGAGAAGTTCGGTTAAGACCGAAGCTTAAATACCCTCCGCCTTTTATAATCATCTAAAAAATAAGTTCCTGTTGCCATATTTATGTATGTGACTATTTCATGTACTTGCGCAAATAGTGTTTTTTTTTAATTATAGGCGTTTGCGTTTTTCAATCACGCCCATTTTTGGCACAGTGTTGGATAACGGTACCACTTATATTTATACCAAATTTCAACTTGATAGGCATAGTATTGTGCGATATACAATTTTTTAAAGATACAACTTTTTCGAGGTATGTTGAGATCTTTGTTTGTTTTGGGCGTGTCTCTTAACCGATTGTGCACAATTTCAATACGGAATAGCGAAATCGAACTAAGAATACGTATGCAAAGTTTCAATTTGATATCTCAAAAATTACGACCGTGAAAGTGCCAACAACAGACGAACACACGGACACACGGACGGTCATGTCTCAAACGATTTCTCTTTTCATGCTGATTAAGGAAGTATATGGTTTGTGGGGTCCCCGAGGCTTCCTTCGATGTGTTGTAAACGGATAATCAAAATGAATATACCCTCTTGCCTAAGGTGGAGGGTATAATTAAATTAATATTAATATATAATTCATTAAAATATTTTAGTTTAAGGTTCAATATACCCTCCACCTCAGTGATGAGGGTTTACTAAGTTTGTTCTACCATTTGCAACACCCAGAACGAGGCGTCAGAGACGCTACAAAGTATATATATTCTTGATCAGTATGAAAAACTGAATCGATTTAGACATGTATGTCCGTATGTCTGTGTGCCTGTTTATTAACGGCATTCTCACGGGCGTAAATTTTGAGATATTGAGCTGACATTTTGTACAGGCACTTTTAGTTTTTACACGCAGATCTCTACTTAAAAGGGACAAAATCGGTTAAGAGCCACGCCCACAATCGACAAAAATCTATTTATTTGCCATAAATATTGAGCTATAAACTTGAAATTTGGTATGGACATTTATAAATATTAGCTTCATCGATATGCCAAAATGGGCGCATTCGGGTTACAGGCACGCCCACATTCAATTAAAATTTTTATATCTGCCACAAAAGTTAACCTAGACACTCCCTCAATTTTCAAAAAACCATATTCAACGTAAAAGTAGACTTGCACGCTGATACGTAAGACATACACTATTAGGGGGCGCAATATATATTTATATTTGCCACGCCCACCGTTGTGAAGGTGGAGGGTATTTAAGATTTGGCCTAAGTCAAATTTAGTTTTCTTACTCGCTTTTCAAATAATTTCGAATAGAAAATAAAAAAAACGATTTTTAGTCTCATTTCTAATAATAAAAATAAGGAGTGGCTTGAGGCACGGCTAAAAATTGTCCAATCGTGCTTAAATTTTGTTTGTGTTTTTTTGACACCAAACGAAATGGTTCTGGCGCTTGCCGTGATATAAATTCGAGAAAATAATTTTCTTCATATATAAGAACCGGTCTAATATACATATACTCGTATACAGATATATATGGAGAGTATTTAGGATTTGGTTTAAGACAGATTTATTGTTTTAACTTAATTTCATTATTATTATTAAAATTTATTCTATCTCTCTCCCTCTCTCTTTCTAGCTCTTTGTATATAATCAACCATTTAATTTTATCATCATAAATCATTTTTACTGATTAGCGTTTTTTATTCTTTCTGTATAATCAAATTTCTGCAGCTCGTTATGTAATCATAAAATCATGGACAAAATTATTACTAACTGCTATTCTATGGTTATTGTGTGGGTAGTGTTCACGATTAAAAAAAAAATCCAAGTAACAACAATAAATATCACAACTATACTTTATTAGACGTATGCCATGCAGTTGCTGGTCTGCGTCTTTTTCATAACAAAGCTCACTTGTGTGACACAATCATGATGCCGGGTGTGTGGCGCCAGCCATTTTAATTCATAAAAATGCAAATGATGTTAATGGTGGCGACGGTGGTAGGTGGCCTGTGGTTAGTTCTTTTCAATTTAATTTTATTAATGGATTTATTATTTACATTTATACTTATCTCAGCCGGTTATCAAATACTTACACTTGTGAGCGGACTTTGATTTGTATGTGCTTTGTGCAACTCATCACTCAACTTTATACAATTAAAGTCATACGCGTTACCAGGTCTGTGATATGTTAGAAATTGTACGCACATTCACACGCTTATTAACCTTAGACATTATGCTTTTTTATGGAATAAATTTGACTGCATTGTATTTAGTCCGTCTTTTTTAACCATCAACACAGATCTTAAGAAACTTCATTTACTTTTAATATTTATAAATAATAATTTAAGTCATGAAAAGGTGAGTGGAGAGAATTCCATGCAACAATTTTTTGGCAAAAAATAATTTACCTTTGTGTAGAATCTAAATTGTAATTTTTATACCCTACACGTAGGATGGGGGTATAATAAGTTTGTCATCCTGTTTGCAACACCCGACGTCAAAGACCCTCCAAGGTATATATATTTTTAAGCAGCGTCTAAAAATGCCGGGTGGTTAGTTTGTAACAACATTAATCGGAAGAGATCGTGGGCGATGCTAGATAAACCAGCAGAAAAGTTATGAACGTGGGAATTTGCCACTACCTGAATGATGGCAAAAGGTTATCGACAAAAGTTATGTTTCGTAGTAAAAATTTTTCATTTTTTATTTAAAATCCGCAATCAGTAGGTTCCAACCCAATAGTTACCAAAATCATTAATAACACATTTAATTTCACAACAATTTTTTAAAGTTTCTCCACTACTTTCGGAAAGAACGGGTAGTGATGCGAAGCCGTCGCTAGTACATTTTATATTTTATCAAAATTTTTATCATATTATCCAACATTTGATTATAAAAGTTATCTTCAAGTAGAACAAATATTCTAATTCTAATCTATATCCATGAAGAGGATTTTCAAAATGATTCCTCTGCTTGGATTAGCATTAAAATATTATCCTTGCATGACTTTTGCCTTTTTGTAAATAATGAAAAAAATTAAGAACTATTAAAATGCATTCAAGCGGAATTTACAAAAGTTTACTATTGAAAAGTGCTCTTAAGGTCTAATAACTGGCCTTTTGAGTTTTCCTGTTATATACAAAAACGGCATCTAACACTTGAAACCAAAGAGAGCACAGCAGCTCTCCATAGTTTGCTGTGTAATATTTTAAAACATTTTTGACATTTGCTATCCTCAACATAATCACAAAGCTGATAATGATGGTCATTTAATCCTTAAAACAGAAGCCATATAACCAGCAGCAGCATTAATCGAAACCGTAACTGCAACAGCAATCATAATTTCCAAAAAAGGTTTTATCTTTTAAAGTTAGATCGGGGTATACTACAAATAAAGAAAGGAAAAACCAAAACAAGAAATCCTAAATCTGTTGAAATTATGTACTAAAAAAAAACCGAAAACAAACAAAAGGATAAGGAAAGGAGATATTGGAATTGTGTTCCTCTTTTTATTTGGGTTTATTGCAGGAATCTTTTGTCTTCAGCATCGCTGTTAGTGGGTCAAAAGCGGGTTTTCTATTTAAGCGAAATAAAAGACATTGTTGGTGAATATTTTTTTATCCTCCGAACAATAACAACAATACGATTTTTGCCAACCGATTATGATAAAAAGTAAAGACGATGATGAGTCTTTGCTGACAGTTTACTGTCAATTTGTCAAGCATTGTCAAGCATAAGAGGTAAGTATAGTTTTGTTGTATATGTTTTTTTTCAAGAAAGCCAGAGTTTTTGGTATTATGAAAAAAAAGTTTTTGATTGATTCACTTAATTAAATAAAAGTATTATCGTTTAAATGATTATAAAATTGATAAACTTTTCGTATGTTTGACAGGTAATCCCAACAACTCCTTCCTTCCTAACCAGTTCTCTTAATTTGAAGTTCTCACACGAAACGTTTTCTTCCGTTGTCGTACATATTACAACCTTCCTCCCACTGCAAGGCACCCCTTCCTAAGTTGTTCTCTATTTGTGTGTTCTTCATCAAACGACAACGTGTGATATGCTCTGTTTGTTTTTACATTCATTTCACGGTTGTCATTGCTGTTGATAATAGATGTTGCTAATACCTTTATTGTTGTTATTGTCATTTATTTTGTTTTGTTTTTATTGTTGGTAATCTGAGCTAGTTTCAAGAACGCAAAATTCAGTTGATTTGTAAAACATTTTTAGTATCTTTTAAGCCATTGTAGTTTTTCTTAGAAGAAAAGACTGGAAAAGAAAGGCGACCTTGTAAAGCAATGTCAATCAGGTTATAAAGGTGCCATTAATTATTCCAATTGCTATAAATTTTTAGAATATTGATTATTCTAATGAGCACTGGAGTCGTTTAAATAACAGACACCACCCTGTTTTGATTGAAGCAGAGATTTCTACCACCATCTACAACCGCGAAAGACCTTCGCTATATATGGGTGAGACAGGTCCTTGATTCTTTATAGATGAATGATAGAAAAAAAATTTAAATCTTCTCCAAAAACCTAAGACTCTGCGGCATCTTTTGCCACTTTGGACAAGTGATCAGTCTAGCGGGCGGACAGTGTTCAGAGAAGAAAATTTCTCAATGTCCAAAGATACAGTGTGTTCAGTTATCAGTCTGTTTATCACTTAATGATGCAGACTTATAACTCTATACACAACCTTTGCTTCGTTAACTCCTACAATAAAAGCATTTCTAAATTGCGACCATATTGGGTACAGAATTTATTCTCTTTTCCATATAACTTCCACAGAATTCAGAGACTTTTGAAGAAAGTTTCACATTAATCACCGAATACCATTTAATAGTATCGAGCAATGAGATGGCGGAAAAGTGCCCAAGAAGAAGAGAATCATTTATCAGTTGGCTCGAGATGAAGACAGCAAGATGATATTTAGTTTTTAGCTGTGATATATTTTATAAATTCTAGCCAAAAGTTAAGCCGACGATAAAGAGAGAATCCATTAAAGCTTTATAAACAAATCTAAATTTATCTGCATTTGTAGATATCCTTAGTGGGCGTTCTTTCATAAAACGATTTCTTCCCTGCAGGAATTACTGGAGTCAGATTTCGTAATGATAACTCCGATGTAAAATGACCAGCTGAAATACCGAAATAGTTCACTTCGATCAGTCAGAGTCATCGATGGATTACCAATTTAAGGCGACACCTGAGCACAAGTTTCAGGAGAAAAAACTTTTTCACTTTTTTCCTCAGCTTAAGGATTTGAACCGTGTCCTACAACGGGCAAAGTTTACTAAGACAAAGCCTTAGCCCACTCAGCTACTGATGGGATAGCCCTGTCAGTGAATGTCTATTTTCAACTTTTAACATCTATTTTAACAATTAAATAAATTTTCATCGCTTATCTCAAAGATAAGAATCGTTAATGTCTCCTAGAGGTACGCAGACCTTACTTACCTTGTAATAATCCAGTGTTGAATAATTTTGAAGGCACGGTACATTATACAACATAGTATAAATTGTTGTATAATATAATACCGCGATTAGAGCCGTGTCAAAACAATATAAATATTGCAGTGCGATGCTTAATAATAATTTGTTATTAATTGTTTAACGAATAGATTTTTATATTCCAAATATAGTATAAACAACATGGAAAGTGTCGTTGTTTATGTATACGATTGCAATTTTATGTATTTGTAGTTGTTGTTTTTTTACTTCAGGCAAATATTTAATGATTTCATTCAAAGTATTAATTTCTGACATTTATGTGACACTAGAATTAATTGCATATTAATTTTTTTTATTATTAGCTAACATTCTGAAAATGTTGTTTATACAAATGTGTGTTTGTTGGTTGGTTGGTTGGTTGGTTGGTTGTTTGGTTGGTTGTTTGGTTGGTTGTTTGTTTGGGAAACAGCCTCAAACGCAACGAGCTTTAGTTAGTTTAGTAGAGGTTTGCATTTATTTGATTGTTTGTGTATATGTGCAGCATGTGAGAATATTAAAACTTAACATTTGTGCTGACAGCTTGTTTGGATTGTTGGCTTAAATTTAAAGAAACAAAAAATAAAAAATAAAATCGCCGACACATACACAAACACACACACTCACATGCACACAAAGCCGGGCTCTGTTGTGTAATAGTAATGTCAGCCAAACGGTAGTAATTTATGGTTAATTGATTATCTTTTTAATATTGAATAATTTGCATGTTGCTCTTATTGTTGTTGTTGTTGTTGTTGCTGTTGCTGTCGCTGTTGCTGCCTTGTTTTCACAAATTGTTACATCTATTATTATGATTGTTGTGGAAACGAGCATTTCAATTAACTTTAATTGCTTTATTAAAATTAATTTGTCCGAATGGGGTTAGTTCCGTTGCTGCTGGTTGCTGTTAATAATTCATCACTTCAACCACTTCATATGTCATATGACAATGATATTGATGGCGATGGTAATGGCGTTGTCGCATAATCATTGTATGATAAGCTTCATTTCAACAGTATTCCAATATTGCAGTCCCGCCGACGGTAATTGGATTCAGTTAATTATTATGACCCAGTGACAGGATTTCTGTTTATGTTTTTGCTTTTTTATACATTATTATTCACTTTCATAACATATACCCTCCTTGTGCCTTTTACTTGTAATGTATTCTTTCATTTATGATTTCTTGAATTTATTTTTATACTTATTTTGTATAAAAAGAATTTTAACAAAAAATTCACTTCATGTTATAACTGCCGCTCGTTAATGCAACGATGACGTTTTCTGTATTTCGTTTTGTTTTCAACTGATTCGCAAAATTTTCACGTCTAGTGGAGAGCTTTACAAAAAGACGTTTTTTTGTTTGTTTATAATTGTTTGTTGTTGTTGTTGTTGTTGTTGTTGTTGTTGTTGTTGTTGTTGTTGTTGTTGTTGTTGTGATTGTTGTTGTTGTCGTTATTTTATTATATATATATATTTATCAGTGGGCCTGACATCTGCCAGTGGTTATACGTGCTGCTACTGCTGCTGCTGTTGCTTCTGCTGCTGCTGATATTGTCATCTGTGTTTATTGTTATTGTTATATATGTTATGATCCTTTTCACATACACACACACACACACGTGCGCGCACGCTCATATTTGTTACGAATAGAAAATCTACAAAACTCACTCATATTGCTCTCAATAATTTTTGAGAGGTTTTTCTCCCATTTAATGAGTAGAGTACTTTTTTAAAAATTGTATCATTTTGCTTAAAAGAGTGTGTAGTTATTACATCCTCATGTAATGACTACCAAAATAAATGTTGAGTGTTTTTTCAATGGTTAAAGAGGGGCGAATTATAAATTGTGGGCGTGTCTTTTATGCGACACTAACCATTTTTAATAAATCTTTGAATATGTATATATAGCGAATTTCAACTTTGTAACAAGTGTTTGTGCAAAAAATTTTTATAAATTGTAGGCGTGTTCTATTTAACCGATTCATTGCATTTTGAATACAAAGCCGTCTGCCTAACCCAAGAATATCTGTACGAAATTTAGTTAGATATGATTCAGTTTTTGCGACTGCTCAAAGTTTAGTATACTTTGTTGAGTCTTTGGAGCCTCCTTCTGATGGAAATAAATGGAATTACAAACCCTCAGCCAATAAGTAATCAAGCAGCCTTGTTGTGTAGCTTATTCTAAATACATCTCAAGGGTTATATATAAGAGTTTTTTATTTGTCTCAATGCTCGAGAGATTGGTTGCAAAAAAGGGCGTTTGAGATTTTTAAAAAAATTGAAAAAAAAAATATATTGAACCTACAACCTAGCCATAGGCGGGATGTCTACTCTCTCCAACAAAATGTTTCCAACACTCGTGAAGAAGCCTTAGAAATCTTATCAAATATTTGTACACAATGTAAATATGTGTGTATGTGTAAATGCTTCATCAGTTTGAAATTCTGAAGTCGTGTTGACCCAGTTCGCCTATAAAAAGAACGGTATGAATTACAATTATAGAAAAAAGCATGAATGGTCCTATTCTCGAAGGACACACATATTTCTTGAATTTTTGTGTCGGTAAAAAAAGGTCGTAATATAAATTTTATTTTTAACAAATTAAACTTAAGAGATAGCCAGCACAAGATTTCATTTAAGCCAATTCATTTACATAATAATTTTTATGTATTTGTAAGTCCTTCCTTGCGCTTACGCTTGGTTAAATGCTCTTCACCAACGATTCCTCTCTCTCTCTCTCTCTCTCTCTCTCGCTCTTGTGTAAAGGCATATAACTTTCGAAATATGTATATAATGTTGTTATTGTTGTTGTTGTTATTACCTATAAAGTTATAAGTACAAATCTTTTTGGGGCGGGATTTACAAAAATAACAATGAACTATTTGTATGTTGTGTATGTGCATTTTGCCCAACTCTCTGTTGTATTGTATATATAATATAACAGATAATCGGGTTAATAATAACTGTTTGAAATGCTTCTAATATTTCTGTCGCATATAAAATTAATGTGATATCAATTTATTGTCAACATGACATTTTTTTATTAAACATTTTTATAGCATGAGATACATATCGTATAAAAAAAATCCATCCATCCATAGAACGAGAAAAAGGAAGGAAAAAAACAACACTATAATAAGTGTGCCAAATCCAGGATGCCCAACATCATTACCCACTTTCAAAATAGAGCACCACTTTATTAGATCATCAAACAAAGAAAAAAGTCCATCATATATAATTGAATGAACAGACATTTTTTTAGTACAATATTTTTTTCCTAGGCAGAGAATTCTTATCCAATCACTTTGAAAAGGTCCCCATCTTTCACTCATATAGTTCGCAATAACGATATTGTGAATAGACACGCCCTTTTAAGCTTTTTTTATACATTTTCAAAATTTCATTTTTTACACGCGCTCTGACTATAAGAAAACGAATCTGAAAATCCCATTTTAAAGTGGGGCACGCCCATGTATTTTATGTATTTTTTATTTTGGAAACTACTTCACATACAATAAAACAATAATCAAAACTGTTACCCCAGCACATCTTGAGAAACATTGCAAATTACAGATGAAACTCCGGCGGACATGAATATTGTATACATTCATAATATTTGTATTATTCTTTTCTAAGCTTAAGGTTTCATTTATTCTCAAATCACTTTCGAACATTTCAACATTCATCCTTCCACGAACTTTTTCTTACTTCCCCTCCAGCCCTTCATACCAAATTTGAGTTTCTTCCTTTGAATTTTGTGAGACATGCTCGAATTTAAGAAAAGTAGAAAACTGTTTTATATATTCTGCTCATATATAATATTTGTATATGGCTCATTAATTTTAATCACTTGATTGGGCGCCAGTACAACCATATGTCCACATTAATTAATTTCACCTAGTTAATCACAAAACTGCAGACAGTTTCCAAACTGCTGGTCTTTATATTGTCGAAACTGTCCCAATACCTGAAAACCAATAACAACGTTATTGATGAAAAAAAAGTAAAAAAAAAACCGTAAGTTTCCTTAAATCTTAAATTTAAATGTGTGTGCGTTGAAACAAAGACCTTAAACATGACTTTAAACCTCAGGGTGGGTGCAATCAATTGTACGCATATCTTATTCGATGTGACACCCATATGGAAAAAACAAAACCTTACAATTAAAGCATACACATCATTGGAATGATTTTTATTAAGCCCAAATATTAACCCAGCAATTAGATCTTTATTCTTAAGGATTTAGCGAGCGCTTCATATGAATAGATATGTTGCCAACAACACCTTAAGTAGGTACACAAGTTTTACTAAGATACAAAAATTATTTTGAAAGCTTTTATTTGCCCCTGTGTGACATAGACAGGTGGACAATTGGACTGACAATCGAAATTTCAATCACTGTGTACATATTATAAACTAAATCCTTTTTCACTTGAATCATAAATTTTAAGATATTAAACTGACATTTGGTACATAAACGTCTAGTTTCTTTACGCAGAAAGCTAACGAAATTTGGCAACTTGGACCAAGAGGCACGCCCATAATCAACAAAAATCTATATACCTGCCACAAAAATTGACCTATGAACTTGAAATTTTCTGTGAAAATTTATAATTGTGTTATCCGTCAATGCACAAAAACTGAGCGGGATCGAATAACAAGCACGCCCCCAAATTACAAAGACTCTTATTCAGCGTAAAACTCGATTTGCAAGCGTAATGATATACCATACCTGCCATGCCCACGTTTCTATGTAAATATGGAGGGTATTTAAGATTTGGCCTAAGCCAAATTTAGACTCCTCATTTGTTTATTACTTGTGTTGGTACTTGCTCTATTTAATTCATCAATATAAATATTTAAGATTTTAATTTAAGTTAAAATTCTTTAAAAGCGTTTTTGTATCCTTAAGAGCGTAACGAAGCAATTATTTCAATTTACATTAGGTGTACAAAACAAATATTGAAACAGCCATTTTGGAATATAACTATACAACAAATACATTTATACATAAATGCACTGAATATATATGTTTACATAAAAAAAAGCTATAAAACCACCCTAAATACTATTTATATACATAATTTTTTTTTGTTTTCAAAAGTACACTATTGGTGTGAATAGGTAGAATCTGTTCCAGCAGTTTCATATGAAGTGATTCTGCGCACTGTCACAAAGACTCAATTAGCAAATAAAACCACATCTCTGGAGAGGACATATTAGTCGGTATAATATATAATTTTATATATAATAATAAACAAAGGCCGCTAAGGAAAATGCCATCAATAACACTTGCCTTTAATTAAGGGAAAGTGAACAGATAGTTTGTCTTGTAACTTTCAATTTTCAATTGTTTCTTACAGGGAGAAAAGGGTACACTTGGCTGAGGCCAAATCTTATATACCCACCGCGATGGTCCATTGAAGTTTAGATAAATAATAACAATTGTTGGCAGAAACGTTTATCATTAATTACAGAAGGAAGGTTCATACATCAACCATCCGGGGCTTGGTTATAGTTTCCTCGGTTTCTGAGGTTCATCCCTTCTAACGGAGTTACCTCTCTTTCACAACAAACTGCTTGTATGCCGACTTCTTCAGTAATTCATTTTAATTTGTGTTATTACTGCTGACGGATTTCCAAATCATTACACACAATGTTATTGCATGTGACCACCATGGAAGTTGCTTTAAGCTACTTACCATTATGCTGCATATTATTCACGTTCATAAACAGCAACAACAACAACACTATGCTCATATTTTTTATCGTTTATGTCACGCAGTACATATTAAGACCACTCATAATTAGTGTGTAAAGCTCTTCCTTGCTGTTCTGTACTAAACACTAAATACACAAACATACTGCTGACCATCATTGTCCATGTGTGGGCATTCGTATGGCTCGTATGGCTCGTATGGTTATCAAAAATTGAAATATCAAACTTCATATATTGTACACAGCGTTCTATTACAAGGGGCCAAAAATTTGTTTTTAACCACACCCAGAATTAACGGATAGCTGTTCTGGTTACAAAATCCTTTTTAAATAAGATTTTATGGCAATGTTATACAAGTTTGTGAAGTTTTTTGGTCCATAAAAAAAAAAACCTCCCCCGCCCCCCAACCATCCCTTGAAATTCTCTACATTTCCTGCAACTTTTACTCGATATTTTTAAGGGGAAAAAACAACTCCCAAAACAACATATGTACGAAACTATATGTCGCCAAAAAAGAAAAAAAAATGAAAAAAAATGTTAAAAAAAAGTTAAATGACATGTATAACAGCAACAACAGCTGAGAATGGCTTAGTGAAACATCGCATTGAAATTGGATATTTAAAGGAAGTTACCTTGAGTGCATTTCTTTTCGAATTATTCACCATATTGGTTGAAAAACCTACTTACTTAAGAGCAACAACAGCAGCAATAACAACAACAACAATAGTCAAACGAAATACTCCATAAACAGGTTTATTTAATAATATATTGATGGGTATGCTTGACATTTTATTGTCATTCATACTCCATTCTGCAGTCAATAAACTTCTGCGTTCGTATGCGAATGCTCGTATATGTGTTTGTTTATGGTTCAAGTCAATAAGCAGTTGTAAGATTTCAGTTTTTCATTCATTCATTGCAGTAACTACTCTTAAATATTGCTAAAATTATTTACTTTATCCATTTAACCACCTTCCCAATCATTTTTTTTTTTTTTTGTTTGAGTACTCAGCTGTGCATTTATTCACATACACGTAGGAAGTTCAATTCCTTTTAGTTAGTATTTGTTGTGTTAGCAAATACATATCTACTAAATAAATATAAAAAGTCATTTAATTTTTTCGTAGTCCTGGTGGTGTTGTTGGTGTGGCGCTTACTTTCGTTCTAAATCATTTATTGACATCTTTAACTGACCACAAGTGAGACTTGATGTTCTCAAAATAAAGTAAACTGTTAAAACTGTTAAAATAACAATAAAAAGATTTAACATACCTTTTAATATATATATCAAGAAACAATGCAACACACAATAAACATCTCAGGCAAGTAGTAGATGCCTAAACTATAATGCGTGTGAGGAAGCATGCGTATGTATCTACAATATATTAATAAAACAAGAAAGAAAATTAAACTTTTGCTCAAGCGAAATCTTAAATACCCTCCACATTTACTTAGAAACAGTGGGCATGGCAGGTATATATATCATTTCATCCTCTAATAGTGTATGTGTCACATATCAGCTTGCAAATCGAGTTTTATGCTGAATAAGAGTCTTTGTAAATTGTGGGCATGCTTGTTATTCGACCACGCCCATTTTTGGCATAACTGTAAATATACGTACCAAATTTCAAGTTCATAGGTCAATTTTTGTGGCAGATATATAAATTTTTATCGATTGTGGGCGTGGCTTTTGATCCATGTTTCTCATTTAATAGAAAAATCCGCATGCAAAAACTAAAAGTATCTGTACAAAATTTCAGTTTAATATCTCAAAATTTACGCCCCTAAGAATGGCAACAATAGATGGACGCTCGGACACATGTACATAAATGTCTAAATCGACTCAGTTTTTGATGCTGATTAAGAATATATAAACTTTGTTAGGTCCTTGATGCCTCCTTCTGGCTATTGCAAATGGAATAACAAACCAGGTATACCATCTTATGTGTAGAGTATAAAAAACCTGAATAGGGAATTCTACCTTTTGTTAAATTTAAACAAAATATTTTGATATTCTTTGCGGAGCACCCAGCAGGTGGGAGTGCTAGTGACACTAAAAAAAAAGCAATTTATGGTCAAATTAATGGCATTGTGTGAAGATATTATTAGGACATCTCGTTTCATACATAAAAAGTTATGTTAAACTTTTTAATGGTATTACACATCAAAGGGTTACAAAGAAATGTAAGGCATTGTTTATTCAAAATGTTGACCATCTAAAAGTATATGAATATTTTCTCATCTTTCTGGTAAAGGGACGATTTTCTGTGATGAAAAAAATCCTTCAAATCAAACTTAATTTTTGGGTTCTTCAAAAGAATTGAGTCGTTCTCCCAGCCGATGATGCTGCATCGAGCGAAGCAGGTGATAGTCTGTAGGAACTATATCCATAATATACGGCGGATTAAATAAAATGTACCACCGCGGAGCGTTTCAAAGTATCTTTGACCGGTAACGTAATACATGTTTTGGTATTATCATGCTGAAACATATTTTTGTTTTTGATTAAGCGTGGCAGGTATATGATTACGTCTTCTAATAGTGTATGTATTACGTATCAGCTTGCAAATCGATTTTTATGCTGAATAAGAGTCTTTGTTGATTGTGGACACGCCAAGTTTTGGTACATCGATGGATGGAATACTTGTAAATATACATACCAAATTTCAAGTTCATGGGTCAATTTTTGTGGCAGATATATAGATTTTTATCGATTTTGGGCGTGTCCATTTTCCGACCATGCCCATTTTTGGCATATCGATGGATGGGGTAAATATAAGTATATAAATTTAATATATTTCAACTTGACAGCTTAATTTTTGTGGCAGGAAAATAGGTTTTTGTCAATTGTGGGCGTGGCTCTTTACCAATTTTGCCCATTTTTCAAAAACTAAAAGTGTCTGTACAAAACTTGAGCTCTATATCTCAAAATTGTTCGCCCGTGCAAACAACAGAAGGACACCCGGACATACGGACATACATGTCTAGATCGACTCAGTTTTTGATGCTGATTAAGAATATATGTACTTTGTAGAGTTTCTGATGCCTCCTTCTAGGTGTTACAAATGGCATACCCCCATCTTGTGTGGAGGGGATAGAAAAGGTTTTTTAATACTGTTAGTAAAAACCGAACTTGCCAACCATGTTGCATTGTTACATAATATTTTTAAACAATACAATACAATTATTTTTGAATTTTGATTATAAATCATTGTTTTATAAGAGAAAACTTCCCATGATGCTTTCAAAGGTGAACGCAAACGCACCCACGACCGCCCTAATACACACTTTAGTTAAAATACATATTCGTTTCTAGTTGTATTAAGTCCACCTGTCTGTTAAGTGGAAAATTCTTGGAAAACATTGATGACATCTAGAAGAGACAAAATCGTTAAATCACACTTTTTTACGGAGACAATGAAAGAGATTCACAGCGTACAATACGTAAACCATATAAAATATGAAACACTATAAAATAAATGGTCACATAATTTTACTCAAATCTACAAACACAATGCTGGCCGTATACTCGTATGTATGTAAGCAATGAATATCCAAGCTGCTGTAACAAAGTAGTATGAACGCCCTACACTAAAAAGGAAGAATCAGTCAAACGTGCTTGAAAGCATTACTTCGACTTAGTACGGCCACACGGACGCAACAACATTTCTTATATGGTTGTATGTGTACAGTATCGTGTCTCTGTAGCAAATGGGATAATAAAAGTAGTCTGCCATCATCATCTTTAAGCTATAAGACATAATTAATATTATGAGTTGCATAGACACAAAAGGAAACGTCATTAAAACAGCATAGGGAACGTGCTGATGCTAAGACCCTAACGTTATGAGTCGACGTGTTTGTGTGTATGTGTGCATATAAGCTGCAGAATATACTCACCAGGCAACCAAGCATTTAAACGAACCCAAGCAAAGGTGACAAAAACCAATCCGTTCAATAATCGATCGCATCCTGTTTTGTTTCACCCTACACTACGCGTGTTAAAGGGTACATTTTGTTTGTATAGATGTGTACAACACCCAAAACTTTTATTATATCAATCGATTTAGAATCATTTTCTTACAAAAATTGTAAGAAATAATTTTCGATATAATTTAACGAAAATTGTTACATTCTAGCCTCGCGTAGCCTCATTTTTATACCCCCCCACATAAGATGATCGATTTTTCCCATTTCAAATAGCGATCTGCGTGCAAAAACGAAGAGGGTTAGTACAAGATTTCAGGTCATTATCTCAAAATTTACCAGCGTAAGAATGTCAACAACAGACACCCGGACACATGTACATTATTGTCTAGATCGACTCAGTTTTTTGATGCTGATCCAGAATATATATACTTTGTAGAGTCTCTAATGCCTCATTCGCGGTGTTGCAAATGGCAAGACAAACTTAGTATACCCCTTAGTATAGGGGGAGGGTAAAATAATAGACACCAGTTTGAGGAAGGAAATGAATAAACGATAGCACAGAAGTGCTTGAGTTTTACGCTAAACTATGACGCAAAGCCAGTTAAATATACCGCTCCGATCCCCACCGATCGATCGAGTCCGCTCAAACGCTAACAAAGAAAAACTTTTTATATCAAACTGAGTTTACAAACCATTATTATTACATTTTGCACAATGCTCTGCACTAATTCAGAGGACAAAAGAGAATTATCCCATTTGTTTAAGGCCAGCACCACGCAACAATCGATCATAAGAATATTTGTAATTTTTTAAATTTTTTATCATTAAGATAGAGGGTACCATGGGGGTATGCAGAATTTGCTATTCCGTTTGTAACACCCTACTATTGTACATCCGTACGAAGAAAATAAAAGAAAATAAAAAGTATTTCGGTGGTTATGCTTTTCTGTTTTTATAATGATAACAACAACTACAATTAACAAGCTCAAAATTTATATTTAGATTAAATGTGAAAAATAAAATGACAACACACGTTCACAACAACAACAACTCCGCAGCAATGTAAAAGACAATACTTGAAAATATTTTCAAGAATATACCAACATACACACAAGGGTCAAACAGACAGACAGACAGACAAAAAAAATACCGGTAACAGTGGGAGATAGTTAACGCAAGAGCCCTGCCAAGCAGCTTCATGCTATTGTTGGAATTTTTACAACATTTTGACACGGCTGGTGATCTTTAGACCAGACAGAGTTGACCAGTTGACAATGATAATCGTGGATAATCAAATCATCATCATTATAGTCCCATCACCCTGATTGTAAACAACACATTTGTCTTGTTGTTTGTTGTTCAGTTGAAATCTGCGAGGACTGACTGACTGACTGATTTTCATTTTATTATCTTTCAAAACATTGATGTTGATGAGCGTTGCTGACTTATTTGACTTTTATGAGTTTTAAACGATCATTTCAATTCAACCAAGAACTTAATTCAATTTCAGAAACATGATCGAAGTTAAAATTGACGTTCACGTTGACGTTGACGTGCAAGTATCGTAGAATACAAGATAAAATTCAACTTTTCGTGGCAAATAATGTTTGTTGTCTGCAAATGTGTGTATGTGTGTGTGTGTGTGTGTGTGTTTGTTTGTTTGTTTGTTTGTTTGTTTGTTTGCTTAGAAATGACATTTTGTTTGCTTTTTTTTATAATCAGGTATGTAGGCATGTTGTTGTTATGTTGTGTTTATGCTAAGTTTGAAATCATTTATCTTAAACTGTATGCATGTTTACAGCTTCTACCATCCACCTCCAATGCCTCTCAGATAAACTTATCTAACAAATTAACAGATGAAAAATCTTAATATGTTAAATACTTTATGGGCTTTGTCTGAAAATTTCGTCGTTTTGTTTCTGATAAGTATTCATGCAGCAACAGCAACAGCAGCAGCAACAACAGCAAATTCCAAACATAAAGGAACACCCATTTAACAAGTCAACAATTTAACGCAACGCCATAAATATGAAAATTTAAACAAAACTGACTGACTGACCGAACCGCACGGTAAATCTTGGCACACTGCAGGACTTGTAGGAAGACCGTAGAACTTTGGTTACTTGCTTAATATACTTCAACCAGCCAGTCAGTTAGTCACCACTACCACTGTTTGTGTGTTTTGTAATAATAATAACAACAACAATCAAGAAATTAATTTAAATAAAAAAATATACTCGCTCACTCACTCACTCTGTGTCTGTTGATTTTTCTTCCTTAAAAACCAACACAACGCCAAGGTAGTAAGTAGGTAACCCCATCAGTGAGGCTCTAACACATCGTGTTAGAGCAGCCGTTAAATGAACATGAACACACAACCTATAATACAACTTGTCGTACAAGATCCTTATCTTGTTACATACCAACACATACACATACACATGCCAACCCATATGCATCATTTTATGAACATATAGTAAACCGTGTTGTCTTCGCACTAAAAGTTGAAGTTGTCGTCGTGATAATCGTTGTTGAACCATTCATTTCATTTCCTTTGCAAATAATGTCCCATACGCTCTGTTCCCGAAACACATTTGAAATCATTTTATATATTTATTATACATAGATATGCATGTACGTATATACTCACTTGTACAGCAGCACGAAATCGTTTAAAGGTGATCGTGCTTAGAGCAAGAGAGCGAGTGCACAAACATTTCAGAAAGAATAAAAGATTCATTGAAAAGCTTAAGAATTTGCCTTTGAACAAATCGTAAAAATCCTCTACATCTAACTACAAACCGTGGGCGTGCCTTTCCAGTAATATCTATATTGCGACCCAATTCAAAAATGACATTCTGACGGCTCATCAAGAACATGCATTGTGAGCGGTGGCGAATTTAACGTTAAGCGCACTAAGCAGACTAAGCGAACGAAGCGGCTTCCAATGTCTAGGGGACTCATAATGGCAAAAAATCTTTGTGCGAAAGGTTTTTAAGTTAATAGGCCTCAGAAATATTTTCCGTTTAAGCTGCCTAAGTACCCGTACCCGCCGCTATTGCAATTGTAGCAATAAACTTAATATACTTTGTAGTGTGCTTATATATTACACAAATATAATAAAAATTTAAGACATTTCAGTACAACTCCACCAGTGACCCATGCCACACCACACATATCAAAGCGTGGACTTTAACATAACTACAGTGTGTGGCGTTAAACATGATTGTTTTTGCTGTTACTGTTTCTGGTGTTGTTGTTCTTTTTGTTCTTCACATAATGAGTAGAGGCGAGGAATACTTGGTTTGTTATTTCGTTTGCAACACTCAGACAGCAGGAAAGATAGAGAGAAAAATATTGATGGTGTTCTTGTTAAAATTATTATTTTTATACCCTCCACCTTAATGATGAGAGTTTACTAAGTTTGTCATTCCATTTGCCACACCCAGAAGGAGGCGTCAGAGACGCTACAAAGTATATATATTCTTGATCAGTATCAAAAACTGAATCGAATTAGACATGTATGTCCGTATGTCTGTGTGCCTCGTTATTAATGGCATTCTCATGGTCGTAAGTTTTAAGATATTGAGCTGACATTTTGTACTCTGACACTTCTAGTTGGTAGATCGCTATTAAAAATGAATAAAAATTGGTCAAAAGCCACGCCCACAATCGACAAAAATATATTTATCTGCCACATAAATTGAGCTATAAACTTGAAATTTATTTTATCCGTCGATGTGCCAAAAATGGGTGTGGTCGCATAACGGACACGCCCACAATTAATAAAAATCTTTATATCTGCTACAAGAAACCTCGAAATTTGGTATGCTTATCTATAGTTATCCCAATCACAGTTGAGCCAAAAATGCGCGTGGTCGGTTAATAGGAGCATCCACAATCGATAAAAACGGTTATATCTACCATAATAATTGACCTATGAACTTGAAATTTGGTGCACGTATTTGCGATCATCCCATCCACCGATATGATAAAAATGGGCGAGGTCAGATTACAGACATGTCCACGATTTACAAAAAACCATATTCACTATAAAACTAGACTTGCAATCGAATATATGATATATTTGCCACGCCCACCGTTGTGGATGTAAAGGGTATTTAAGATTTGGTCTAAGACAAATTTAGTTTTCTTACTTGTTTTATGTATTTTTTTTTTAAATTATTATTATTGTTGTTGTTGTTGTGGCTAATGCTGTTGCTAGTGTACTACGTTGACTATAAATTCATCGAATCCATTTCATTACTTTGCAATAGCATAGAGAATGTTAAAAGCGTAGACACAACAAGTAGAACATAATAGAATAAGCAGCTATGTGTATGCTGTGTAAAAATCATCATTTTGGAAGCCGAAAAATTACTTAAAAAAGTTATCGCAAAAATAAGCTACACTGGCAGAGGAGTATATGCTCAGCTTGATGTCGCGCCTAATAATTGTACAAAATACACATATTTCGCTTAAAATGCAGTTTTACACGAAATGTTGATGCTAGGTATACGGTATTGGTGTAATAGAATTATTGCAGCCGCCTTTGCTTTTGTCCGAAAATTTATAACTTGCAGACATTTTACGATATTTCAATTTGCCTGCAGCAACTTTTTAATAGAAATGGCAAACGTAACAGATGAAATGACGGCTGCTTTTATGGGCGATCAAAGAAGGAAAGGGGTAAAGTTGCACAAACATCCCAGCCCAGGTAGATAGGGCAGGTAGATTCAGACTGGACAAAGGGATGCCAACTACACCGCAAATGCTTCTCCGCTAATTCATATAATTCGTAAGCAATTTACAAACATCCATGGTACACATGATGGAGACATAAAAACGTAACGATCAACACACAAATTGTTGCCTCGTAAAACTGTATTATTCATTTTTTTAATCATACATGAATAATTTTCTAGACAACGTATGCATTTGTGTGCAATTTGTGTAGCAGCACTACAGCAACTGTAGTGTAAAGGGAAGCTGTAAAAGTGACAAGCTAGCGTTAAATATTGTGTGTGGACCGCATCCTCAGCCATTGTTAGAGAGCGAGGTGTCATTTACGTCAGGTTTTTGCTCTTCTAAGGTGACATAAAAAAATGTTGCAAGTATGTGTTGCAAGAAAAAAAAACAAATTTCTCCATAAAACTAAGTTAAGGTTTTTTCTGCGGATTGCTCTTCTGATTGTATATGTTTTTCTTCTGCTTTTTTAATTTTTCTTATTATTTTTTTTTTGTATTTTTCGTTTCATTTGAAATTAGATTAACGAGTAACGTTTGATACGCTTGCTGATCTTGCGGTTTTTATGGTTAAGAGGGACAATGAAACAACATTCATACAATCGTACAATTAAACACCTTAGTACACACACACACATGCACGCAGACTATATAACACCACTTTGTAAATACTTATACAAGTCTACGTGTATCAAGATTTTTTTCAATGAAATCTAAGATTTGTGAGATGTGTTGCAAAAAAAATATGGTTTTATACCAAAACAAAAATGAAAATGAAAATATTCCTGCCAATACGGCATTCTTCCTCTGTTTTGTTTTTTTTTATATAAAATATAATTTTCTGTTAAAGTTTGTTGTTGTTGCTATTGTTGTTGCTATTTGTTGCTTTTTTTTAAATGCTAATGATTATTAACATGAAGAAGATAAAAATGCTGGTGATGTAGAGCTTTGTCGATCGCCTGCCTAACTGCCTGCCTTTAAATAAGAGGACGACACAATTTAATGATCTCCAATCGTGTTTTTAAGTGAAAAGAATTAATTTCATCTTTATCTTAAAGCTGTAATGGCACACTTGCGCTAAGCTGTTTGGCTTAACCCTTCAAAACCAATTGAAAAACGGCCAAACCCTTAACTCAGCAATCTCTCACTGCACAACACGCCAACTTTTTTCTGTTCTGTACCATACACACGATTTGTACGCCAGAACATACATATTGCGAAAATTGTTGCACGTCAGAGCAGTTATTTTGGTTTGTTTTAAATTTCTTTTTCCTTTTCTGTTTTTTTTATACCATCAACATATGGTGGAAGGTGTGCTAGATACGCTATGCCGTTTATTTGTATTAATGTAACCATGTGCGAGTGTGTTCTGGACTTGAGCTCTTACTAAAATGAGGCGAAATTTTTCAAAAAGCAACGCCCACAATCGACCAAAATCGCTCATAATCATCCAAAAAATTGCACAAGTTTTCAATTTGTACACACATACAAATCTTATACGGTTTCATTATCACAGAGGGTGAATTCGTTTAAAAGCCACGCCAACAATCCACAAAAATCCAAAAATCCATCTGTCCGTTACAAAACAATTGAGATTCATTTGGCATTTGGTACTCTTAGTATGCAGTTTATTACATAAATTAAGCGATATCGATCAAATGCCCCGCCCATAAACGATAAAAATCCTCTTTTATATCGAATCGAAACATTGAATTAGGAAGTAAAAAATTGGTACACATACAGTATTATACAGGATTCTACACGATCTGGGCAAAATTAGGTGATAGCCACGCCCACAATCGACCAAAATTCACCAATCAGCCACAAGCGAACAGGCCCACTAGCTGATGCATAACACATGTACACAGTTTAGCCTAGAAATGGTAATCAGGTATCTGCCGCGCCCACAATTAGTATATAGATGTGTTGGGTATTTATGTTTTGTCTTTAGCCAAATTTCATTGTTGTTGTGTTTTTTCTACTGTTGATGATGGTTGCATGTGCTTATTGTCAACCAGGTGACAAATCTTCTTTCACATGCTGCTCCGGCAGCTGCAGCAACAACAGCAGCTTTTAGTTTAGTTTATCGTTGGCTAGCACCGTACTGGCTATCTCATGTTTTACTTATAACCTCACATCGTTGCCAACATTCATGTGTACGCATATGTAGAGTGTGGACCTACATGGTTGTTGTGTTGTTACTTGTTACGACACTTGGTAGACCTTTCTTAAGCCCCTTTTTTTAGTTTTTTTTTCTTTTTTTGCAACATTCTCCTTACACACACACACACACATGTACATTCAATTTCAATTTTACATACACATACACACCACAAACATTGACAATCGGTTAAGACATGATTTTGCTAAAAACATAGTTTCAACGCGTTTATGTTCAGTTATTTGTACCCATAAATGTTATTATTATTATTGTTGTTGGTGTTGTTACGTGTTATTTTTTTTTATAGTAATTTCATACATGAAACGATTTATGCGTTTGATAGCATGTGTGTCGCAATGATTCAGTTTAAATAGTTTCAAATGTTCCAAAAGGAAAGACTCGCGCACATCCATACCATACCATACCATATAGGAAACCGGGTGGGAGGGAGAGAGCCAAAAGCCTTCTTTTTACAAACTGCTTAAAATATTTACAGTAAAAATATTTTGAACTGTGTTTTATAACGACAATGAAGACATTAGTTCACACGATCTGCCCTTCCCATTAGTTACAAGCTCATTTACCGAGAGGAGGAAGCATTTCCTGGAACGCAAACAATAATGTATGTTTTAAAGTGTCAGCACATTATTAAACATCCTTGAAAATCTACTTGTACGAAAATCAAACCATCGTTACGAATGAGTAATAAACGTATGGCTGTGTTATAAGATAAATCATTTGAACGCTGTAAATACGTTATATGGATAAATTGCTGATGATTGAAAATTTCTTAATGCACTTAAGTGTCTCACAATATTCAAGGTAGATCTGGGTACCTTTGAAAAATTGCGGTGTGAAAATTATGATTTGTTTTATTTTTAAAGTAAATACGAGTATTTTGCTCCACACACTGCATGGTGCATATACACACATATACACGAGTAAACATTTTGTTATATGTGTCATATTATATTATATTACATACCTTGACGATGTACTCTAATGCAGACATTTAAGTGGTATTTGAGAACATTTAGCGTCGCACTGGTGTGTGTTAAACACAACTCCTTATTAATTTACATAACTATTGTTGTTGATTTAGCGATTTAGCACAAAAAAAACAGAAACAAACATAAATCCCTTCTCACATGTTTTTGTTATTGTTTAAGAAAAATATTCACTGACTTTTCATAAAATTACACACAATACATGTGTACTCTAGCCAAGCGACAAGTTAAATCCAGAACAATACAAAGAATGTGAAAGGTAATATAATCACAAAATATATATGTGTACGTGTGCATGTGTATGTTTCATAAAATATTTATAACAAGCAAGAAAACTAAATTTGGCTTAAACGAAATCCTAAATACCCTCCACATCTATAATAAGGGCGTGGCAAGTATATGATTATGCCTTCTAATAAGGTATGTATTACGTATCAAGTCGAGTTGTACGTGGAGTTCGATTTTGTGTAAATTGTGGGCGCATCTGTTGAACCACGCCCATTATTGATGCATGAAATAATACATACATATTTATACCAAATTCCAACTATAAAGTTTAATTTTTGTGGCATCAAAAACTGAATCGATTTACACATGTGTCCCTGAGTCCGTGTGTCCGTCTGTTGTTTGCATTCTTACGGGCGTCAATTTTGAGATACTAAGCTGAAAATTTTATACAAACATTTTTAGTTTTAGCAAGTAGATTGCTATTTAAAATGGGTAAAATCGGTCAAGAGCCACGCCCACAATCAGCAAAAATCTGTATATCTGCCACAAAAATTGACCTATGAACCTGAAATTTGTTATGCACATCCATAATGATCCCATTTATTGATATGCCAAATACGGGCGTATTCGGATAACATATACGCCCACAATTGACAAAAATCTATATATCTGCCACAAAAATTGACCTATGAACCTGAAATTTGTTATGCACATCCATAATGATCCCATTTATTGATATGCCAAATACGGGCGTATTCGGATAACATATACGCCCACAATTGACAAAAATCTATATATCTGCCACAAAAAATTGACCTATGACCTATGAAATTTGGTACGCATATCTATAATTATCCCATTTATCTATGTGCCAAAAATGGGCGTGGTCGGATTACAAAAACGCCTACAATTTAAAAACAACTAAACTCGGCGTAAACCTCGACTTTTAAGCTGAAACGTAATAGAAGGCGTAATATACGACCACCTTCGTAGACGTGGAGGATATTTAAGATTTGGCGCAAAACCAAATTTAGTTTTTTCAATTGTTTTACTCGCTATTCATTC
The DNA here is from genome assembly GCA_963971445.1 of Ornithomya chloropus. Taxonomy (NCBI): domain Eukaryota; kingdom Metazoa; phylum Arthropoda; class Insecta; order Diptera; family Hippoboscidae; genus Ornithomya; species Ornithomya chloropus. Next base: position 53,736,014 of record OZ020530.1, read on the forward strand.
GTAGGGACGATAGTTAACGATCTGCTGAGCCAGTATATGTAATATTTCCCGAGCAAGCATGTCATGCTGTTCATTTATAATGGCCGTAATGCGAGCACATTCCTTTATATAGTTTTCCAATTCCTTCTCTTGCGGTAACTTATTAGGATCCTTAGCTGTAATAGCGTGCACACAGTTACCGGTCATTTTTGCCAATTGAGTACGTGGCGCACTAAACACATCATCCAAATCGTATAATTCTAATGGTGGTGCCGCCGGTTCACTAAAAACGGGCGGAAATGTCTAACAAATCAATAATTTAATAAACATTTTTGGCCAAAGAACAGACACTAATCGTCCGCTACTTACCGCCAACTGTAAAGGGGGCAAAGGTATTTCGAACTGCGGTTTGATTATTTTCAACGGCTCGTACTTGACGTTGAGCTGCTCATACGTAGAAATGACACCTTTTAGCAGACGATTGCTTAAGCGGCACAAAGTCATGTCGAACATTTGCTTAAAATCGGCAGGAGTCTCTGAACCTATGGAATCGACCAAGCACGCTTTGGGCATATCAGCTATAAAACCAATGTCGTTAAAGGTTTTGTGATCATTCAGCTGTATATAATATATTGTATATTGTAATAGGAACCAAAGAAAATTCTTTTTTTTTTTTTAATTCACAGGTAAAAACGTTACCGACTGACCTCTACATCATTGAAATCCAAGTGATTGAATTGAACTTCGTCAGTGCCCAGTAATTTTAGAAAGTAATCCAGTAGAGCGTCATTAGTTTTATCATTCATTAGATACTTATCGTGGAACATGTAACCTGAGCCAATGGCTAAAATTTTACCACCCTTATCATTTGCATAGAATGCGGCCAACGGACGATTAAAGGGATAAACTACTGGCCCGGTCGTTATAAGAACATTGGCTGGTTCCGAAACATTCAATGTAGCTCCGTAGGGGTAATGAAAGTGCAATTTATACTTTTCATCCGAAAAATCAAATTCCAGCTTGTCCACATTTTTTTGTAACAAAAAACGCCAAATAGCCTCACATACTATGCCACCACCTATGGAACACTCCTTAGGATGAAAATCCTTGTAGTAATGGGGTCGTACTACGGAATCTATAAAAGAGATAAACAAACGTTATAAACAAAAAATTAATATTTCGAATTTTCTTTTTTTTGAACTCTTACCACTATTGATATAAATACCGTATTGTTCTAAAAAGAAATTAACATTAGTATTGAACTCTTGTTCGCCACCATCCCCCAGCAAAACGCACAAACTGCCGCCGCTGGCTATAAAAGACTGCAAAACTCCGAATTCTTCTTCAGTGAAGTGTTCTTGTGGACCGGCAAATATTAAAATTTTAATATTTTGTAATTTTTCCAATTTCAATTCAAAATCATTTCTACAAAGAAATTATTTTTATGAAATTTATTAATAGTTTAAATTGATCAACTTACTGTTCCAATAACCATTCGGATTTCAGTTTCCGTTGTAACATTTTATAATTGTCTGTTATTTGAAAGCGTTCATTTTTGGAAATATTAAACGATATAACCGGTTTAGAGGACATATTTGATTTATTTATATAAAATAAATATTTTCGAAGTTATATGAAAGTTTTATAAAGTTTTTTGGTTAAGCGGTTACTAATGGCAACACTGAATGCTGCATATGAATATATCCTGAGTTCTACTTTTAGGAGGTATATATATATTTTGTTCCACTTGTTTTATTTCTTTGGACGTTTCAGAGGCATATTGCATAAATAATATCTCTATTTATATTTTAAGAATTTAATTTTTTACCCTCAACATATATTAATAATTATTAGAAAAGGAAAAGAATTTTTTTGTTATCAATGCAACCATGCGAAAACATTTTCATTTTCATTAACTACTCCGATTTTATATATTAACTCAATGTGGCTACCCTGGCCGAAAACCTACCTGATTTTATTGTATTATTAGCTAAGCGAGTGGCTTTTCTGCCGTGTTTGGAAATTACAGAATTTGTAATTTTTAATAAAAATATTGAAAATATAGCAATATATAAGAAAAATGGCTTCAATTTGTGGACGTATAGCTCTGCGAACCGTATCACGACAAAACAACACTCCAGTTCGTTTTTGTAAAAGTAAGTTTTTTTTCTCACCATGCACCCACCTCTGTGCAGAGCAGAAAAATGAAAAAGGTTAAGGCAAGAACTCCTGGCGATATATGTAATGAAAAGGAGTCTAGGCTATATTATGTAATATGTGCAACCTAAAGATTCCTGACTAATGTTTGTCATAGAAATGTAAAGTTGAGCTATAGATAAATTATAAGGTTTTATGTAATAGGTATTACGAAAGAGATAGCAAATGAAAAATACGAGGACGAATAAAGCAACTCCTGTTGTATGAATTTTGAATTATGAATACTAATTTGTAATATACACACATAGAGTAAATAATAATTTTATATGTGTTGTATGTGTAATATTTTTAAAACAACTTATGTAATCTTATGTCATATTTGTATGTAAATGTATTGTATGTTGGGTGTCTCCTAAATTCATATAAATATTCGACATTTTTCCATGCTTGCATTTTTCCAGTGATGAATGATCCCCTTGAACATGCTACTGGTATTGAGAAACGTGAACTATTGGCCCAACGAGCCGGTAATGATAATCCATTCGATATGAAAGTGTTTAAACGTGGTGCAGGTACTAAGGAAAATCCCAATCTAATACCTTCTGCTTTCGAGGCTCGCATTGTTGGCTGCATATGTAAGTAAAGTTGAAAGTAATGCATACAACTAATAAAGGAAACGTGTTCTTGTTGTTATGTAGGCGAAGAAGATCAAACGTACGTACAGTGGATGTGGCTGCAAAAGGGTACACCAAAACGTTGCGAATGTGGGCATTGGTTCAAATTGGTGGAGAAAGCTCCCGTCTAAACTATTAGCAAAATCTTCAACTCTAAATAATATTGTTTATGTTCAATTTAAACAATTTAAACTACTTAAGTGAAAAGTAACCCTTAAATAAAAGAAAGAAAAAGTGAATAATGCATCAAAAAAGTTTCCCAATCTATAGTATATCACCAGCATAGTAATAACAATGAAAGCAAGAGATACTTTTTTTTGTAATAGAAAAACAAAAAAGAAAATAGTTTTTTACCTCGCAAAAATGCAACAGAATTAATTAAACACCAATGATGAGTACGTGCACATGCTTGTTGTTGTTAAGTTTTAGACTTGAATAAAACGAAACAACTGCACAATTAATTGGTCTTTCACTACCTCATTATTATTATTATTGTTAGAAAATCACAGCAACTTTGGAAAATCTGTAAGAAAATTCTAGCATTTATTTTTTATTATTTGATCTGTAAATTTAAACAAGATGACTTCGCTGGTGAAACGTTTATTAGAAAAAACTGCCTCGACAAAGCGCTTTTTATCGAAAACGCAGCAAAATTTAAAAGTCCATGGTTTTTTGAAACGATTGTGGGACAAAGTGGGACCACAGCATGTACCTACACGTACCATAACGAAATCATCCATAATACAAGCTGGTAATATTTTTCTCACATTACATTACATTTCAAAATGGAAAACTAACCAATGCAAACAACCTTTAAGAAATGCCACATCCCTTTGAGCTGGCAACGGGATTAGAAAAAAAAGAAATACAAGCTTTTATGGAAGGGAACTGTGATCCGTATAACATGAACGTTGTAAAAAGAGGCTGCGGTACAGCCGACAATCCCATTTTAATCCCATCTGCATTTAATGGTCGTTTAATGGGTTGCATTTGTAAGTAAAACGTACCAGTACCAGCATCTATTTTAATCCTTTAATCCTTTAATCCTTTTCTATTACAAATACAAATACAACAGGTAATGATAATCGCTTCGCTAATTATATGTGGTTAGAAAAAGGATGTCTCAAGCGATGTGAATGTGGTTATTGGTTCAAACTTAAAGAAGTAGATCCATTCCCTTAAACAAAACTTGCTTATGGAACTTATGAACTTGTCACTGAATCCCAAATATATATATAATAATTGTCCTATTTTGTATACCATTTATTGTTAATATTTTTTGAAACAAATTTTGAAAAAAAAATTACCAAACCTCGTGAGTTGATAGCATTAACGAACAAACCATTTGCAAACAAAAAAGAAAAAAAACGAAACACGTAACCCATATCCACGTGTGGAGTATATATCACTTGGTTTATAGAGTGTGTGTAGCAAATAAAATTTATTATTATTAAATTGTTTATTATTGATAAAGAAAATGTCTATTGTTTTCGACCAGCCCAAAATACAATTGGGTGATTACATAATTCTGCAGCGGCAGAAATATACCAAGTTAGTAAAATTTAATAGCCTAGACTCCACCGCCATGTTAGGCAAGGAACAATTAGAATTAAGAAACATATTGGATCACCCGTACTATTCGACATTTAAGATGTGTGCCAAGGAGGATTTGGGTAAAACTCATCGAGGTCGCCAACGCCTGCACACATTGGAGTTATGCACAGAAACTGATATACGGGATATACGTGATGCTTTGGGCATTTCATCCAGTGGTTTAGACAATCGGAATATCATCGATCAGGGTGATTCGCAAGCTTTAAAATCGGACGACATTGAACAGTTGCGTGATGTGTATGGTGAAAGTACAAAAATTATTGAGAAGATTGTGGAAAATTCGAAAACCTTTCATGAAAAAACCGAATACTCGCAGGAAAAGTATTTGAAGAAGAAGGAGAAGAAGTATTTTGAATTTGTGCAAATACGACAGCCCAATATACGTCTGTTGACGGAGATATATTATAGGCAGGATACCGACAAAATTTTAGGTATACGCATGGACACGTTGTCACAAGTTATAAGCTATTCGGGTGTTAGCGCGTATGGAAATTATTTGATGTATGAAAGCGGTACCAATGGTTTGTTGCCAGCTGCTTTCTTGAACGCTATAGGTGCCAAAACCGAGGGACATTTAATTCACATGCACCCGGGCAATGTATGCCAAAAGCAAGCTGTATTGGCATTAAACTTTCCTACCGAACAATTGCAACGCTGCATATCAGTCAATATATATTCGGTGCTAAGGGAATATTATCAGGGTGGCAATGAAAATGTGAAGGAACCTGCCGAAGATAGTCAAGACCAACTTTTAGAACCTGAACATAAAAAGCCAAAGTTGCAAAGCGATCAACCACCTGAAGGTACATTGGCATTTATCAATATGTAACTTTAAGAAATATACAAAAATATATGTATATACATTTTTTTAATACAGATACCGAAAGAGTGATTGCCAATAAGGAACCGGCAAAGGATAATCATCAAGATATTTCAAATGCGGCAATTAATGGGCGTCAAAAGTGGCGCTTGGAAAATGAGAAGGCTTGTAAATTGTTGCGTGAAAAGTGTGATTCATTATTAATAGCGGCCAAGGAACATCCAACCAATATTGTGCGCGAATTATTACAATTTCTGAAACCCTCGCGCCCATTCATAGTATTTAGCTTATGCCGTGAAATGCTAATGGAATTGTACGTCGATTTAAAAAGTAATGATGCAAAAGTGATTAATCTACATTTAACCTCCAATTGGATGCGTATGTATCAAGTTATGCCCAATCGTACTCACCCTGAAGTGAATATGCGTAGCAATAGTGGCTACTTACTGACTGGTTATACGGTTGAAGAGAAATAAACCTATTGTTTGAAAGGATTAAAAAGAATGGCTTTATCAATTCAAATTTAATATATATTCTCAAAGCCGAAAATATGTACATTCAAATCTATAATATAATTTAGCTGAAATATAACCTAATTTGTGTTTCTTCTTCTTCTTAAATAAATTTCAATCAAGCATAATAATAACAACACAATTTACTATAAATATACGATTTATAAGGCAAAAATTGAAATTTTTTTATTATTAATTTATGAAAAATCAAACATTATGGCTAAACATCATCCCGATTTGATATTTTGTCGTAAACAACCAGGCGTTGGTAAGATAGCTAAGAAATTTCTACTAAAAAGAATATAATTTTTAGTATCATTGTTGCCTTTTTTGCCCACTTAGCAATAGGCCGGCTGTGTGAAAAATGTGATGGCAAATGTGTTATATGTGATTCCTATGTAAGGCCCTGTACCTTGGTACGTATATGTGACGAATGTAATTATGGCTCTTATCAAGGCCGTTGCGTTATATGCGGCGGTCCCGGAGTATCTGATGCTTATTACTGCAAGGAATGCACCACACAAGAAAAAGATGTAATATTAATCACATCTTCCCAAATAAATGTAATGTAATATTGATTAACTCTTATTTAGAGAGATGGTTGTCCGAAAATTGTGAATCTGGGCAGCTCCAAAACGGACTTATTCTATGAACGGAAAAAATATGGCTTTAAACAAAAGTTAGTACATATATATTTTCCTATATATACATTATATTCTCTAACCCCATTTTTTTTATTTTCCCCAGTTACTAGCAAACTTGCTTGATGGATTAATTTTAATTAAACAGGAAAATTTTTCTTACATACTTTATTTTATGAGCTATAAATAGAATACAAACAATTTATACAAAAATTCTTTAAAGTGGAGTGGTATTGGCTGCTAAAGAATACTCTGCACATAATCGGTCAAACTCTGCCGACTTCTTTTCCATTTCTAAAATAAATTCACTTTTAGGATGGAATTGTTGCAGTTGCTCCCAATAACGTTCAATAGTGTCGTGCGATTTGCCAGTGAGATGAGCCAATACCATAAGATTAATTAACGTATCGTAATCATTGTGTTTTTTGTTTAAGGCCTCACGCAATACAGCATCAGCTTCTTCGTATCTCTCCAAACCCAAATGCACTACAGCCTGACCGTTTAACAGTAGAGGTGTGGCCTTGTATTTTTCACAAAATTCTTGAAATATATGAAAAGCATCTTGCATTTGTTCCGTTCCTGTTGCTAAAGCCACCCATGCTTGAGCCAATTGTGTTAATGTGTGATCATCGGAAATTTCTTGCATTTTGCCAACCAGTTGCTTGGCCAGATCAGCACGATTCAAACGTAACAAACATTGCACCGATAAAGCCATAGATTCTAAATTAGTAGAACCGTGTAGAATTTTTAAAGCATTCTCGAATTGCTGATCATAGCAATAAACTATTGCTGTAGCTATATGCCATATATTAGTATCATCTTCTGTAGCCACTTTATCCATTAGTTTACCAAGAATTTCTTCCGTTTTAGATGGCTCAACAAAGGCTTCATGTATGTAACGGAACGCCAACAACGGCGTATTGTTGTCCTCTTTTACATAAGTAGCCACCAAACGCCCAGAATCTATAGCCAAGTACGACAAGTACATGTATGATAACAGTTCGGTTCCCGCTGTGCCTTGTTCAGGCAATATGAAATTCACAGAACCCAAGAAATTCCCTATATAGTACTCATTGCGAGCATAAAACAAAGTGGAATTTGTATCTTCCTCTTTAATACTCATTATATTTAATAATTTTGTTAAAATGATTTACTAAGTTATTGATATATATAAATTTGTCCCCAAAAAGTTTCCCCAAAGTTTACTTATTTTTTACAAGTAGTTCATTTATATTGTATGACGTGTTAAATTGACAACCAAACGTAAGGTATGTTCAAAGAAGTTTACTGGTAATAATGAAACGATTTGGAATGGAATGAAACAAAACTTTTTGTCTTCGATAAGTATACAACCGAGTCCAAGAAATAAATGCTTATATATTTTAAGCCTTAATAATGAAAAAATATAATAAAATTAAGTAAAGAAATATTTTTTATTTTAGAATATATACACATTTTTATTATAATTTCTCATTTTCTTTCTCCGAGTTTCTTTTTTATAAACAAACTTATAACGGAATCCGATTTAACGATTTCTTCAATTATATTAAAATGATCATAAGTCTCCATCAGCTGATATTCCACCTTTAAACCCAAAGATTGTAATAATTTTGAATACATGCGAGACTGTTCTTTAAACGTATCACTATCGAATTCTCCAACCAGTAAATGGATTTGCAAGTTTTGTTCAATATAGGACGTTATTAAATCTTTGCGGTAACACCAACATACAGGAGACAATTGTTGAGCCATCAATTCATCTAATTTTAGTATATTATTCTTATTACAACAATGCAATGGCCACAACTCTCGCAGATCGTACAGACCGCTAATTAAAAACATACGATCTATTATAACATGGCTTTGATCGGTTGATGGTGAGACGTTTGTTTGGAATATCTGACAAGCTAAATGAGCTCCAGCCGAATGACCGCATAAAGTAACTTTATCTGCTCCAGTCTGTTGAGCATAATGCTTTAGCCATTTGAATAAATCTTGCATTTGTTCGCATAATTGCTTCAATGTGACCTGAGGACACAGGTTATAATCCACTAATACAACACGATAACCTTGACTTAATAAAGTTGTGACAAAGGTTCCAGATGAAGATTTGTCCAACTCTGACCAAAAGCCGCCATGTATATAAACGAAAATTGGACTATCTGTTGTGTATGGAAAAACATTACATTTGTTCAGCTGTTTCAGTACATCTATTTACCAAATTCTTGCTCCTCATAAAAAATATCCAATAATTGATTATCATGGACGCCATAGCGTATATTCTGACGTACTTTATAGTTTGTTAGCGCCCAGGCAGTAGCTGGAATATTACGAAATTTAAAAATTCACCACATAGCTGCTCTACAGTGTAAATATTTATTACCTGCTTTTCCAACATGTATGAAATTTTCTATTACTCTTTGTTGGGGATTTATACAGTCTTGAAAACGTTTTATATGAAGACTAGGTGTGTACTCTCTTTCCACATCCAATTGGGACAATCTATTAAACATTTTCTAAAAACGTGTGTTGATCAATTATTACAGTGAAAGACTGCTTACAACTGTAATTGTTACCAGTGACTGATAGAATTCATTAAACAGAGGTTTCATTTACAACAAATAGTGGAGATTAGAAATCATTGTTCTCATGTTAATGTGACGACATGATTAAAAAAATATAAATTTTATTTTTGTTCTTCTTATCTTGTACATTTCTTTTTTACTGTAATTATTTACATTGAATGTAATTTTTGTTTGTTTTTCAGTTTCCAGTGTCCCTTGCTTGGCAATAGCTGTTATATACAAAACTCTTACAAAATACGGTTAGTATTGCTATTTTAAAAGTATTTTTTTTACTATTATTGTTTTGGTTAAGTCAACTTAAAATTGCATTCATAACGCATGAAGAAAATCTCTATTTAAAAACACCTTGAGAAATTTTTATTATAATAGCCTCTTGACCACTACTAACTGAAACCCAAACGCATTGATTGGTGCATATATATAGGATATTAAATTCAATATGCAATTCTGGTCGCATATATGACATAATTTATTAAAGAGAAACAATGACGAGTTTATTATATAAATACCGTAACAGTTATACGAGTGTGTTACAATGTTTGACATTGGTAACCCTGGTAAATTCAGTATTGAAACTCTGCAAATGTAACTGAATCAAGAATAGTGTGTGCGATACACACCAAACAAACTAATGCGTTTTCATTGTGAAACTTGTGACGTTTTTGTTTTTTTATAAAAATGTTAAAGACTGCTGTAGTTTATATTAATTATTATGAAAATATATTATATTAATATAACAAAACATGTACGATTGTTTATATACACAATAAAATAAAATGAAATAAAATAAAATAAAATCCGATTTCATTAAAATTTCCACGAGCAACAAATCAAATTAAAAATACTTGTTTGAATTCAAAAACAACTATGATTCTTCATCGGAGATAATAATTTCATCTGATGATTTATTAGTATGAATAGGAGGCGTCTTCGGTGATGGTGATATTAATGGAATTTGTCGATGTTGGGGATTTAGACTAGAAACAGCTACAATTCTTAAATCAGCTGTTGTCATAGTATTGATGGTGTTGATGGTTTTGTAAGTTATTATATTGGTTTTCGAAATGGTAGCATTTTCGTTATTATCTATCAATTTACCATTGGCTGTGAGCAGATCACTTGTATCTAATTTTTTTTTACACAGCTCAGCGCCATACGCTTTAAAAGTCTTTGCACTCTTTTTTATACTATTGTTGTTGTTATTATTATTGTTATTGTTATTATTATTATTATTATGCAGAATTTTATCACTATCTTTAATCACAATTTGTTGTTGTTGTTGTTGCTGAGTTGTTGTAACTGTTTTAGCATTAGCAATAGTAATGGCGTTGGGGGTATTACTGTTAATTGTAGCAATATCACATTTATCTATTAGTTTTGCATTACCGGCATCTACGTCTCTATTCAATACAGTTCCGTTATCAAACACTTCCGTATCAGATTCATTATCAGATAAAGCACCGTTAGCTAAGCTTTCGACATGTTCTTCCAAATTCAATTCATCACAATCTTCATCTTCTTCTTCTTCGTCCTCTTCATCACCATCTCCATCTCCATCTCCATCATCATTGTCATCATCATTATTATTATTATTATTATTAACTAATTGTATGTTTTCTTTAGTTTTTTTAAATCCCCTTTTGTTCACCGTGTTTTCCTTCTCTTCCACGCCATTCTCATAATTGGCATTTATGATTTGCTGTTGTTGTTGTTCCGGTTTTATAAAAGTCTTTTTTTGTGAGCATGTAGGCAACTGTTCGTCGTCTGCGTCCGGCTCATCATCCTCAGGTTCAGGCATTTCTTGACGCCGCACGTAATTCTCCAAGATATCATTGATTTTCTTTTGATTTTGTTGATTTTCAGACAGTTTGGCCGCCAGTAGAGGATCACAGCTGGCCGGATCCTTGTTATTGCCGGCAAAATAATGTAACGTCTCATACAGTTCAGTTTTACGACGTGTCTGCAATAGTTTTCCCACTTTAATGAAAGCATCCTCCGCTGTTAATTGCAAACGAAACAAAAATGAATAAATATGAATGCTTCCAGAAAGCTACTCTAGTTCTAGTTCTACTCACCGATATTTTTGATTTCGAAATGGACCAGACCCAAGTTGTATGTACGGTTGCAGAATTCCAGCATGCGCATAACATCGCAATAATCGGGGAATTCCTTTGTACGATTAATGAACGCTTGTAAAGTTTTATTAAATTGCGGTATGCGGGTGCCATTGAACTTGATGGGCTTCTTCACCAGACGATGAGCATTTTTACTTTCGCCCGTTAAATCACAAATTTTCTCATAGATCTGAAATGGGAACGTACGTTGCAATGGTTCATACATGGAGAAGAATATTTTTTCAAATCATTCTTACCTGGCAAGCTCTCTTCTTAAAACGCTCCACTTGTAAGAAGGTGGAATCTTCATCATCCCAGTCCACTTCGGATTGTTCCAATGCCTCTATGCGTTTGGTTAGTATATACAAAGCTTTATTCAATTTTCTAATTTGTTCATCGGTCTTCTTATTGCCCGTGGATGACACCTGTGATGGTGCAGTCTCGTCCCCACTCTTCTGTTCCTTGTTATTTTCTGTGTTGTTGTCGGTTGTGGTCAATTCCTTTTTAAGGTCTACTTCGTCGTCCGGCTGCTTTTGCTGGTCGTTCTCTACCGGATGACTCTTGCGCCGCACTTTCAACTCATCCACGACAGTCTTTAGGTTATAATACACTAAATCTGGGTCACAACGGATCATTTCAATGACGCGTTTTATGTTTTTGCGAAAGCTCTTCGAGCGCACAAAATCCGGATGGACCTCGTAATAATATTTAATTAACTTGCATTTGATTAATTTCTCCATATCATCGGATGGCTCCACTTGGCGGCACACTTTAATCAATTCTTCATATTCGGGCTCTAACGGGATTTTGGATAATTCCTTTTCTTTGTTTGGCATTTTATCGCCTTTGCCGCCATCAGGTGGCTGCCCTGTTGATGAATTTTCGCCTTCGGCAGCGTTAGCGTCTCCATTTAAATGGGCGCCATTTTGTTTGTTTGGTGAATTTCTAGCTAAATCTATAATTGCTATTGTTGTTGTTGTTGGTGGTGGTGTAGCACTTTTGTCAGACGAACGCGTGAGATCCAAAATTGTAGTCTTCACTGGTGTTTTCCTATGTGTTGGCGACAATACTATAACGTCGGGTGATTTGCGTGCTTTTGTTGCGCTTACCGAAGTGGGCGTTTGTGTTCGTGGGGTCTTGGGTGATTCTGCGCTGGCTGATGGCATCATATCTACAATGACATCGTCGTCCAGTGTTACCGTTGCTGGTGGATTTGATGATAATTTTTTGATCGAGTTTTGTTGTTGCTGTTGTAGTTGTTTCTTTTGTTGCCACGCCTCATCCGATGGCTTTAATACGGTGGTGGGTCGTATACGTTTCGGCAACTTGTCGGTTGTTGGTGAACCGGTTAACTGGGGTGAGGGCGTTTTGGGAGCCGCCCGTAAAGCCGGAGACACAACCGGCGTTGGTGTACTACTCATGGGCTTGGGCGGCAAATGTATTTTGTAATTGTTATTTATGTTGTTCTGATTTTGAGATGGCAGTTGCTGAGTTGCTGTAGCATTGGATGGCAAACCACTACTGTGGCCTAGGGGGGTAGCCGAGTTAATGACGAATTGCTCACTAAATGATGCTGAATGGTGGACGCTTGTGGGTGGGGCGGATGCCAACAACTGCAGGGGGGGTATAGCCCCAGCTGCAGCCAATGAATGAACACTACTGATGGCGGGCATTAAAGGTGGCAACGGCGCCACTGTTGTAGCTGAGGCAGCCGGCGACAATGACGGTGAACGAGAGCTACCAATATGAGACGTTAGTGATTTTGTTGCGTTCAAAGCACGTCCTTGCGGTGGCGTCGGTGTGCTTCGTTTGCGACATTGCTGTGCTTTTGGTTCCTGATTGTTGGCCACACTGCGAGATATTGCATTAGCCACAGAATGCATCGAATTTGCATGATTATCGGATAAATCGGAGACGGTTGTCTTTGGGTATACATTGACAGGACTGTGGCGTGCTGTTATCGAAATTCCACTTGGTAAGGATCTCTGCTTTGGCAATGTAGTTGATGCGGTTATAATGCTGCTGCCAGTTGCACTATTTATTTTAACCGCTATTGGTCCTAGAATTGTCTTTTTAGCCTTTTTAGCTGGACCCTGTGAAATAACGTTAAAATTCAATCAATTTCGTTTTATATAATTTTTATAATTCTTAATTAGATGGGTTAAAACCTGACCCTGAATTGCATGCAAAAATTAATCTTTCAGATAAGAAAAAAATTTTTCTTTCAGATAAAAAAACCATAGACATTTAATATCATGTGGATGAATTTATCGAATTAATCGCATTTCCAATCCATCGATGATTGCCTAAAATTTTATATCCTTGTTATTAAATTCAAAATAATTGTTAAAAATTGTTACCTTCCTTCATACGTTACTTGTCTGGCGCTCAGAATAATAGCTCTCCTTTTTATACCCACCATCACTTTGTCAAAATGTCGGACATTGCAAAATTTTTATATATTTTGAGTCTGTCTGTCTGTCTGTGGTAATCATTCTTTTGGTCGCAAAAGTTGAGGCATCAATTCCAAATTTGGCCAAAGTGTGGAAAACTGAAAACAGAGCACTTTGAGCATTGATGGTGGGTATTCAAGGTTTGGCCTTGGCCAAATATGCTTCCATTTACTTTCGTTTATATGCATTTATATATAATTTTGATCATTTTATTCAAAATTTAATTTATTCTGTATTCACAAGAAAAAGTCGCTCACGTACACAAACATACATTTGTCAGGAGTTTAGTACAAAGCACAGAGAGGGCAGTTCGCTGCATCCTCCATTAATGATGTCGCTAACAATGATGTATTTGCAAAACTCCCATTTTCTGCGACAGAGTCGTCGAATGTCCCATTTTGATCGAGGAACCAATGGTTCCATACCCTTTGTACGATGCACAAACTTTTCCTGGCTGACTCACTTTCTGGTAGAGTTTCTTTTTCGCTTTTCTCCCGGATGCGGCATTTTCAATTTTGTCTTTTAAATATCACGACTACGATAAAACGGTTTTAACAACAAATTTAAATGATTTTAAATTAATTATTTTTTCAAAAATACGATACGACTGATTTCAACCAAAAAATTCCAATAAATGATGTATTTTTTCAAACTGATGTAATTTTTAAATTATTACGTACTTGATGTGTTTAAAAATTATTTTTATACCCTCCACCTAAGTGATGAGGGTATACTAAGTTCGTTCTTCCGTTTGCAACACCCAGAAGGAGGCGTCACAGACCCTACAAAGTATATATATTCTTGATCAGTGCCAAAAACTGAGTCGATTTAGACATGTATGTCCGTGTGTCCGTGTGTCCGAGTGCTGTTGGCACTCTCACGGGCGTAAATTTTGAGATATTGAGCTGAAATTTTGTACAGGCACTTTTAGTTTTTGCACGCAGATCGCTATTTAAAATGGACAAAATCGGTCAAGAGCCACGCCCACAATCGACAAAAAACTATTTTTCTGCCACAAAAATTGAGCTATAAACTTGAAATTTGGTATGGACATTTATATATATTAGCTTTATCAATATGCCAAAAATGGGCGCATTCGGATTACATACACGTCCACAATTAATAAAAACCTTTATATCTACCACAAAAGTTGACTTAGGAACTTGAAATTTGGTACGCTTATACAGTTATCCCATCTACTGATGTGCCAAAAATGGGCGTGGCCTAATTTCAGACACGCCCACAATCGACATATATCTATATATCTGCCACATAAATTAACCTAGGAACTTGAAATTTGGTACGCGTATATATAGTTATCCCATTGACTGATGTGCCAAAAATGGGCGTGGTGGGATAATAGACACGTCCACAATTTACAAAAAACTATATTCAACGTAAAAGTAGACTTGCATGCGTAAGACATACACTATTAGAGGGCGCAATATATATATATATATATTTGCCACGCCCATCGTTGTGGAGGTGGGGGTATTTAAGATTTGACCTAAGCCAAACTTAGTTTCCTTACTTGTTTAACATATAAGATTGTTCGGCAAACAAGTACGTTTTCTTTTTTACACCCTGTACGGTAAAAGGCATATTAAGTTTATGTGAATGTTTGTGACTGCTAAATGGCAAATGCCACGCCCACCATCAATTCAATTATACCGGTCGATTAAAAAAAGTACAATGAATACCTTGATTCTTTTTGAACCATTCTACTGTGCTACATACTCAACGTAAGATTCAACACGTTTTTATTATTTTCATTACATACTACGTTACTAAATCGTATATATATATATTCAATTGAATCAAAATGTAGACTGTAGGGTGCGCACAAAAGCATATTTACTTTTTGGAGGATTAGTTAACATTTGTTGTTTGTGTTTATTCTGTTTCATCCTTGGTATCAATTTAGTTCCTAAAACTTCTTTATACGTAAGAGACATTTTTGTACCCTCCACGTAGGGTGGAACCACATGCAAGTAGAGCTCAAAGTATCAAGGTATCAATATTGCTATGGACTAAGAAATAAATACATGTCCAGTACATATTCTCCATTATTCAAGACGTCGCTTCTTCACTAAATTTCATAAAATTTCTATAACAAACGTTTCTCAAACGATTGCTTATTCAATTTTATCCCGTTAAATTATATGAAGCGGCGCACAAAAATTTTTAAAATCTTAATTTAATTCGCTTATACATCCAGGTCCTACGTATTTGTTATTGTTTACATTTATTTTTATCACAAGCACAACAACCTGTTCTTCTTCACTTATCATAAGATATAAAAAAAAAAAAAACTCAGCACGTCTCACATAAAAATTGATTACTGTTAATATTATAACAGTTAAAGTTCTATACTAGACACAATACGATATAATACGCGGGAAATCGAACTCTGTTAACAGCTTCTGTTAGGCGGCCTTCAATGGGTTGTGGAGACTTTTTTTCTTGAATTGTTGGACTAGATTCAACACACAACTAATTGCGTGTTATTCAATCACATTTTTTGGTATAAACTGTACAAACTCGAGAAAGAGTAATTAAATAAAAACCAGACAAAATACTGCATATAGACAACCACGACATATTGTTAACGTTGTGTTGGTTAGAATTTGTGTATGCATGTGTAGATATGTGCATTAATGTACTGTGCTCTGCTCACAAACACCAACAATAAAAACACCAACACCAACGCGAACGCAACACAATTTTTACAAATAATTTCTTTACACACTCATTCCATTTTCTTCTTTAATACTTTTGGAGACTTGTGAGATGTGTAAAAAAATGTGAGCGAAACAAATCATTTAATATAAAAAGAAAAATTGAAGAAATTCGAATTTCTTCCCATTTGACGTTCATTTTATAGAGCATTCGTGGATGAAAAGTAAAAATATTTTCAACTTTTCATTTATAATGTTAAGTAAAACATTGCACTTTCAACAGTTGTTGTTTACACATGGGTCTCCACAAATAATAATTAACATGTGCAAACATTCACATGCACTACTCGCGACTCTCATATATAGACATATATTCATATATATACTTGTGCTCAGTATTTTACATCACTAGTGCATTGAATTTTTTGCCTTGTTTTTGCTTTGTTCTTTTTTTTTTTTTTTTTTTTTTTTTTTTTTTTGTACATCATTGAACTGGAGAAGGAAAAAAAGGAGTAAGTGGAATAATCGTATATACATAAACGAAAAATAGAGAAATAAATGTGTCCTTTGGTTGGGCTTTTTTTTCTATGATTTTTACCTCATCTTCATCCGACGAATCCAATACAATAATTGAATTCATTTTTTAAGCTAACGCCACAGTTACAACAGTTAATTATCACCAGTCATTAATTAAACGATTTTGAAAAATATTTTCTCATTGAATATCTTTACTAAAAATTTTCTTAACGGGGCGGCACTTTTTATTTAACACATTCACTGCTTCTTTCCACAAAACTACGCCAATTACGACGACGACGCAGCCACGAATATCTGTATACGAAGCAATTACGAGACGAATAACGACATTTATGATTTTTTCTTATAATTTTTCCAACAATTCTATTTATTTGATTTTGAGAGGTTAAAGAGAGCATAATACACATACTTTGAATGTTAACACTATAATAGATTTTACTCATTTTTTCTTTTGTGAATACAATGGGCTTTGTTTACAACTAAGAGATGTGTAAAACGTAAACTAAACAGTTCAATTAAACTGTAATCGGTTGATTGTATCATATTAGTTGCTTTCATTGTTTTAATTAAACACTTTTTTTGTTGGTTTTTTACTTAACACACATATAGGTGTTTGTTATATAGCATGGAAGTATTTAAATAAATTTGATTAAAAAAATATTTGATAAATAATCAAGATGCGTGAAGTTAAAAAGTTTTAAAAAGTTATTATTCTCTGAGAGAGAGAAGAAGGAGAGAGAGAAAAAAAATGAGAATCCGAGCCAAAAACCAAAAACACTTCCCTCTATACTATAGATGGTTCTACCCGGCCACGCTTTCAACTTTTTAACTTCACGCTTTACGTATTACGTTCCTTTTTAAAGGAAGATTATTCTCTCCAGAAAAAAGTAAACAAACAAGAAAATACATAAACAAAGAAATGAAAATTTTTGACCATATTTGTTTTAAAATTTTACATATTAAATAATAATGTTATGAAAAAATATTTTTTTAAATATAAAGTATCTGCTCGCTAAAAAAAGTTATTGATTTACTTAAAAAAAGTGCAATATTCACATATGTTGTCATAGACAAGTGCTAATAACTCCAATCCAAAAAAAAATTTGGGATATGGCTTATACCTTAAAATGTTTAGAATTGTACCTAGTTTATAGAACAAATAACAAAAAACACGACGATTTTCATTTTATTTAACTTTTCATATAAATTTATTTATATGCTTAGTAAAAATAAGGGTACAAACAATCCTTTATTTGGCAATGTTAATTTATCCTAATTTTTAATTACTTTGTAAAAAAAGGTTCTACATGTTCCATACTTTAAATTTAAAAAAATATTTTTTCATAACATTATTATTTAATATGTAAAATTTTAAAACAAATATGGTCAAAAATTTTCATTTCTTTGTTTATGTATTTCCTTGTTTGTTTACTTTTCTCTGGAGAGAATAATTCTAACTTTAAAAAGGAACGTAATACGTAAAGCGTGAAGGTAAAAAGTTGAAAGCGTGGCCGGGTAGAACCATCTATAGTATAGAGGGAAGTGTTTTTGGTTTTTGGCTCGGATTCTCATTTTTTCTCTCTCTCCTTCTTCTCTCTCTCAAAGAATAATAACTTTTTAAAACTTTTTAACTTCACAGACGTAAATATTCAACTAGAAAATTACGAAAAATACACTCCCTTCTCTATACGGTATATTATTAAAATACCATCACAAACCCCGAGGAATTTTAAATCTTTTCTCAAGATGGCGCAAAAACAGGCAATGAAAAATTAAAGGAGTTTACTATTCTCACCAGATAGCGCCTAAACAAGTTTTTGCCATGACAATCGTTCAGCGCGTAAACGTATTAAATAAAATAAATAATGTTCTAATATTGATTCTATGCAATACATTGTACAATGTTTTTTTTTTAATATAGGTAGAAAAGAAATTAAGAGATCTTCTTTTATACAATTTTTTTTTTTGATTTTTGAAGGTGATATCTCAAAATAAGCATGAATTATACTGTTTTAAAGACAGGCTGAGTAACATTTTAAATTGCCTTGACATCTCTGTTTTAAGCAAACAGCTGTGTCCAACTGTATAACGAGAATAATGTAAAAGCAAATGTACAAAAATAATCTTGTTTTCCCCTTTGCTACACACATTTATTATGCAGTTTGACGTTTATACGAATAGTGGTCGGTTGTTATTTTACGAAATTTTTTGGTACGCGGATAAACTGAATAGATGTTGTAATAAAATTTTATTACAGGATTTTTAATGTAAAGAAAAAAAAGTTTCCTAAAAATATCAAATATAAAACATCCATAATAGCAGTGTTGTAACACCCTAATATATTATTAAGTATATTGTGAGTGTGTTTTGTGCATTATAACGTTTTTTATAACGCCCAAGTAATTTACATGCATAAAGTTTTCAAGTGTTCTTTTTTGTGTGGAAAACAATATATTTTTATGTAATTTTATGAGTACGGCAAACGATACAGAATCGCCTACAGCTTCATTATTGACTGGAGCCCAGGTGATCGGAGGCGGCTGGAGAGGTAGTAGTGTTAGGAATCGAGCCCAGCATCGTATCGGTTTGGTAACTAAACGTAGGAAAATGACACGGAAAGTCAACTTGATTGGTATTTGTGGTGTAAGTGGATTATGTATCCTGCTGCTTATAGCCACCACCCAGCATAGACCTTTGCCCGCCTCGCTAGCCTCCTCATCATCGTCGGCGGCAGGCGCGGCTGGCAGTGGCAGCTTGGGTAATAACAATTTACCTGGTAGCTATTCCTCTGCAGGCAATGGCTTTGGTCTAGGTTCCGCTTTTACGGGAGAACGCTTCAACCATGCACTGCCTCAGCAGACAGCAGCAGTGTACAATATGACTGCCACTATATCCGATGTGTTGGCAGCTCAACGTTCTAAAATAGCTGCCGAAATGGAAAACTTTGATTATCCAGCGGGTCGTTTTGGTGTGGACGCTGAAAAGTTGTCAGATCTAACTCCCGAAACTGCGGGTACTCCAGTGCGCAGTTTAATTGTTACCTCATGGCGTTCCGGCTCCACTTTTCTCGGTGACATACTAAACGCCATGCCCGGGAATTTTTATCATTACGAACCTTTGCTGAACTTCGGTATCAAACAAATCCGCGACATGGACGATCAAGAGTTGGCTGTAAAGAATTTAAAAAATCTTTTATTCTGCGATTATGGAAACGATATGAATGATTATCTGGAATATGGCAAAACGCACACCTACTTGTTCGAGCACAATGAACGGCTGTGGACGGTGTGCAAGGAGTATCCACACTTTTGTTGGCGCTCCAAATTTTTAATGCCGTTTTGTAAGCTCTTCCCGTTGCAGAGCATGAAAACGGTACGTCTGCGCTTAAGCACTGCCGACCGTTTGTTAGATGATAAAAGGTTAGTTCATTATTTATTCTTATTATGGTACATATAAGATTGATTTGAAAAAAGTCAGTTGTCTTCATAATAATAAAAAAATAAAGACTTTCGAAATGTTGATGCGATTAGGGTAATTGTATATGTGCATGTAGTATGAGAGCGAAGTGGAAAAGAGAAAGTATCAGTAACTAGATGAAACATTTATATCGAGTTGTTTTACAATTATACCGTTAGCATAATTTGACATTTGTGCGTTGATGAAATTCACTTCACGATTGTTTATGTGCTATATGCGCTACCCCGTTAGAAAATTGTGAAATTGTGATAATGTTATTAGACATGCTCTTGAGGTATTATCTTAAAGATAATCAGATAAGTGCCTTCTGGAGAGTGGGTAAACAACATAAACAAACGAAACCAATTAATAAATCAATAAAATAATTTGTTTAAACAAGTTAGAAACCTCCACAACGGTTGGCGTGGAAAATATATATATTGCGCCCTCTAAGAGTGTATACCTTACGCATCAGCATGCAAGTCTCCTTTTACGTTGAATATGGTTTTTTGTAAATTGTGTATAAACTTGAAATTTTATATTAAAAAAAATCCAAAATAAATGTTGAGTTTTTCTCCTTCTTTTGGGGTCCCGATTCACTTCACTCCACTCCTCCGTATTGCAAATATGCAACCGACAAGTTAGAAGTGTTGGAAAGTGGACAATAAGATGACCCGACCTAAGCTGACCTAAACAATATTTCCAGTTGGTTTCTGAAATGTAAATAAACTATTTCTGAATTTAAACTAATTTTACAAAATTTTTCGTTTATTCATAAATTAAAATAATTGAAAAAAACGTCAATTCCCTTTTCCCTGCGGTACTGCCGTGAGGTATTCCATCACAGGAGGGAATGCCGTTGACACGACCTAACACTAGACGACCTAAAAACAATCCTATAAGGAGGAGGTTTTCGCAAATGCATGGTAAAACTCCAAACCTCAAGAGACTACCCTTAAAAAGCGAGTCCTATGGTCTGATGTAATGACGATCCTAACTAACGAATTCAACAGGGAAGGTAAAACACCGCAGCTATCCACTGCGTATTTCACTATTAGCTGTTCTGCGCTCTCTTTCAGCTGCTCTTAGCTTGCAAAGAACCTTTGAGGCGTAACTACTAATTTTATCCCAGTTTGTTGGGGACTCCAACATAACATCGATGACGGTGGCAACGGTTATCAGCTATGTGCGTTAGGCATTATTACATCCTGAAACGATCGGTATGATTGAACATGGGTGTGGCATTTGCCGTTTAGGAGTTAAGAACATTCTTACAAACGTAATATACCTACTGTCACAAGTAGTGCAGGATATAAAAAAGTCACAATTATAAATATACCTTCACGATCATTGACAAAGAGATCATTTGCTATATTTAGGCGGAAAATTTTGGTATTGCAAACTTGGAGCGTATGGGATCTCTATGAAGTGAGATCACAAGGTCATAAACGCCAGTCATAAT
This sequence comes from Ornithomya chloropus, assembly GCA_963971445.1. Taxonomy (NCBI): domain Eukaryota; kingdom Metazoa; phylum Arthropoda; class Insecta; order Diptera; family Hippoboscidae; genus Ornithomya; species Ornithomya chloropus. The sequence continues at coordinate 53,757,696 of OZ020530.1, forward strand.
CTAATCTAATTTAACCGAAACTAAACCAACTTTGTAAGAATAGAGAATCTTAATTAAATTTGATTAAAAAAGGATTTTTAACGCATTCTTGACGTATGTGTGCTTGTGTAAAAACCCTTATTGTAATGTTTACCGTAAGTTTTCTCTATATTTTCACTTGCGGCCAACGTACTAAAAATATCTTTGCACTGTTAATAGTTGATTACGTTTCGTCTTTTACAAGCACTTTCTTTTTTATTATTATTCATGGGTGGTGGTGGTGGTGGTAATGGTGCTATATTCGTATCAAATTCCGGAAGCTTTTGCATAGGTTTTCAATATTTACACATTGTTGTTGTATGTCATGGTAAAGTATAGAATTTTCATGACGTACCATAATACGAAAGGTAAAAGGAGCATGTGAAGATAAAAGGCAGACATGAAATACGTATGTGTATGTAATTGTAAATATATGAGAAATGTGAAACAGAGCGCTCAAGTATTGCACTATGGTTTGTATCTAAATATCTGTAAGTCAACGCTTTTTTTACGCTTTACGCCGTTTCCGTAAAAATGCTGACTAGTGAACCTGATATTATTCAAATAATATCAACAATAATCTAGGTTTTCTTCTCCTTTTCCCTCCCATCACGTTGTTGACTAGATTTTCAAGTGCTTACTTCCAGTAACCATCCACCTTAACATTAATTATAATTTATTAGTCATATTAACTGCATTACTCGTGATCTGGGGTGGTCTTTGCGGTTGCTCCGCAATCATTTTCTCGAACCATTTAAGCGTGTCATCTATGCGTCTGTCCATATATTCTGTGTTGCTATTAAAAAATCGATTAAATTTTGTCGCATCATGTAGTTTTTCAGTGACAACAATTTGTAATTTTTTTTATTATTTTTTATTAAGTACAAGAACAAGAAGTGGAAAGTAGTTAAATTTTAGTTTTTCTTGATACAACAATTTGCGATTAACGTCACGCTTGATTGGCGTATACTAAGTTTGTCATTCCACTTGCAATATCCAGAAGGAGGCGTCAAAAACTCACTCGATTTATACCGTGTCCGTGTGTCCGTGTGTCCGTCTGTTGTTGGCATTCTCACGGTCGCAAATTTTGATTGTGCTGAAATTTTGTATGGCCACAAGATCACTATTTCAATTGGGCAAAATCAGTCAAGGGCCACGCCCAAAATCGACATATACTCATTTATCTACTACAACAATTGTGCTATGACATGAGAATTTGGTATATAAATATATTTATTATGATCTTGTGTATGAATGTGCCAAGAATAGGCGTAGTCGGATAACAGTCACGCCCACAATCGACACAAACCTATATATTTGTCACAAAAATTAACCTATGACCTTGAAATTCGGTATACTTACCTATAATTGTTCCATCCATCGATGGGTGTGGTCGAATAACAGACTGTGGTCGGACAACAGACGGACACACGAACATATAAACTTTGTAGGGTGTCCGACGCCTCCTTCTGGGTATTGCAAACGCAAGAACAAACTTAGTATACCGCCCATTATTTGTGGAGGGCATACAAATAAATAAATTGCTACAATCATATCACGATCTCTTGGTAATATCGCGCAATTGTAAGGTAAAGGTTACAAGCCAATTAAACTATTAAGGCTTGGTGCCTGTGGTAACGAACACTTTCTATTTCTTCCATTTTTTATTTGATAAATTTTGACAAAGCAAAAATATAAAAAAAAATTAACAATACAACAGTCTCACTGCTAATGCTTAAATAAAAAAAATATACACTTTTTTCTTTAACACTTTCCATCTCATGTAGATAATAAATAGATTTTCTTATATTCAAATATGATTGCCCCTGTGTCTGCATATATTGGTGTGGTAACTGAAACTACTGTTGAGCGTATCGCACGTAGTTGTTATTGTTGTTGTTGTTGTTGATATTTACATTAAATGGGAAATCATTAGTTATGCGCCGCCGTTGTGTGAAAACATAAAAAGCCGGTTAATAAATGATTGGTTTAACTCTCACACCAAACGTATGACTGCGCTCGTATGTATTGTTGTAGTGTGCATAATCATTTCCATTATTATCCCCGCCACTATTGGGAGGTAAAACCGCTTTGGAAACCCATTCTCTTTATGCCGTCTCTACCGCCTGATCAGCGTTTTAACCGTTTCCACCATTTCCAACATTTGCTTTTAAGTTGTTTTTTTTTTGCACACATATTTATATTCAGAAAAGTTCAGTGAGTTTAGTTGTTAATGTTAGCACAGAACTGAGGTGTACAAATAATTAAAAAAAAAAAAATGTAGTCGGGAGTTGTGTTGAGTATTATAAGCTGTGGCCACTACTCATATGCACAATTTATTAAAAGAAAAAAAAATGTGATGGAAAAGACAAGATAGAGAAGTTCGGTTAAGACCAAAGCTTAAATACCCTCCACCTTTTATAATCATCTAAAAATAAGTTCCTGTTGCCATATTTATGTATATGACTACATATTTCATGTACTTTCGCAAATAGTGTTTTTGCGTTTTTCAATCACGCGCATTTTTGGCACAGTGTTGGATAACGTTACCACTTATATTTATACCAAATATCAACTTGATAGGCATGGTATTGTGCGATATATAATGTTTTAAAGATACAACTTTTTCGAGGTATGTTGAGATTTTTGCTTATTGTGGGCGTGTCTCTTAACCGATTGTGCCCAATTTTAATAAGGAACAGCGAAATTGAACTAAGAATACGTACGCAAAGTTTCAATTTGATATCTCTAAAATTACGACCGTGAGAGTGCTAACAAAAAACCGACACACGGACGGACATGTCTCAAACGATTTCTCTTTTCATGCTGATTAAGAATATATATGGTTTGTGGGGTCTCCGAAGCTTCCTTCGATGTGTTGTAAACGGATGATCAATGTGAATATACCTTCTTCCCTAAAGGGGAGGGTATAATAAAACACGAAAACCTTCAACATATCAATTGTGTTATGACTAATTTGGCTATTAAGTTAACATTTTAGTTATGGGCGATTTTTATACCCACCACCTCAGTAATGAGGGTATACTAAGTTTGTTCTTCCGTTTGCAACACTCAGAAGAAGACGTCAGAGACCCTACAAAGTATATATATTCTTGATCTGCGTCAAAAACTGAGTCGATTTAGACATGTATGTCCGTGTGTCCGTGTGTCCGTCTGTTGTTGGCACTCTCACGGGCTTAAATTTTGAGACATTGAGTTGAAATTTTGTACAGACACTTTTAGTTTTTGCACGCAGATCGCTATTTAAAATGGGCAAAATCGGTCAAGAGCCACGCCCACAATCAACAAAAATCTATTTATCTGCCACAAAAATTGAGCTATAAACTTGAAATTTGGTATGTACAGCTATGAATATTAGCTTCATCGGTATGCTAAAAATGGGCATATTCGGATGACAGACACGCCCACAAATAATAAAAATCTTTATATCTGCCATAAAAGTTGACCTAGGAACTTGAAATTTGGTACGCGTATACATAGTTATCTCTTTGACTGACGTGCCAAAAATGGGCGTGATCGGATAATAGTCACGCCTACAATTTTCAAAAAACCATAATCAATGTAAAAGTAGACTTGCATGCTGATACGTAAGACATACACTATTACAGGGCGCAATATATATATATTTGCCACGCCCATCGTTGTGAAGGTGGGGGGTATTTAAGATTTGGCCGAAGCCAAATTTAGTTTTCTTACTTGTTATACCCTTCACCTTAGGGAAGAGGGTATATATACATTTTGATCATCCGTTTACAACACATCGAAGGAAGCCTCGGAGATCCCACAAACCATATATATTCTTAATCAGCATGAAAAGAGAAATCGTTTGAGACGTGACCGTCCGTGTGTCCGTGTGTCCGTCTGTTGTTGGCACTCTCACGGTCGCAATTTTAGAGATATCAAATTGAAACTTTGCATACGTATTCTTAGTTCAATTTCGCTGCTCCGTATTGAAATCGGTTAAGAGACACGCCCACAACAAACCAAAACCTCAACATACCTCGAAAAAATTATATCTTAATTTTTTTTTTTTTTTTGTGGCAGATAAATAGATTGTTTGTCAATTGTGGCTCTTGACCTATTTTACCTATCTTAAATAGCAATCTCTCTGCGTGCAGAAACTGTCTGTACAAACTATCAGCTTAATATCTCAAAATGTATGATAGTGAGAGTGCAACAGCAGATGGACACATTAAGAATAGTTATGTAGTCTATGGGATCTCCGAGGCTCCCATCGGGGTGACAAAACAAATAGCTAAGTTGGGAGGAGTAAAAAAGTTAATTCAAAATCACGGGAACCTCTTCAGAGATTCGAATATCAAGTACACCCATATGGATATAATAAACACGAACGTCGATTGCCAACTTTCCATCTTCCATACGCTTTAAAAGTAATGCGGAAAAAATCTTTAAACATTTCGTCCTTTTTCAGATTTTGTTGCGCTACGACTGTGCGTTGCTTGACCGAGTTGATACTTATCACACGCATTTTCAGCATAATCAAAATCTGTCACGCCCCCACTTTGCATGCAGACGCGTAAGTTATTTAAGATATATGGTCCAAAACAAAAATATCCATTTTTACCTGCAAGAAATTGAAAAAATTTATTTCATAGAAAATCTAATAAATCGCCGTCAAAATAATATCAAATAAAAGCATATATGCGCGCCCACGAGTATTGTACAGTACTCCACATCTGGTATTCCGATTTTTCACAATGTCATTGCAAAGTTTTTATGGCGATGCACGATAATAGTGCAGAGCTGGTACACACGTAAGGTACGTGTATAAACCTCAAGTCTCAAAAGTTTTGTGTAATTTGTATTTTTTTTTTTAATTAATTTTTCATTTGCGCTTTTTCAATGCGGCATCGCCCTGTTTGTATGTTTGGTTGGTTATGCAGTACTGGCCACTCGTGCAAACCGTGGAATTGTAGTTTTATTACAATTTCAAGTACAACGCAGTGCATACCGAATGTTGCTGTGTGTGTGCACTTTAACTATTAAAATGGACCGGAAGGAAAGTGCATAAGGAGAGTGTATAGAAAGAAACGGAAACTTTATTATACACACACATACATGCACACACTTCAATAGCAATTTCAATCATGTGTGATTTTCCGCACGACAAGTTCACTTATTGCTAAAAGGCATCTAAACTTCAAACAATTATATAATGTATATATATATATATATATGTGTATATACGTATATAAACGGTGTATTGAAAATGAGTTACTGGAGTGTTATGCATGTAATGGAGGGCACTTTCTGGGGCTGCTGAAGGCTTTAGAACTTTAGTTTGGTTCGTTTGGTTTTACTTGGCAAGAGTAAATTGGTAAATTAAGTTTTTTTTTTACATATCTGTGCACCACATGCCATTGAAACCTTTATCGCTGTAGTCTGATAAACACTATCTTATTTGCAATGTCGTATAAATGGAATCGCAAAGAGATAAACACCTAATGTTTGTAATGATAATTTCCCTGCACTGGGAATTTTTTGCTCTTTTAAGACACTAACCCAGTTTACGCCTACTCCTAAATTATTAAAGAACTGACCGACAAAACCTAGTATTAAATTATTTGGAGTAATAGTTTATACACACTACCGACCAGCCAAGCATGTAACAACACGGAAAAGTTTTTCTCTGCTTCACTCTATTTGGTATTCTGTGGTAACTCATGATAAAATTCTTACAATTTTTCCAATGAAATTGTCCGAGTTTGCGTTCTTTCTTTACTTATCTGCTCCCTGTTTCTTTTTTTTTTCTTTTTTTTCGTTTTGTTCAGCGAAACTTCTTTGTTGCTTGTTTACGCATTAGTTCGAAAGTTTTGTATGGAGTTTAAAGAGCTACTTTAACGAAAGAAGGTCAAATTTGAGTTGAAGCGGTTACAGCTCTATAATTTATATTATTGTTTGTTAACAATTTTTTTTCTCATAAAAGTGTTTTCCTAACTGTTTATACCCAGCACCACTTGTGGGCAAAGGGTATATTAAGTTTGTGCGGATGTTTGTAACTTCTAAGCGGCAAATGCCACACCCACCTTCAATTATATTAATCGATTCAGAATCCAATTCGGAAACAATTTAATCATGTCCATCTGTCTGTCTGTCTGTCCATGTAAATTTGTGCGCAAGCTACTGGACGCATTTTTTGGAGATATTTCCATGAAATTAGCTGCAACGACAAGTCTTAGCTCAGAAGGAAACCCTATTGAAAATGGACTGAATCGGACCATTTTTAGAACCCCTCCCCTTATAAGGTCCGATTATAATGAAAGTCTTTATATGGCAAGCGCATTATATCTCTTTAACGTGCAGTGAAGTTGAAATGCCAAATCAAATGTGGCGAAAATCATAAGATGGCAAACTGTCGTTTTTTGAAACTCCCTCGATATGGGTATCAAATGAAAGGACTTCACGAGTAGAATGCAATAAGCTAAGTATGTTTATGCTAAATAAATATGGCGAAAGCCACAACTTTTTAAATAAACACCCCTGCCATGAGTAGAATAGAAATGACTTTTGACGGCCGGAGGATTTCAATCGAAGTTCTCTCTATATTCATGCTTGCTTTCCTGTTAATGAAGTTCTTATCTTTAGCTTTGTATTAAACTTACTTTTTTTTATATTATATAATCTTTTAGGATTTTCCACCATATACCCTAAAGTGTTCCTTAGCCTTCAACTTTTAAATGTAATTTTGCTGCTGCTGACCCATTTAATATAAATTCGAACATGTACTTATGATCTACTCCTTGTTGTACACAGTTTGCGTGTGCTCTGTTGTTAAAGCGCAAAGGGAAAAAAGAAACAAATTAGAAATATGTTGAATAGTTGGCTTACGGCCAAACAACGTCAAGGATAACAAGCGAGAAACGAAAATGAGTTTATCGTTAATCAAAAGGTGAATTACGCAATAAATCGTTAAATGTTCTTTAGTTTAAATGTAAAGTAGATGGAACTTCTTTTCGGTGGTGCAACAAATACTCGAATGTCGTTCAAATGTATCAGAAGTAGAAATATCACCGAACGCCTCATAATTTACATACATTTCGTTATGTCCTTTCATTTGAAATCCATGTCGATGGGATTTTAATAACAGCTAATTAATCTTGTTGCCGCCTACGCCATATTTGATTTAGAATAATGCGCCTTAGTGCTAAGCTTCCCACTCAACAAGCCCTTTCATTTGATACCCACATCAAAAAAATTTTTAAGAATCGTAAACGATAAAAAAAACATTGATAGGGATCTACTCGAGCAGACAGAGAATAAAAATTAAATATTTAAAAGTATATAATAACGGTCAAGCCCGATTCTCTAATACCCTACACTTAGCTCCCAAAATTATGCCACAATTGGTTGAGTTGCATCAGTACAAACAAGGCATTGCCAAATAACACTGACTTCAGGAAGTATCATTATATGGACATGGGTTCTAAAAATAGTACAATCTAGTCCAAATTTGGTACTAAGGTAACTAGTTACTACTCTTCATCACAAATATGAAGAATTGCAAAATTTTGTCATATAAAGACCGACATTAAGATGTTTAAGGAGTCCATTCAGTTCATTTTCCATAGGGTGCCTCTTTGGGCTAATACAAGTCCTTGTACTAAATTCAAAAACCTATATATGTGTAGATGATAATAATTAACGAAGCTTAACATAAATTCTAATTCGCCTGTCGAACCAACCTCAACTTTTCTGGTAATATTCTTAACTGTCGGCGGGTTAGCAAATCCAACACGACACCTGAGTTTAAATTACAGCTGAAAAAACTTCACTTCACTTCTTTCCCCAGCTGCATTGGAACGCGTGTCCTACAGCGGGCAGACTTTACTAAGACGCAGCTCTCTTTTATAAACACTATAAGCACATACATCCTCACATGGAGGAATGTGCAAGTTTTTTTTTTAGAAAAAATAATTAACCACATTTCCTTTTTTTTTCTTTTAGTCACATGAAAACTCATAAACACATAGCAATGAAAAATTCATTCATAATTTTCATTTCCAGTGATTTTTCTATCAGCACCAGTTTCTTAAGCTTTCTCCACACATTTACATTCCTTTACTGCATTACAATTGCCACCCCTCCAATAACCTTTAGCGTAACAGGCAAGAGTACAGGGCCATTTTGATTCCATTGTGCAGGACGTTTTCGGATCCAATTTTGTTGGCAAATTAACAAAATAGTCGCGTATCTTATCGCCAGCATTTTTCATTGTTTGCGCAAAACTGCCTTCAGCTGGATAAGGATATAATGTTACAGCCAGAATGGTTAACATGACAAAATGTAAGGCGAGTTTCATGTTTTTAAATTTGTATAACACAACACCTGTTTCTCCATCTTTAGGGTTATTTATATGTCGGGAAGCGCGTGAAATTATTAATTAATTCAAATTGAAGCATTTCCGTTACACATGAAAGCGTAACGTAGAAAATTACTTTATGCAATAAAAGAAAATTAAGTAAAATAAGTAAAAAGATGACAATTGTGTGTGGCTGATGGCAAATCTTCCATACCCACCTTCTTTACTTTGCTGCTTAGTCAGTTTTTGTTGCATTCGCTGGTTCGAATCATATTCAGCTCGATATCTCAAAATTTAGCGCTTTTTCGCACATAACATGTTCGCTTCGTAGTAATACCAGTAGTAGTAGTAGTCGTATTAAATGTGGGTAAAAATATGTCACTAAAATTTTCAAAACATTTCAAGTAATTTCCGTTTTTCAATACATTTTCTTTGCGCACTGCATAGGGTTTTTGTTGTATTCGTCTTTGTCAGGAGGAACGAAAAAAAGAAACTGTCCTGTTTATGGTAACTGGCGGTAACTGACACTGAGTGGCGGTTAGATTGTTGTGTAGGAAGACAATTTTGTAAAGTACAAAATATTGTGGTGGCTCATGACCACAATTGCTCTGCTCTGCTCATTCCATCCGACACCTTAAAGGAAGGGTGGGACGATATACTCCCCTTGTCGCAAAATTATTGCAGATCTACAGCCTGCCAATCCAATAGAATTCTTTCAATTTTTTTTTGCGGATCTGCATCAAATCGACCGATTTTATTTAGCAACTTGAGTGAGTCACACAATTTATCAATGAATGTACAAAAATGAAAAAAATCTTGATTGCATACTTTGTAAAGCTTAACAGTGCATAAAAAATAAACAGTACAATAATGTATGCAACAACAACAGAAACAAAAACAACAACATATTACTCTGTATTCATATGTATAATTAAAATGCATTCAATAGTATATGCACTTATTAACAACAACTACAACAAACAACAAATGTTCTCTTTATGTAACCGTTTCAGAATTTCTATAGCAAAGAATGTTTATAGAAATTCTTTCCCATCATCAGAGCGTATAAAGTGTAATTTTACCTCGCAACACATGTGATGCATTAGGAGTGTATGTATCTTAAGTTTATGCGTATGTTTGTAACTGGTAAATGGCAAATGCCACACCCACTTTTAATTATAGCGATCGATTCAATCAGATTTAACCATATCCGTCTGTCCCTCCGTCCATAACCATGTAAATTTATGCTGAATGCATTTTTGAAAAATATTTCAATAAAATTTGGCACAAGGACTTGTTTTGGTCCACAGAAAAACCCCATTGAAAATGCAATTAAACCATATTTAGAACTCCTCCCCATATATAGTTCTTCTATAATAGGCATCTTTATATGACGAAATTTGAGAATTCTTGATATTTTTTTAACAAAAATAGATAAAGAATAGTAAAAATAGTAAACACCATCGGATCATTTTTTAAAACCCCCCTTCCATATAACGCTCTTTCGCAAAGTGACTTTTTTACGACAAGGCCTCGCTTTACTAAAACAATTCCAATAATTGGAGCATAATTTGTGGTATTCGGTGGTGTAAGGTGTTAAATAGTCTATAACCGAAATTTTTCTACCATTCAAAGTGTTTTAGGTTTTATTTGTGTGTATGTGTGTATTAATGTTTTAATATGTGAGAAACGTAACGTATCATGAAGTTGAAGTTGAGAGCCATTAACACAAAGAGTTCTTTCACGAACTTTTCAACACAATTACAATACCTTTGAAATATTTGTACCATTCAGCAGGTCTAATGTTTTTAGGTGATGGGTTGATTGTTGGTGGTGGTTGGTGGTTGGTGGTTGAGTAATGACAATTTTCAATGGTTTAGTTACTTTTGTACGTTTATGTGTTTCGCTTTTGTTGCTAGTTGTTAGTGTTGCTATTTTGACCTTCGCTTGACAGTTGACATACGCTTTGTTGGGCTTACCATTCATTGGGATATAAATACAATGCCTGCCAGGCGCGTTTATGTTCTCCACCTCTCACTCTTTCTCTCTTTCTTAATAGACAGATAATTGTTTTGTTGGTTTGGCCAACTTTCAAATCCATTGTTGTTAGTAATTCATACACACCTAAGGAAAGTTTTTATCTATTGTTACACCGTCCTAATGAGAGACCAAGAAAGGCAGTAAAAAAGTTAATTAAGAGCCAGTTTATTGTTTAGATGCGTAGCAGCATCATAAACTGCATTTGTAGAGTAATTTGCAAATTTCGATTATGGTTTTCATAATTATATCAATAAAAAAAAAACAAAAAAAAACTCGGCCTTTGTATGTATGCGTAACGTGAACACGAACTATTACCATCTATACAAAATTGATTAGATTTCCTGCTTTTTTTTAGATTCAACAGCGATAAACTGTAGAAGCAATAATAACAAGTAAGAAAACTAAATTTGGCTTCGGCCAAATTTTAAATACCCTCCACATCCATAATGGTGGGCGTGGCGAATATATATAGTGTATGTGTTACGTATCAGCTTGCAAGTCTGGTTGTATAGTTAATATGGTTTTTTGTAAATTATGGCCGTGTCTGTTATCCGACCATGGCCATTTTTGGCACATCAGTAGATGGGATGACTATGTCTACGTATACCAAATTTCAAGTTCATAGGTCAACTTTTGTGGCAGGTATAAAGATTTTTACTGATTGTGGGCGTGTATTTCATCCGACCACGCCCTTTTTTAGAACATAGATGAAGGGAATAGCTATAAATACGTGTAAAAAATTTCAAGCTTATAGGTAAATTTTTGTGGCAGATAAATAGGTTTTGTCGATTGTGGGCGTGGCTCTTAACCGATTTAGCCCATTTTAAATGGAGATTTGCGTGCAAAAACTAAAATTGTCTGCACACAATGCAAACAACAGAAGGACACCCGGAAATACATGTCTAGATGGACTCAGTTTTCGACGCTGATCGAGAATATATATACTTTGTAGGGACTGTGACGCCTCCTTCTAGATGTTGCAAACGGAATGACAAACTTAGTATACCCTCACTATTACAACAACAACAATAATAATAATAATTATAATTTCTTTGCATACATGCACGTAGATTTATACTTACATGCGCAATATATTCAACATTTACAATCCATGTACAAGCTACAAAGTTATGGTAAATAATAACCCAGCGTTGGAAGTAAGGTGGAAGACAAAGACAAAATTTACTTCCACAAAAGTTATACGTGGCAATTTATATAAACACACACACATGCATATTTCCTTTTTCCTTTTTATGCTAAAATGTTTGCCATCGATCGTGAAAATGGAGTCATCGACTTCTGACGCCTCCTTCTGGATGTTGCAAACGGAATGATAAACTTAGCATATCCTCATCACTAAGGTGGGTAAGGGTATAAAAACCACAACATTGAATTTTTCATAACTTGTATGACTGTACAATTATATAGGTACGTAAAAGTACACAAATCAATTCGTTCCATATTTCATGAAGGGAAACTCTTCAGCCATTAAGCTGCTGCTTAGTGTGTATACCACGATTGTTTAGAATACCATTGAATATCTTTGAGTTGGATCTGCCGTCACCAGGTGTTACCCATTGATTATTATACACCGCAACCTTTTAACTGTTATTGTGAGATGGGGTATATTATAGCAGAGGAAAGGAAAGAATCACTAAATGAAACGCTTTTGTGTCTACACATAAGCACCGTACGCCATAGCCAACAATCACTCAAGTTTTCCATCTGTGTGCTCCATCCTCTTCATAGTTAAGATAGTGCTTTAATAGAATTTTTACACATTTTCCTGCTTGTCTGTCGCCTTTTCCACCATATCTTTTCCATGCCATACAAACGTATGTTAAACATAACGAAACCAGCGACCATACTTTACCAAAGCCAAACAATACGATTTAATGTAATAACGCTGTTAAATGAACACACACACACACACATACACACACAGTATTCAATGACTTTTGTAAGTTATTATCCGTGTGTGTGTGTTCAGTCTTTTCATGTTGCTGGCTTATTGCATCTTTTATGAAAAAAGTGCTTGCGGTTGAAATATTTTTTTAACGTTCCTTCTTTTAGGTATGAATGCATTCTACGTTTATATAATGACAAAGGGTTTGACTGCGTTTTTTTGTTTTGTTTTTTTTTTTTTTTGTTCTTTTTTTACTAATACCCTTCACATAGGGAGAAGAGGGGTGGGGGAGGCGGGGGACACTAACTTTGTCCTTCCATGTACAATGTATACACAAGTCTATATGCTGATCAAGAATCAGCATAAAAAACTGAGTTTATCTAGAAATGTATGTCCGTATGTCCGTGTGTCTGTCTGTTGTTGGCATTTTACGCCACAAATGGGCGCGGTCGAAAAACAAATACGCTCATAATTTACAAAAACCCCGAATTCAGGATAAAACTCGACTCGCAAGTTGAAACACGATACGCCCACTGTATTAGTTTTAGCCAAATTTAGTGGCTAACTTGTTTCTTGATACATTTTGCACACAAATTACATTAAAAATATTGCATACACGAGGTATACTCTGCGAAACATACGTTGTGCCACCATTCAAGACATTACATTTCGAGTTACTTTATGTTGTTGTTCACGTGATGGTAAATGCCGTGTACAAGAATTTGGAAGTTATATTTTTCTGGTACCTTCTATACCCTTCACATTTATAGGTAACCTGTAGACGTGCCATGTACAAAGGTTTACAGGGGCCTTTGTCCTCAACGATCGAATTGTACATCAAAGAAAGTTTTTGGTAAAATGTGGGCGTGTCTTTTGTATTGCAACGGCCCATTTTCAGCTCGTCCAAGGATTTGTAGCTTTATTTTTGTAGATGCAATAGATTCTTGTTAATTTAGGGCGTGGCTGTCGTGCGATGTTGTCCATTAATGGGGAAAAAAGTTGAACGAAAGTTTAGCTCAATATTTTCAATTTTACGACCGTGAACGGTTTTAACAGCAGACGCTCACACACACACCCACACACACATAAAATTAAGTGCAATAGTTCACCAGGTATCAAACGGTATCTGCAGTAATTTTGTAATGTCATAACTTTTTTTCTTATTCTTTTGGTTTGCGCTATTGCCCGCCTGCCTGCCTGTGCCTACCTGTATATATTATATGAATAAATTTATCGCTGATTGACAGTTTTAAGTCAAATTTTAAAACGTGAATTGTACCATTTAGTCTTTATTATTATTATTGTTGTTGTTGTTGTGTTATGTACCACATTGAGTGTATCTTTCCTCAACATTCAAGGCAAACGCTTTCTTTCATTTTTAATGAAATACCAACAACAACAACTATTTTGTTGTAGTATGAAGCATAAATATGGCGCAAGAATAAATAGCCCTGTCATTCTAGAGTGCTAAGGTAGAGGAGAGTAATGTGGTGTAATGGTGGTGTAAGTGAATGCACGTTTTCATCTATCCTTAAACATGTCAAATAAAAGAATTTTACTTGACATGTATCAAAAAAAAAATTATATAATCTCTAGTAAGAAAAGCGACCATTAATACACTCCCTAAATTATGCTACAATTAGTTTAGTTGTGCCACTAAAGGCAAGGCACTGCCACATAACTTACCTCGTATCACATATTTTAATGCTGCGCCAGCAGCAACCTGTGTTAATGGCCAATGCTTTGACATACTTTATATACCTTCAACACTAAAATCACTTCATACCCCATATAAAAAATTGCTCTTAACAATTCGTACTCTAATCTTACTTGCATACAAGATTTTCGGAAAAGCATTCCTTTCTCCAAGCAATGCATTACATTTATGCATAATGTATGTGGGTGTGCGTGTGGGTGTCGGTGAGCCCGGCTACACATGACAGCCATTAAAATGTATTTTGTATAATGAAATTGACAGTAGAGAGCAACCAACATAGCTAAACCACAGCAAAGCTTTAAATTATAACATATACGTACAACAACAACAACAGCACTGCGATGCATATTCTTATTCTTACACATCCATCATCTTAAGGATATAAATGTGCATTATCTGAAAATGTGTAGCAGCATAGCCTAGGAAGGAACAAGATATTCCCCTTAACAATGTTATTATGATCTACGATGCTAGAATTTGTTGTTGTGTTTACCACAGAAAATTTGAAGTCATAACACTCGAGGCTCTGGTGCGGTAGGTGGTAGATTCGTAGGTCGTAGCGGGACTGGAACTTGTGTAAAAATTTCAAAAATCTTTGTAAATCATATCCCATTTATAGGGAAGTAAGATCAGTACGGTACTCAAACTCGCAAAAGTGTTCTCCTGAGCGCTGATCTTTTAAGAAAGGTTAGTTGCGTCACATTTTCATATGATGTAAAGTTTTTTGTTAGCATCAATCGATCAATTAAGAATTGATTCTCTTCGTCGATGTGCAAAAAATGGGCGGGATCGGATAACAGACACGCCCACAATCAACAAAAATCTATTTATCTGCCACAAAACTTTACCTATGAACTTGAAATTTGGTATACATATTTATAGTTATCTCCTTTAACGATGTGCCAAAAATGGGGGTGGTCAAATAACAAACACGCCCACAATCAATAAAAACCTCTATATCTGCTACAAAAGTTGACCTAGGGACTTGAAATTTGGTGCACCTATTAAAGGCCCATCCATCGATGTACCAAAAATGGGCGTGGTCGGATAACAGACACGGCCACAATTTACAAAAAACCATATTCACCATAAAACTGGACTTGCAACCTGATACGTAATACATACACTATTAAAGGGCGCAATATATAATATTTGCCACACCTACCGTTATGCATGTGGGGGGGTATTTAAGTTTTGGCCGAAGCCAAATTTAGTTTTCTTGGTTATTTATTTAATTGGAAAGGACTTAAAGATTGCATTAAAACTACGTCTGAGATGAGATTACTATTATATAATATAAATATGTACATAAAATATATGTATATACGAGTATATAAAATTTAATTATATTGTTCCGAAACAACTATTGTGTAAAGTTGCTCTCGTCCCTAAACATATTAGTTCATTTTTGCTGTATATTGCCCACCTGCCTCTCCATTGTTGTTTGTGTTATGTTGTCCACAATCCAAATTGATAAGAGAACTTAATGGCAATTGAATTGTTGTCACAATCGTAATCAAATATCATAATAAATTATGTGCCAGATAACATCAAACACAAAGTTATCAAGTCATCTATTTACAGTGTATCAGCAAGAGCCCTTTGAAATTGATATTCACAAATCATCATTGTGACTAGTTACCATATACGGGTGTATGTGTCTGTTTAATGTAACGTATGGTTGGCACAAATTCGTGACGAAAATCTTCCAATTGGAAATATTTTGATTCGAAATACAAGAAGGAGCGAATGTGCAATACGTGAATTATTCTTTACTTTTATACTATTATATTGTAACATGTCTGTAACGGTGTGTATGCGAAATTTTTATTTAAATAGTGTTTATATTGTAGGACGCACAATAATACACGAAATTTAATTGGCAGTAGCTGAACGCGTCCGTAATACTTGTACATAAACCATGAATGCCTGAATATTTTTCTCAAAAGCGGAAAAAGCAAAAAACAAAAAAAAAATGAAAAAACTTGAAAGCCGTACAATACAACAAGTTGTTGTAAATAAAAATTAATTATTGCATTGTTTATTTACATTAGTATTTACAACAAAAAGGGGGTAAATTACTCGTGTACAATTTACGTATAGCATGCATCCAACCTGTACGCGTGCAAGAAACCTTTTCAGTCGTGCTATAACTTTTGCCCACTTCCCCACTGATTATATATTATATATTTTTTCCAAACACAATTCGTGATGTATGCATTTCATAAATAAACAATTATTTCACTAATTAACTTTGACCAAAGAATTGTATTTTTTCCGAAAAGTTATAAGTTTTGGGCGCAAAATTAAATAATATTAAATTGAATATCGACAAGTTCAAACGTCAAATTTTCAATACGTTCCATATTTAAAAACAAAATATGGGCGTGGAAGTCATATGATTGCGCCCATTGCACATTGACGGAAGGGTTCAATGTGAATATCGTTACCGAACTGATGGATAGATTTTTGGCGATTGTGGGCGTGGTTATCAACCGGCAGACGGACGGACGTGGCTACATCAATTCAGATTTTCATACTGATCAAAAATGCACACAATTTGTGAGGTCTCTGACGCCTCCTTCAGGCAAACGGAACAACAAACTTAATTTACCCCCCATCTGGTGGGGAGAGTGTAATAATTGAATCAATACCTATGCTACTTAGTAATGATTGCCAAAGTGGAGCTGACGCATCGATATTGATTCACAAGTAGTCTAGTCATACTGTGCCATGGGCGTCTTTATTAAGCCATCCCGCCCACTTCCTAATCATCAATAGATACAGTAATTATGAATACGTAAACTAAGTTTGAACTTTGCAACTTTATTTATATAGGCGTGAGAAATTTTTTTAATTGTGGGCGTGGCTGTTAATCTATTTTACTTATAGAAATAGAGGAAAACTGTCACAACTAAATATCAGCTTATGTTAATATCTAAATGTTTGCGACTATAAGATGGTTGTGGTTTGATCGATTCTAATTTTGATTGTGATCAAGAAAATTAAACTTTTGTAGGGTTGCAAATCGAATGCTAAACTTAGTATACCGCCATCTTATGTGGAGGGTATAAGAATGTATGTTAACAATAGAAATGCCGGCTAATTATATCACAGTAAAAATATAAATTTACATTTTCAGAATCGACAAAAACAACAATAACAATGAAAAAAAATTGAAAAAAACAAGTAAGAAAAGTAAATTTGGCTAAGGCCGAATATTAAATACCCTCCACATCTACAACGGTGGGAGTGGCAAATATGTATACATTGCGTCCTCTAGTAGTGTATGTCCTACGCATCAGGTTGTAAGTCTAGTTTTATGTTAAATATAGTTTTTTGTAAGTTGTGGGCGTGTATGTTATTCGACCACGCCCATTTTTAGCACATCGATGAAGGGGATAATTATAATTATGTGTACCAAATTTCAAGTTCATAGGTCAATTTTTGTGGTAGATATAAAGATTTTTATCGATTGTGGGTGTGTCTGTTATGCGATCACTCCTATTTATGGCAAATCGATGAATGAATATTTTATAGATATACGTACCGAATTTCCACTAAATAGCTCAATTTTTGTGGCAGCTAAATAGACTTTTGTCGAATGTGGGTGGGACCCTTGACCAATTTTGCTCATTTTAAATGCGCTGAAAGTGTATGTAGAAAAATTCTTCTCAATACCGTGAGAGTGCCTACAACAGACGGACACACGGACATACATGTCAAGATCGACTCAGTTTTTAATGTTGATCAGAAATACTTTGTAGGCTCTGACGCCTCCTTCTGGATGTTGCAAATGAAATGAAAAACTGAGTATACCACCCATCTTATGTGGAGGGTATTATTGGGTCATGAAAGACTACATGAAAAAATTCAAGCACACGCATAAAACAAATCGCTTGTGAATGCTATTGCACTGCTGCTGGTGGTGGCAGTCGTTTTGGGAATTGTGTATAAAATAAAAGTGAAAACATGATTCAGATTTTTGTTTTGTTAAACCTAATCATTTTACAATACGACCCTTATTGATGTGGAAACATTTAATCGGGGTGTTTATCTTGATGCAATATCGCAGACGATATATTTTCATTTCATATATTTTTTTTCACTGGAGGGAACACGTTGTACTTGTTGAACTTGCATTGGCCACATAACATGTTAATGACCTTTTCGTTTATATTTATTTATATCTTCTCTATTGTGTTTTATCACAACTCGTTCTTGTTTAAAGATATCAAACATCCGCTTGAGTCCCGTTCAATATAAATAATTTTTTGCATTCATAAGGTTATCATATAAAATATTTCCGCAATTGGTAGTAAGGTCACACAGATTGAAAATTTATGAGTAAATAAAAATGAATTTGAATTTTGACATATGAACGGTTTCACGAAGATGATTATTAGGGGGAAAGTGTATTGACCGACAATGTAATTAACATTTGATATTGATATGGACAAGATAGTAATTATTGGCATAATGAACTTTACATGCAATGCACGTGAGCACTACATTAAGCATCAATTATTGTGACATAAACTAATTAAGGCTTGTTTAGCAAGATAAGTAATTAATCTATAATTTTAATACCCTCCGCATAGTATACCCCCTCAAACTAAGTTTGTTTTTCCGTTTGAAACATCCGGAAGGAAGGGTCAGAGATTATACAAAGTATATATGTTCTTAATCAGCATCAAAAACTGAGTCGATTTAGACATGTACGTCCGTGTGTCTGTCTTGTTGGCATTCTTACGGTTGTAAATTGTGAGATATTGAACTAAAACTGGCAATTTTAGTTTTTGCACGCAGATCCCTATGTAAAATGGGCAAAATCGCTCAAGAGCCATGGCCACAATCTACAAATATATATATGTATATATATATGCCACAAAAATTGACCTATTAAGTTAAAATTTGGTATGCATATCCATAATTATCCCATCCATCGATATGCCAAAAATAGGCCCGATCAGATAACAGACGCGCCCACAATTGACAAAAACCTATATATTTGCCGCCAAAAATGACCTATGAACTTGAAATTTAATACACATATACATATATGATATCCCATCCATGGACGAGCCAAAAATGGACGTGGTAGAGTAAAAGACGCGCTTACAATTTACAAATAAAATATTCACCATAAAACTAGACTTGCAAGCTGATACGTAATACATTCTCTATTAGAAGGCGCAACCCACCACGCCCTCCTTTGTGTATTTGCGAGGGTAGAGATTTGGCCTAAGTCAATTTTTCAATTTGGTTTGACGACATTTAGCTTATGACATTCGAATCGCCTAGTCCTTTCATGTGACATACAAATCCAAAGAAATCGGTAACATGGCTTTATATAGAAGCTATCATCTTGAATGAAATAAAGCAAAATTTAGCTTTCTTTATTGTACTCGTCAAGCTCTTTCATTTGATACCCATATTGTATAATTTAGGAAGAAATTAATAATTGATCTTCTTGGGGCAGCCGCCATGTTGAATAAATTGCTAAATATATATTTTAAATATCTAATGTATATATGTAAAATAGAATTTCTTTATAATTTGTACATTTAATATTATTTTTCATAATATCATTACAGTTTAAATGTACGTGTTATACTGTTGGTGCGTGATCCACGTGGTACCATGCAATCCAGACGTCATCGTACCTGGTGTGCTGGTAATCCCGATTGTGCAGATCCGAAATATGTTTGTGAAGACTTGGTAAACGATTACAAGACTGCTAAAGAATTATTACAAAAATATCCAACAAGATTTAGGCAAGTTTAAGATAATAAAGACACAATAAAAATGAAATATTTTTTATTTATACCCTCCGTCTAAGATACCCCCTATACTAAGTTTATCATTCCACTTGCAGCACCCAGAAGGATGCGTCAGAGACCCTACAAAGTATATAAATTCTTAATCAGAATTATAATCTTATTCATGTATGTCCGTGTGTCCGTAAGTCCGTATTGTTGGCATTCTTACGGGGCCTAAATTTTTAGACATTGAGCTAAAATTTTGTAAAAACATTTTTAGTTTTTGCACGCAGATCGCTATTTAAAATGGACAAAATCGGTCAAGAGCCACGCCCACAATCGACAAAAAATATATATATATATGTCACAAAAATTGACCTATTAAGTTGAAATTTGGTATGCATATCCATAATTATCCCATCCATCGATGTGGCAAAAATAGGCACGCCCATAATTTACAAAAAACAGTATTCACCATAAAACTAGACTTGCAAGCTGATACGAAATATATAGACTATTAGAGGGCGTAATCATCTACCTACCACGCCCACAGTTTGTAGGTAGATGTGGAGAGTATTCCAGATTTGACTCAAGACAAATTTAATTTTCTTACTTATTATACCCTTCACCTTAGGGAAGAGGGTATATTCATTTTGATCATCCGTTTACAACACATCGAAGGAAGCGTCGGAGACCCCACAAACCATATATATTCTTAATCAGCATGAAAAGAGAAATCGTTTGAAACATGTCTGTCCGTCTGTCCATGTGTCCGTCTGTTGTTAGCACTCTCACGGTCGCAATTTTAGAGATATCAAATTGGAACTTTGCATACGTATTCTTAGTTCAATTTTGCTGCTCCGTATTGAAATCGGTTAAGAGACACGCCCACAACAAACCAAAACCTCAACATACCTCGAAAAAATTGTATCTTAAAAAAATTATATATCGCAACATACTATGCCTATCAAGTTGAAATTTGGCATAAATATAAGTGGTAACGTTATCCAACACTGTGCCAAAAATGGGCGTGATTGAAAAACGCAAACGCCTATAATTAAAAAAAAACACTATTTGCGCAAGTACATGAAATAGTCACATACATAAATATGGCAACAGGAACTTATTTTTTAGATGATTATAAAAGGTGGAGGGTATTTAAGCTTCGGTCTTAACCGAACTTCTCTATCTTGTTTTTATAAAAAAAATTATTACAGAACTTTACGTTATGAAGATTTATCCCTAAATCCATATGAGATGACGCAAGATATTTTACAATTTTATGGTTTGCCCTTTGATGCCATGGTGCAAGAATTTTTAGATACCCATACCAAGGTCAATATAGGTGGGGTCAGTTCAACATACCGTGATTCTAAATCGGCACCATTTCATTGGAAGCAAGATCTCAAGCCAGATGAGGTAATAGTTAAAGAGATATAAAAAATTTAACTTCTACTAAATATGTTTAATTTTTTATTTTTTATTATTTGCAATCAAGATCAAGCATATACAAAGCCATTGTAATAAAGCTATTGAGTTGTGGGGCTATCGTAAAATTGATAATTTCACCGATTATGCGCGCAGTTTTTATCCCATCACCTTACCGCCACCATTCACGTGAAATTTTCAGTTGATGATAGAATCAACTGTAAACGCATTAATACTGATCGCCCGTGTAAATACTGGTGTATACTCCAAATCCTATTAAACACGTACATGCAAATATACTCATGAACCTAATAATGCCGTTAAAACAATTATAAACTCAAAACTCAAACTTGACACATATTACTCGGTAGTTGTTCTACAAATTATATGTCTACTCTACCTAATCTGCCTCTTTATATAACTATTCCGCTAAAAGAAAAATCCATTTAAGTTGTGATATAAAAAAGAAATTCCGCACATAACAAAAAGTAATCAAAAAGTCTGCATTGCATTCATTTGGCACATTAGTAAATTTATAACGAAATGCCGGGTAGCCTTATTAAAAACGCATTTGCTTTCTAAAATTAGGTCTAAACACTCATCCATGTAAAAAAGCAATAAAACTGCTTCAAATAATTAAAGACATATATTGGAATTGTACGTAAGTGGAAATCATTTTGTAAATTGCCTACAAGCAACCCGTTGTTGTAAACATAATTTTTTATTATTATTATTATTATTATTATTATTATTATTATTATTATTATTATTATTTCGATTAATCGCGGTGTTTCACCGGTATTCATCTGCCCCGGGTACTAAGTACCAAGTTTGTTATTCGTTATGCGGGTTGTAGAAAGAATCGTCTCACTATGTTTGTTGTTGCCAACTGCCTTTTGAATTTGTTCGGTGCAGTCAGCGATTCCCAGCTTATCTAGACTTGCAAGAAATGATTTTGGTATTGCCCCGGTACACGATATGACAATGGGTATTACGTCCACACGATCCATCCGATACAGCTCTTTCATTTCGGTGGCTACTTCTGTATATATTTATTTATTTTGTTGGTAAAAGCTGTAAGGGTGTTCTGTATCAGCGGGACTCTAATATCAATTATATAAATTTCTTTCTTGTGCCAACTGAGTATAGTTATATCGGATTTATTTGCACCTATGTTCGAATTGCCCAAGTATTGATCGCTTTACATTTGTTGCTAGAGTTGAGCTTAGTTTTTAGGATCGTATTTAACTTTTTCTTGAATGTGTTATGCAGTTTCTCTTTGACTTCGCTGTTCAGGATTTGTAATTGTTTTTAATTGTAATATACCAAGATATTTACAGCTGTCGCCGCTGCCTAAATTGTCCATAACTTCCTCCGCATTAATAGTATGAGCATCTTCTTCGCATAATCTGCTGCTTCTGATATGTATAATTTTGCATTTGTTCCAGCCAAATTCCATGCCTATATCTTGACTGAACTTATGGACAATCTTTGTTTGCCGCATATAACTTGATGTCATCTACATACATTAGGTGGTTGATGTATATCCCTCGCCTGCCGCTTTTAATTCTATATCCCAGCTGTTCGCACATTCTATTTAGCTGGGAGCTAAGGATGTTCAACCCCATACAAAAACTCGATCACGGTATGGTTGACTTTGTACATTTTCGGTATTGCAATTAAATATTCATGCGGCACGGAATCAAATGCTTTTTTATAATCTATGTATGCCATACTAAGGTTCCTTTGCTTTTTCGCTGCCTGATCGACTATAACGGCATCTATCGTAAGCTGATCTTTACATCCTCGTTTATATATACGCGGTGAGCCTGCCTAGTTGGGTGCGCAGTTTTTGCACCTTATCTACGAGACGTTTCTCCCATGGGGGCTGTGATTTACGAGGTATACAGCCGTAGTTTACGGTTAGCATTATTTTTACTTCCATTGTTCTCGCTACCGTAATTGCGCCAGCGTAAACTAATAAATTTAAGCGGTGGATGTCACAATTTTCAGAAAGATAGTTTGGTATTATCTTAGTATTTAGGTCTGCAGCAATTTTTTCAACACAATGACGTGGGTGAAGTTTGGGAATCGTGGGTCTCATCTCGAGCTCTACATATTCAAATTCCAATATAACGGTTTCGAAAGTCACCTGCAGCTTGTTTATGTATGTTTGTGATGTGTCAGCTGTCGGAATGTTGTGCGAGACATTGTTAGCTAGTGAAGTTATGGATGGGGCAGATTGTTATTGATCGTGCCGATGTACTGTGTTACTTACGGTTTCTTCATGGGTGTGTTGTTCTGTCGGCGCATTATGTGTTGTCTGGAGATCGTTGAACATGCTGAAGACTGTATTTTTGATGGTAACGCATTCAGTTTCGGTGAGCAGTCTTTTACTTATAATGGCTCTTCTTCTGTCTGCTATGTTTTGCTCCGTCGCATTTGGGTCCTGTAACCAATTCTTATTGTTTCACATTTAGTAGCAACGTAATAAGAGCTTTATTCATTTCTGTTGTCCATTTTATTCGTTGGCTAGGAGGTACTGCTGTTACGGTTGAATGGGTAGTCCCGCTCAAAGCGCTAGCAGCAGTGGAGTTAGCAGTGTTTCTGTCATTATGTTGGTCGGGCTGTTGTGTCCCGCGCCGGTCCCGACCGTAACGGCGCTCGAAAGAGGCTTCATTTTCATTACTCATAACATTTTTAAAGTGGGCCACGTAACCCTTGGTGAGGGCCGACGATCGTGTAGGGTTGGTGTTACAGCCGCCCAATATGGGTCAGACGCTGCTAGGAAGCCGCCCATTGTGGGTACCGTCGCGCCTAGTTACCGCCCCTTCAGGGCACTTCGGATTGGTATAGCCGCTCGTTGCGAGACAGACGCTAACCAGGAAGCTGTCCATTGTGGTCAAACGCGCCTGGGTTTATTGCTGAGTTTTGGTCCGTGGGTGGTATTTTATTTCCCACCTACCCTACATATCTGTAGAGCGTTCTCCTATCCGCCACCTGGATTATTATTATTATTATTATTGTATTATTTAAGTAAAAAAAATGTGAGTTAAGTTAAAGCAAGTTTCTTTATAAATGATTACTGTTAAAAGTTATTGAATTTGTTTTTACTTGTAAGGATTAAAAAAATTCCTTTAATGAGGCAAAATTTGTAATTTATTATCATGTAAGAAGAATAGTATTATTTAAGATTAAGTGTAAAGTTTATTTATATCGTCTAAGCAATTTTTATAATGAACATATCTTCCTCAATTGTTTTCATTTCTGAATAAATTTTTATTGAACAAAACCAGTGGTGATAAAACGCTGTATATGTACTAGATATTGTTTATATTTTTAAATCCTTCCCATTAAACAAGTAAAGTAAATAAATAAGTGCAATTGAAACTACTATTCACAGCGGCCACAATATATAAAATATTGTCGGAACCTTATTCTTCCTTCAGTGATGTAGTCGTTGTTAGACAACAGAACTAACACGTAAGAAAACTAAATTTGGCTTAGGCCAAATCTTAAATACGCTCCACATCTGCAACAACGGGCGTGGCAAATATATATATATATATACTACGCCCTCTCATAATGTATGTATTACGTGTCAGTTTGCAAGTCGGGTTTTACGTTGATTATGATTTTTGTAAATGGTGGGCGTGTTTATTATTCGATACGCCCATTTAAAAAGCGGGTGTAACAGAATTGGCTAATGTCAAATTTCACTTCATTTATTTATTTTATTTTAATCGGTAACACCCTTACAACAAGGCTTTAGCCTTTTAGTTATAGTAAGGATGTGTGTATGTGTACAATTCGATACTTCTAATGCAAGTTGTGTTTATGTGAGTTATATGTATATATCACAGTATAATTGCTGGATGTTGCTAGTTGGTGTGGTAAGCTTTATTTACTCGTTTTATTTGCCTTTATATTATGTAAAATATTTAATATAATGAAACACATTAACCTTTAATATAAATTAGCAATTTTTTTACAAATAGAAAAAGAATTCAATAATAATAAAAAGCCGTGCAAATAAATTTTAAACTGATGAACCCGCAATAAGCAAAGAAACGTTGTTTTATTTATATTTGAAGAGATAGCACAAAGATCCCTACAGGGTGCACATAATATGTTGGTATCGAATAACAAACACACCCACAATTTACAAATAATTATACTCAACGTAAAACTCGACATGTAAGCTGAGATGTAATACGTATTTGTTAGTAATATTTTGAGCACCTTTTATTTTTATATTTTGTTTACTTTAATAACCATATGAACTACTCCCTTTGATAACTTCACGGACATATGAAATAATGGTAATTTCCATGATAACCGTTTATTAAAAAAAGGAATGAAAACTATTTCATTTTTCATGATTTGGACATTTTATCTACACTGAAAACATTCAAGCATCAAGCTTGCTGGCAAATATAACTGAAATTCATATGCAATGAGTTTCTCTATCGGTTCATAAACTCGTTTTACTCCAATTTTTGAGGCATGTTTTTGCATTAACATATTGTCAGTCGTGAGCCATTATAAAAAAAGAGACAACTATATGATTGTCTTTTAAAAATAACTGGATATAGATAAATGTTTTTCATGTGCTTACAGCTGTCGTATGCCTTTAATTTCATCAAGCGTCATCTGTACTTAATATTTTTACATGGATAACGATAACGATAGTTTTGCGACTAAAGAAAACATTAATTACGTTTCATCCATTTCTGTTCTTATTAAATATAAATAATAATAAATATTATTATTGAAATCTAAAGAACAAGTATTTGTTTAATAAATGAAAAAAAGGAAAAAAACCTGTATAAATAATGGAATTATCGAACACCTATTACAGTAAGGACGAATATGTTGAAACTGTAAGTGATTAATGAAAACTACTTTTAATGCCAATTCAATCAATTTTAATTCATGTTCAACTAATGGTAAAGGCTTCGGGCAATAAGGTGAGCCGCCAAACTGTATTGTGTGGATCGCAAAATATTGTTCTTAATGGTAAAGTAATTGTACAAAATGGCTCAATAATACGTGGAGATTTGGCAAATGTACGAACGGGGCGTTATTGTGTGATAAGTAAAAATGCTGTAATACGACCGCCTTATAAGCAATTTAGTAAAGGTATAGCATTTTTCCCGATGCACATTGGCGATCATGTGTTCATCGGAGAAGGGGCAGTAGTGTCGGCAGCTGTTATTGGCTCATTTGCATATATTGGTAAAAATACAATAATTGTAAGTAATCTTGTACTATCCACATAAGTAATGGAAGCCGGTATGAATAATAAAACTAAAAATTTATATTTATAGGGTCGCCGTTGTGTACTCAAGGATTGTTGCATCATTGAAGATGGGGCCATTTTACCACCAGAAACTACGGTGCCTAGTTATATGCGCTACACAGCCAACGGTACAATTGAGGGCGGTCAGGGTAATCCGTATTTTGTGCCAGCCGCTATGCAGGATCATATGATCGATTTTACGAAATCGTTTTATGAACATTTCATACGTAAACCATAAATGCCACGATTTTTGTTAGGAAAAAATTACATTTATTAATTTTTTAAGTTATTTCCTTAGAGCCGGCTAACAGTTGTGAGTTGTTAATTTTCATAACAAACGAAAATAAAAATGTATGCACAAGATTCCACAAATTTGTTGTTTTGTAATATTACACCCGCATTCATTCATTTATGCAGCCCGGCACAGTCTTCGTATACCAGTAAACGGTGGCATCTTTTCTTTTCTTTTTTTATATAAGGCTGACGTGGACCGAGCTTACAGCTCATGTGTCCAGTTAACTGATAAAATTATATTATTTAATTATTCATTTTTCTCTATCAAGATTCCTAAAACAATTATCCCGTTAGATCACATAAAATTATTCAACTTTGTCCCGTTATTTTATATAAAGCGAGTGCGCGCAGCTCTGTTCAGAAGTCAAACACGCGTTGGATTTCATTAGTTTGACTTTCATCTATCTAGCCGCGCTGCTAACCGTTATCTGGTTTTAAAATAAAGCCAATGCGCGACTTTAATTATTTATACACTCATCCTTGGTAATATCGTCCGTGTCCAATTGCGTACTATTCTCAGTAATATTTGAGGTTTTTTTAGAATCATCATCCATTGCCAAGAGATTGTTAATGCTTGATTTTGTGTTCCACTTCATGGATTTGCTCGATGTGGATTTGGGGCCAAAAGCAAAACAACCGCTTTGTTTTGTAACCACTGGTGTCAAATTATCGGAACTTTTCGTTCTAAATGGAAACAATTAATATTTTGTAAAGGATTTATTAGGACGCAGATTATTGTTACTTACACAGCTTTTAGTATCTCCAGTTTTGGTATGTTTTTGGTAAATTGTTTGTTACCTGCTGCCTCCAAGGCAGCCAATTCTTCGGGATGCATTTTCTTTTTGTGCGTACGACAATTGGAGCCGTTGGCAAAAGTACGATCGCAGAAATCGCAAACGTACGGTTTGAGTCCAGTATGCAAGATTAAGTGATTTTTTAGAGCTTTGGCTCTTTTGAAAGCTCGGCCACAATAATCACACTTGTGCTGCATTTCCTCCGAGTGCACCAAGAGATGGCGATTTAAGGTGGTACGTGAATTCAATTGGAAGCCACACTGAGAGCATATGTACTTTCGGCTACTGTGTGTTTCCGAATGTCTCTAAACAAAAAATTTATACTTTAGTTTCATTTTTAAAGTGAGTTGAACCAACTTACCTTAAGGGCATGACGGTTTTTGAACTTTTTCTTACACACTTCACACTCATGTGCTGCATTATTGGTGTGCGTGTCCATGTGTATTTTCAGATTGCCTCTGGTACGTAGACAGGTTCCGCACTCTTCACAAACAAACGCTCTTTCGTTTTGATGTTGAAATTTCACGTGAGCCTCCAGCTGATTATTGTTGGAGAAGCATTTTTCACATTCAGAGCAGGGTATAGCATGAGTTTGGATATGGCTTTTCAAGCGATGAACGCTGCTAACAACTTTGTCACATTTGGGGCAGTCCCAATTTTTGGACGTTTCCTCTATACCGTGTTCAATTTTCATATGGTTGAAATACTGGCGCAACAATTGAAAGGATTCCCCGCAGTGTTTGCAATCGACCTTTTGGTTTATATTTTGCTCCTCATTTTCTGCCAATTTTTTACGTTTACACTTTATCTCCTTGGCTTTGAAACGCTTCCTTTTGTACACTTTGTCTTTGTCTTTAATGGTTGGTTCAGATGCTTCTATATCATCGATTTTACTAAAGGGATCCACTTCATTTTCATCTAAACGTCCGTCATCGTCAAAAGCCTCATCAATGCATTCAGCCTCTACGTCATTTATGAAGATGCTGTGTTCTTTGACATCCACAGATTCGGCGGGCTCTACTTTAATCACGACTGGACTGACGCAATGTTCTAAATTATCTGGCTTGGCTTTCAGCAATTCTAGCTTAGCCAAGGCTTGTGCAACGTTATCACGTGTTTCAAATCTCTCCTCACATATCAACGTATCATAGATTTTTTGTACCTTAGCTACACGCTCAGTAAACTGTATTATCGATTGCGTGAAGGTATAACATTCAACACATATTGCCGTGGGGTACATATCATCTGGTGTAATCTGCAAATTTTTAACTTATTTTTAATAAACTGATGAAGCCGATAAATCTACATTCCACTCACATTTATTTCAAAGTATTTCTCTATAGTCTTACTTGGTATGAAATTCTGATATAAGGATAATTTGCCTGTTTCTAAGGATATTTTTGTGGTATTATCGGTGTCTTGGCTGGCACATAGACGACACCATGACTGCCACTGCATTTTATTATTGTTAGCCATAGCCAAAGCCCTTCGTTCTAAACGTTCTATTCTTAAAGTTGTTGTGGAATAAAAAAAATGTATTGCTTTTATACAGTTCTATATTTATTTAAAGAAATCGATGTCTTTATTATTTGTTATTTGGTATTTTCAAAAAACACAAAATGTTTGATTTGTCTATAAATCATATTTTTATAGTCAGCTGTTAGCAAAATCAGAAATAATTTTTATTATGTTCTGCCAACAAATTGCCAACAAACTCACAATACATTTTTCTAGTTTCTAAAAGAGTCTTTCCATTTTTTCAGTTATTATTGATATGTTTATGTGAAACAAAAATTACAATTTCTGGTTTTTATGAAACCGTGAAATATTAGTTCTAGTTCATTTTTACTATTGAACTGGTTCTCTTACATTTTTCTTAGCTATTTATTATTATAGGGCAATAATAAAAAAAAATTGAAAAAGTAATAATGGCGATATGTTTTTTTTTTTTTTTTATGAGGGATGAGAAATCTTCGTAGATACTGACGTGTCTCGAAGTCAGTAAGCACGATTTAGTGCGCAAAGGGTCCTGACTATGTGGCAAGACCACCTGTGAGCACTACCTACGTACTAAAATCCCACCCCCTCCGCTTCCATCCCCTCCTGCGGAACTGTCGTAGGATATTACTTCGCAGGAGACGATTCGCGATTACGCGCTTATCAGTTGAAAGTGTGCTCTTCTAACCTCCGCAATTCTTTGAGGATCGATGCAACTAGATCGTTGACTGCCTGCCAGTTTCCTGGGTTTGCAGTCATACACTCCAGAGTGTTTTCCACGTTTACCATTGTGAAGAGGTCGTTTCTAAAGCGACTGCAATGGTAGAATACGTGCTTCACTGTCTCTTCGACTGCGCAAGATGGACAAAGAGATGGAGATAGGCCCTGTATACTCCATGACCAGTGAGAAACTGTGTTGTATAAAAGTTTATTTCCCCGAGGTCTCTTTTGATCCAAGTATCGATATTTGGGATCAATTTGTAGGTCCACCTTCCTTTCGATGATGAGTCCCATTTATTCTGCCAGTGGTTAAGGGAGACTTGCCGTTCTTCCATTTTTATAGACTTCGCAGATTGAGAGGAGTTAGCCTTCCTAATAAAAATGCGCTTCATTTCGTCTGCTAGGATGTACCATGGTATGGATCCAGCTATAACGTTTGCTGCGTCTTCATAGATTGTGCGGAAGCCGCAGATTGTTCTTAGGGATCCTTTGTACGGAGCATACTTTTTGCTTGAGCTGTTTGATTTTTAAGCATTGAGCCCAAACAGGGCTTGCATAGAGAAGCCTTGAGGCAACGACGTTTGCGAGCAAGGCCCTCTTTGCAGGCTTGGGTCCGCCTGCATTGAGTAACATCCTAGACAAAGCTGATTGTAACTTTGTGGCTTTGTCACACGCATATAGTATGTGGTTCTTAAAGCTCAGTCTGGAATCTAGCATAACGCCTAAGTATTTAATCGAGTGTTTGGAGGTTATAGTAACGTTGCCCACTTGTACGTGTATTGCCTCCATAACTTTCCGACTCGAGAATAAAACCGCCTCGGTTTTGTGCTCTGCTAATTTAAGGTCCACGGAACTAAGCCAGTTTTGTATGACCTGTATGGCTTCATTTGTAGCCGCTTCGATTCCACTTATGTGTTTATTCACTGTGGTGAGTGCGATATCATCCGCGAACCCTACGATTTTTACTCCTCGAGGTACAGGTACGTTTAGTACATCGTTGTACATTAAGTTTCACATGAGTGGACCGAGAATCGATCCTTGTGGTACTCCTTCCGATACGTTATATGGTTTGGTTCCCTCGTCGGTGTTATATGTATTCTCTCCTCGAAATAGCTCTTAATTAATTTGAATAAGTACTTCGGAGCATTTATTCTTCTAACCGCGTTCAAGATAACAGGCTAGCTTGCTGTGTTAAAGGCGTTTTTGATGTCAAGAGTTACTACCGAGCAATATTCTTTGGCGCCTCTCTTCCATCGTTTTCCTTCGGTAGCTTTTTTCGCTATGTTGGCAACTAATTCCACTGCATCAATTGTAGATCTGCCTTTCCTAAAGCCAAACTGCAGTTCGGACAAGGCTCCCGATTCCTCCACTAACGGTAGGACTCGGTTATATATGATCTTCTCTAGTATCTTTCCTAGAGTGTCCAGCAAGCATATAGGGCGATATGCCTGCACGGTTCCGGGTTCCGGTTTACCTTTTGGTATTAGCACTAGGGTTTGTCGTTTCCAGCATTTTGGAAAGGTACCATCCTCCAGGCACTTCTGGTAGGTTTCGACAGATAAGTCTCTCCTCAATCATAGCCTTCAGAGCTTTATTTGGGATGCCATCGGGCCCTGGTGCTTTAGAATCGGCAATGCTTTTGTCGCTGTTTTGAACTCTTCTTGGGTGATGGGTTCAATTTCTTCTCCAGAAAGATCCACGATTATTTCTGGTCCTGCCGACCTTGCTGGAAACAATGTGTTAATTATACTCCTTAAGGGCACAGGGTCCGTTGGTTGGGGGCTACCTTTGGTGAGTTTTTTGGTAACTACTCTGTAAGCTGTTCCCCAGGGGTTCACGTTGGCCTCAGCGCAGATTTGTTTAAAGCAAGCCTTTTTACTAGCTCTTATTGCCGATTGCAAAGCTTTTCTCAATTCTCTAAATTGGTTAAGGGGGTCTCTGAACAATGGTCTGTTTCTTGACCTCTGCGTTTTTCTTCTAGCCTTTAGGCATTGTGCTCTCAAGGATGATGATTGATTTCGTCACTCCACCAGTAGCACGGGAAATTGCGTGCATTCCTCTTCCTTCTAGGCATGGAGGCGTCGCAGGCGCCTTTAGCTATTGACACTAGTTCTTCGGCCATCTCCTCGGCTGGGCTTAGACTCATTACCGTCGTTCTGATAATTTCTCTCATCATGTCTCATATTTCATTAATGATCACAAACTTGATATTGTTTCATCATTCTCAGACCTTGGTATCGTACTCGACCCTAAGCTTCGTTTTGATTTGCACATCAATTTATGTGTAAGTAAATCTAGAGCTTTGTTAGGTTTTGTTAAGAGATGGGGTAGGAAATTTGATGATCCCTACATATGCAAACAGCTTTATATCTCCCTTATTAGGCCTGTTCTTGAATATGGTTGTGTAGTATGGTCTCCATCTTATCGGGCTTATATTGACAAGATTGAATCTGTGCAAAAGCAGTTTCTTCTTTTTGCTCTTCGAGGTCTTAGATGGTATCCTTCACGGTATTTACCTCCTTACACAGATCGTCTGCAACTTATTAATCTACCTACATTGGAGAAGGGAAGGCTTGTTCTCGGTATTACCTTTATTGTAAACCTTTTGAAAGGTCAGCATAATTTACCTAATTTGCTGTTTGATTTGGGTATTTATGTTCCTTCACGTATTACGAGAAATTACTTCCCTCTCGTTCTGTCCCAACGTAGGTCTAACTATGAACTATTTAATCCTTTGCGCCGTTTATGTAAAAATTATAATGATTACTATGCAATTTTCTGCAATTCTGACTCTTTAACTAGCATTAAAAACGCGTTATAGTTTCGTTCATAATATTAAGTTGCCAAGTTTTTACTTTTTCACGTATGGCATATGCACTTGTGATATTACTCACATTTGAATATGCTACTTCTTTATACATATATTAATGTAATAATTTATTTATACATTTAAACTGTTAATTTGTTTGAATTAATATTAATGTACATAAATTTTTCATATATCTAATAACAATAATAATATTTAATTAAAAATTTCATTATTACAATTGTTGTAATTATAATTATTTGATAGCTTGAATGATCCAAGCTTTATGTATATTTCTATTTTATATTTCAATTGTATTAGATTACCCTTTTATTATTTTTACAATTTCTATATTATCTTTTGTTAAACTTTATTATTATTATTAGTATAATATAGTTTGTAATTTTTATTTTTAACTTTTCACTTATATTATTTCTTGGTGCTGCTGTTGCCCTGCTGTTGTGGTTGTTGTGGCTGCGTTTAAATTGTTATTATTGTTTTTATTTTTACTTATTTTTATTTTTACATTACTTTAGTACATTTTACTAGCTTTTTATTATTTTAATATTTAAGCATTCTTCTGGATTTGCACTTCTGTTTATATTTTTAAATTGTTGTAATCATGTGTTTTTTCTTTTTACCAATTCTTATTTAAATCTATCATTAGTTCTTAAGTTGCTGAAATATATATAATAATTATATTGTAGCACAAAATGAAAGAAATAAAATGTCTCGATCAAATTTTGAGACCTTCCATAGGGGACCTGTCATTTGTTTTTGTTGACTATTACTATTAACTCTTGCTGTATATATGACTGCGTGATGGTCACTGTGAGTGTATTCTTCACTGACCCACCATAATATGTCCCTAGCAAGAGAGCTGTCCACAAAGGTAATGTCGATGATTGAACCCCTCCCTGATTTCCTAAAGGTATCCTTACTTCCCGTATTTGCTACTACAATGTCCAGAGAGGCGAAAGTTTCGAGTAAGCTGCGCCCTCTGGCATTCGTGGATTTACTACCCCAGTTTGTTGCCCACGCGTTAAAGCAGCGCTGCGCTTTCGGTTTGGTCTTTTACCCATGTGCTGTTATCTAAGTGTCTATATGGTTCACTTGTTAGGGCGATATCCACCTTTTTGTCCCTCACTGTTTGTTCTAATAGACTTTGCGCTGCTTCGCAGTGATTTAGATTGTAATGGCGATATGTATTTTGATTAAATTGTCAAATGTGACACAAATGTTAAGAATAAAAATTCAAAAAATAAAAAACTCAAAGGAAATATTTAGCATAAGCCCGTTTGGTTATGTGAACCGTTTAAAAGAACTAGTTCATTACCAAAGCCACAACTCTGCAAACTATTCTAATTAGTAGTTTTCAAAAAACTGTTTATTAACAGTTATCAAAGCATTTTATTGTTAGAATTTGGAACCATGTCAGAACATTTTGGATTATTTTTTTCAAAAAGGTCCGTGTCCATTTCATTGTTATCCTTCTTAAGTCTATTTAATAAGTTACTCGAATTTTCACGTTGCGCTTCTGAATGTTTGATTGTGTTGTAAGGTAGAGATTTATGAGATTTCGATTTCGTGCTAAACGCAAAAGAACCACTTTGTTTTGTAACCACCGGTAACAAATTATCCGACGTTTTTGTTCTAAATATAAAATATATAATTTTTAAATAAATATTGTGAGGAGGAGGAGGAGTCATTACTTACAGGGTTTTTAAAATTTCAAGCTTTGGTATGTTCTTAGTAACTGTTTTAGCACCGGCTGCCTCCCAGGCAGCCAACTCTGTTGGATGCATTTTCTTTTTGTGCGTCCGGCAATTGGAACCATTGGTAAAGGTACGCTCACAGAAATCACAATCGTACAGTTTGAGTCCAGTATGTAAAATTAAATGATTCTTTAACGTTTTAGCTCTTTTGAATGCTCGCCCACAATAATCACACTTGTGCTGCATTTTATCAGAGTGCACCAATAAATGGCGGTTCAGCGTCACACTTGAACTTAATTTCAAGCCACATTGAAGGCAGATAAACTCTTGATTACCATGTGTTTCCATATGTCTCTGCAAAGAAAACGAAACAACGGTAATAAGTAGTTGACCCTGTTTTTAAGGATATGCATTCACCTTTAGTGTCTGACGACTTTTCAGTTTTTTTTCACACACTTCACACTCATATAAAGATTTATCATTATGCGTTTGTATATGTGAGTTTAGATTACTGCTCGAGCGAAAATCAGCGCCACACTCTTCACAGAGGAAAGGTTTTTCGTTTGTATGTTGAAACTTTATATGCGCCATTAATTGATTGTCGGTGGAGAAGCATTTCTCACATTTGGGGCATGGTACAGTATGAGTTTGAAAGTGGCGTTCCAAGTGCAGGCTGCTATAGACTACTTTACTACATTTGGGGCAGTCCCAATTTTTCGATTTCTCCTTTACAGCATGCTCATTTCGCATATGATTGCAATACAAGGCAAATGATGGAAAAGACTCATCGCACTTTCTGCAATTGAGATTTTCTTTCGCGTTGTGATCCTTTCTTTTCTGTTTCACCCTCACTTCTCTTAATTTGCAGCATCTTCTTTTATAAACCCTGACCTTCGATTTTAGTTCACTTGATTTAACATCATCTATTTTAGCGAAAGGATCTTCTTCATTTTCATCGATATGTCTGTTGTCGTTGGCAGCCTCCACAATGCATTCCGTTTCCGCATCATTTATGAAGATCCTGTCTTCTTTACTATCCACAGATTCCCCAGGTTCTCCTTTAACTACAGCAGGGCTAACGTGATGTTCGAAAATATCGGACTTGGCCTTCACTAAATCTAACTTGGGCAAGGCTTGTGCAATGTTATCACTTGTTCCATATCTATTGCCACTTATTAGTGCATCAAAGATTCCTTGTACTTCAGCTACACGTTCAGTAAACTGAATTATCGATTGCGTGAAGGTATAACATTCAACACATATTGCCGTGGGGTACATATCATCTGGTGTAATCTGCAAATTTTTAACTTATTTTTAATAAACTGATGAAGCCGATAAATCTACATTCCACTCACATTTATTTCAAAGTATTTCTCTATAGTTTTACTTGGTATGAAATTCTGATATAAGGATAATTTGCGTCCTGTTTCGAAGGATATTTTTGTGGCATTATCGGTGTCTTGGCTGCCACATAGCCGACACCACGAATGCCAATATATTTCATTAATAGTGTCAGTAGAGGGACTTCTTGTTTTTGCAGATTGCATGCTTTATGTTGTTTAATATGTCAGAATGTTGTTTTCATATAACAGTTTTATAAATATGTTTTTTACTATTTAGCAGATGTCGAGGCAATCAAATATAAAAAACATATTGTACTTGTTGCTAAAAAACGTAGTAGTTTAGTTGAACTAATAACTTGAGAGAGAATAGCTCTCTAATTTGTAACTAAATATTGAAAGAGGAGATTCGAGTTTTGACTGTAAGCGCGTATACACGTTGAAGTGCACAGTTGTTACCTTTATACTTCAATCAACAATCGAATAAAACACATCTGTTATATTATATTTTCATTGATGTTAATTTTTTTAATCAACGAACTGGGTAAGAATCTCTATAGTAAATTTTCTGACAATGACATTTTTTATATTTAAAAAAAACAACTAAAAATAACCACATCTGCTCTATGTACGGCCAATGCCATAGCAGCAGATAGTTCTCTTAATGAAGCTTACGTTGTCTATATTCCGTCTGAGCTGTGCGAAGTCCGGGGAGTGGCACCTAGCCATTCTGACTATTCAGAAGAAGAAATATTCAATGGTGCCTCCCCTAAGAACATAGCCCAATACGGGCCTTTGCCCCCTTCGTGTAGGGTCGCTGAAGCCATGCGCTTCACTAAACATGACAGTAATAACAGCAATCGTATTGATCTTGACACGGCCCGCATCTGCTTTTCAGGGAATATTTTGCCGTCACACATATGTCTGGACGGCGTCAACTATCCTGTCAAGCCTTACCTCGAGCCTGTCGTACAGTGCCGCAAATGTTGGCGCTACGGCCACTCCAGCCACGTCTGTTCAAGACAAAAAGCAATTTGTCCGCTGTGCGGCACCCCCCACGACCTCTCAATTGAGTGCACCCTAAACAAAAAGTGCGTCCATTGCAAAGAGGATCACGCAGCCAACTCCAAGCTCTGTCCGGCCTACAAAAAAATCTTTAAATTAAAAAAAGACTCCGCCGAACGCATTAAACCCTCACCTTTCAATTTCTATCACGGCTCTTACGCGCACCCAAACGCAAACTTTAGACTCACCACCCAAGACTTTCCCAGTCTTCCTTCTACCCCCGCCACCGCACTCACCCCCAAACGCCTTCATTCCGATGATGGTGTTGCAGTCTCTATTCCCAAGCCATTAACCTCCAAGCCAAAAATTCCCCCTGCTGAGGTTTCCCCCGCAGGTTCCGAAGAGAAGATTATTTCTCTCTCTAGCATTGAAACGGTCATAAATAATTTAGAAAATAATTTGGACTTTCAAAGTCTGCAGTCCATCAAACCTTTTGCCACTCTACTTATCCAGTCACTCGAGCAGAATTATATAATGTGACCCCCGTTGCCAAATAACATATGTACCACCCACAATGAAAATAATACAACTAAATTTCACTAGTATCCAAAACAAAATAAAACAACTCAAACAATTTCTTTACGTCAATGACATCTCAGTGGCATGCCTTTCCGAAACCTTTCTTAAACCTAATGACTCTTTTACAGTCAAGAATTACCGTATTGTTAGATCCGACCGTGTTTCAAACACCTCACACGGCGGCGTTGTTGCGATTCTCATCTCCAACAAGTTAACAAACAAATGCACACCTTTCACCATTAACAATCGCCCAATTGAAGTCTGTTCGTGCACCATTAGCACCTCATCGAGATTACTTTTGATACTGAGTGTCTACGTTCCGCCCAATTCCAATCTTTCCGTCCGAGCTTTTAACGACTTCTTTTCCTTCAGCCCTGGTATATAAGCGATCGTCTGTGGGGACTTCAATGCGCACAATGAATGCTGGGGGAGCCGATCCTCCAATGCTAGAGGGAGAAATATTTTAAACATCATTGAAGATAAAGATCTGATTCTTCTGAACACTGGCGAGCCTACGCACTTCGGTCTCTCGGTTCTCTAGCCGTCTGGCGTACCATTAACGAAACTCTAGGTAGCTCCCATTGCATAATTGAAACCTATTTACATCTTCGCCACGTTTCTCATTTCACCACCCGTACTTGTGTTTCTAAAGACATGGACCCTCCTTTACTCAATAACACCGTCCGCACAGTCTCAGATACAATAAAACGCAACAACTCTGAATGTTTTTTCGATGATTTTTCAAAATAAATTCAAAAAATCCCATCCTCCAAACCCCTGGTGGAATAGTGCATGCAGCCTTGTCAGTGCCAAACTTAGGCTTGCAATTGCCAAAAGCAAAAGGTCGCCCACTAGAAATAATTTCTTTGCATTAGCCGCTATTAAGAGGGAATATATTCTCACACTCAGGCATGAAAAGCGCAAAGGCTGCAAAAAATTCTGCACTAATATTAACAGCGATATATCGGCTTCGGATCTTTGGCGCACAGTCAGAATGTTCAGACGAATAAGATCTTCTTATAGTCCCATTCCTGAACAACTTTTCGACGAATTTTGTGACAATCTGGCCGGCCCGCATGGCCCCACGATGCCTTTTCTCGCATCAAACAGTGCTTGTGGCAGCCCTCCTTTAAGAGAAATTTCTCTATACGAGCTTAACAAAGCAATTGGTTTTTCCAAAGACACATCTCCAGGCTTAGACGGTATTCGCAATGGCCATCTAAAAAGGCTTGACGTTGACAACAAACTCACTCTCCTCGATGAATACAACAACACTCTCAGGTCTTGTCGCATCCTATCAAGTTGGTACAATTTTCAAGTTATTGCTCTCAAAAAAAGAACTGTTCACCTTCAAATCTTAACTCTTACAGAAGCATCGCTCTGGTCTCTACCCTACGCAAACTGTTTGAAAGAATCTTATGCTCTCGTTTAGAGTGGTTTTTGGAATCTCATGGCGCCCTATACGTCCTTCAATCCGGCTTTAGGCTATCCAGGTCAGCTCATGATAACATCATCACCCTATGGTCCGCAGCCAACCTTGCCTTTGCCAAGGGCCATGTTCTCATGGCCTGTTTTTTGGACATTTCAGCGGCCTTTGACTCGGTGAATATCTGCACTTTAAGGTCGGTGTTACTGTCTCTCGGAATCCCCACGCACTTTTGCAACCTGATACATAATCTTTTTCTATACAAAAACATTACTATCAACAATAACGACAGGACAGCCCACAGAAGGTCTTATACGGGTGTCCCACAAGGTTCCGTTTTAAGCCCTCTATGTTTCAATATATACATCAACCATATCTTTAACTCTCTTCCTGGGGGCGTCTCAATTCTGGGATGTGCCGACGACCTCGTTATTTTCACTTCTCACGACGATCCCGACATATGTAGACGAACCCTGCAAATTGCATTGGACACGAACTCACGATTCACTTATCCCTCTCCGTCCGGAAAACCAAATGCATGATATTTTCCAATAAAATATACAATACTGTAGCACCACTCCGCGTTAATGATTCCGACTTACCTTACCTTAGACCTTACTTAGACTCTTTCAACTTCTTAGGCTTCCTGTTTCACATCAAACTCTCTCCCGTTCCTCACATCAATGCAATCAGCAGTGCTTTGGCTTGATGAACGTCCTAAAATGAATTTGCGGCATATCCTGGGGATCTGACCCTCGCTGTATCATTAATCTGTACACGGGCCTTGTGAGACCGAAAATTGAATACGCCTGCGCACTCCTATTGGATGCTCCTCAGAGCTCCTTTCTAAAGCTCTGTAGGATTCAATGGAGATGTCTCCGTACCGCTTTGGGCGCTATGATCTCCACCCACACCCTCAATTTAGAGCAAATGGCTAACGTTATGCCTCTAGCCGAGAGATTCCGACTGAATGCCAATTCCGTCATCAATAAGATCTTATCGATGGAAAAACACCCTGCTCTGCCGTATATCCGGGATCTCGTGGCACTCAATTCCTCCCACACATTCCTCAACATCTATACTGAAAAATCCAATCTAGACCTGCTGAAATTTCACAAACATCTCCTTTTCCAAATTCCGTTTGGTGCCCACATCGTCCAACCCGTAATTAAGTTTCTGCCAGTCGACAAATCCAAAGTGTCCCCGTCCGTGGTCCAACATCAATACCTAAATCTAGTGCACACCAAATGGAAAAACTTTTCACTAATATTCACCGACGGATCTAAATACGATATTGTAGGCAGTGCGTTATGGTTCCCAGACATTGGTATCGAAGCATACTTCTTAAACCACCCCGACAGCTCCACTTTACGGCCGAGGGTTTAGCTATCCTCGAAGCCATACGTCTAGCCTCTCTACACACCAGCAGAAAATATCTTATAGTCTCCGACAGCAAATCTATCCTACTAGCTCTTCAATCGTTTCCTACCAGCAGAACGCATCTATACGTGCTAGAGATCAGATCTCAGCTGCACAACCTAAGATCCAAGGGGCTCATCTGTCACTTCCTCTGGGTACCCAGCTACATGGGCATTCAGGAAAACACTATCGCTGACGAGGCTGCGTCCTTCAGACCGATCCACACAGATGTTAAGCCATGGCTCTACCATTGGACCGTGACGTCATTTGCCTTATTAACAGGCTAATGTTCAATCACACCAGATACAACGACCACTTACACAAGATCAATTTGGCAAGCGACCCTTTCTGCACATGTGGCGCCGTACAATCCCAAGATCACCTCTCACTGCCTTCGTCTGCCCTAACGTCAGCGCCGTTGAACGCCACGCCATGCTTCGCAAACTGTCTCAAAGCAACATCAGCACCTTCATTCTTTCCTATATTCTCCGTTCTGGCAACCTGGCAGCCTATACTGCAATTTCCTCGTTTTCCAAGGCGTGTAATATTAACGTTTAATACAGTCAAACCTCGAATCTATTGTTGTGTTTGCCTTGTGCCGTACTTGTTCTGTCTTTTCGTATATTCGATATATGCGCTCAATTTGTATATTCAAAATGTGTATCCATATTGTATGTTCGTTTTCATGTTTGAACTATGTATCAAATTGTATCTAAAAGATGTAAAAAAAAGAGAAAAAAATATCTGTATTATATACACATCGCTATATTGTTGCATTCTATGCGTTCATTTTAGATATTCAAAATGTATACTCATCTTGTATGTTTGTTTTCATGTTCGATTTATGTACCAAATTGTATTTAAAAGATGTAAAAAAAAAAGATCTATATTATGTACACATCGCTACATTGTCGCATATACTCACCGCTTTTCATATTTTCACGGGCGCAACCGCCCAATTATATGTATTTAAGCAAGCTGGAACACACGCCTTGGAATACAAGTTAAAGGAATTCAGACACTAAAGGAAAGAGGCGATTATCTTAAGCACCAAAAATAATCCCGCACTCTGCTAAGGCTCTAAAAAAGGACCCCGTGTTCTACCTGCGCCTTTACCACTTTGACGCGGCGAATTTACCTGTTGTTAGTTCGCTGAGCCTCATTTAAGAAGAAGAAGATATTGAAAGAGTTGCTAGAGCATATTATTACAGGTATGTATAGATGAGCCCTCGAAATACAGGATTGGTTGTATAATTTCGCCATTTATAACGTTTTATTTTTATTTATTTAAGCTAAATACAAAAAATTGGAAATTGACTCAATTAAATTTAGCTTAAATTTATAAAACAAACTCCACTGAATAGTTTGAACAATACTTTTCAAAATATGCATTTGGTTATAAATGTAATTAAATTAAATTGTACAAACTGTAAAAACCATTCGGGAAATATTTCCGAGATAAACCGTGTATATTAATTTGTTGTTCGCGGGCGAATCTACGCTCGTTTAAAATAATACAATTAATTTTGAAAATGGCAAAAATCATTAGGTCAAGCAATACAGTCACGTCTACAATATTGTTTATCTATATTAAATATGTTGGATTATATATTTATTACATAAGATTTTTTTTTAATCTATCCACTTTATTATTTTACTAGCTCCTTTTCAGTGGCATCATTTTCGTTTTGATGATTATTCATTCCTCTACAAATAGTGCCTTGCTTGTAGGGTATGGGATTCACACTTCCGGCCGACTTTGTTCTAAAATTGAAAACAATCATTCTAACAAATTATGGTAAAATTTCTCAGCATATTATAAACACACAATGTTTTTAACGTTTCCATATTCGGCAATTGTTGTACAATATTTTTGGTGCGGCCGGCTGCCTCCAAGGCCGCCCATTCTTCCGGATGAACTTTCTGTTTATGTAAACGACAATTGGCACCGTTCGTAAAAGCACGATCGCAAAAATCACATGTGTACGGTTTGAGGCCAGTGTGCGATATCAAATGGTATTTAAGGGTTTTCTTTTGTCGAAAGGATCGACCGCACGAATCACATTTATATTTCATTACATCATTGTGTACTAGCATGTGACCTCTTAGTGTGATGCGGGTATTCAACTGAAGTCCACATATATTGCAGATGTGTTTCTGGGAATCGTGCGTTTCCATGTGTATCTTTTTGGAAGAAAAAAAAAAAAAACAAGACAGAAAAGTTCGGTTAAGACCGAAGCTTAAATACCCTCCACCTTTTATAACCCTCTAAAAAATAAGTTCCTGTTGCAGTAAATTGTTGCGTATATATTATTATTCAGGTCATTTTTAAACAACAAATAGTGTTTTATTTTTTAATTATAGTCGTTTGCATTATTCAATCACGCCCATTTTTGACAGTGTTGAAAACGGTACCACTATAATATAATTTTTTAAAGATACAATTTTATCGAGGTATGTTGAGATTTTTGTTTATTGTTGGCGTGTCTCTTAACCGATTGTGCCCAATTTCAATACGGAATAGCGAAATTGAACTAAGAATACGTATGCAAAGTTTCAATTTGATATCTCAAAAATTACGACTGTGAGAGTGCCAACAACAGACGGACACACGGACGGACATGTCTCAAACAATATCTCTTTTCATGCTGATTAAGAATATATATTGTTTGTGGGGTCTCCGAGGCTTCCTTCGATGTGTTGTAAACGGATGATCAAAATGAATATACCCTCTTCTCTAAGGTGGAGGGTATAAAAAAAAAACAGCAACAAACAATTCATAACAAGTACATCAATACATTATATATTTACCTTTAAACGTCGAGCATATTTGAATCTCTTCTTGCAGATTTCACATTCCAGAGGAGCGACATCTGTGTGCGTCAGCATGTGAAACTTGAGATTAGAACTGGTACTTAAACTGAGACCACATTCTTCGCACATATACAATTTTGAGCTGTGTTTAATTTTGATGTGAGCATTTAACCGACCATTGGTCGGAAACTGCATCCCACATTCCGTACAGGGTAACATTTTCGCTTCTCGGGATGCATGCGTTCTAAGATGTTGCTGCAAACGGTGCACGGAACTTAACACCTTCTT
This sequence comes from Ornithomya chloropus, assembly GCA_963971445.1. NCBI lineage: Eukaryota > Metazoa > Arthropoda > Insecta > Diptera > Hippoboscidae > Ornithomya > Ornithomya chloropus. The sequence continues at coordinate 53,800,907 of OZ020530.1, forward strand.
ACACAAGGGACACTTCCATTCTTTTGCCGTTTCGTCATGGTTATGCGCACACTTCAAATGTTCGCAATAAAATTGAAAGGATTCATACTGTTCACCACATTCGGTGCACGGTATACTTAACATTAAATCACATGATTTATTTTGTGAAGATTTATTTTTCTTGCACTTTTTATACATTTTGTGGTTCTTGGTCATCAATGAGACTTCTCTCTTTTTCGAGTGTGTTTGCAATGACTTTTTCAAACGTTGTATGGTACTCTCCCCCTCATTAAATATAATCTCATCTTCATTGTAATCCTTGTCTATGCCCACATCACTGAAAGGATCATCTTCTTCTTCGTCGGGGCTGTCGGCATCTTTGCCATCTCCTAACACAGCTTCCTCATGTAATTCATTTGCCGTTACTTTACGATTGACCCGTCGGTCACCTGAACTGGCATCAGTTATTTCCTCTTTAACATCTACATCACATAACGGATTATCTATTATTTGACTATTCTTTATTTTTACACTTTCTTCAATATCCTTGAGTTTGTTCATTTCCGCTAAAGCCGGTTGGGATAGTACTTGTTTATTACTGACATCCAATCGTAAGAGAGATCGTAAATCACAGGATTCGGTGCTGCTGCAGTCGTGCATTAGGTCATAAAACATTTTTTGAACTTTCAATATGCGTTCGCCAAAGTTAGCCACTGCAATAATTAAATTAAAACATGTCGTACATAAGATTTTGGGAAGAGGATCTTGCGCTGTTATCTATGGAATACAGAGTATATACTATGCTTGAATTTCCTTCCTTTCAACACCAGCCAAATCATTGAATTACTTACTTTGACTGCAAAATACCGTTCAATCGCTTTACTCAGTTGTAATTCTCGGTTGTTTCTTAAGATTATTGGCTCCTTATTATGGTAAATAACATCAATGCAATTTTGCGATGTTTTATTAGCACACAGGCGACACCACAAAAGCCATTCTTTTGATGTAACGCCGCCACCCTTGGCTAAAGCTGTTGATCTTTTCATTTCTTTGACATTCATTACATTAAATTATAATTATGTAAAAATATTTATGGAGTTGTGAAATAATTTTGTATATATTTGCGACGACTGTGTCTATATTTTGTTAAAAATGGGGGTGGCTGTTAATGTTAAATAGTGCATAACAACAATCTAGAATAATAAGTAAACCGTAACGCTTGGTAAGAAACACTTCATCACTTAGTTTCGTTCATGCGTAAATTTTAAGGGGTAACATGCAGGAGATAAATTGAAATTTGAAAATTATTAGAAACCAATCATATCTGCAGTATGCACTCTTTATAAATGGGGGACATTTTGATTTTTTAACGGGTATTACAACTTAATTGTAATTATAAGGGATAATATATAATGAAAATTAATTTCGTTTCGTTTCGTTTTTAACGGGTCAGTTCGTTATGCGCATTCTGCCTTAGCAAATACACGCTGATTGTTGTAATCTGTCATTTTGTGACTTTTAGAAATACAACGTCGTCGACGCAACGTAAAAAGTTTTTCATTTTCTTTTGTTCAACATATTTTAGGTTTTTCATTTAAAAAAATTTCATTTAACTTAATTTATTTTTTAACTACTAATAAGACACTGGTTTGTGAAAATAAAATGTCTACATAAAATGCAAACACAATTGTCAAACAAAGAAAGGCCAAAGAGTGTGTTGAATAGTTGGTGTAATTCTCTTCTGCGTAAACTCTTGGTGATCGGTGAAATGTTTTAAAAACATTAAATTGCAGTTTTACTAAAGGTTACGTACGTAAAAGAAATAAAATAAAAAAATATCTAAATCAAAAATGCCGTTGAAATTTTTAAAAAAGTGCCGTCAGTATAATGTTACATCTAAAAATTTATTTGTTATATCGGTGCATCACTTATTGGGTAAGCATATATCATTTCAATATGTGTGTGTGTCGAACTTTTTATATAAATTCCTTAATCCACACCATACATCTTAAGGTTTTTTATATACGTCTGTGTATGGGGGAGTATAGGAATTTGTCTCGCTTAGCCAGTTATTTTTTTGTTTTTTCATTTTCTTCCTTTTTTTTTGTTTTTATATTTGATATATTTTTCCTCCCACTATATGTTTTGCTATTTATTCCTTATATGTGTGTTGGGCCGTTGTTTTTGAGTATCTCTGTATGAAAAGTGCAAGTGCGTGACGTTGTGCATTCCTTATATGTTGTTGTTGTTGTTGTTGCTGTTGTTGCTATTGGCGGTTTACGTATAAGTATATATGAATGAGTAATATAAAAATCTCTGAACTGAGTGGAATGCGTCCTTGTTGTTGTTGTTTATTTGAACGTAAACGTATAAGAAAAAGACGAACAAGCATTTCTATCAATAACAATGCGCAAACGTTCCTTACTAGCTTATCATAGTATATATAGATAATCGTACCGCAGTTTTATATGTATATAGAAATATGAACTCGTTGTTGTTGTTGTCATTCGTTTTATTCAATAATGCATTATTTTCGAAAATCGATTAAAAAGTCATCAATACACGGTGGATATGATCTGTGTTATATAAATTCGTGTTGCACGAATCAAATACACAGACCAACCAATCATGCATACGGGGGTTAGGTTTTGTTTGGTATCACACTAATCATTCTTAATGTCATGTCATATAGTACTCTTGCGCTCTATTTCCACAATGTACGGTCGTTGCATAATTAGTAGCAACGTTCGAAATTTGATTTGTGGAAAATTAACTACACAAAAGCAATACAACATAATATGCATACAACATATTCATACTAAGTATATTTAAGAGTATAGTTATAGAAAAGCCAGTCAAATGATTTCCGTAAATGTTCCACCACATGTGGGAAAATGCATAAATGCCACAAAAATTGTACTATTAAGTTGAAATTTGGTATATGTATTTATAATTACCTTATACCTCATATCCAAATGTCAAAGATGGGCGTGGTCGGTTAACAGATCCGCCGACAGTCGACAAAAATCTATATATCTGCCACAAAAGTTGACCTATGAACTTGAAATTTAATACACATATTTATGGTTATATCATTCGTCGATGTGCTAAAAATGGGCGTGGTCGGATAATAGACACGCCCAAAATTTACAAAAAACCATATTCCATGTAAAACTCGACTTGCAAGCTGATGCGTAATAAACACACTATTAGAGGGCGTAACAAATCACTCCCTCCGTTTGTAAATAGATGTAGAGGGTATTTAAGATTTAGTTTTCTTAGAGATTGTTTTATTCCCACCGTTCGCCAATTGCAACATTGGGCTTCAAACCATTTGGACTGATCAGGCTTTCATTACCCCGTCATTTACCAACACATTCCATTCTACGACAATTCAATTTATAATTTTTGGTAATTGTGTAATTTTTTATATGAAAATTTTAATCCAGATACGACCACTACGGTAGACTGTACAATATCGTCTGAGAGTAAGGGGCAAGAATGCCTGGACAATGTATGTCAGCGGCTACTTATACAACAACCAGAATTTTTCGGTTTACGTTATATGGTTAAAGGTAAAGAGGATGAAATGAAATGGATAGATTTGGAGCGTTCATTGAGCCGCCAGTTGGAAAAGTATGCCGCAGGTACGAAAATATTTCTACGAGTGCGGCATTACGTTACAACCGGCGTAAGGCATTTAAGTGATGAGGTGACACGTTATTATTATTTTTTGCAATTGAAAAGTGATATTTATGAGGGAAAGATCGCTTGCGACATACGCACCGCAATATTATTGGCACTGTATTGTCGTCAAGCGGAGTACGACAGCTATCAGAGTGACAAGCAAAGCAAAGATTATCTGAAGAAATCATTGGTGTTGCCAAAAAATTTGCAAGGTAAGCTTTCTTCGTGCGATTGCATTTTTTCCCAGTTGGTATGCTGGTGCTTATCTCTGGTGTTGTTTCAGGTTTGGCTAATGATGACAACTTGTTGGATAGCTTGATATTGGAGGTGTTGCAACAGCACGGCGGCATACAACATTTGACCACAACGCAGGCTGAAGAAATGTATATACAGTGCTGCCAACAGTTGGAAGGTTATGGCGAAGAGCGCTTTCAAGCCAAAGATAATTTGGGCAACGATTTGATATTGGGGTTGGCCATTAATGGTATGGTGGTGACGGCTGAGAATGGCCGACAATATTTCCCGTGGAAAGACTTCCATACGGTGACCATAGATAAACGCACCATACGAATAGAACAGCATAAAACGGACGGAACATTGTTTGTAGGATCGTTCATTTTCTCTGAGGCAGACACGGCCCGCTATTTCTGGAAGTTGTGCATAACGCAGCACAAGTTTTTTAAACGGTACATAGATGAAGATTCGCCCAGTATTGGGGAGGCGGACAGTCATAATGGCATAACCATAGATGGCGGTATCGGTAGTGCTGGGATGGATAATATAAACGCGTCGCCATTTAGCGATTATGATATGGGTGATTCACGTGAAGACTTATTACTGGAACAACGTGCCATTTATACACCGGGTTCCTCGTCAACAACAGTGTCCATAGGTAATCCATACCATGCAACAACAAAAAATCAACATCCTTCCAATATGCAAATAAATCCTCATGGTACGACTTTAATGTCTTCCAATATATCGTTGGCCACCAGCCATCAGTCAGGTGGTGGCGTTGCACGTAATATAACTGATAGCAATAGCACGGTAAATGGTAGCGTTCTACATATAGGCCAAGCGGGCCGTAATGGAGGTGGCGCAAGCACTGCACAAAATTGGTTAAATAAGGTAAGTGGGTACTGGTTGGTTTTTGAAAACTTTACATCGATCTCTGAATTTATGGGTGACCTTCGAACAGCTTTTAAGTAATTTCCTAGCTCGTTACATTCTTCTTTCACCCTTCCGGCAAAACTCACTCAACACTTCTTCATAAGCTTAGAAATAAATCTTAATCCATAACATATACTTGTGGTAGGAAAATTCTATTAAAGTAAAAATTTGCTTTAATTCTGACATTTATTAATATTTTGTATAATTTTCGTTACTCTGGTGCAAAGCTATTACCGGTCAGGGGGAGGTACACATCAGATTTTTGGTTAAAATGAAATGTGTGGGAAAATTTCGGGCAAAACGATATCGTTTCCGTATACGTCTCTCTTCTTCTTCTTCTTCTTCTACATCATAAACGTCTTACGCAAGACTTCACCTGAGTACCCTTTCTTAGTGTCCATATGATAATTGCAGGGTGCTTTAAGCAAAAAACGAAGACTTGCATTTTTTGCTTTTCCCTTCTGCAGGATTACTCTCGAGAGTATGTGTCCGCTCAGCATTTATCCAACAGCATTTTAGATACGCGGTTGCAAAGTAGCTCTTGCCAGGATTTGAGCAATAACAATCCCCTGAGTGGTTCCAGTTTCTTGAGTCACAGCAACAACAAAAATCAGGTGATAAATACGGATGTTCATGAGCGGGAACGTTTAAAGGCTATGCTGCCAACGTATCGGCCGGCACCCGATTATGAGACAGCAGTACAGTTAAAATACCGCAGCCCCAACAATGAGTTGCATAGTTTGAGTCCACTACAATATCAGGCGGCTGCGTTGGCCGCACATAATAATGCTGCAGCAGCATATTATGCTGGCTCCCAGCCAGATGTACATCAGGCGGCTGGTGTTTATGGGGAGGGATTGCTTTTGGGGCATTTTCCAACACAACGTTATCCGGATGTGGCACAACCGGCTGCAGCTCTGCATGCCCATCACCACTTAAATGCGGCGGCAGCCGTTGCTGCGGCTGCCTCGGCCGTCAATTTCTCACCGACCAATAATATTTATGTAGACTTGTCCCAACACATGCACATGATACGCTCTAAGCCACGCCTGAATTCTTCCTCTACTCCAGACTTGGCCATGGCTTCACACCGTCCTCTGTTGGGTTATCGAGCCTACGTTTCCGGATCTTCCCCAGATTTGGTATCCAACCGAAATATACTAAGTTCTCAATATTCGTATGTGAGTGGTGGAAATCCGGTGGCGGGAAATGGCGGCGGCAATATGACTACCTCCTCTGGGGCCACCATGTTGCATCAGTACCCGTACGTGGGTCATTCACAGACCTATTTGCCTCCACACGGTACATTTGAAAATTTGAATATTATAGAAGAACAGCCCTCCATAATGTCGCAACTGAGACAAGCGGCTGCAGCAGCAGCAGCGGCCACTACTGTCCGGCAAAACTGTGAAACACCAAATTCACCGCTTTTAGCAGCTCCGGGGTATAGGGGTGGCGCGGCAACAACAACAACAACAACAACGCAAACCAATATACAACCAGCTGCCCTTCAACGCAATGCCATAAACGGCTCAATAGAGCCCATCTACGAAAATGTGCCACTTCCTCAATATAATAATAGCAACAACAAGACCAACATCAGTAACAATGCTTTATCGCAACGAAATGTCGAAGAAAGATTGTCAGGCTCCTCGGGTCATAATATTGAGGCTATAATGCGAAACCGCACTTCTTCCATACAATCCGCCCCCGGTGGCATGAACGGTCAAAATAGAAGACCTCAAAATGCGTTACCGCCTTCAACACAAATACCATTAGAACAGCCAACCACAACAGATGTCACCGATGAAGTTTCCATGAATATTAAAAAGTTTACTCAAACAAATATGCAAAGCGAACGACCAGCAAGTACGGAAATGGAATTAAAAGAACCAATACCAGCACAAAGAACCATAAGAGCAGCTTCGGCAGCCCCAGCTATAAGTGGGGGAGGAGAGAAGCAACCGATTAAAATGACTCCTCCGCCGCGTCAACATAAAACCGTCACTAAAAGCCTCACTTCCAACGAAATAGTGAACATTACACAATCCACGGCGACAGCTGTGAATGCATCAATGCACAGTGTTTCAACTCCCAATTCCAAGTACGCGGATAATTCATTGGTTCAACACTTTTCAGCCATAAATCTATCTGGCCATACCACCATCACCACTAGCACAGCTTCTGCTTACAACAACAATAGCGCTTTGGAGACTAGCGCCTCCAATAACAGTACGGCAAGTTCTTCGACGTCGAAAAGCGAGAAGCAGCGCAAGAAACGTTGGCATTTCCTGGGACGCAGTAAAACACCGGATAAACAAAAATCGGCTACTTTAGGTCGCGAAAAGGCGAACAACACCAACGTCAAATTACAGAAATTTAAACTCGCTCAAGATGATATGAATTTGCATCATAGATGGTCGACGGGCGTACCTAAATTGCAACCTATTTCGGGGCAATACACTAAAGAAAAATTGGTATGTGACGGTCACTCCCTAAGAATCTTCCCCTTCCTCTTATTTCAACCAATTTTTTGTTTGTTTGTTTTTGTTTTAGAGTCAAATCCTAACCGATAAACTAAACGATCCACAACTTTTTATGGAATTTGAAGCCATTCCCAAGAGACGGGAATTGGCCCGCTACGATTGTGCATTAATGCCGGACAATTCTCACAAAAATTCAGATCCAAATTTTATGCCATACGATGATAATCGAGTAAGATTAACGCCCACTATGGAGAATCGCCATGGTTATGTTAATGCTTCGCATATATCGGTAAAAAAACAAAAGAATTAAAAAAATTATAAAAAATATTATTTAACAGTAAAACTATTAAATAATTTGTAGGCTACTGTAGGTACTAAACAGCGCTTCTATATAGTCGCTCAATCTCCACGTGACGAATTGACGACACGCATTTTCTGGCAATGCGTTTGGGAAGCGGATGTTTATCTGATTGTTCAACTGTCCGAAGTTCTAAATTATATACCACCCACCACCCATAAGCGTGTAGAGTTTGGCCAGGTAAGTGTTGCGCAAAATGAAATTCCCTTAAAGGTCAATTTTCATATATTTTACTCTTCTTTATGCTTGTCATGTAGTTCCAAGTATATCAGGAATTTTCACAAACTACCGATCGTTGTATAACCAGTAAATTGCGTCTTTATCATATACAATCGCGCCGTTATCGTTCCGTTTGGCATCTCAACTATATTGATTGGGGAGAGCAGAACTGTCCACGTGACATTAATCATTTCCTCGACTTTTTGGAGGAATTGAATTCGGTTCGTATGGCATCAATAAATGAAGTGCCGCCTGGTCATAATACAAATCCACCAGTACTGTTGCATTGTTTGGAGGGTGGTGGTCGTTCTGGGGTTACCCTAACTGCCGACTTACTGCTCTATACTTTGGATCATAATGAGGTATGTTCGCTTTTGTTGTTGTAATATTTTATTGATAACGAAAATTTTTTTTTTAGGATTTAGATATACCCCGGGTTATAGGGCAATTGCGCCATCAAAGGGATAGTATTATACCATGCTTGGCTCAATATAAATTCATTTATAGTATTTTAGTTAGTTACCTTAAACGAACAAGATTAATTTAAAAGCGAAAAGAAAGAGCTTCACAGAGGTTTATTTTACTCACAAGTTTAACAAAACGATTATATTGTTAATCAGAAAAAAAGCCATACAAAATTGCTTTTTGTAGGTTATGCCTGATAGCGGCGAACAATAAATATTGGATGCTACTTTTTCCGAGGTTTTATAATTGTTGTAAAAAGAGAAAAAGTTGTAGTATTCTTTCGTTAAGTTTAAATTGTAAATAATATATAATTTTTGTATTTGTGATTTTCCTTTTTTTTCAACATTATTTATAAGGAACTATGTATAATCGTTTAAGCATCAATGATTCTAAAATATATATACGTGCCTGGTACGAAACTAAGATAAGAATTATTTTAAGTACTTCATGCTAAAAACGGTGATGTGTCTAATTAAGAGCGCGCTCGGCAATTATAATAAATAACTGGAATATTTTTAAATCAAATATTTCTGGAAACCTTTCTCACCTAACAAAATACCATATGCCATGTAAAAAAGCTACATTAGTTCTGGGATACTCACCATCATCAATGATTTATAAATGAATGAATTACGTTGTAAATAATTCAATATTTCAATTTGTTATGAAATTCATAAATAAGTTTACAAATTCAAACGTGACAGTAATGTGGAGAAAAATGCATTTCCCTCCTTTTTATATATATGTTCCGAATAGTTGGTGCAATTTCCTTCGTTTATGTATCCTGTAAAATTTTAGAAAATAAGACAAATTTTCATTTTCATTATACCCACCACATAAGAGGAGGGGGTATACTAAATTCGTTTTTCCGTTTGCAGCATCTAGAAGGAGGCGTCAAAGACCCTACAAAGTATACATATTCTGGAGCACCATTAAAAAGTTGGTCGATTTAGATATTTTTAAAAATATGATAAAAATGTTTTTCAATGTATGCATCTTCCATTGATTACGAGTGATAAGAAATATTTCGTAGAGAATTTCTCTTTTCCAGCTTCAGTTGTTAACACTTTTGCCTAATTTCACCAACAAATTTTCTGTCAATATTTAATTGCAGTGACCAGAACGAGGATGTTTCTATGCGATCCTTTAGAGGTGGCGGCCTACCAGTTGTGATACGCAGAGTTACAGTAACGAGTGATTGAAATGAAGAAGACTACAAACGGGCAATTTTTTTTTTTTTTTTTGGTAAATATTTATTAATCATTAAATATGTTTCGAAAATAGTTTTTTTGTAAGATTTTTCGCATGTGTAGGTATATTTTTGTTCCCGTTAAGAATTTTTAATTAAGATGACAAAATAAATGATTTGTTTTATTCGTACACAACAAATACGTTTGTTTTGTTCATATGTATGTATAATTGTATGTATTGATAACAAATAATTTTTTGGATTTTGACATTTTCCTACAAAAAAAAAAAAAAAAGAAAGAAGAAAAAAACTTGCAGTTTTAGATGGAACATATTGTACTACTTGATTAATGTGTTGTTTCTGCCAGAAGGCAGATGGTTATAAAATAGATGAATATCTCCGCTATATATGTATGCATATATATATATGTATATATAAAACTTGTTTAAAAAGATGTGTAATTATATTAAATAAAATAGATTTTGTTCATTTTTGTTTTCTTTTCTTTTGTTTTACGTATGTAGGTATTAGAGCATGGAGGGCATATGTTTATTCGAGATTTGTTCGGGGGAGACCTTTCTTTTTTCGCTAAGGATTATAAGTATGTATGTATGTATGTATGTATATTGAATGAACGGCTTGAATTGTGTTGTTTGGAAAGAAGGTAAATAATGAAATCCAACATTATTTAAAGAAAATTAATTCTCAAACAATTAGAAACTATACAAAATATTCGATAATATAACCTGTACGCCAGAGGTTTTAACATTAAAATTTTATATGTAGCATTAGATATGTTTTAGAGTAATTTTTTTGCTATTATTATCAATAATAATATGCTTATATAAGAATTGTTGTAAGTTCAAGTCTTTTATGGTTTTACGTTTATTATGATTCAATAATTAATAAAGAATGGTTGTTTAGTGTAAATTTGGCGGAATCATATAAGAGTACATTTTTATGCTTGTAAGCTTAATGGACTAAGTAAATATTAAATGTAATATACACACATATACACATATTATCAAAATATAAAACATTTTTTTTTTTTTTTTTGAAGAAGAAGAGTGCCTACAGTTAAATTCAAACAAGTAGTCGCGTTGCTAACAAACTTAGATCTTATTATATATTTATTATATGAATGGCGATCTCTTCTTAAACAAGTGTTATGTAGCTAGATTTTGTGTTCGGAACGCTCTAATATTTGCCTTTTATTTTGTAACTTTATGTTTTTCTTACACAAAAAGCAAAATCCCCAATTGGGTTCTTAATACTTGCTGTTGATCATTTCATTAAATTCGGCTTTACAACCTTACTTGTGTTTAATATTATATTCGAGGACATATTGGTTTAAACTTCATACACATAAATAATGAATCTAAGAAAGGAATGGAAACTCATTGAGTACAAAATATATATTTCATTCAAATCGCATTATTACCTTATTTTTGTAAAACATGAAACACAATGATTAGTTTATTGATTCATGCCAGGTGGCATGGGTGGATTGCACATGGGACAGCCCGATGTACCTTGAAGAAAAATTTAAAAGAATATTTCTAGTAAATGGAAAAAAATAAGTTAATCATTTGATCCAAATGCTCTGAAAAGAATGCTTAAAAATTAGTACTTTTTTTTTTATAAAACGCAGAGAAACAAATAAAATTTGCACTTGAAACATATGGCAATATGTCAGGTTGGTACTACATACATAGCTAAATCAGTAATACAATTTTTATACCCATCAAATAAGATGGGAGGGTATACTGAGTTGTTTATTCTGTTTGCAACACCTAGAAGGAGGCGTAAGAGACACCACAAAGTTTATATATTTTTGATCAGCATCAAGAACTGAGTCCATCTAGACATGTATGTCCGCCCGTTGTTGGCATTCTCACTGTCGTAAATTTTGAAATGTTGAGATGAAATTTTGCACGCACATCGCTATTTAATATGGGATATTTTGGTCAAGAGCCACGCCCACAATGGATAAAAATGTATTTATCAGTCACACAAATTGAGCTATTAAGTTGAAATTTCGTATACATATTTATAATTAACTTATCAATCGATTTGTCAAAAATAGACGTGATTGGATAACAGACCCGCCCTGAATCGAGAAAAATCTATATATCTGCCATAAAAGTTGACCTATAAACTTGAAATTTGGTGCATATGTTTCTGGTTATCTCATGCATCGATGTGCAAAAAATGGGCACGGGCGGATAACAGATATGCCCATAATTTACAAAAATTCGTATTCACCATAAAACTAGACTTGTAAGCTGATACGTAATATATAGACTATTAGAGGGTGTATTCCTATACGTGCCACGCCCATAATTTGTATGTAAATGTGGAGGGTAAGTAAGATTTGGCCCAGACCAAAATTCAGTTTTCTTACTTGATCTTATACAGTACATGCGAGTCGTTGTTTTATAAAAGTCTTTTTCGTGTAAAATTAATCTGGTGTAAAACATGTAACTTTTAGATACAGTGACATAATGATATTTATCAAATTTTTGGAATAGATGAATTTGAAAAATTAGTCGATGGAACAATTGTTTAGCTAATTAACTATACTGCACCAACTTTTGTTGTGTCAGATGGAAAGATAGACGTATTAATCTATCGAGTCAAAAAGGGACTCCGAACAAAAAAAAAGGCTTCTCTTTGGCCGTTTAAGAGTTACAAACATGCACATAAACTTAATACACCGGCATACATGTGGTGTAGGGCATAATTAACGTAAACTTATCAAATCAAATGAAATATTTCATCACTTCAATCTGCACTATATGCGTACGTACGTACGTACGTATCTATTAAACAAAAATCTCATGTTTAACGGAATTCTGTTCAGTTGAATAGTAGAGTCAATCACTTACCGTGTATATTGGAATGTCTGTGATTGTTGTGGTGTAGAAGAGCGGCTGCCGTAGCATACGGTGGTGGCATATTGGGTGCCGCCGCCATCGTTATCGAATTATTTATATTCGAACCGTTTGATGTTTGATACAATTGCACGTTTTGTGTGCGCATTAAATAGGAAGGTGGCGTGGGTGTCGTTATTGAATTAATCGCGGACAGAGGCGCTGCTAGTTGTGGCATGGGCAGGGATGGTGCAGGCATAGACGTTGTTTGTTGAGTTAGAGGATGAGGTTGTGACGGTGAGAGGGCTCGTGCATTATTACACTGTGTTGTACTATTTAAATTGCGTGCCGCTGTATTCGATATTTGCTGCAAGAGACGACAATCAGCGGCCGTATAAACGGATGATGTGGTCGTATCATGTTGAGCATACGAACCGTGACCACTGTCATTTGATGATACTGAGCCTACACCATGGCAAATATACATACACACACACATACACACACGAAAGATGGTAGATGGGATTGAGAAAAAAATGATAATTTAATGTTTTCAGCTTGAATGGTTATTTAACGCTTGAAGGATTGATGCATACCTTTAATATTATATTTTTTTTTAATAGCCACATATTGACGATAATGAGAAATGGAAATTGTAAAAGCCAAAGCAACAGCAAATGTAGGGAAAGCATGTGTGTTATATGCGATAAAAAGCATCCGGTGAAGTTCAGTGAAAGTTTTTTTTTTTTATTAGTTCTTCATTATAATGTATAAAGTGTAAACAAGAGGGAAGGAAGCATATACAAGTATTTATAATTCTACAAAAGCAGGCAGAGGGAGTGGGAGAGAGAAAAAGTTAATAGGCAGTAATTTTGCGTAATTATTTTATCAGTTAATATCGATAACAGCATATAATTACATACTACAGCTACTCTAATAATAACAGAAACAATAACAACAACTACAACAACACCATTCCGATAATACAGGCTCAATGTTGGTAAAGCAGGTAGCTATTTATTTACTGACCATAAACGTTTTTTATACCCTGCACCTACAAGTGATAAGTTATAGTACATAAAGTTTGTGCGGATGTTTGCAACTCCTAAATGACAAATGCCACACCCACCTACAATTATATCGATCGATTCTGAATCGATTTAATCATGTCTTTCTGTCCACAAAACATACATTGGCCCAAAGAGGAATACTATTCAAAATGGACCGTATCGGATCATTTTTAGCATACCTCGCCATATAAGGTTCTGTTGTAATGAAAGTCTTTATATGGAAAAAATCTCAATTCTTCATATTTTTTAATAAACATGGATAAAGAATAGTTAATTGGCCTTATACTTGGCTGTGCAAATTTGGATGCGATCGGACTATTTTTAAAACACCTTTCCATATAACAATATTTCACGAAGCGACTTATAGGGCATATAATATATATGTTTCACGTTTAATGATGCTAAATTAACTAAAGTAATTGTAACATAATTTGTGGGACTAAGTGATGTAGGGCATTAAATGTTCGGGCTTGATTGACTATAACATTTCCACTTAATAAGTGCTTAAGGTTTATTTATTATTTTTTTTTTTGCAAGGTTTGATCTTAGTAGTGCAGTGAATTATATAAAAATTTATTAACAAGACAAGTGAAAACATTATGGTTGGTCAAGCAAAAAATTCAAGCAACACGATTTATTTAACAATTTGTGCAGAACTATTACTAAACGTCTTATAAAAGTCACTTCTTGAGAAATGTTTATAGGGAGAACAATAGTGAAAATGTTCGGATGTGGCGCGAATTTAAAATATACAAATTTTAAGCTAAGCGAATGGTATTTGCCTTAAAAATATCCATTTCATGTTTTGAAAGGGCTTCCCGAAATGAGTCGATTAGGCTCAAATTTGGCGAAGCAACTCTTTTTGTTAAAAAATATTATGATTTGCAAGAATTCGCCATTCGCAAGACTTGCGTCTTAATAGGGCGTTGTATTGGAAAAGATTTTCAAAATCGTTCGATCCAGTTTCAATAGCCAAAATTTATGCCTGTATTGAATTTTATAGAAAAATCTCAGAAAGTGCAATGTTCAGCTTGAACATATATTTCCATAGACAGACGGTCGGACATATTGAATTTAATGTATACAATAATAGACGATTCTGTTTCTTTGGGCTCTTAGAAGTTACAAATCAACTTAATATGCCCCAAACTGTAAACAATGTAGGGTATAATGGCACATATTAAAAACATAAGATATCCTCAAAGTAACGTAAATAATCCCATATTCCATTTTAATACTCTGTTATCAAAATTGATGTTTGGTTAGTAAGCGATAATTGATGAAAATTAGTTGATACACATGTGTTATGGCAAAACTTACCCGAGGTGATAGATTTTCTTAAAGGTAAATCCCGAAAAGTGGTTACACTACTACTTTCTAAATTTAAATCCACAGAGGGCAAGGGTGGCGGTGCTGGGGTATCTGAATGTGAACGTTCATGTATAGAGCGTATAGGGACCATATTAACTGAAAGCAATCAGTCGAGAATTCCCGATATTACACGAAACAATAATAATATAATTTTCTAATGTGTAAAAAAGACGGTAATCTTACCTGGCATTGAGTTGGAACTGCCCGAAGCTAAACGGCGATGCGAACACGGGCTAGGGCTGGGAGTGGAGGCAGCCAAAACTACGCCGGCTGGTGGATTGAAGGTGTGGCCATGATGCAAATGATGCGAATTGTTGCTTAGTAAAGGTAGAGTAGACGGCAAAACGGCTGG
This sequence comes from Ornithomya chloropus, assembly GCA_963971445.1. Taxonomy (NCBI): domain Eukaryota; kingdom Metazoa; phylum Arthropoda; class Insecta; order Diptera; family Hippoboscidae; genus Ornithomya; species Ornithomya chloropus. Next base: position 53,816,126 of record OZ020530.1, read on the forward strand.
AGCACGATGATAGGGTTGATGTGGTCGAATTTTGGTCGATTCCGAAAGTGACAAAATTTTTCGTACCGCTTGCGGTGATGCTGTACCAAATTTTGCACAATTGGCATTCATGTGACGGCGATTGTCACTTGTGGAACTTGTAGATGACGTAGTGGACAGAGTAGGAGATGAGGGATGTCGTTTCCTTAGCGATAAAGATGAATTTGGAGCTGATGAAGAATTTGAATTATGAGAATAAATGCTCAATTGATCGCTACCACCGGCTCCGCTACTGCCACCACCTGTACTGCGTGATGCGTAACCACCACTACTACCACCATGTTGATATGAATTGGTATTGGAACTAGCACTCTGGGGGGGTTCGCACTCTAATGAGAACTTGTGCAACAGATCTTCATCGTTTTGTATTTTCAAATTGTTGAGATAAGCTTTGACCCTTCGCACCATTTGTGCCTCTTCAAACATTTTCTTCGAATTGGGTACAGCGCCTGATTTTTTACGACGCTTAATTGTTGACTGGCCGGCATTGGCCGCTATTATTGTCGGTCCGTGGTGACCCGCTGCTGTACCGCCTTGAGACGTGGACATTTGATTTAAGGAGAACATGGCATTCGAGGGTGATTGTCCTTTTAGTTCCAAAATAGCCAGCAAATCGTAGGGTGATGAACACATATGAGTCAGCAGACGTACCTCCTTGGCTATCATGCGTAGTTTCTCAAAATTTATCAGTCCATCCACCCAGGTATCATTGCCCAAATGGATAAATGTTAAATCTTTACGTACTATCGGATAAAATGGTATAATCGGGTGTTGATTTAACAATTCGGAACTGACCAATTGTCGATATTTGGACATGTTGCGTGACGGATCCATTAGGTCTTGCAAATCTGTAAACAAACGTTGATATTTGGAGGGTAACTTTTCCCACGTTTGGCGCAAACGTGAAACGGCCGCATGACCCAAGCCCGATATGATGGCAAACATTGAATTAAAATTGCGACACTCTTTACAGTGACGGGCTATCTTGATAAATTGTTTAACAATTTTCATGCGTCGGACAATATTGTGCTCAGAGCATATTTCCGTGACCACCCAGAACATTTCACGATTCACTAATTCGGAAAACTTACTTAACATCGGTACGCCATATTTGGTTTTCAGGCTAAACAGATCGTCCACATATTCGGTGGATTCAATTTGACGGAAAATGGAAAAATCTTGTAAAGTAAGTTGTATGGCCAATTCGTAAGCGTTTAGTTGTAGAAAGTGTACATTGGATTCACGCACCAGCTCCAGCGCCAAGTCATCGGGCACCAGAGTCTCGGTGATGCCGTTTGTTTTAAGATAATAACGCGAAGCAAAGCTTATACGTTCAGCCAAATTTTGCATTTGATCGGGTAAACGTCGCTGCTTAACCATACCGCCCTCACCAACACTTACCTCGCACAAAGAAAAATTCGAACTAGGATCGTGTATGCCGAACTCTTGCAAAGCCAGCATCACCACTTCATGGGCTGTTGTTTCTTTATTGATCGGCAGGTATTTACACGTTTGATCAGCTTTGTACACTTTTAGTACATGTTCCGGATAATCGGGTACTATACTACTGGTAGCAGAAGCGGCAGAGGGTCGATGCACTGAAGCGGTTAGATAATTTCCCAGGGGTGGTATATTACCAGTAGGTGTGGTGCTGCTCTCCTCGTAACACTGCGATGAACTGGTTAAATCTGGATTTGATTGCGACTGATAGAGTCGCGTGCCACTCCCGCCGATTCCCGAAATCGAGCTGGCACCGCTTAAGGAGCCCGTTTTACCGGCCGGTTTCTCTCGAACGCCCACATTCAATAGAGCATCACTCGAATCATTTAGGTTCGCGCTAATGTTTTTGTTCAAAAGATTCATTTTGGCTAAAGCTTTTTGTAAGCGCCGTTTCGGTACCAATGTCATAAAGCCACCACCCTTATTATCGCCCACGGAACTATGTAAGCTGCTACCATCTTTCTTGCCCGACACGTTAACGCTTTGCAGTAAATTGCTCATGAAAGTTGAAGCCATGTTACTGGCAGTTTGTATTGGTGTGACTGGTGCAGTTGATAAACACCGATCTACTTGATCTTCACCCCCACCACTACTCAGTAACATGTCTACAGAACTGAGTCGCACCATATGAGCCCGAGTGGTGGTACTGATAAAAGCATCACACGTCGAATCCGAGCGTCCATGCAATTTGGCTACATCGTTCGCGCATATACGCCGTGGGCTACCCAAGGTTTTATTGGCTATTCCACCATTATTGCAGTTCTCGTCTCCTCCCGTACCGGCGGTACTTAATTCAATAGCTTGTATCATTTCCTTAAAACCCAATAGATTACTCTTCACCATTATACTCAGGTGAGTGCTACTCTTTAAAATTTCTAAAGCTCTCTTGCTGGTTACATGCTCGAACGACTGACCGTTTACTTCGTGAATTTGATCGCCTCTTTTCAAACCCACCTCTTGAGCCTTGGAGTTCTTCTCAACGTGCGATATATAAATGCCGCAACCACCTGTCGACAAGCAAGCGCCACGCATTTCCCAACCGCCAATGATTTTGAAATTCAAACTTTCATCTCTGGAGCTGCGCGTCAATATGCAAGAACGCATTCTGGCCTTTGCCGCACAAGCGATATGCAATAAACGTAACTGACTGAGCAGTTTCTTCCGTTCTAAGCCCGATTCGAAAGTCTCTAGAAATTCCATCATCTCGTGATCAGCTTCGAAATCGGTGAAATGATTGTTCACCCATAACAATACTACCCGAGTAACGCGATCTCTAATTTCTTGACAAGTGGCTTGATGTGTCAGCTTCGGTATAGTGTCTGCCGCAGCAGCGTTCGCATTGTCCACATCAAACCATGACAACAACTTTTCTATGACTTCCTGAGAATTTTGTATGAATATGCGATGAGTTAGGAGGAAATCTTCAACATAAAAGGGATCGGTCATGGAATTCTCTTCAACCAATTGTTGCAGCAAACGTTCGGGAGTGCCGCGTATTACCACATGACCCCTTTTAGCATTGCCACTAACCGTTGTCGGCCCACTGTGGATGCTACTTGTCGTACCTGTTGCTTCATTTCCGCCAATTTGCCTTAATTCGGTTACCATTATTAAACGACCATCTTCCCCTTCATGCCGTTTGGTATTCTCCTCACCCTGATGTTGTATGCGATAATAGTCCGTCTGGGTGATGCAAACAAATTGACAATCATCACATTTAGTACGCATTACACCCTTATGGTACAGTTTGTCCATTGTCGGCAATATACCAAATGAATCACCCATTTGTAATTCTTCTTTCTCACCATTACCATGTTCGATTTCAACAGACCCATTAATCAATACCGACCACGAGTCCAACTCCTCACCATCAGACATAACCACAGTGCCCGCTTTATCCACAACGGCAAACACCATAACAGAGCATAAAGCTCTTCTTACCGCCAACGTAATATTGGTGAAGGCTTTAAGGCCCTGGGTGAATTCCAATAAAATCTCCACATCATCTTCTGTACGTTCTGAGGGATCTTTTTCGAGACAATCACGTACAGCATCGCGAACGTTGAGACTCTGAGAAGGCGTGGGTAAATATTATAGAATAGCATTGAAAAAGCAAGTGAAAATGTTATAGCCGGTCAAGCCCGACCATTTAATACCTTACACAACAAAATACAAATAATATTATAAATATATGTGTAAACACAAACCATCATTCGTTCCCACATGGGACACAGCCAATTATTAAGTAAACTATTGCCAAAATGTATTAAAAATTACGAATATTCGCCATATAAAGAGTTTCTTTTTATGGGGAGGGTTACTAAAGTGGTTCCATTCAGGCCAAATATTGTCAAAAAGTATTAAGAAATACGAATACTTTCCATATAAAGACTTCCTTTATATAGGAAGGGGTACTAAAGTGGTTCCATGGGAATGGGCTCCCTTCCAAAAATATGTCCTTTTACGAAATTACTTCGAAAAATCTAAAAAAATGTTACCAGTTTACGTGGACAGACAGACAAAAGTTCGATCAGATTTTATTGTGAATTGATCGGTATAATTAAAGGTGGGACGGACGGACATTCGTGTACTGTTGAGTGATATTCAACTGAAATTTGGTATCGCTTGGACACTTTAATTTATGCAGGTAGTTTTCTATTTAAAATGGACGGGATAGTATAATATTCGCGTCCACAATTAGTAAAAATCTTTTGCAGGCATACACATAAATAAATCCTTTATGCAACGCATATGGGCGGAGTTGGATAAGGGGGGCATATCCCTTATTATTATTATACATTATAAAGAAATGTTTTTAACCTTTGTGTTCAAATAGTCCTTAAAAGAAAGCGTATCTGAATTCATGCCCATACACCTCGTGGCAAATAATCAATTAATTGTAAAATTTGTATAAAGGAGGGGAAGATTGTAATGTTGGACAAAAGACTATGACTTTATGGCGGATATTTCGATCCATACATTAGGTGGCTTTCTGTAGGAGAGTAGAGATTCTAAAAGACATTCGAGGGCTTTTTATGTTTAAGTTTCTCATGTTACTCATACTCATACATGTATTGCAAACAATATGAAACCCATCTGTGGCATTTCTTTTTATTCATTTAACCGTTTAATGGAGAAAAATAAAATAAAATGAACAAGTAAAAATGTTGTAGTTGGTCAAGCCCTATCATTTAATATCCTACACCAATTAGCTCCTTAAATTATGCTATAATTAGTTTAGGTGTCATATAAGTTGCTTTGTGAAATATCATTATATGGGGAGCGCGTTCTATAAATGGTCCGATTGGATCCAAATTTGGCGCAGTCCAATTTTTTTCAAATAATATTAAGAGGTGAGATTTTTTGCCACAGAAATACTTCCATTGTAATATGATCTTTCATGGGAAGGGGTTCTAAATATGGTCTGATTTTGTCCACTTTCAATACGTTTCCTTATGTCCAAGTACATGTCCCAAATTTCATCGAATTATCTCAAAAAAATGTGACCTGTAGCTTAAGCACAAGTTAACATGGGCAGACAGACGGACGGATCGAATCGTTATATCGATTCAGATTTTGATTCTAAATCGATCGGTATAATTAAAGGTGGTTTGTGTAATTTAGGTGTTACACAAACTTAATATACCCTCTTGTGGTGTAGGGTATACTTAGAGGGAAACGCAACGTATGTGTTTGATGTGATGACAAGTGTTAATGGCAAGGAGACTTTTTCCATTTTACACAAAGGTATTTTTTTATAATATTTTTTTTTCTAGTGAATCACATGCCACTTGATATTCTGTTGTATCTATTTTGTTATTTTTTTTATTATTGTTTAGACAGTAACATGAACTTAAGTTGTAATAAACGTCCATACAATTTCTATTATACTCGTACATGCTTGTAGTTGAAGACTTTAAAGAAAATAATAACAACGAAGTAAACAGTTATTCCATAGAGAAGTGAAATAAATAATAAAAAAAAACACACACACACACACATACAGCGATTGGCTTATATCGGCTGGTTTGACTTTGGCTGAACAGAAGACTGAGGCGGTGCTTATTACAACCTACAGACGCAAGATGCCATTATATACTTAGGCGTAATGATAGACGCTAAGCTCAGCTATAAAGCACACCTAAAACTAGCTGGTGAAAAAGCTGCAAGCGCTTTAGAGGCTTATGCCTAACACACGGGGTCCTAGGCAATGCCGCAGGCAACTTATCGTCGGGGTTGTTAAATCAACCATATTACATGGAGTATTTATCTGGCATAAGGCTGTTGAAGTAGCATCGTACGTGAGAGGTATCCATATGACATATCGAACATGTGCACTGAATCGGACGATGCAGTTCTTGTAATTAGTGGCATGATCCCCATAAATCTTCTGGCAAAGGAATCCATATTTATGGGCAATGGTTCCTCCTACCAAGACGCAAAGGGAATGGCGAGGCAGCAAATGATAGCGGAATGGCAAGCGCGATGGTCCCGTTCCAGCAAAGGTAGATGGACGCGTGTTCTTATACCGTCCATTGAACAGTGTCTCAACGCGGAATGTCTTTTTTGTTTGTTCAAAATACAGACAGGAACGATGCAAACTTCAATCAGAACTCGGAGAGTGGCCTGTTCCCAACAACTGGTGGCACTTATGTTGCTTAATAATAAGAACTGGTCAGCGGTGGGGGTATTTGCCGCCAATATTCTAAGAAAACAAAGACGAGAGGAGTGCCAACGTAGGCTCACTGGAAATGCCTAATTGGCCGCCCTCCCTGCGAAGGTATAACGGTCGTGCCACAGGGAAGGAGCAGGAGCGTAGGTGGTTTTTAGTGGGTTAAAGTCCCACACTCAGGCACACACACACACACACACACACACACATTCCGCAGGAGTACCACAAGGCTCAATCCTTGGGCCATTGATGTGGAACTTGATGTACAATGACGTTCTAAATCTGTCTGTACCTCGAGGAGTGAAAATTATAGGATTCGCGGATGGCATTGCACTCGTCGCGGTGGCTAAACACATAAACATAGTTGAAGCGGCTACAAATGCAGCTATACAAACCGTATGGGACTGGCTAAAGTCGGTTGATCTTAAGCTGGCAGAGCAAAAGACGGAAGCGGTATTAATTTCGAGCCGGAATGTTATGGAGACAATCCATGTGCAAGTAGGAAACGTTACCATGGATAAAAAGGAACCTTGAGGAGGTAAATTTCTACATTACGCAGTTCTTATCCGGTCACGGAGTTTACAGGAACTACCTACATAAGATTGGAAGATGCACGTCCTCTCTGTGCCCTTTTGCGACGACGAGGAGACCGCAGAGCATGTGTTTTATTACTGCAGGCGCTTTAGAGACAAGACTTACCCAATGTGGAAAACACAATTAAATTCATGACAGAGAACGCACAAAACTGGCAAATGAACAGCGACATAGCGGCATTTGTACTCACAGTGCTACAGAGATTGGAACAACAATCCAGGGACTAAAGCACGCGTAATGGCGAACTCCCTAGACCAAACTTAAACGGACACACAGGCGGACATGATTAAATCGATGCAAGATTCATTAGTTACGTATTTTCCATTGATATAATGAATGTTAAATTGTTGTATTGTACTATTATATTGGATTGTGTTGTTATAGAATGTCTAGTAAAGATACAGACAGAGAACGACTGACACGATATGCACGATTTGAGCTAAGGCTCAGACGGTTCTCCTGACGTAATACTTAACGGTAGTCCCACGAGACCTGCCCTCGGACTTTGAAGAGGTTTTAGTGGGTGAGAGTCCCACACTGACTGGGCTATCAACGCTTTCCCCTTCGTTAAAAACACACACACACACACAAACACACATACACACACACATGCATTATGTTAAAGTTGTGCAGATTAATGCAAAATGGAACGTTGAACTGCACACAAACACCACCCAAAGTTGAAAAAATATTTGTATTGTATGTAGTGTAAGAGTAACAATAAAATAATAACGATAGCGCATAACGTTATGATTAAGTAGGTATTAAATGAAAAAAAAAAGAAACGAGGCAAGTGAGTAAACAATTAAATAAAGCAACAAGTTCCCAAACTATCACCGACAACAATTAAATCAACAACAAAAGCTTCTAAATTAGGTAATAAATTAAATAATAAAAAGTTTAATAAATGGTATGGAATGAAGTTGTTGTACGAGTATATGGTGGTGAACGTGGGAAAATGAAAATAATTAATAAATAAAAGACTTACATCCATTGATTCGGCCAAATCTTCCTCATCAGAATCCACAGTGGATTCGACCAAACCGGAAAAATCAATCTCCTCACCCTCCATGGAGGAACCATAAATGGATGCCATTGTATCACTACCACTATAAGCTGAACTGGTATCACTTGAATGAGAACCACGATTGCATTTTTGATGCAGTTCCGGTCTAGTGATGGTGGGCGGTGGCTGATACTGAAACTAAAAAACAAATAAATTAATTTATAAACATGCAATCTCCTCAAGGTCATTATTTTTATAGAAAAAAATCTTACATGTGATCGCATATGATGGTGATGATGATGATGATGATAGGGATCCATTAGTTGTTTACAACATTCAAATATATTTTACAGCATGAAATTCTCGACACTTTTTTGGGAACAACTTATTTTTTACATATATTATAAATTTTATCGCCTTGTCGTCTTGTTCTGTTTCTCCTTCTAGTTATTAATTTGTGATATACGTTAAATTAAATTGAATTTATAATTGCAAGCCATTGTATGGTTTTTTTTCCGTTCGGTATGCATGTGGTTGAGTAGATTGTAATACGTATAAAAAATGCCAGCACATATGTGATAGGCTGAAAGGAAAGGTATTAGAAAGGAGAAAAATTAATATAGGTTGTAAAAAAATATATATATATTCTTTTTACACCCTACAAACATACTCAGTTTGGGGTTGCGTTTGCAACACTCACAAAATATACGTTCTTGATAAGTATCAAAAATCAAGTTGATCTATACACGTGCGTCCGTGTGTCTGTTATTGGAACACTCACGATCATAAGTTTCGAGATATTGAGCTGAACTTCAGTGCAAATATTTGTAGTACTTGTATGTAGGTTTTCACTTAAATTGTTGCCACGCCCACAATTGACAAAAAACTCTCTCAGTCCCATATATGAGTATCTACGAAGTTGACATTTGCCATCAATGGATAACAGACACGCCCACAATTTACAAGAAAAGAGAGCGTAATCAAGTAAATGAAGATTTGGCCAAAATCAAATTTAGTTTTTTCTTCTTGTCAATACATAATGTGTCCTTCATTAAAAGAAAATGTTATAGGTCGCACTTATTTATACGATAACCTGTGCCATTTAAGAGCACCGTTCTTAAATTAAAAATAAGTAAAGAAGCTTAAAAATGGTGCAGGCAAATCGTGAATACCCACTACCTGTCTCCGTTATTTAAATTTTAAAATTTTATGTGAATTTTCAATCTTCCATATTTTATAAGTAATGCGGACTAAATCTTGAAAACAAGCGGTGGCATTGTGGGCGTGATTTTGCCCAATTTCAATCAGCGTATCAGAGTTTAGAGACTACCAACAGTTGTACCAGCAAAACGGACAGACAGATTGACTCAGTGGTCGATATTGATTTAAGATTATACGCTTCACGTTGGAGGTCTGAGCAAGTTTCTTCGGAATAATAACACCCCGAATGATATATGCGACCAACTTTTAAAGTGGGTGGTGGAAAAAAAAAAACTTATTACAATATATTGAAGTATTTAAGTTAAGTTCCACCTAACGTATAAGATTTTGAGCAATTGCTTAAAAACACAAAATTTCACTTTACTGCATTTCAAAGTTTCCCCACATGTACGTATTTTATAGGCTTTAAATGCAATGAAAACAAAAAAATACACACACTTTCACAAAACCATCAAACTGTCATCATACACATTTCTTTTAAAAACAACAACAATCCTACACAAAACGTGATAAAAAAAAACTATACGGTCTGAGTGCCAATAGAGAAAATTACCACCAATCACCGCAACCACTTACTTCTACTAACTACTACTTTGAATGGTCGCTCATGTAATTAACAACTCTACAGCAAAAATAACACAGATGCCTCCCAGCCCAATGAAATCGATGCTTTAATATAAAACAACATTATCAAATAGGACGATATGCAGTTAGATAGTAATTGTGGCCTTAGTCTGCTTGCGAGGGTAAATAAGTTGTTGAATGCGCTTCTATAAGAATCACATTAATCACTTGATATGTTAACAAAATGTCACAAAGAAAATTTTAATCCACTAAGCGGGCAAGTTGATGATAAATGTTAATTAAAAATTGTTAATGCACAGCTGTTTTAACAGGGACCGTTTTAATAAATCTTGCGCGTATTTTATTTCAATTATTTTTTCTTCTAAATTTGCAAACGACAGATATGACGCTGAGAGTAAAATGAAACAATATCACCGCACACACTTTTTATGTTGCTTCTCACAATTTATCGATATTTTGTCGTCTTATCAATAAAAGCAATTTACCACCTCTAACGTTCAACAAACTATGTACTTCACTCATAAACATAAGCATAAGCTTAAAGCACACGCAATCAGTACACAACTGCATACATATACACACATTTGTATATGCATTCAATCTTTCGTTTGTATGTTCAGACATATTGTAGAAAAACTGCATTGAGTGTAAGTATGTGTTTGCATGACATACTCGACTAAACACATATAAATGAATTATAAAAATCAACAAAGACTTGGTGGGAAACTTTGCAAACTAATAAATGAGAACAAAAAATTAAGCATAACATTAACAATGCACCAATATATGCATACTAGGGAAAAGAAGTGGGCGTCTGTTGTGCCTACATTAACATTAGTTTAATATGAAAAAACAAATACATGGTAAACGACGTAATCAAAGCAAACAAACACCACTCATTTCAATGCACTGCATAAGACTCCAATAGCATTGAGTAAGAATTATTTTTGTTTTAAGAGTAAAACTAGGGCGTTACGTAGGAGCCTCATTAATAATTAATCTTTAGGTAGATTTAAGTTTTACAATTAAAATCAACTTACGTTTAATTTAAACAAAAAATCGTTTTATATTCATGCGAATGTCTTCAAAAAAATATGAAAAATTTTCCTTATTTTTATTACTGTACATTTTTGTCGTTTTTAAATAGTTCACTTTTTTCCACTCCTCTTGTATCTATTGTTGTCTATGCACCGCCATACAGTACAACAAGAAACCAATTGTTGTTTAGCTGTCACAGCCATTAAACAAATTTTACAATTTTACAACTTTACAATTTTACGCATGCACATATACAAAAAAACTCTGAATAGATATTTTTGTTTTTTAATTTGATGCTTCTGCTTATCTATTGTGCGTTCACACACCACCATCCACACCGCGAACCAGTCAGTAAAAAGAAAAAAAAGGCAAGCTTCAATTTTATAGCGCCTCAAATGGAAGAAACTTGTAATATTTTTTGAAAACAATTATTACAAAAACTTTACTACATTATTTAACAATATATTATTTTAAATGACGCACTTAAAATTGAACAATTATCAACTAAACAAATTAACACAAAATTTTTCCGTGGACGCGTTGACTTTTCACTCGTTTTTCTTCTATTGCACAGTGTTGTAATTTTTAAGCTTTTGGTAGTTGCCATATTAACGTTTTAATATGTCTGCACTAATAATGCTACGCAAAGAGGATAAGTAGACAAATGACAAATGACAAATGACAATAACAATCAAGTTTTTTCATTAATGTAAAATTATTTCGTCTGATATATTCGATTTGTAATTATAGCTTATAAATAATCGTTTGTATACATCGTATAATGTCTAAAAAAGACAACATTGAAGTATTGTATCGACCCTCTGCCACGGTAATAATAGCAGCTAAATCATCTGCGGAAAGGGACGATTATAATTATAAAGTATGTTTTCCAATTAGAAATTCTGTTAAAATATGTTTCAGCAGCAGGGAGAGAAAATTGAAAAAATTCCCATGCATTGTATATACAAATTTTACGTTTTTATAGATTTTACTTACCCAACGTACGCCAGAAACGGCATTAACCAAGGATCACTATGTATTCCCAGGTGGAGTTCACGATACTTTTGCAGATGATAACAGAAAGTGGCTGAAATTGTTTAATAAATTTGGCATTACCGCCGATGATTTGCAAAAATTATGCCTCAAGCATCTGTTGAATAGACCGGAATTATTAATGGATAATAATTACAACTTAGCTAGAGATATATCTTTACGTATTACCGCTATTAGAGAAACATTCGAAGAGACTGGCATTTTATTATGCTTAACAAAAAAAGATGTGTTAGCTAGGCGGACACACGTTCAACATAAATGTGGCAAAGCTTTTAAACTAGCTTTTGGTGTAGCCGACTGGCAGCAAAGGATACACAAGAATCCAAATAGATTTCTGAAAATGTGTCAACATTTCTTTGTAATACCTGACTTGTGGTCGTTGCATGAATGGAGTGTATGGCGAAGTCCTGCTAATGCTTCAAAAAAATATGATACCATATTTTACATAACCTTTTTAACAGAGGAACCCACTTTATATATAGAACCAATTGAGGTGGCTAATGCGATGGCAAGTAAAAATGTACAGTTGATTAAACGTTGAATTACATTTTTGTTTGTTTCTTATTGTAGTGGTCTAGTCCTTTTGAAGTGTTGACACTCTTTAAGAACACTTCCATTTGGCTGCCGGGCTCATTGTTTTATGAGACTTGTCGCTTGAAAAATTTTAAAAACTGGCAAAAATTATTACAGTTTGCCAACGAAAGATCATCGAACGGCTGTACTTTGTTGAGCTTAGCCTTTTATAATTGTGATGATTATGTTGTAGGTGTATTACCAGGTAATGCCCGGCACCCAGAAGATTATGATCATATTTTTAACTTCACTTGATGTTTTATAGGAGACGATTATTTCTATCCCAGACACCTATTCAAACATGTTAAATGTATAGACCTACCACTGTCTGCAGCTGAATTTGCTGCAAGAACCGAAAATTTGCATCGTATGCATTGCATTAATATGCACAGTTACATTTTAATAGCAACAATACCACCTCTGGATGGACACTTGACATCATCAACACAAAATGACGTTGGGAACCAAATAAACAAAAGTAAATTATAATACTTGAGAACATTCCTCTTTAGCTTTAGTTTAGAGATTATGATCGAGATCTCACGCATCATTTTTGTTAAAAATTTAATGTTCTTAAATTCAATGTATTGTTGAATATTTTTGTTATTAATTTTTGTAATTAATTTAATGCTGAGAGCTTACTGTTATATAAACCAAATCACGAATGTCATTAAAAATTAATGTTTTGTAACATAATAATACAATTAGATGAGATTAGATGCTGAAATTCCATTTATTTATTTTATATTCTACCACCCTTGACACCTGAGGTAATTTATCACTATTGTCGTATTGCTTACATACAGACATACTTTCATATTCTTTTGTTTGATAACGAAAGTAAACTTCATTTATTCAATTTCATCATATATACTGAAGCTAAAAAATGGTCGCTTCTGTGTAAAATTTTTTGTTCGTTTGTTATATTCAAACACAAGTGAAACATCCACAAAACACAACAATAACAATAACAAGAGCGGAAATGCAAAAGCTGTAAATTGTATACGTTTATACTACCTTAGGGGGATTCTAGCATATCCGTTCTACAAACCACCTAACATGAGAATTTTTATGATTATTATGTAAATGGTTGGTTGCGAGCGGGGGAGGGGGGAATTATAAAACACAACAAATAAACAAACAACCATTTTTTCTTGTTCACCTTACATTAGTCAATCACCCTTAAATGTGATGCTTTTATGGCCTTAAAAAAGCAAACATGAGGATTAAGTGAAAAGAAAAACGCTCGAGTAGTCGTTTCATCCCTATTGGGCTATGAAATGACCTCTTTTGATAGCAAAATTTTGTGCTAAAAATTGATATTACATGCATGCATACATATGGCGGAAAGAATACAGAAAAAAAAGAATGTACATGTGGTGAGTTGATAAAAAGTACCCTTAAGCGTATCACCAATAACACTAAAATATTCATTTAATCTGTTTGTCATCTTATTAGAGAAGCTCTTTGGTGTGTTTTATTAAAATTAAAACATATTGTGTTATTGTGTGCCTTTGTTTCATATACCCTGCATCACTTGTTGCCAAAGGGTATGTTGAATTTGTGTGGGTGTTTGTAACTTCTAAACGGCAAACTATGCCAATCAAATTAAAATCTGATTTAACCATCTCCGTCTGTCTGTCCACGTAATTTTGTCAGCAAGCTTCAGAGATATTTCGATGAAATTTGGTACAAAGATATGTATTGGTTTAAAGAGGAAACTCATTGAAAATGGACCAAATTGGACAATTTTTTGAACCTCTCGCTCAACAAGCTTTTTATTATAATGAAAGTCTTAATTTAGCAAAAAATCGCAATTCTGAATATTTTTTAACAAAAATGGGTGAGTTGGCTTAATATTTGACTGTGCCAAATTTGGACCCGATCGGGACATTTTTAGAACCCCTTCCCATATACAGACATTTCAAAAAGTGACTTACATGGCAATACCAAGCATTTACTGATGCAGCATTATTTGTAGACCTAAGTGATCTAGAGTATTAAATAATCGGGCTTGAGCGATTAAAACATTTCCACTTGTTTTCTTGTTGTGTTTTTCTTTGCGTTAACTTTAGCTGGTGGATTTATATCTGGTCCTTTGGGAACTATTTTTTTCAATCAGAGAAAAATTGTACATAAAATTTTCTTTTTTGGGGGAATTTGTGTTCTGTAAAAAATGCATTTTTATTTATATGAGATGCTTAAGGGAGAGAGAGGTAAAGTTTAGGAAACAGATTTATAGTAGAAGCAAACAGGCACGTCTGGACCTTTTATGGGACACCCATGTCAAAGGGGTTTTCAATGAAAATTACGATGTCATGGTTTTTGAGGCATCCTCCATATTGGATTTAGAACGATGACATTAACTATTCGTCCAAAACCTTTCATTTGATATCCATATCATGGAGGTGTTAATGGAAATGTTAAGCCGACATTCTGCTACCTTCACTACATAACAAGAAGTTTGTAACAGTATCGCCATTTTTAATATATCGTAATATTTACCATGCTTCGCATATGTGTTATTACCAGAACAAAGAAGATTTCTGTAAAATCTCGGAAGTAAACAGATATCGAATCCATTCGAAATCTACTTTGATAGAACGAAAGCAGAATTTACTTAAAAGCTTTTAATATTATTATTATTATTACTTAACAGGTAAATGTGTGTGTGTGCGCCTGCATTATTTCACTTCTGCACAAACGTGTATGCGTACGTTTCAGAGTGAATGACTGTATAATCATCTAAATACGTTGATGGTGTACCTCAGATGTTTTGTCAAACGCGGAGGATATAAAAAGGATCAAATCGTCATTTTATTTACAGTAAAAGTTTTATCCACCCAAACCACATTTGCTCAACATTATATCCGTGGTATATCTAAGTGAGTTTAAGGTTCTTATTTAAAGTTTTATACGTTTTTATAGCGAGTCATTAAGCAGCAGCTTCAATATTACACGGCAATGAGGAAAATTAACGCACCACCCTACATGAGATGTTCTCCTTACTTTCTATTAATTTTATTAAAACTCATTAATCTGATTTCATACATATGATGCCTCAAACTAAGAGTCGTTTGAGCCATGTTTGCATGTTGGCTTGTTTATGGCATTCGTCCAAAATTTACATATTTAGTCGAAATTTTGAAAATATATTTATTTACGGTTTCTGTAAGCAAGTGGAAATTTAAGTTAATCGGAATTGGTCATTTTCCACGCCCACAATTGTCACAAAAACTGCATAGTTGAAATCAGCCCATTCGTTTATATGCCATAAACAGGCATGATTGGTGCAATTGCTTACATGACACGCCCACAGTGAATGTGAAGCGTATCTAAGATTTGGCGTAAGGTAAATATATTATATAAAATAGGCGGTAAGGCATAATAAACACGCCTACAATTTACTAATTTTTTTTTTTGCAAAATCCAAATTTCAAGTTGATACGCATTGATTGATTGACCACAATTGCATGTGGTGGGTATTTAGGACTTGCCTTGAGCCAAAATTTAGTTTTTTTACTTACTTTAGTAGTAATCACCAAGAGCCACGCCCACAAAAATCTAAAATCATCAATTCGGTGCGTATATATGTAAAAAATTCGTTCATCGATGTGCCAAAAAATGGGCGTGATCGGATAACAAACGCGCCGACAATCACAAAAATTGAACTAAAAAAATTGAAATTTAGTGCACATAGTTATATTTATCTCATCCATCAATCTATTCATGTGGTTGGATAACAGACACGCCCACACAATTTACAAAAAACCATATTCACTATAAGAGTAGACTTGCAACCTGATACGTAAAACAAACACTATTAGAGGGCGCAATATATATATATTTGACACGCCTACAATTGTGGATGGAGGGTATTTAAGATTTGGCCTACGCCAAATTTAGTTTTCTTACTTGTTATTAACCATCATTAGCGCTGTTGTTTGTCCATTCAAGGATTTTCTGTATTTTCTGTGAGTATTTTATATAGTTTGTTTAGTGTTTTTTCTTCTCCTCCCGTCACGTAAATAATTCCTTGGGTTACTTAAGCGCATGGTGTTACCCTTTTAAGGTTATATAAATTGTGAGCTAGGCACCTGCTACCCATTTTTGGCAACCAAAAGATAACACAAGCCACATAAGTATGAACGAATTTTCTAAAGCTTTGCTGTGCCCTCAGTTTATTATAATAAGGCTATTTATAATCAATTAAGCTGTTGTTGTCCTTGTTGTTTGAATTAAAAAAAAAAAAAACAAATCTTGAAATAAAGAGAGTCTGAAGCCTAGGGTGTGTGTTCATGCGGAGACAATTGTCAATAATGTCGATTGGGAGTTTTTTAAACTATTTTTTAGTTTAACTAACAGGATTTGTGTTCTCTTGAAACATGAATAGAAAGGATTTTTTAGGATTTAAGATTTGTTACTCAAAGACTGTATTGGTAGGCTTGCAGAAAAAAAGTTCTACGTAGTATGAATATTAGGTCTTAAGGTCTTAAAGAGAAAAATTGTTTTAATAATGTTTATTAAAAATATTAAAAACAAGTAAGAAAATAATAAATGACTACTACAATAGTAGGCGTGGCACCTATATTACGCCTTCTAACAGTGAATGTATTATTGAGTATGTTTTTTTTTTGGTAAATTGTGGGCGCATCTGTTATTCGACCACGCCCATTTTTGATATATCGGATAACTAGAAACATGTGTACCAAATTTCAAGTTCGTAGATCAATTTTTGTGGCATAGAAAAAGTTTTTTATCGATTGGGCGTGGCTCTGGAGAGATTTTTCCATTTTAAATAGCAATCTGAATGCACAAACTAAAAAAATGTCTGTACAAAATTTCACCTCAATATATGTTTATTTCAAAATTTAGAGAATCTCAACAGTAGACAGACACGTGGACATACACGGTTAGATAAACTCAGTTTTTGATGTTGCTAAGAATATATATACTTCGTAGGGTCTCTGACGCCTCCTTCTGGGTGTTGCAAACGGAAGAACACACTTAGTATACCCTCATCACTAAGGGGTGGGGGGTATAAAACAATAAAGTAATGAACACCTCTAATAAGTGTGTGTGTGTTTCCCTTTCCTTTCCCCTTTTTACGTTCCGCTTTAAATATTCCTGTCTTTATCGTTATTACGTAACTTTTCAATATATGTAATATTGTTGGTGTTGTTGCTTTTAATTCCGTTATTAAAGAAATGCTATTTATCTACGTTACTACCTATGAAACCTCAGGATTGCGTGCCTGGGTGGCATTAGGAAATTAATCAAGCACAGATGTGACGCATCTCATTGTCTCATTTATATGTTGTACGTACACACACACACACACACACAGTCATTCATACTTACCATTCAAGTAAGTCGCTGTTATTAGTTATTGTTTGTCGACACCCCTCCCCATCTGCTGCTACCCATTCAATGTTCCGTACTCTTCTCCTTCGCTTTGTTATTTGATTTGTTAGACAAAACCTTTGTTTTGTCTAGTGTCTTTATGTGATAGATTTCCTCTGTTAAAGTAAAAAACAACAACATAAAACCGTATGTTTGTTGTTTTTTCTGCAATTTTGTGGTTTAGTGGTAATTTTTCTTTATTTCCATTACACATACATTCTGTCTTTATTTAAGTACATATTGTCAGGACATTTTGTGTGCTGTCGCTCACTATTCCACGTCATTTGTTGAATTGCTTGATTTTTTCTTCCTTTTAATTTAAACAGAATGGTTTTTGCTTGGCTAGCGATATGATATAGAGAAGTAAAAATAAACGATTACAATATTATGCTCATTATATGTGAAAGTACTACAAGTCCATTTTCGTACGCCTTAAAATATATAATCAACTTGTAAAAAAACATTATTGGCAGCTTAGTGAAAATATAATGTGGCGGCCCGCTAAAGATGTACTTCAAAAAATTATCAATATGGGTAGCAAATGAGAGGGCTTGATGCAGAGAATACAATATGCTAAATGTCGTCACTTTTAAATCTAGGATGGCAGTCAAGCTATGTTGGCCGATTACCCCTTTTTTGCTATATGTGCGATATGGATGTCAAATGAAAGGGTTTGAGGTGTAAAATGTAGGCAGCAGCTTACTAAATCCAATATGGCGACCACTTCCATATAATATATTACTATTCTTCTACTACTACTATTCATTATACATAGCAAATAAAATGGTTTTAATGAGTATAATATATCCATTCACAAACAGAATGATTTGATTTGAATTGTTTTTGTTCAGATGTTTGTAAGTACCAGAGGCGGGCGTGTCACACCCCCAAAAGTATATATATTCTTGGTTAGCATCAATAGAAAAGTAAATTTAGCCAATCTGTCCGTGTGAATTTGTACACATTTTTGTTGGAACTCTCACCGCAGCAAAAATTGGCATATAGCGTAGAAAATTTGAACACGCAGTCTTCGAGATTTTCTGGGATCTGCACATGAGGATCCTAGATTTGGCATACGCCTAATATACTCTCGTTTTCCTTTTTTTATTTTGCGTTTTTTGTTATGTTTTCAGGTTCCAGTTTTAGAATCAAAATCTGAATCAAATTAACCACGTCCGTCTGTTCCTCTCTCATGTAAATTTGTGCGCAGGCTACAGATTGCATTTTTAAAGATATTTCGATAAAATTTGGTACAAGGACATATATTAACCCAAAGAGGATTGTTATTGAAAATGGACCAGATCGGATCATTTTTAGAATACCTCCCCATATTCAGATCCTATTGTAATAAAAGTCTTTATATGGAAAAAAGTCGTAGTTCTTAATATTCTTTGACAAAATGTGATAAAGAGTTGTTCATTAGCTTCATATGTGGCTGTGCCAAATGTGGATTTAATGGGACTATTTTAAGAACACCTTCCCGTATAATGAGAATATTTAAGTTTTGGCTTTAGCCAAATATAGCTTTTTACTTATTGTTACTTGTTATTTGTTTAATAATACACTTTTTTTCCGTTTTTTTCTTGGCTTTGAATCAATTTTTATTTCTTTAAAATATTTTTGGTTTAATTTATCAATTGATTATAGATGTCCTTATTTATTTCTTGGGTATTTTGTATTTCTGTGTGTGTGTTGTATGTGTGTATGTGCGTTCTGGTTTATTAATTATTAATAATTTGTTTATTTGCTGTTTGTTTTTGGTTTTTAGTTTATTACTGAGTAGAAGTTTAATTTCAATATGATTGTGCTTAATATTCTTAAATATGTTATTGTATATATGTGTGTATGTGTGTTTTGTAGTTCCGTATGCTACGGTATGATGGTACGATGTGCCGGTAAAAGTTGTCAATTTCAATTTGATTATCATTCTCCTTCATTTATTCATAATAATCGTAATGAAGGTTTGCTGCAAATTATATATTTATACATATATATATATATATGTATGTATGTATATATATGTATAAATTGTATTTGGGTATGTTTTGAATCATAGTATGTATTTAAACAGATTTCTGTACTCTACATACCATCAGCAGTAAATGAAGAGTGTGTTATATAATATTTTAATAATTAATGGAATATAGATCGAATTCTTTTAAGGATAGAGAAACGTTTGTGTTTTTGCCCATTACATGATATATTCGATATTATTGTGTATATGAAATCCGAAACTTAAAGTATTTGAAATAAAACAAAACAAAAACAAGATAAAAAAGTTCGGTTAAGACCGAAGCTTAAATACCCTTCACCTTTGATAACCCTCTAAAAAATAAGTTCCTGTTGCAGTAAATTGTTGCGTATATATTATTATTCAGGTCATTTTTAAACAACAAGTAGTGTTTTTTTTAATTATAGTCGTTTGCGTTATTCAATCACGCCCATTTTTGGCACAGTGTTGAAAACGGTACCATTTATATTTATACCAAATTTCAACTTGATAGGCATAGTATTGTGCGATATGTAATTTTTTAAAGATACAATTGTTTCGAGGTAAGTTGAGATTTTTGTTTATTGTGGGCGTGTCTCTTAACCGATTGTGCCCAATTTCAATACGAAACAGAAAAATTGATCTAAGAATACGTATGCAAAGTTTCAATTTGATATCTCTAAAATTACGACCGTGAGGGTGCCAACAACAGACGGACACACGGACACACGGACGGACATGTCTCAAACGATTTCTCTTTTCATGCTGATTAAGAATATATATGGTTTGTGGGGTCTCCGAGGCTTCCTTCGATGTGCTGTAAACGGATGATCAAAATGTATATATACCCTCTTCCCTAAGGTGGAGGGTATAACAAGTAAGAAAACTAAATTTGGCTTAGACCCAATCTTAAATAGCCTCCACCTCTACAACAGAGGGCGTGGCAAATATATATGTATATTGCGCCTTCTAATAGTGTACATATTACGTATCAGCATGCAAGTCTACTTTTACGTTGAATTTGGGTTTTTGTAAATTGTGGGCGTTTCTATTATCCGACCACGCCCATTTTTGGCACGTCAGTCAATGAGATAACTATGTATACGCGTACCAAAATTCAAGTTTATAGCTTAATTTTTGTGGCAGATAAATAGATTTTTGCCGATTGTGGGCGCGGCTCTTGACTGATTTTGTCCATTTTAAAGAGAGCTCTGCGTGCAAAAACTGAAAGTACCTGTACAAAATTTCAGCTTAATATCTCAAAATTTACGCCCGTGAGAGTGCCAACAACAGACGGACATACGGACACACGGACATACATGTCTAAATAGACTCAGTTTTTGACGCTGATCAAGAATATATATACTTTGTAGGGTCTCTGACGCCTCCTTCTGGGTGTTGCAAACGGAAGAACAAACTTAGTATACCCTCATCACTGAGGTGGAGGATATAAAAATGTGTGCATATTGAAATATAACCAAACTATCTCTCAAGTGGCAATACTTGATGGAATGTTCGATTGAGTGAGTGAGTGAGTGAGTGAATGATTGAATGATGCAATGATTGTGCTTGGTATATGAAGAACTGATGGATACTATTTAATGATTGTAATGCGCGTTAATGACTCTTTATTTGTTATTTTCATAAATGAAATCAAACGTCGAAATATAATCTTTACCAAAAATAAAAGGTCAACACTTTGTTACACATAATACAATTTTGCAACAGATTTCAAATATTATGTTTCAGTGGTGTACTATTATTATTTAATTTGTTGTTGTTTTTGTTTTAGTTTTAATGTTATCATTCAATATTTATTCAATATATAATTCAATCGTGTGATTGGTTCAAGCATCTCGGTTTTCCTGCTGTATACCCTGTTATACCCTCCACCTTAGGGAAGAGGGTATATATTCATTTTGATCATCCGTTAACAACACATCGAAGGAAGCCTCGGAGACCCCACAAACCATATATATTCTTAATCAGCATGAAAAGAGAAATCGTTTGAGACATGTCCGTCCGTGTGTTGTTGGCACTCTCACAGTCGTAATTTTAGAGATATCAAATTGAAACTTTGCATACGTATTCTTAGTTCGATTTCGCTATTCCGTATTGAAATTGGGCACAATCGGTTAAGAGACACGCCCACAATAAACAAAAGTCTCAACGTACCTCGATAAAATTGTATCTTTAAAAAATGATATATCGCACAATACTACGCCTATCAAGTTAAAATTTGGTATATATATAAGTGGTACCGTTTTCAACACTGTGCCAAAAATGGGCGTGATTGAATAACGCAAACGACTATAATTAAAAAATAAAACACTATTTGTTGTTTAAAAATGACCTGAATAATAATCTATACGCAACAATTTACTGCAACAGGAACTTATTTTTTAGAGGGTTATCAAAGGTGAAGGGTATTTAAGCTTCGGTCTTAACCGAAATTTTATATCTTGTTTATAATTTCACCTTAAGAAATATATTTAAATACTAGCAAACAAATATTTTAAATACCCCCGATTTCATTTCATATATATATATATATATAGATTGGTTTATTCTTTTTCACATTTAAGCTTTTTCATATATTTTAAGCGAAAATTATTAAAATTATTTTTTAAATCACCACGTAAGCTTAGATTATATAAAAGTTTATAATTGATGCCACCATACAAAGCTGATCAATAAGGTTGTGGAAAATCTTACAGATGTTATTATTTTCTTCAAACATCGAACTTGTGAAAATTTGAGCCAAATTCATTCATTAGTAGACGAGTTTCTGAGGAATGTAAGAAAGCAACCTTCAAAAAAAAACACCTACAAACTCGGAAAAAAGTAAAGTTTCCTGGTTTAATGAGACGGTACCTTTTTTTGAGACCCAATTTTGCATTCTTCGCGGTAGATTGGAATAAACGCGTATGGATGCGCTCGGAAAAAATCTATGGTATGGCTTTGAATGGTCCAAAATTGAAAGCATCTCCCGCGAATGCAATTTTTCAAGCACATTTTCATCGGAAAAAGCTTTGAATGCGAATAGTGTTGACGTGTGATCACTTTTTAGCAAAATTTGAGCATGTTGCGGCACAATAAAACCGACTTTTCACTACTATGGATGAAGCTTGGATTCACTACTATACACCAGAATTGAGTAAATGTTCAAAACACTGGCTACAACCCTTGTAATTCTGCTAAGTGGCGAAGAAAGCAGCAGACTTAGTGGTGACTATTCGTAGACATTTGCTATTAACTGAACGCGGATACACGCTTAGTTTGATTTTAAAGTTTAAATTTAAATTTTTATTAATTTAGTGAAACCGTTTCTTTGAAGACAAAGCTTTAATGTACAATTAGAAAATATTAATAAGGAAATGAAAGAAATGAAAACAGTTGATAAAATTAATGAAGGCACCTTAGAAATATATGAAGTTGAAAAATTACAATTATTTTTGTTCTGAGATTATGTTCCAATTTCGAGATAAATTGCGAATAGTAGTTATTGTCGAAAGGATTTTGTTGTTGACATGCTTATACCTTCCATATTTTCATATATTTTTCCAGCGTCAAAATATTAGCAATGATTAATGGGTCAGCTTACAGTATCAACCATTCTTAGTTCAAGTAGTAAGGTTAGTTTAAAATGAGCCCAACCATGCCCGCAACACGTAAAAATCTGTCACGGCCCCAAACGTGAATGTATAAAATTTGTATACATGTATGTAGGTGTGTGTAGCTTATAATAGCACAGTTTATAAAATGGAATTTTTACAGTTTCAAATGCTCTGGGCCTTGGAAAAAAGCTGACTCTTGCCACCTTTACATGATATTTTGCAGATATATTTAAGCATTGCTTATAAGTTGAACTGTTCTGCTTCTATTCGCTAAACTTGATATTTTGAGAAAAATTTTGTACAATTTTTTATTTTTTATTTTTGGTTACCGCTTATTAGTAAGAGACGAAGGAGAAAAGTGTGCCCCTAGGATATTGATTCATCTGGAAGAGAGATAGGATGACAGAGACGCCCAATTGCAGAATTCAACAATTGGATATAAAATGTAGAAAAACATTAATTGATAGCGATTGGAAGGTGGCCGTATGCTAGAAACGAATATGAAAGATATTCTAGATTTGGCTTAGGCCAAATGAAGCTTTCTTATCAATTATTATTATTTGCTGAGGCAAGCCTTTTTTCGATTATATAAGATTATTTACTGCTAAAATTGAAATCGAAAATACAACGAGCTTTTATGAAAATGTTAATGAATTAAAATTAAAATTAAAATGTTTTCCTTAAATACTTTTTACGTTACGTATAACTTGATTAACCTTATACCTACAATACGTTTAAAGATGCTTGTCTCCCTTTTCTTGTTTCATTATTCATTAATATTGATTAGCTTAAATAGTTCATATATCATATGTATCGTGTGACTGGTAACAGGTCAATAGGAGGAATTAGAGGTACACATATACGAACACATTACTAAAAATATATATATATATATGCATATAGATGTTATATCAATCTATGTATACATGGTGCTCATACGAAGAGTTTTACAAGTTCTCATCTATAGTAGTTTACAACTACAGCAAAATAATTTCGAATCATAATTTATGTACAAAGTAACGAAAAAAAAGAAAAAAAAAACAAGTAAGGAAACTAAATTTGGCTTAGGCCAAATCTTAAGCACTCTCCACATCTATTTACAGAGGTAGGCGTGGCAGGTACACGATGTGCCCTCCAATTATGTATGTATTGCATATCAGCTTGCAAGTCGAGTTCTACGTGGTTACGTTTTTTATAAATTGTGGGCGTGTCTGTAATTTACACACCCATATTTGGTATATCAATAGGTATGATATGCATACCAAATTACAAGTTCATAGGTCAATTTTTGTGGCAGATATAAAGTTTTTTGTTAATTGTGGGCGTGTCTGTTATCCGACTATGCTCATTTTTGGTATATTGATTGGTGGAGTAATTATAAATGTATGTACCAAATTTCATGTTAATAGCTTAGTTTTTTTGGCAAATAAATAGATTTCGGTCGATTGTGGGCATGGTTCTTGACCGATTTACCCCATTTTATATAGCGAAGTGAGTGCAGAAACTAAAAATGTCTGTACATAATTTCAACTCAATATCTAAAAATTTACGCCCGTAAGAATGCCTACAACAGACGGACACACGGACATATATGTCTTGAACGACTCAGTTTTTGACGCTGATACTTTGTAGGGTCTCCGACGTTTCCTTCTAGGTGTTGCAAACGGAAAGACAAAGTTAATATATCCCTTAGTATATGTGGAGGGTATAATGATAAGTTTTTTATAAAGCGTTTAAGGTGATGGGTATTATTTTTGTTTTTAGCTTCTTCTTCTTCTTATTATTAGTTGTTTGTAAAAGTTTGTAGAATGAGGAAAGAAAAGAGATTTTTTGTCAGCGCGTTTCAGCTTATTGTGTATAATCTTAAGTTTTAATAATAATTAATTGATATTTCACTTTGTTCTTCACTCTCAGCCATTTTCACATTGGATTAATTGGTATATATTTAAATTTTTTTGGTGTAAATTCGCTTAAGTTTTTCCTTTATTTTCATATTTCAGCTTGGTTGCAATTTTAGACATATTTGTGTACATATATTCATATATATGTAATATTCATTATAATTGTAAATACAATGTAATGCGTTCAATATGTCATCAGTGTTGGCTTAAAACCTAAATTTTTCCGTTGCAAAAACAAATGAATTTCCCGAAAATTGGGGCGATTAGCTTCATTACGCTGCCAGCACTCGCACATTAAATCGTAGATTTCACGTGAACAGTTGGAGGGTATGGCCAGTAATTCCTAACGCAGAAAAAAAAATGAAAAGAAAACACACGCACATGAACAACAACTTGCATAAAAATGATAAATACACCCATCCCTCGTTTTACACGGGAGATACGTTCCTGACAAAACCGTGTATTTCGAAAAAATAATTTTTATATGGAAAAACCGTGTAAAACAAAAACGACTACAAATAAGCTTTTTTTAGATATTTATGGAACACAAAACGTAACTAATACACTTAATAAAATATAAAACAAGTGAAAATATTATAGTCGGTTAAGCCCAACCATAAAATACCCTACACCACTTAAAAAACAATGATGATATTCGTTCTGTTGTTTAAAATCAATTAATGCATAAACACATAAAATTTTGCTTTGAATATTTTTATACCCTCCACCTTAGAAAACAGGGTATATTCATGTTGATCATCCGTTTACAGCACATCGAAGGAAGCCTCGGAGACCCCACAAACCACATATATTCTTAATCAGCATGAAAAGAGAAATCTTTTGAGACATGTCCGTCCGTATGTCCGTGTGTCCGTCTGTTGTTGGCACCCTCACGGTCGTAATTTTAGAGATATCAAATTGAAACTTTGCATACTTAGTTCAATTTCGCTGTTCCGTATTGGAATTGGGCACAATCGGTTAAGAGACACGCCCAAAACAAACAAAGATCTCAACATACCTCGAAAAAGTTGTATCTTTAAAAAATTATATATCGCACAATGCTACGCCTATCAAGTTGAAATTTGGTATATATATAAGTGGTACCGTTTTCCAAGACTTTGCCAAAAGTAGGCGTGATTGAATAATGCAAACGACATATAATATATACGCAACAATTTAATGCATACTAAGTTGTAATTTGATACACTTGTTAATTATTATAAAAGGTGGAGGGTATTTAAGCTTCGGTCTTAACCGAACTATTCTACCTTGTTATTTCTATTTTCTTTTGCTTTGTTTTTGTTTTTATCAAAGTACAACATATGTACAAGTTTATGACAGTAGAGCATATATACGTCTGAAGAGTTACGGGGTTTATAATTAAGTAGAAATAAATTCGCGTGCAGTCAAAATTAGTTATTTTCTAATAATTTTTTTTAAATTTTGATTTTATAAACCGTGTAAGATCGAATACGTGCAAAACGAGTACCGTGTAAAACGAGGTATGGGTGTAAAAGTAAAGGTTGTTGTTGTTGTTGCTGCATGCACAATATACTCGCATATTGTTTGCACTTACATATTGATTATTATCACGGTAGATATGTCCTATATTTTCAACAATTTTGGCGTCCGTTAAATGCTTGTATGGTTGTTCGCGGGCAAATGTTAGTATCTCCCATAAGGTTACAGCAAATGACCAGACATCAGATTTCGAGCTAAATTTACCCTGCAATTAAAGCATAATTGAAATTTCCAAAAAAAGTAGAATATTGCAATCACATTAAATGAGAAAAGCGACACATATATGATACATAAATAAAAATGTTATATAGGGAGTCAAGCCTGACAGTTTAATATCCCCACACCACGTAGCTCCTTAAATTATGCTACAATTAATTTAATTTTGTCTGTACTGTACTGCCTCTTAAGTTACTTCGTGAAATATACTCATATGAAGAGGGGTTCTAAAAATTGTCCAAATAGGTCCCAATTTGGCACAGCCAAATATGAAGCTACTTCATTATTCTGTACCAAAATTTTGTCAAAAAATATTAATAATTGAATATTTTTGTCATATAAAGACTTTAATTATAATAGAACCTTATATGAAGAGGGGTTCTAAAAATGGTTCGATTCAGTCCATTTTTAATAGGATTCCTCTTTAGACCAATACATGTTCTTGTACCAAATTTCATTGAAATGTTTAAAAAAGGCAACCTTTTGTTTGCTTATAAATTTATATGGACAGACAGACGGTCATGATAAAATCGATACAGATTTTCATTCTGAATCGATAGGTGTGGCGTTAGTCGTTTATTAGTTACAAACTTAATATATCATATGCAGGGTATAATTACCATAAACAGACTTACGGACGGACGTACGTAAATAGATTCAGCTTTTGCTTCTAATCCAAAATGGAAATACTTGATAGGCTCTCTACCACTTAGTATCCTTCCCACCTGATCAGGAATGCTTTGATACTGATCAGGCACTTCATTTTGTTCATCAAAAATTCCTTTTTCTGAAACATTATCGTCATCATAAAAACAACAAATCGATTTCCTAGAAACTTAATCAACTTTCCTAAGCGTTGTTCATTCCTGCTTGTCGATACTCTTTTTATAAATCTTTCATACTAACGTTTAAAAAAAAGTTCCCATGCATCCTTTAGCTTACATGCTGCGATAAGGTAAACTGTGTGGAAAACGTCAATTGTTATTTTTCAATTTTCCCAACACAAATAGTACTAATTTTCTACTGTTATCTTAAAGTTTTCTCTTCACTCTCTCTCTCTCTCTCTCCGTTTCTCTTATTATTTTAACATTAGACAACACAACACAACACAATGCACAAAGAAGCAATAATAACTTTCATGATATTTGGTCGCAAACTGTATAAAATGATAGTTCGTTTTTGCTTTTTTAACGTGTAGCAGAGTGTGTAGTTGCAACATTTTCTCCTTGGTATGCACTCGAGTAGTGTGGAGTGGAGTAGCGAATGGCGGGTGTTGGAGTGTCAAATTTCTCATAATTAAATATTAATAAAACAAAAGGGAAACAAAAACAAAACGAGAAAATATATGAACGAAGCAAAAATGAAACAGTTTAGCAATAGAAACAAGTTGTACATTACGATCGGGTTAGACCCTACACCATTTTATTACAATGTCAACGTTAACTAAATTATGATCTGTATCCTGGATCATAAGTGGAGTAACGGCAGACACTCTTGGCTCCCTCAACTGATTCTAAATCGATTGCTTCACCGTAATAATCAACGTAAGCTCCTCCTTTAAACGTTTTACAGTTATAAACTTGATATACGCGAATAGCCCAAGTGCTTGTTAGTGTAGGGTATATAAATAGAATAAGAGAAAAATTGTTTAATTGGAAATTTTTTCTCCTAATTAATGTTGACCCACTTTGTGGAGAAAGAATAATGAAACGTAATAAAGAAAAAGTGTTAAAATGAACAAATGAGAGAAGTGTTTGTTTTTTATTTTTTTATTTTATTTATATTATATAGTAATATTTAACAAGTAAGAAGAAGACTTTGTTAAGGTAAATTGTGTAAAAGGAAGAAAAAAAAACTGTGCTTGGCTTGGGTCAATTCTTAAATACCCTTCATATCTACAACAGTGGGCGTGTCAGGTATATATATATATAATGCGCCATCTATTAGTGTACGTATTACGTATCAGCTTGCAAGTCTAGTTTTATAGTGAATATGGTTTTATGTAAATTGTGGGCGTGTCTGTTATCCGACCACGCTCATTTTTGGCATATAGATGAATGGGATAACTACTAATATGTGCATTTAATTTCAAGTTCATAGGTCAATTTTTGTAGCAGGTATAAAGATTTTTGTCGATTGTGGGCGTGCCTGCGCCCATTTTTGGCAACTCAATGGATAGGTTAACTATAAATATGTATATCTACTGAATTTTGATTTTAAGTTCAATTTTTGTAGTTTATGAATAGATAGTTGTGGATTGTGGACGTGACTCTTACCCGATTTTGCCCAATTTAAATAGCGATCTGCGTGCAGAAACTAGAAACGTCTTTACAAAATTTCATCTCAATATTTCAAAATATACAACACCCGGACAAATATGAGATATATATTGTGGTATCCCTGATACATCCTTCTGGGCGTTGCAAACGAAATAGTTAATTTAGTATACCGCCCATATAAGAATCTACATTTTACTCAGGCTAAATTTTGTTCATTCACCATTTAACCATTATTTTAGAACTGGTAAAAATATTTTAAAATTGTAGGCGTGCCTTAAAGCAATTTTTTGAGCTCTATTTTAGTAACAAGCAAGTGAATAATGAAATGAAACAAGCTCAACTATTTAATACGCTACGCTTGGTTTCAATTGTATGGGCAAAATAAGTTAAAAAGCCACGCCCACGATTGATAAAAATCTCTCACAGCGACAAAGTTGAAATTTGCTAAAAATATGCCCCATCAAGTAACAGACACGCCCACAAGTTATAAAAAACTCTTTAGTGCTGATTTCAATTTTCGAGAAGTGTAAGTTTTTTCTAAATTATTTAAAAAGGATGGCGCATATGCCAAGCGCACAGTTTACTGGAAAATGGAAGATTTCGCATAAGCGAAATATGCTTTTTTAGTCGTTAAAACATCCTATTTTTAATTTAATGTACAGCTTATTGGAGGTGTATGAGTATTCAAACTTATGATATGAAAATTGTAACGTGATATTAGGCAAAAATAAACCCAAATACCGGTTATACGTATATACAGAAAAAACACAATCAAACCAAAATAATGCATACACACAGTTACACACCAAAGTATGCATATACTCGTATGTAATATTGTAAAATAATTAAACAAATTTTCTTTCTCTTTCACACTTCAAACAACAAGTTCGGAGAAAATAAATAAGCACCAAAAAAATAAAAATAAATAAATAAACCGCACTAAATAAATTAATTAACTGAAGGATAACAAGCACGCATATGTACACGCACTAACTAAACACACACACACACACACACACACACACACAGACAAACGTACGCATAAATGCCACCACGAACGAACTTGAAAATATGTATGAAAATGTTATAAATGCAAAATCATGAAAACTAAATGGGACACGTAAAAACATATGTATGTGCAAGCAGTGATAGAAATACAGATGTGCCAGCATTCATGCCCCAACACACAAAAAGATGAAACAATCGTACAAATATATGTGTGCATACCTACAGCCATGAAAAACTGACGACTAACTGTAATATAATATAAAAGAGCTGTCGGGCATGACTTCAACCGGAAAGTGAAAGAAAATATTACAATATGTGTGTGTGTATAACAAAACCACTGCGACTACACCATCATCATCATCATCATCATCATCATCATCAACAACAACAACAATAATACCGGGTAAAAGCTTATCTTGTTCTTGACTCAGTGAAAGAGAGCGGACAAGGGCGGACAGTGTAACAGTGTAACAGTGTAAAGAAAAATAGACAGGGTGGGAGCTGGCAGGACGGACAAATACAAATAAGTATGTGCAAGCGTAAAACTGGCAAAACTCAACTTTCAACGCTTAGAATATTTTCATTTCTTTTTTCACATGTGTGTGTGTGCATGCGTGCATACTTACTCTTGTACCGTATATACCATTCATTCAAACAATTCTCAGACTTATTAATGACACTCAGTAACTTTGGCAGACAGCTCAATGAGTGCAAATTCATATAAATTTCTTTCTGTCTCTCTGGTTTTTTATTTTTTATTTTTTTATTTTTTTATTTTTTCATCTGCTATCATACACACATATAAATGGAAAGGGCATAGCCAGAGGTTAATAATGAGGATATTCAAAAACCAACTTAAACAAACAATGTTAAACTTTATTAAAGGGACAACAACAACAACAACAACAACAACAATAACAATTATAACAAAAACAACAACTACTTTATTAATAACAACAACTACCCCGATAAATAAAAGGTTTGGTGTAGAATGCAAAATTTTCCAAGTTTCTGGACAAAAAAAAATTCAAGTGGAAAACTTTGTAGATGAACTTATACCCACGGCCGTAAACGTACATGGTTACGCCCTCTAATAGTATATGTATTATTATAAAATTTCAGCTCAATGTATCAAAATATACGACAATGAGAGAGCAGATATACGGTCCATCCGTATGGACATATTAAGATCAACTTAAATTTTGATGTTAATCAAGAATATATATACTTCGTAAAGCCTCTCTCTGGGTGTAGCAAATGGAATGACAAACTTAGTATACCCCGCATTTTATGTAAGGGGCATAAAAATACTTAAAAAGAAAATATTCGCCAAATATTACACAATGAGACGTTTTTTTGGCAAAAAAAAGAAAAAAAAATACAAATCATAACTTGAACATCTAACTCACTCACTCACTCACTCAGTCGCTGGCAAAGCAGAAACCTTAAAATTTTTGTTTTGTTTTGCGTTATGTTTACACAAGTGCACAAAACTGTAAATTATACGCGTTCTGGGAATTCCATTTAAAAAGAAAGCTAGAACAAATGCAGACAACATCTGCTCCAAGTTGCCATTGGTTACTGTTGTGTGCGTGTATAACTGTATGTGTGTGTGTGTGTGTGTGTTTGTGTTTGTGTGTGCTAACGTACTTTGTACGTAGGTACCTGCTGTAAAGAGTGTTTATGTAGAGTTGCTGTGGCAATGTACATACCGAGCGGCACAAGACAAAGTGTAATATAATGGAGATATACAAGAAAATTAACTTGAAAATGTTTACTTATACACAAAATTCATAATTAAATAAAACAATCAAGTTGTTGTGTTTATGCTACCGTCATAAATGAAATAAAGACTTTATCAGTCTATTGTTTGGAGAGTAAAACTTTGTATTTGACATGTAAAAATATATGATAAAAAAATATATAATACGGGGATAGCATATGCATTATAATGTTTTCATAATCATTTATTTCCCTCTGTATTTTTTAGACACTCCACCTTAGTGATGGGTAGAGCAGCCAGTTTGTCATTCCATTTGCAATTACTATAAGGAAGTTGAACTCAGACTTTTGGTGCATTTATGTACTTCATCAGCATGAAAATCTGAAACGATTTCGGTCTTGTACGTGCGGGTGTCCTGTGTTGAAACGGTAAGTACATTCACATCTGTTTTTGGGTGGTGGACAGGGACCGCATAAAAAAAATCGCACAAAAACAGGTTTGAGTGTATAGCAAAAAATTCTATGAAAGTCTGTTTTCTATTTAAAATGAATAAAATCGGTTACCAGCCGCGCCCAAAAAATCTTTTTAAAGTTAAAGTCTTATAAAAGTAACGGGTACAAGAAGTGATAAAAATGGGAAGGGTCCTATAACAGGCACGCTCACAATTTACAAAAAAACAAACACTTTCCGACTCGCAAGTTCATACTCAAGTATATGGCACGCCCACAGCTTGCATGTATATACGGTGGATATTTAAGATTTGGCTTAAGCCAAATTTAGTTTTAAATTTGTTCTTAAATCGAAGTAATATCCATTTCGGAGGCCAAAGAAAAATGTGCCATCATGCGCTACTCTCCCACTCATATGAAATACTCAAAAGTGAGAGGCCATTTAGTTCCCTGCCAGATACACACGCACTCAATATATATAAAGATATGTTTATTAAAATTTATTATTGAGGTAGTTTCAAGTTTTGCTATATGTTTTCTTTTTTTTAATACACATTTTCTTAGCAAAATAGAAATCTTGTAAATTGTACTATTCCTGTTTTATTTTCCTCTTACTGAATCTACTTTGTGTCTAATGTGTGTGTGCGTGTGTGTGGAATTGCCAAATGTACATTATTATTTAAAGTTTATTAGGGATACTTTAATTACTGAAACTGAACTTCCCAGTTCCCTCCACAAATTTAACACAAATTTTACGCTGTACCCCTTGTGGCGAAAAGTACATTAAGTTTTGAGAAATGTTTGTAAAGATGTACACATCCTTTATAGATTCAGAAGCATGTTCGTCTATCCGTTCGTCCGTTCATCTGTTCATCGATTCGCTTGTCTCTTGTCCAGCTATGTAAATTTTGTAAGCGAGATTTTGCTACAGTTTTGAAAATATTACAATACGATGAAATTTACCGCAAAAACAGATAGATGAGCACTATTGAAAATGGTTAAAATTTGAATATTTTTGGGCCCTTAGTTGATAAAAGCTTTTATATGATGAAAATTCGCATTTTTTCATATATTTTGATAAAACTTGATGAAGAAGAAGAATCAGAGGGTTAATATACGATGGTGTCAAATTTGGACCTGATCGGACCATTCTTACTGATAATTATAGCATAATTTAAGGAGCTACATGATGTCGAGTATAAAATAGTCGGTCTTGATCAACTATAACATATTCCTATGGTTTTTTTATTTCTGTGCACAGTAATCTTAGTATTCAACAGTGTATTTCTCAATTTTCTTTTATATGTGCTTTATATACAATAATATATTTATATAAGTTTTCCTCTTGTACGTATTTGGTAAGATCCCAAAATCCCTTTTCAGTGAAGGTACACAAGCCAACCAACCAACAGTACGAAACCAACCAGTATTCATTTTATTACTATCCGAAAATAGCCACCAAATACTGTACAAGAGGGCAACAAGGTCTACGTGTAGTGTGCAGTAGTAGTAGTAGGTATCCAAGTAACGTGGATACGACTACCAAGTGGAAAATTAGTGTAGAATGAATATTTATGGTCGCTGCGGCAAAGGATTAAGGGCACACAGAAAATAAATACCTCCCTAAAAAACGAAACCGAGCAAGACGATAATAAAAACTACATAACCCAAAATATAGTATACAAATATATATATTACAATGTATGTAATATATGAAAGTAATAAAAAAAAATGATATTTGGTTGGAAAAAACAAATCCCATTAGTGTTTATTAACATGAACCTGCTGGAGTTGAAATGTTTTGAAATAAATGCCATAAAAATTTTATATTGAATTATTCACAAGCATCCAAAAAAAAAAAAAATATATATAAAAGAACAACTCACCAATAGTACACTTTCCCATGCCATCCAACGGATAGGCATAGGTTGCGTTTGGCGACCGGCTGTACCCTCCAATTGACAATAATCTGCCGAATAGGCCGAACGGTTTATCACAGTGCCTATGGTACAAACTTTCACACTAAGCTCCGGTCCAATTATGCAACTTCTGAAAAGGGAACAAATGGAAAAATTATCCAGCAATCAATCCAGCATTCCATAAACAACTTATTTTTTAATCATTGTACTTGTTTTAATCATAAAAACGTTACGGCCACAAAGCATCCCTTGGTTGGCTATTATCAATATTTTATCATATTTATGATGATGATGATGATTATAATTGTTGTTTTTGTTTTATTTGTTTATTCATTTACGTGGTACACCCTTCAAATAAATATGATGTTTCTTATAAATAACAGAAGTGCGTACAATTTCCGAACAATTTTTTTTCTTGTTTGTCATTCAAACTGTCAAGAAATGGCAAACATTTTTAAATGAATGCTTCAGAGGTTTCATAAAAAAAAAACCCTAGCCCTAGCCCCAGCCCCAGCCCCAGCCCCAGCCCCACTTACTTTATTTGTTGCTGTTGTTTTTCGTTAGTCAGAATGCAATTCTTTCATTCAGTTAACTTTGGTTAAATATTGTTAGGAAGGGATGGTTAAGTAATGAAAAGAAAAGACTCTGAAAATTTAAACGTAAGAGAAATACTTTGCACCATAGACACAGGGACTGGAACGAGCATGTCTAGATCGACTCAGATTTAATTGTGAAAACTAATGAAAATCAAGAAATTTAATACAGTTTTATTTGAAAATTTTCCCCACCTAAGAGAAAGAGCACAAGAAGGATTTCTAACGACGTATTTGATTCATTTGTTGAAGTGCTTAGAGTGATGTATTCTTGTTCAGTAATGCCTTCGAGCATTTTCAATTATTGTTAATAACCATTAAAGCGTAAATTTCCTATTAAAACACTTCATCCCCTTTATTTCTTAAGCAAATTGTGTCAGCACTAATCTGTGCTTCACACCCAAGCCAACAAATGTGTGAAAAATGACCCATGCCGTACACAAGAAATGTTAGGGAAGCCGTCATCATGCAGCATTGATATCAACAGAAGTTTTACAACTAAACGCATACATATGACATGTTACTCGTTACTAATGAAAAGCGAAAATGATGCGGTTTCATTTCATTTGTTATTTTACCATAAATTGAAATATAGTCTGTGCATAAATTTAAGCACAAGTTTTTATTATTTTATATATTTTTTATACCCTACACCTCAATGATGAGGGTATACTAAGTTTGTTTGCAACACCCAGAAGGAGGCGTCAGAGACCAAGTGTATATATTCTTGATCAGCGTCAAAAACTGAGTCGATTTCGACATGTGTGTCCGTGTGTCCGTGCGTCTGTCTGTTGTTGGCACTCTCACGGGCGTAAATTTTGAGATATTGAGCTGAAATTTTGTACAGGCACTTTCAGTTTTTGCACGCAGATCGCTCTTTAAAATGGACAAAATCGGTCAAGAGCCGCGCCCACAATCGGCAAAAATCTATTTATCTACCACAAAATATGAGCTACAAACTTGAAATTTGGTGTGTACATCTATGAATATTAGCTTCATCGGTATACTAAAAATAGGCGCATCCGGATAACAGACACGCCCACAATTAAAAAAAAAACATATTTAACGCAAAAGTAGACTTGCATGCTGATACGTAATATGTACACTATTAGAAGGCTTGCGCCTTCTATACATTTTCCACGTCCTTTCTTGTAGAGGTGGAGGGTATTTAAGATTTGGTCTAAGCCAAATTTATATACTTACTTACTTGTTTTTCTACTAACAATGATTGTAGTTGATGTGCTGCTGATGCTGATGGTGATGCTGATGATGGTAGTAATGGTGAAAGTATCACATGACAAAAATTCTGTATGAAATATTTTACCACGCATTATGAAAAATATTTTTCACTTTTTTTTCCATTTGTTGTTGTATGTATATAATATTATATGAATATTCAATAAAGCTTAAATTCCAGACACATTTATAATCCCTGATCTCTACATGTTGAGCCATCATTACCAAGTAGCATAACAAGAGTCGAAAGCGAAACAACAAACAAAAAAAAATTAAAATCGCAACATAGTATAATGTAGAAGAGAAGAGGGTGGAAAAAAAAAAGAAAAAGAAGAGGACAACTGACACGTGTCACTGTCAATGGCAATATTCATCAAAAATAAGTATGTACCCGTAGTTATGTCTCATCACTCATACACCCACACACACAAACTTTTCTCTAAATAAAACACTATCGATGCATTTTTTATTTTGTACTTTCTCTTCATATTATTGCATATATTCATACACACACACACACACACACACATTTATATTTATTATGTAGTAGATATTCAATATAAATATATATACAAATATAAATAGAGTATAAATAAATTTGCATTTTTGATATTCGTTGTCAGTTTAGTTTGAAAAATGAAATTATTTTCACTTATGTGTACAGAAAATGCTGGGTGAGAGTAATGTGACAGGTGATATGATAAAAACAGGGGACAATGAGATTGAATGCCGTCTCATTCGTTCACTCAATCACTCTCTCTTTCTCTCTCTCTCTCTCTCTCTGACTCGCATCTAATGCATTATCAGTTTAATATTCATATTCATCACTTTAGTTTATTGAAGTGTAAATCAAGTGCTTTTTACTTTATTGTTTGCCCATAAGTACTATTAATATTGTTGGAAAAACTGAAACTAAACTTTCCCTAACAATAACCAGAAAGGAATAAAGACAATACATTATATAGTAGGTAAAATAATATAAGTATAAGTGCTTTGAAGAGCAGTTAGTTCACTTTCATGTAATATGAACTTTTCATAATTTTTTCTTTTCTTTTTTTTTTTATCTGAAAATGTTCTTAACCATAACTTTTCAAACCCTTTAGGTAATAGCTTAGCTAAATAAGTAATAAATGGCAAACTTTTCAAAGTTGAAATTATTTTCGTACAGTTTTAGAACATAATACGAAAATGCGAAACAAAGACTGTCCATTTAGTTAAAGCTTCTTAAAAGTTGAAACTTTTCTATTCACATTTTTGCAACTTTCATTAAATACTACTACTACTGCGTACTGTTGGCTAGTGGTTATTGATTTTTTAAGTACTTAAGCTAATAAATAATAATAAGCAACATACTTTTTGACTTGCGTGTCTTAGGAACCAAAGTAATTTTAAATATTTTAACAAAATATTTGCTTTTACAAGAAAAAGTGTCTCCACATAAATATGTGTACCAAGGGTACACTAAGTTCGTTATTCCGTTTGGCTTTTTATTTGAGATCTATTTCATGTGGATGGGTAAGACATTTATGATGTAAGCGATCATTTTGTGACAGCCGCCATTTTGAATTTATTAAAATTTTAATATTTTGTTTATAAATGTTTATATTGTCAGCAGAAATGAAAATTTGTGCAAATATATGAACACGCCCTTTAACAAAATTCCGGAAAGAGTTCTAATCTATTTTTTCCCCATGAACGCAAAGACTTTCAAACTTCTGACAAGTTGGGCAATGAGGAAAGGGTTTTCAACTTGATTCAGAAAATGTGTTGGTGGATGTGAAGAGACAAAGAAAATTATTCTTCACACATCTATTGAGCATAATTCACGTAAAATTTTGTTATGGTTTCAATTTTGGTTTTAAGTTGAAATGCCAACAAGTCGGTGACGAGTTTAGTATTTAATACTTTCATTTTAATGGCATGCATGGTCATCTCTTGGTATCATTACAAGTACACTAAGAAAAAAGATGAGCATCAGAGGTGTTTGGAAAAATATTGCATGAAAACTATTTTATTTGAGTCTACATCTGGAAAGCTTTTAACCTTCTTTTATATGAGAGTATTCATTTATTCTGTACTCCAGATTTGTGCAGTGTAATGTATTATATATGCTGTGTCCCTCACATTTATGTCACATGTTATGACATTTGCTGCAATAGTATTTCATTTTGTGTGTTGCGTTGCATTTTGTTGGAACTGCAATATATTATTACACGGTGTATGATTGCATGTATGGTACAAGGAACTTGATGGGTGTCTGATTGTTTGTTGTTGTTATTGTTGTTATTGTTATTATTATTATTATCATTGTCCACCGTTTTGTGACTTTATGATGCACACAAACTACAGGAGAGTAGCAATAAAATAGGAAATGGCAAAGCAAGCACGTAAATATATAGCAGGGCTCTGAAAAAGATTCTCCACACACACATATATACACACAAATGACAAAATGTAATTGTGATTTTCATCATGATGATGATGATGATGATGATGATGTTTGGCAGCCACAAAAAGTTCCAACCACATAATAAATATGAGTGGAGAGTATAATTTATAAAATATGAAATTAACTTAAAATTTTTTGAAAAACTTAAGTGCAACGTTAAACAAATATCGTCTATATACTCAATACTTTATAAATTCATTATTCATTCATAATTATTTATTAAAGCACACACTTTTCAAAGTTAAATATATTAAAAACTAAAAGATTGTTCTTTTCTCTGCACTGGATAAAGGAATTAAAAAGAAGCATTTCAATAACTTTGGTTTTGCGAAATGAAAATGAAAAAAAAATCAAGGGTTACCGTTGTGGCATAGTCTATAGTTTAAGTTAAGTTTGTGCGGACCTTTCAAAATTCAAAATCAAAATCTTTACGTCCGTCTGTCTGTCCATGTAAATTTATGCGCAAGCTACGGGTCGTATGCTTTGAGATATTTCAATGAAATTTGGTTTAAGAACATAAATTGGCTTGAAAAGGAACCTTATTAAAAATGTACCGGATCGAACTATTTTTAGAATTCTTTTTCATACCAGGTCCGATTATAATGGTAGTCCGTATATGTGGAAAAATTTTTTAATATTTTTGAACAAAAGTTTAAGTTTAAGTTTATTGTGAAACTTTCTAACTTTTACATTTCAATTTACATTCACAAAATTATGAAACAAGAAGTAATATAAAACAAAAATTGGTGAAAAATAGTTAATTAGCTAAATATTTAGCTGTGCCAAGTTCGAACCCGATCGGATCATCCTTAACACCTCTTTCCATATCATTATACTTCACGAAGTGACTTATATGGCAATACCTCGCGTTTATTGACGCTATCTAAACTAATTGTAGCATAATTTGTGGAGCTGACTGGTGTAGGGTAGGTGTAGGGTAGTGTAGGTTGGGCTTGACCGACTACAACTAACCAAATGAATGCTTGTATACTTAAGTGAGATATTTTAGGTACATTAGGAGAAAAGAAAAAAACCTCAATCTTTGTCAAGACTTTCAGTTATTTTACGACAACGATATTGTTATGCTAGAAATTACAGTGACATACATATTGCTAGATTAAAGTACTATAAAACTTAATGTTTATTTGTCAGGCTTTTGTTTGGTGGCGATATTATAATGGTGTGTGGGTGTGTAATTTAACAATTGAAATACAAAATTGAACGTTATAGAACACACGTAGAGGAGAAGCAAGTGAAAAATCTATAAAGCTTTAGGTAAGCCTGAGACACTCTCTACACTGTGGGTGTGGCATATATATTATCACGCCTAAGGCAATAAATGTTCGATTACTGTACAAAATCAGGTGTTTTGTAAATTGTAGGCGTGGCTGTTAACCTATTCCGTACATTCATTGATACAATATTTCAATTTTGTAGCTGTTGTGGCCGTAAGAGATTTTAGTTATTGTGGGTGTGGCACTTAGCTGATTTCATTAATTTTAAAAAGAAAATTAAGGATGTTGGCACCGACTTTTCGCCTACATATCTCAATTTTTGCAAGTCATATTTTGATGCTAATCGGGAATATTTTGTGTAGTCCCGGCCTACTGTATATTATTCAAGTTTCTGGGTCATAGGTTCGAATGCTGCAGAGAGTAAAACACGTATTTTGAATATGAATATTGTATCATATTCATATTTTTAAATCATTCGTGATTAGATTGTATTTCTAATGGAATATCTGAGACATTCTTCTGGTTCTGAATCGAATTCGAAAAATGAAAGTCTACTCTCACCAATCACGTAAGTACAACATGATTGTCTGTTTGAATACCGACGCAATGAGTTTTACGAACAAAAACCATTTCAATGCAACACTTTGTGTGCAATTTGTTATAAATTCTTAGCATTTTCTTCAACGCTTCAAATGTTTCCCTTTTGTTTGGAATCTATATTAAAAATTGAACACGAAGAAGACATTAATAGATTTTGTGTTGATATAGTAGGAAAGAAAAGGAAAGGAAAGGAAGAATAGAAAGAAAACTATAGTCAATATTATAAATATTAATATGGGTCTTATTAAAATATGACCTCCAGGTAAACTAGCTGTGGTGCCACAGTTATTGTATTTCTGGTAACAATACCAGATGCCGTGTCAAAAACTAATTAATAGTGTTTCATGCTAAACTGAACTAACATCTCCTTTGCAACTTGTATTTCATAAATAAAATTTAGAGCATGTAACAGTTACGTTTCACAGAGTAAAAGGTAATTTTGTGGAATGTGTAACCATGTCGTGATCAACTTTTTGCTTGAAAAAGAACGTACCTACAACATTGAAGCGGAAAAAATAATTTAATGCTTTTTTTGTTTGTTTTTTATTTTCTCAAATTTCCACGGACTAAGAAACGAACATGTATTACAATACAACACTTGAAATAAAAACATGAAAAAGTAAATTAAAAGTAAAATAATAACTTTCTCGGTCATGGCAAAAACCAAGTGGTATAAATACAAAACCGAAAAAGCATTTAGGAAAACATTTAATACATATCTAGGTACAAGAAATTACTTAGTGAGCTGCCATAAATATGCTTTAATAATTTATTTTAACTTTAGCCTAAATGCAGGCAATCCTTTTTAATCTCTATTACAAAACTCTAAGCTAAACGGCATCGTAAATATTTGCTTTGACCTTTTCTTACAAAATAAACCGATAGAGTCGGGAGCAAGCTCGTCCTTTCAGTAAATGTTTAAACTATTATAAAAAATTCTTAACATCTCTAGCTAGGTGCTTTAATTCACTTTACTGTTATTTCAACAACACCTTATAATTTCAAGTTTTACCTTACTTATTGTTTCATAATTTTATGAATGTAAATTGAAATGTAAAAGTTAAAAAAAAAGTCCCTCAATAAACTTAAACTTAAACTTAACTTACAAAATAAATTGATAAAGTTATTGTAAAGCCCATTTACCATGAAATACACAAAAAAAAATTGAAAAAAATTCTGAACTATATTGATACACCGAAAAAACTTACTAATATATAAATTCTAAACTATTCTTAACCCTCGTACGCTCGTTTACATAAATGTACATACATATATGTAAAATCATCCATGTTCATGGTTGTTAGTACGAACCACTTGTCTTCCCACTCAATTATTATAACTTTATGCAGTTTGTGTATTTTATGGTCAGCAGTATAGAACATATATAAGGGTCACACTACATGAAGATTGAACAAAAGTACCTTAAGGTCATTTCTAGTGACCATGTAAGACTTCAACTCATTCATGAATAAGTAAAAAATTGTAAAAATGTCTGATGTTTAAAAAGTAATGTTATCATTATTGGCATCATCAGCATCAGCATCAGCATCAGCATTACTTTTTTTTATTGTTATTACTCAAATTGCTTTTATTATTATTACCATTCACTTGATCTTATGATAGTTACTTACATATATATGTAAGTACATTAACTGAAAACGGGCAAATTGTGATTCAGTTAAAAAGAAGAATCACTTTAGTGCAAGTCTCAACTTAAGTATTTATATGGTTAGGTCTAGGTTTGTTACCGAGCCAGTGGTTTTTAAGACTTGACTTCCGAACGGAAGATTAGCATTTGGTTTAAGCTTGGAAGTAGAAAGCATTTAGGTTACCATCTAATATGTACTATATATGTGCTATGAATTTGTACGAATTTGTGTGTGTAATTGTGTAATTTACATTAACAAATAATCCCTTTTCTTCTCCCCACAAATTTTTAATTTTTTTTTACCCTACACATAAGATGGGGTACGCTTGAAACACCCAGAATTTGGCGTCAGAGTCGATCTAGACATGTTTGCCCGCGTATCCGAGTGTCCGTCTGTTATTGGTATTCTCCCGGTTGTAAATTTTGAGATATTAGGTGAAATTTTATACAGGTACTTTTAATTTTTGCACGCAGATCTTTATTTAAAGTGAGCAAAATCGGCCAAAAGCCACGCCTACAATCAACAAAAATCTATTTATCTGCCACAAAACTTTACCTATAAACTTGAAATTCGGTATGTATATTTACAAATATTTTGTTCATCGATGTGCCAAAAATGGGTATGGTCGGTTAGCAGACACGCCCACAATCAACAAAAACCTTGATATCTGATACAAAAATTGACAAATGAGCTTGAAATTTGGTATACATAAATTATCTCCTAGACTTGCAAGCTGATATGTAATACGTACACTATTAGAGGGCGCAATACATATATATTTGCTATGCCCACCGTTGTGGATGTTGAGAGTATTTAAGATAAATTTACTTTTACTCTTATTTCTTGTTTTAAATAACAAGTGAAAGCTTTAAATAAAACTTTACTTATAGTAATTTAACTAGAAGCATATGTTGTGGTTTTTCATTAAAGGAATAGCTCTTAAAGTAGGCCATAGTATTTTTTTAATTAAAAAGTAAATTCAATTTATTTGAATCTATACCGAAACGTTTTTCTTTCCTAATTTATTTTCATAAATGTATTGTATTATTAAATTCTTCTAGTCTAACGACCTTTCACCGAAACGTAATATAAGTGACTTTCCTTAAATTTTCCACATATTTACAACAACAATGAAAACGTGTTCCGTAAAAGTGAGAAAATAGAAGGAGGAAGGTGAAACACATTAATAAAATATGGAAACACGTGCCATAAAATTAAAAATATTGTCCAATACATGCAAATAAGTAAGAAAGGTAGTATGGAGGAAGAAAAATATGTGAATAGCTTAAAAGCACACTAGTACGAATAGTTGTTGTATTGTACTGTATAAGGAAAATTTTAATCAAAACCGTTTACAACTAAGGTACGGTATGGACACGAGCAATAGCAATAATAATATACAATAATTCAAACATCCCTTTATAC
Source organism: Ornithomya chloropus (assembly GCA_963971445.1). Classification (NCBI taxonomy): domain Eukaryota; kingdom Metazoa; phylum Arthropoda; class Insecta; order Diptera; family Hippoboscidae; genus Ornithomya; species Ornithomya chloropus. Next base: position 53,859,620 of record OZ020530.1, read on the forward strand.
ATTACAAACTATCGTACAATATATAAGAAAGCAAGGACTTTATACAATCATAAGCAATTTAATGTGCTTTTATGCTTTATTTCAATGGAATTGGTAGTAAAATGCATTTTATGATAACCTTATTACAGCACTCTCTTACATATTCCGTAAGCATGCACACAACACAACAGTCACACTTAAACCTATAGTAAAACTTGAAATATGTCCATTATAAAAACACAATCATGTATAACTATATAGCAAAAGATGTACGACACACAGACATGCATATACTACACATCCTGAACATGTTGTTTAAGTAAGTTGTCGTGTATGAAAATGCTACTACTGCTGCAGTACACCATAAATAAATTTACAGATGAAATGGAAAACTCAAGAAATTGAAATTAAGCAAGACATTTTCTCTTTCTCTTGTTCTCTGTCTTTGTCAAGCATACAGTAGACTATGCATTATTTACTCCCATTCATAAGGTCTTCATTTTATTATACATGTGGTGCACGTGTGTGTGTGTGTGTGTGTGTCTACAATACTTGTCTATAATTACAATTTATAAAGAAAATGACAGTAAACATATGTATGCATTAAGTTGGCATGTTATGACAGTTGGAAATGCTTTCTTTGAAGCAAAGACTAGGGGGTGGCGTCATAAAAAAAAAACATACACATACAATACACAACATAAGCAAATATGTGAAATGATATTGAAAACCACAAAAAAACTGTTTCTTGCAATTTCATATTGATTTTCAATTACCGAGATGACAAAGCATTGTTTTTTATTATTATAACTTTTTTTTTGCAAGGAAATGTAATTTTTTATAGAAAGGAAAAGAAGAGTAATTTTATTTTTCAATATACGTAAATAAGTGTAGTATACATTTGTGCATTAGAGTTTAAAAACCATAAATTTTAAATATACATGTAGGCGAAAGGAAAACAGAAGCCAACTAAAATTCTTCCATTCCTATATTACTAACATTATTTGTTATCATACAGCATACTAATAATATACGTTGAGCCAATATTCATACGAAATAGCTATTTATCTCTTAGAGCAGTAATAAAGGCAATCCCATAAAATTGTATCAAGAAATGACAATCAATGTCTCCTATTCAATAACATTCCAATCATCCTGTTCCATCTCTCTCCTTCTTACTAGTTCTCTTCTCCGAAAATCGCATTACCAAAGTATGGTATATTTACATAGAAAATTATTTACCAAACAATTACAATTAGTGACATAAACAACCGTACTACCGCATTGGTCAAATACATATAATCTAAACGACCCTTACAGCTTAACCATAACTCTAATGAGAGAATTCATGGCAACCGTACAGTATTTTAAGTTACATATATATTGTACGTATGTACATTTCCATGTAACGATTCCAACAAGAGGATGATTACTTTGGAAAAAATCAATCATATAATATGATGGACACAAATGGTGTTTATTCACCATACAATAAAAAAAAAAAGTCAAGGGTTTGTTTAAGAGTGTACAGTTCTGCTGATTATTAAGTAAATAGAAAAATGGAAAGCATGCTAAGCATATGGACTGTAGCTATACCTGTATGAAAGGCATGCAAAAGAGAAATCAAATCATTAGAAAGGAAACGTGAACGAGTGTTTTCTCCTACCCTAAACAACCTTTCTCACAATATTGTGAAAGTTAAACAGTATAAAAGAAGCGGAAAATCTAAACTGGCCTGGGATATAAGCTTAAAGGCCCACTTTAAATGCACCGAAAGCTTTCGTAATGGGTACAACTATCATATACTTAACTCCTCATCTTTCAATTCTTTAATATATAAGTAATACGAATAAAGCAGATTCAGAATATATATACTTCGATCAACACTTTTCTGAATCGATTTATCCATCCATCCCCACGTCATGAACAAATAACAATTCATGTAAATTTGTGTTCAAAGTATTGGTAGAATATTGCGTCACAAGGGATGCCTATGGTAGTCGGGAGAGAATTGTATAGATGTCGGGCAAGAGATATATTGAAGCTCCGAAATTCGAAGAAGGAGTGTTTGATGCTTTGCAGACATTTAGTGTATACAAATGGAGTAGATACACACTAGACTGAAGCAACAATAGTTTGTAATGATGACAAAGTTGTTTTTGAGACATTTCGATAAAATTTTACACAAATATACGTAATATTTGAAACAACGATGGTCGAAAATGAATTCGTTTCGAAACCGGACCGGTTTTAAAGGTTATGAACAGATACTTTTAGTTTTAGATTTTCGAACTCAAACAATTTATAATATACTCTGGATGGCTCTTCTGAGCATTACGGTACATTTTTACATGGCCTAGATGTACCGCTTTTTTGCGTACATCCGATCCGATTTAACCCAATCCAATAGTATCGAAGCTGTACCCCATCGGAACCGTTCGAATTATTATACAACAAATAGCTTTGCTAATATTTCTTGGAGAAATTTCGTAGGCAGGTTCGGTCGGGCTATTTTTAATAAATACCCCTTTGTACGGACTCCTTCACAAAGTGACATATATCCTCACAATGACTTGCATTTACTGATACTACTGCACCATTATTAATTGAAACTTAAAAGGTTTAGAATTAGCAGGAACCCATATGAACACGAGAAAACTCAAGTGTTGGGGGAAAGAACTTAAGCAGAAATGCGTTATTTTTTTTCAATTTCCATTCGAGTTCTGCAAGTTAAATGACATCAATGCTGTATGGTAAATGACATCCACATACTATACGATATAATGCAACCGTTGCCTTGTCAGTTTTAGACAACCGCATGTAATACATTAACTGCTGCAGTCATTATGATTAACGCATCTGATGTGGTGTCACTAATGTTTTTATAAATATTAGCGTGTATAATTGCCACAACACACCCGTCTACAGATGCATTTTTTTGCCCATTAAAAGCTGACAGAACATAAACACACTGGAAACCACGTCATATATAAGCCAACAAACATGTTTAGTCTGAATTAGTCAACGTTCAATGAGAGATTGGTGCAGTTTTCTGCTACGACACCATCATTTAAAGCAAAAGATGACTGTGGAATAATCGGTTCATGTTGTTCTTTGGCTTAAAGAGTGAATTTAAATGCAGCAAAAAATCAAAAAACATTTTATGAGATTAAAAAACAAAATCAGATTTGCAATAATACTCGTACATAATACCTACAACTTTACCACTTTAGTTGCTAATTATGAAAAAGGAGTAGAAATCGAATACAAGAATCCTTTAATACACTCTGTTGCTGGCCTCATTACCACGCCATCAAATTATGCCCCGTTCATACGATACACAAGTGAGTAATTCGCTTTAATGTACCATATTAACTGTACACCCCATTCAGAGGTTTTATATGTTGTATATATATAAAATATATGTATTGTATATATGTGTGCGTGTACAATAATCGGATCAAATAATTTCAATGATATGGCATTGTGGCTATCTTGCTTGTACATTGCAACCATTCTCAGTTTATTTTATTTTCTTTTCATGCACCCACCCGTCCGTCCATCCGTCCGTAGCACCTTTAAAAGCTTTTTTTCTTTCTTTTTTGTTTCGTTTCTTATCAAATTGGTATGAGTGGGGAGATTTTAAAACTCATACAAGTGCAAGGAATTAAACTTCATACTCGTACTCTGTGTCTGTGTCTAATTGATTTTCATAATATGTGACGCAGATTAATTTCTTGCTAATGGAGTTGCGGTGATGGAAAAAAGCCTTGTGCAGTTTTTTTTCTCTTAATTATTATGAAAATATTGCGCTGGCAGTTTACAACAGTAATTTTTTTCCTTCTACGTTGGAAAAACGGTAAAATGATACATTTATGCATTTATGCATTTATACCTCATCGTATATGCTGAGAATGAGAAGGTATTTTTTATAAAACTTTCTTTATATAGGTACGTGTGGATGTTGTGAAATAATTTACCTTGCCTTCGTTTTTCTTAAATATGACAAATTATCTCACTAATTAAGGTTGCAAAAGTAATGTAAGCTTAGTTAAGTCATCACATTTAAATCAGCTTCTCTACCTTCCGTGTGTCGCTATGTCTGTCTTTTGTTGGCATTCTCACGGCCGTAAATTTTGAAATATTGAGCTAAAATTTTATACGGGAACTTTTGCACGTAGATCGCTGCTATTTAAAATGGGTAAAATTGGTCAAGAGCCACGCCCACAATCAACAGAAATGTATATATCTGCCCCAAAAATTTACCTATAAACTTAAAATTTGGTACTTTTATTTAAAAATATTCCATGCACCGACATGACAAAATTGGGCATGGTCGAATAACAGACACGCCCACAATCGACAAAAATCAATATATATATACTACAAACGTTGAGCTAGGAACTTGAAATTTGGTACGCTTATCCATAGGTATTCTATCCACCTCTATTCCAAAAATGGTTATGGTCGGTTTTTAGACGCACCCACAATCGACAAGAACCTTCATATCTGCCACAAAAATTGACCTATGAACTTTTTATTTGGTAATCATAGGATGAAACTTTTCCAAAAAAAAAACCTTTAGGATTAAAAGAGGGAAATTAGATCTTCATCTAACTGTCCAAGAGGAAGTCCAAGAAAGATCAAGGTGGCCTCAAGATGAAGTTAAAATTTCAAATGACACCGGAAATCGATGGAGCAGAAAATTGTAGTTTCAGATACGTTCCTCTATGATATATGATAGCTTAACCCCTATGGATCATTACAAGTCAAATGCATGTCTTTATGCAGAAACTTCGAAGAATTTCTAAACCTTGAAATGTAACCTTGAGATCAAGTTAACCGATAACTTTTGCATTTGAAGTTTTTTAGAACAATTTCATTCGAAGGTTTTCATCGTTTTTCTACACCCTGTATTTATGTAAAAAGTGGAAAGTTTGTTTTTAAAAGAAAAATTAGTTTTCTGCTTAATCAACACTTTTGCTCTTAACCATAAATTGAAGTAAAACTTTTCCTTGTATGTTAGAATTTTTAAGTAAAAATAATTTTATAATTTACACATATATGTATATTTAAATGCATATATGCAAGAAACAAGAAATTGCTAACGACTAATGCCACATTTTACAGAAACCAAACCAAACCAAACCGACCTAAACCACCTAAAGTAAAATCAAAATCTTGAGTTGAGTGAAATGCACATAAATTATCGGAATTGCCCAAATACCAAACATACTGAATAAAAGAAATACAAATGGAATGAATTTAACACAAATTATAAGACAACAAAAGAATTAAAAAGAAGGAAACAGTCCATTGTGTAGATACTGCAGCAGCAGCGGCATCAGCATCAGCAGCAACAGCTACTCAATAGTAATCAATAGGATTTTGAGAATTTGCCGAGTTAACAAAAAGTTGGTGGTAATGCAATACAGAAAACAGGGAAAAACGTTGTTGAACAGTATTAAAGTGTACCCTGTAGTAAAATGCAATTAAACCACTCGACCCACAGGGACCTGTTGTATCGAACATTCTCTGTCCGCGTTTCTCGTCTTTTGTACTTTTTTTTTGTAAATTTTTGTGAATTTTTACCGTAAAAAGTGAAGAGATCCTTATGCTGCCTGCAAAAGGCATAAACGGTGAGGGTTAACACACTATTAAGCAAGTGTTGAGGCGTAATTCATTGAGGCGATTTTTTAGCTAATTGCTAAAATTTGTACAAAGTTGTGTACATTTAATTTTTTCCAGCTTTTCATACAATTGTTCCGGAAGGCTACTAATTTCATTTCATTTTTCTTGATTTTCTTCTGTGCGTTCAAACAAAACCCAAGGGCGTGAGAGAAAGTAAAAGTCTCCTTATATTTTTACATATTTTGTCCATCCGTTTCGTTTCTCCTTTTTGTTCTCAATTTTTTTCTTTTTGCAATTTCAGCTTCTGAGATTTGCTTATAATTTGCATATGCAAATCAAAAACTGGAACTTTTTCTTACTTACTTAGCAATTAGTTGGTAGTTTTTTTAATAAACAAAAATAAAGAAGACTGAACTAACATGTATGAATATAAGTTAAGGTAAATATATCGGGCATGTAAAAAAACTGCAGTGCAGTAAAAAATAATCATTTCATAAAACTACTCGATCAAAAAAAAATGGTAGCAGCGTATCTGCTGCTTTGATATTTAGAGTTGACCGTAAAAGAAAAGCGAAAATTAGTTTATATGTTTAGAAGAGTAGGTGGATGTAAAAGTTTTTACCCGAAAATAAATGTCACAGAGTAGAAAAAATTTGAATCGAACTTGTGCGGAGTCCGGGTGTCCATGCTCAAAATGCATCAATTTTGATATGTTGAGCTAAGAATTTTTCACTTTTTGAACATATTTTTAATATCAGCACTTTCTTGTTGTTATCAAGTACTTGCCACGCCCACATTTAGTATTTTAGATAAAAGCTTTTTTCCCAGTTTCTTTTATCGAATGTTAGCGTTGATCACTCGGGGTTGGTTTCGAAAATTAGTTGAAGAAGAACTTCGTTCGGGAAAACCGTTTAACATCTTTTTCTCAAAAACATAAATAAAAGACGATATTTGTTGTATACGTATATACTTATCTGCCTACAACTGCATTGTTGATATTATTTATTATAAACGTTTGCACAATTATATTAAAAGCAAATGCGTCAAAGTTTATTTACCTTCAATCACCTCAATCGGGGAAACTGAACTAAAGTAAGTACATACATATACATTTATTTATATTAAAAAAAAAAATAACAAGAAAATATGAAAAGTTTTCCATCACATTCATCGGTATTAATAACAAACAATACTAATGCACTGAAGAGTTAAAACGAAATTGCTACAAAATTGCTTTTGTTTTTTTTTGTTTTGTTGTTTTGTTTTTTTATACATACAACACAAGGCACTGCTCGGTGTATGTAATTCCCAGCGATTGAAATGGCAAGTGTTTGTATCGAATGTATGCTGTTGTTATTATTGTTGTTGTTTGAAAAAGCCTACAAATATACATTCATTTATTCATAGAGTACGAGTACATATATACAGATATTGTATCGCAGTCATCACATGTACAGTAGTAGAGCGTTGTGTACTTGAGCGTTGTGTATGTGTGTGTACATTTTAATTTTCTACAATTACTTTATTTCATCGTACAGCCCGCCCAGCAGTCAACTCTCAACGTCAATGTTACTTGTGTTGGATTGCAGTGCACATGTACAGTAAATACAAATTGTAATGCAGTATATGTGCAACTGAATAAACAACAACAACAACAACAATAACAATAACAACAAAGGAAACCAAAACAGAGCTAAAACTGTTAATGTGACAGTAAGCTGTACAGTTTGATTCCCATGTGTCACCACTACTTCAGGCACATGCATACATACATACATACCAAATGTTACGACACACTACTAAAGCCAATGCCCCTAACATCCCTTTCAACCGAGTTTATTACGAGGCCAACAAACTCCCAATGGAGTACTTTCATTTAATATTTATTTTCAGTTCAGTAGTCAGCAGTGTGTATGTGTGTTTGTATGTGGCGTCGCTATCGCTCTTTGTATCAGCTTGTAGAGTGCTCCTGTATTGCATTGAATCATTTATGTAGTGGGTGGTGATTAAAATTACAAACATTTTTTCTTCTTTTTATACCCTCCACCTCAGTGATGAGGGTATACTAAGTTTGTTCTTTCGTTTGCAACACCCAGAAGAAGGCGTCAGAGACCCTACAAAGTGTATATGTTCTTGATCAGCATCAAAAACTAAGTCGATCGATATGGATGTCCGGGTGTCCGTCTGTTAATACCATTCTCACGAGAGTAAATTTTGAGATATTGAACTGAAATTTTATGCAGGCGCTTTTTTAGTTTTTGCGCGCAGATCGCTATTTAAGATGGGCCAAAACAGTCAAAGGCCACGCCTACAATTGATAAAAAACTATATATATTTGCCGCAAAAATTGAGCTATAAACTTGTAATTTGGTATTCACATCTATGTTGGTCGGATGACAGATACGCCCACAATTTACAAAAAACCATACTCAGCGTAAAACTTGACTTACCAGCTGATACGTGAGACATACACTATTAGAGAGCGCAATATATGTATAGACCAAATTTAGTTTTCTTACATGTTTTCATTTCTTTCTTTTTTTTTGCCCACACCTCATACCCAAGCGCACTCGGGCGCACATAAAAATCGTAGAAAATCCTATCTTTATGACGTAGAAAGAAGAAGAAGAAGAAGTAGAAGTACGTGTTTGAGAGAGAGAGAGAGTAGAGTGCACCCTGGCCCGGGTAGTTTTGTCTTTTAATATAAATGATAGTAATTATGAATGTTAAAACAATCTGAGCTTATTTAAGCCTCTACCTCTACTCTATTCTCTATATATGACACGTTTGTATATGTATAGGTATAAATTACCTCCCATTTGCCATCACATAAGTGCCATATATCGCAGTTTTCTCAAGGAAGTAAATCGCTACAATAAAGTTCATTAATCTAGGCATTTTGGTATTAAGTGCAAGCAAGTAAGAAATTGTTGTAAAAGTAGAATTTACTCCAAATGTGTTCAAGGGAGTCAGTTGGTAACAGAAATGACAAACATTTCTTACTTATGCTTGCAACATATACGTGTTTATGCCGGTATAAGTGGATTGTGCAACTAGATCGTATATTTCCATTTTGTGGAACAAATTATTAAAAGCTAGCGTTCTTGTCTGCCACCCAGGTATCTTGTAAGCGATTTTCCAAAAATAATGCTGAAATTTTCATCACAACCTTGTTCCCAAAGACATTCAAATGTAGTGTAGTCAATTTTGCAACATATTTATACACAAAATGGCGGATATGCCACTATTCCACAATCCAAACGATATGGATATCAAATGAAAGGGCTTGACGAATAGAAGCTAAGTAACTTTTTACTAAATCCAATATGACGGCCGTTACAAAAATTTGACATAAAAATTTCGCTATCGCTAAAATTTTCCCTACGGCTTCTAGTTCTGGTCACAGTACAGGTTTTTGGCCTGCTGCAAGGGAGCAGGACAGACAGACAGACAGACAATGGATAGACGGACATACGATCATGATGAAATCGTTTCCGATTTTGATTCCGAATCCATTGATATAATTGAAGGTGGGTGTGGCATTTGTCGTTTAGGAATTATATACATTCGCACAAACTTAACACAAGTGGTGTCGGGTATAATGACACCTTTTTTTTAAATAAAAATTCAAATTAAAAATGCAAACATATAGTCTCAAACGGACCAAATTTAGGGTTTTTGTTTCTTCTTTTATTTCTTCTATCACTAATTGTTATTCTTTCATGGAGCAGCTTTTTAACATCATCATAATTTTGTTTTATTCTTAACGTTCATGGTTAAATTGATGGCCGTGATGGCATTAAACCAACTGCTGACTCGGCCTAAACAACAACAATGAAAATAACAAAAACAAAACAAATGCATATAGTTTTTATGTTTTTACCAAATGGATTTTTGCTAGTTCGCCTGTTTGTTGCTACATGTCGCTGATGGCACTGTAAAGTTGCAGCAATTTTTAACTGAGGCTACAATAATAATGTTATTGTAGTTAGTATTGTTGTTGTCTAGCGCTTCTAGTGATTTAATTAAAAGCATTTATATGCAAATACAAATTGCACTTTGGCTGCCAACTAACACGTGCATCAGTTCACCGTGCAAGCCCCTAAAGGTTTGCTACCGTATCCGCCAAAGTTTACGTTTAGATTGAATAAAAAAAACCGGTATGCATACTATATGCACTCATACAAACATAATTGTTTGTAACATTTGTATGGATTTATAGTTAAAGTTACCAAGAGATGCAAAAATTTGCCACGCAAACGATTACAAATTGTTTAAAATGAAACAACGGCGTAACGGCGTAGTTAGAAAATTTGTCTATTTCGGTGATGGATGAGATGGATGAGACACACGATCGGAACGGAAAAAAAACGTGTTACTCTCGACAATGGAGAGATAAAAAGGGTGTTTTGATTTTAAACTTTAAGTGGTTTAAAGTTGGACGACAACGGGTAAAAATCGATTTATATAACACAATGTGGTGATTTTTTGCTGTCGAGCAAAAAGCAAATGTTTCAATAGCGTGAAATTTTTCCCAAACGACAACTCGAATATGTTACATGTTAGGTTGAATATTTGCCTTTCGCTCAAACGTGCATGAAACAAGGACGTGTTTTTTGTTTGTTTTTTGTTTTCGTTTAAACAGCGTTGATTGCTGACCTGTAAAAAACTTGAAATTTAATCAAGTTTAGTATCAAAAACTTTACTGATGAAAAATCCAGCATTCACCCCAAACCCAAACCGAAACCCGTTATTTGATCATTTATATTAACCTAAGCACAAACGCATTGGTTACAGCCTCTGTTATCATTCATATCCTAACAGCCCTGTACATGATGGCAAAATGTTCATTAATTATATTATTCATCAGTTTGACTTTTTGTACTTATGTCCCCTCGCCCTTACATTTATCCAAAAACAGCAAAACAATATTCAATTGAATACAAGGGCTTGGGGAGGTTGCGAATGGCAAAAAAGGGAAAAAAGGGTTGTGTGGGCTATAACACCATACAAAACACATGCCCATATGTAAAAGAAAAAGACCAACACTTGTTTTTGACAGGCTTTCAGAAGAAGAATTTTGCCTGTCAGGCATTCTATGGCATACGGCACATACAGTATTAGCAGAGACCTCAAAAACAGAGACGGAGTGTCGCTCTCTTCAAATTTTTTGTGCAGAATCTCAAGCCAAATTGTAGGCCCATATCGTACGCTCAAAGTTATCGTAAAAAAGCACAAATATCGTATTTACTGAATTCGTTCCACTGATTTGTTCTATCAAATGTGGCTGGTTTTTTATTGATTTTATATATTTTTTAAAGAGTTGTGTATATTAATAATTAGCAAGGAATTTAAATTTTATTCTACAAAATAGGTTGAATAATAATCAGCAAGGAAGAATAATAAGAGCGCAAAAGCTGTTCGCTTCTCAATCGTTTGTTTTTGTGGCGCCCGCGTCACAGAGTCAATATATTTTTACAGCTTTTGTGCTCTTATTATTATTATTACGTGTAACCGTGGAGGATAATACCACATGCCATTTGCAATATCCAGAAGGAGATGTCAGACACCCTAGAAGGTATACATTCTTCATCAGCATCAAAATCTGAGTCGACCTGGACATCTCTCTCTCTCTCTCTTTTCTCTACTTTGGTGGTACATTTCTATTTACCATAAGCAGATCACCGTACCAAATACACGTCTTTAGGTCAATTTTTAAGGTAGATGTATAGATTTTTGTCGATTGTGGGCGTGGCTTTTGACCGATTTTCCCCATTTTAATGTGTCTGTAGAAAATTTCAGCTCAATATCTTAAAATTTACGCCCGTGAGAATGCCAACACGGACGCGTATATCTAGATCGACTCAGTTCTTATGTGGAAGGTATAAAAAAGGGCAAAACTTGTACGAGTATATTTTTTAAAAAAGTACCCATTATGTGGAACAGAATCGTCCATTTTTTTTAGAAAACTCGATTTTAATGTAAATTTATATTTTGTGGATGATTGTTAAGGAAAAAATTTGCCAAAATTAAACTATAAACTTTATGTATTTCTTAAAAAAATGGAGATTTTTCATCCTTTTTTTGAAATACTTTGTATTAATATGATTTAAATTAATTGAAATTCTGATTGTATTGGAACTTTATTTATGTTCTACATAAGTTCTACTAAACACGAAGGCTAACAAAAGCAGTAAAATTACTTTCTTCAAAAAAAATTACTATTTATTCCAATAACGGTAAAAAGAAATTCAATAAAATCGTAAATATGTCTTTCTACGCTACTGGAACCTTTGCTTTCAAATATGTATGTATTTCGTTTAAATTTGATTCCACTACAAAATCGATTATAATAACGTATAAATATGTTTCAAAACGGAAGTAATGCAAAATAAAGCAGCAGAGAAGGACACCAAAAGACACTAAAAAGGTCCTTTTAACCAAATGTATATATATTATAAATAATAATAAAAACAAAAACAACAATAAAAATTTCACCTTCAAATGTGTCCAGAAGGGATTATAAAACAATTGTTTTGGTAAGAATGCCATTTAAATAAATGACCGATTAAATGAATAAGACCATGAATGTAATTCATGTATGTGTTGTTGTTGTTATATTCTTCTTAGAGGGTTATGTGTTCCATTTGTTATTCCGTGATGCATGAATATTTCATTTAGATATGTCCGTCCATATGACCGAGTCTGATGCTGTTGTTGTACGGGCACAAATTTTGATACATTTTGTACAGATATTTGAAGTGTCTATAAAAATTGGTAAAAATCGGTTAAAAGGTACGCCTACAATAGAGAAAAATTTAGCTAAGTTAAATTTTGTCACATTTTGCAAAAAAAAACTGTATTTTCTGTAAAAGTTTGCCTGTTGAAATAAAATGTAACCCACGCCCACAATTTATATATAAACATAGAGGGTGCTTAAGATTTAGTTTAAGTATTTTTTTTTTTTTTTTTTGGTTTTTTTTGTAGGTTATGTGCTGCTGCTTTTCCAAGGACGCCATGTCTTGTTTACTGAACAACCGTAATAACAGCTGCAGTGTCACATCAAACATGAAGTAAAACAAAAGTGTTGTACCCACAAACCATAATAACAGAAACGGTGGGGGACTGCAGTATAAAAGTCATATTAGTAACGGTATCCTACTCTTATTGTTTGTACAAAAGGCTTTATTATATGATAAAATATTTTTGGAAAGAGTCAAAGTTATATAAAGAAAGAGTGAGAGAGAGAGATAAAGTGAACTGTACTCAAAGGGTAGTCAACCAAACAAACGCATTAACTCCCCAACTAATGGTACCCAAATAGATAGACAAACTGTAGAACAAATATATTTCTATGAAAATGTATTTGCGTACAATGAGCATAACGCATACAGAAGGAAAGCAAAAAATCCAGAGCATGTATGTAAAGAGTGTATGCAGTCAGTATTTGTACAGAAAAGAGAGAGAAATTGTAATTTAACTTAATCCGCTCAATTTGAAACGCACACCCAAAGATTTAACACAGTTTTTCAACAACATATGTTTGTGCGTACACGAGTGTTTTGTATGCGGGGCATCATCATCATCATCATCATCATCATCATGGAATGCATAGAGAAAGCCAGCTAGAATCTATATATGCACACACACAGGCACACATACTTGCGTAAATTTTATGAGCATCATAGAAACCTATTTCAACTGAATACTGAAATCGCTGGAATCGTAAACGCATGCACTGCTGTGTGGGAAAATAAACAATCATTCACGCTTCATACCGCTTCACAAATGTATTGCAGCTTCTTGCCTAAGTAATGCGTAATATTTCTATTATATGTCAAACTCACTTTGTTTACGATTTTAGCCCATATAGGCGCTTACATGCATCACAATAATAACACAACAACAACAACATACAAAAAAGGATTTTACAGAGTTTTAATTAAAAAAAAAAAGTATGATGTTTTTCATTTCAATAAAATTGTTATCTACACTTATACGCATGCACCCATATTGCAGGGGTCGGCAATCTTTTGCTTCCACTGCAGTCAAAATTGTATGAAATTTCATTTCGTAGGCATCGGAGTGCATATAGTTGTAGCGTAAGAAAAGAAGTAAATTGTGACCCCAACGATTGAATTATTGTGTTAAACAAGGTAATTTTTAATATGGGCGTGAACGTGTATTGAATTGCTTCTTTTCACGACTATTAAAGTATTTGGTACATTTCATTTCAACGGTTAAATTACCGGGACCATGCCCATTTTTGGAACATCAGTGAACGAATTATTTATAGATGTAAGTACCAAATTTCAAGTTTATGAGTCAACTTTTGTGGCAGATAAAAAAGTTTTTGTCGATTGTGGGCAATAAAAATGGACCTATTGGTTACTGTACAGCACTATATAATATTAATAATGATAATAATAGTGCAAATAGAATAACAAAACTAATATGGAGCGTACATGTACTTTATGTAGGGGTTAAAAAAACCGAAAAGCACAAGGTGTGGGGCCTTCGGTTGCCCACCGCGGTATTTGGTGTTTCTTTCCGAAGGGATTTTTATAAGTTAGCTTTTGTTTTGTGCCACACATATCCATTATGTGTGTGCATAAATTATTAATAAATTCACCTTTACTTCATAATCTCGTAGATATTCAAAAGAAATATTCCAACCATCCAACAATCGCAACATTACTACAATTTTGAGAATATATATCACTTCGCCCGGCATTAAGGCATTAAGGCAATACGTAATTTGTATGAGAATAAGTTAAAAGCATATCAATTAGGGCGTTTCTTTTATATTTAATTTATGTGACCTTTTGTGGTTACAACAGCCCCTTGGAGGGTTTTATGAAAAGGCAGCAGATTCAGTGATTTATTTGATTTGGACCTTACGAATAATTTAATATTTAATTAATAAATTATGATGCATAATAGCCGTAACGCTATCACGAGAGCGAAACAAAGCAAAAGTCTTGAGATTTTTTTGGAGGGAAATAAATATATATTTATTGTTGATAGAACAAAAGGAAATAATTAGAGTATTAATACTTCTTTCAAATTCAAACTGATTAAAAAGTGTTCACGTTCATAATTTATTAAATTTCATAAATAGTACAATACCTGTCTAGCAACACTTAGTCATTTTGCCATTTAGTTTTTTTTTTTTGTAGTATTTTATTTTGTTGTTTCTTTCGTACGCCGAGAATATTCATTCTATGGCAGAATAAAATATCATTTTAATAAATTAAACATAAGAAGGAAAAGAGCAAACACAACCCCAACAACGTTTTAGCACATTGGGGAAGATTGAAAAGAAAGTCTTTAGTCATTTGCCAAACTCAACGAACGTCGATTATTTATGCATGAGACAGAGAATAAATGTTAAAAGACAAAGTAGCAACCTGTCAATAAACTGACTCATTAATTATGAAAAGAAAACTTGTACTATAGACAATAACTCCGAAGGTTATAAAACGTATATAGCGTATGCACAGTTAGAGGGCGAATTTGGAATATTCTCAAATCATTTTGAAATCAATAATTTCTTATAACAAAATATTGATTAAATTTGGCAAAACCAATCTCATTAAATTCCTAGAAATCGTTTGGTAAAAATTAAGTAATCAGCACCACTCTGTTGAGTACATGCTTTCAGTAGCTCCCTGAATCTCCAATTCTAAAAATATGTACTTCGTTCTAAGCCTTAAGGAGGGAAGCTTATAAATTAGAATATTTCAATAAACAGCTTCGTGGATTAATAATTACATATTCATATACAAAGTTGGCATAGAACTTTGTTCTGTTATTAAGGGGGAAAATTTATATAAGATAAAAAGAGAGCCGCCTTTAGTTTGGTGGAATAATCTTCTTACATAATATCGAGTGTCGACCGACCAAACAATGTACTCTATTTATAAAGGGATTGTACCACTAAAATCGGAATGGTGATTTAAGCCGGTATATCCTTACCAAACATTGTCCTTTACGATACTCACAAATATTTTTTCTATTTTTTTTCTCAAAATCGTCTTCATCTTGTTGTGCATTTATTTTTATTTTATCCCGTTGCTAAGCGTTTTCTCAATTTGCTTGATGATTAAATATTGCGGCACAATATTTCTATTGTTTGTGCTTATGTCAATTCTCCGATAATGGAACAAATAACTGAAGTGACAATATTCACTCTATGGCAAATTTGCAATATAATATGTACAAAAAACACAAAAACAAAACAAACAATACCACAACATTGAAATAAAAGCAAGCACAAGAGAAACAAAAATTGTTTAATTAAAAACTTAAACAAGTACAAGAGTAAAAAATTTGGCTTAGGTTCCATCTCAGAAACACTCTATGTTTATAAGTATACTAAGCTTGGCAAGTCGTTCGCAACATGCAGAAAAAGACATCGGCTGTCCGTCTGTGGTTGGCATTCTCACGGTCTTAAATCTTGAGATATTTGAGCTGAAATTTTGTTCAGACACTTTTAGTTTTTGCACGCAGATCGATAAAAATCTATATACCTGCCACAACAACTGAGCTATGAAGATGTAATTTGGAAGGCATGTGGATTTTAAAATGGGAAAAATCGGTCAAGAGCCACGCCCATAATCGACAAAAATCTATATATCTGGCACAAAAATTGACTTATGAAGTTGAAATTTGGTACATATATATATATATAGCATTGTGATAAAAATGGGCATGATCATATAATAAATACGCCCACAATCGACAAAAAGCGTAATATCTGACACAAACATTGACCTAGGAAGTTAAAATTTTGTATGCTTATCTATAGTTATCCCATTCATCGATGTGCCAAAAGTGGGCGTGGTCGGATAACAAACATACCCACAATCTATTAAGATCTATTGCATATCTGTCACAAAAATTCACCTACAAACTTGAAATTTGGCATGTATTTCCATAATTGTGTTATCTATCGA
The DNA here is from genome assembly GCA_963971445.1 of Ornithomya chloropus. Taxonomy (NCBI): domain Eukaryota; kingdom Metazoa; phylum Arthropoda; class Insecta; order Diptera; family Hippoboscidae; genus Ornithomya; species Ornithomya chloropus. Next base: position 53,876,188 of record OZ020530.1, read on the forward strand.
TGTGCAAAAAATTAAAAAAAAATCCTAATCGAATAACTGGCACGCCTTCATATTCACAAAAATCCACGCTCAGCATAAAACTCCACTACACCATTTTCAATTGAAATTGGTAGAAAGGCAATTGAAATTGAGAAATCATTCATGATCGCATTTGAAATTGAGAAAAACACATTTGAAATTTCAATTGAAAATGGTGTAGTAAGCTGTGATACGTGATACATACACTATTGGAGGGCGGAATTATATACTTGCCACGCCCATTGTTTATATACCCTATTAAAGTTTCTTGCTTGTTTAAACATGACTTTTTAATTAATTTGGTATTTTTTAACATACATGTTGAACTTCCAGTGCACTTATTAAATATGTAAATAACATTTGCAAAAGTCATTTTATATCCTAATACTCTCTCTCCACCTTCTGGCAGTTGTTGTTCTCCCATTTACATTTATCAATTCATCTTGCTTTTATAAGCTTTACTTTTGCATCTGATTACTTTCATTATAATAATAATGATGGCGTTTTTTTTCTTTTTTGTATTTTTGTATAGTATTATAATTGCCGGTATTTATTATAAATTCAATTTTGAATACCGTATTTATATAACGAAGTAAACTATACAAAACAACAACAACAATGGCGCTCTCTTTGACTATAACTCTGCGCGAATGTGTTGGCATATAACCGCACAAAATAACCCGCATGGAAGAAAAAAAAAAAAAGAAAACAAAGAAAACACTTCAGTTTCAAAACCGTACCCCTACTCCTACCCCAACCACATCATAACTTCAATCAACGTCACTGAATTCTTTTGGTGAAGCTTATATCAGAATGAAAGAAGACACGAAGGTACAACAAATGAAAAAACAAAACCGCAGCAATATACAAAACACACAACAAAGGAGGATGCTTTCCTTTTCTTTATGTTTGGTTTTGATTTTTTCTACTTATATTGCGTGTGTGTGTGTGTGTGTGTGTAGAAGAATCCTTTTTCAATAAAATTTGAATAATTTTCGTTCGTAAAGTAAAATCATAACAACAAACCTGGCACATGACACAGCGACGGAGTATAATCCTTTAGTAAATATTATAAAAGAGAGACAAAGTCATATCTTCTGCTATGCGGTTTTAATGATGAAATTCTTTGCTTCTTCTACTTCTTATAGTGAACAGCAAAACAAAAAATTACAATAAGCATAAAAAACAACACATCACATATTGAACAAGAACAAGGCTGACACACGGAGTTGTGTTAACTTCAGCCATGGGTTGCTGCTGCTATATATGCATCAAGGACTATCATGGGTAACCTAATCTCCTCCCCACTTGGCAGGTAAATTCGCTCACATTTCATTTTTCATAACCAGCTGTGACTGTAATGCTTTATTGTACATTTTTTTCTTCACTAGCTAGCTCTCGTTTTTAGTCATTTTTCCCCTGCTGCTCTTACTTTTTCATTTAATTAATTAGATTTTTTGGACATTGAAAAATTACATTTTTCTAAACTTGCAATTGATGACATTTCAGCTTATTTTACATTTATGGTATTCAGAAAAGGTGAGTAAGTACAAATAAAATAAATGGGAAAACTTTAGATTAGTCGACACTTGAAATGTCACCGAAATGGTAGTGTGTTTCTATATTATGACGTGTATTCTTTTAATGTCCTTGTTGTTCTCTTTGCAATATCTAAGGGTTCAAATTGCTTATTTTTAATTGAAAAAGTTCCACGAGAAATTGAAAAAAATTCATTTTAAATAAATTCCTTATTTAATTAAAAAAAAAATTCAGTTGAAAAGGATGAAAATTTGAAATTGAAATATTTCCATTTAAAATTGAAAAATTCAATTCGAATTGAAAACTCTTATTTAAAACAAGTGAGGAATCTAAACTTGGCTTGGGCCAAATCTTGAATACCGTCCACATCTACATACGAATGCATGAATTACGATATCCTTTATAATAAGACCTTGTGTGGGAAGGAGTTCTAAAAATGTTCCAAATCGATCCATTTGCAATAGGGTGCCGCTTTGTACAGACGGACACGGGAAAGGAAAGAAAGACTTCAAAATTTTACTATATTCTTAGTCAATATCTGAAATGATTTAGAAATATTTGTATGTGCTTGGTTTGTTGTTCTTTTTTTTTAAATTGAAATTGAAAGCAAACGTTTAGTCTTTTTCTCTCTCTACGCTTGTGTGTGTTTGTGTGTATACCATATACATATATTTGTTTTTAATCAACCACAGTGTAATCCTTTTTCCTTTGCCGGATTTTCGTTTACATTTTTGTAATAATTGAAAAAAAGAATTATCTTGTGTTTCTCTTGTTCTGTAGTTAGTTGTTGCGGTCAAAATAAAGTAAAAACAAATAGCTTAGGACAAATGTTGGAAACCCATCCACCTTAGTTAATAAATTTCATATAATTGGTATTGATTTTGTGCATTGTAGGCGTGGCTTTTACGGCACATTACCGTCACATTTAAATCGTTTTTCTTCTACTCTAATAACAAACAATTTTTATTTATTATAACAACAGTGTATAATTTTTATAATGGGTGTGGTCAATTCTATATAATTTCAGATATATATACATATAGTACAATTTTATTTATTTTATAGAGCGACCCGAAGAATGTTTACCAAAAATAATGCACTTACGGACGGATCGACAGACACAATTATGTATTCGAAACTGGATGCTTCTAGAATTTGTGCTTCTTATTTTCTGAATGTTATAAACATTTTGAAAATGTGAGTGTACCAAGCCCGATGTCAAGGTGGAGAGGATGTGCAAATAATAATAAAATAAAATAAAAAAGAAAAAATATATGAAAACTCTACTTAACACCGACTTAACAGCTTAACAATATTTTGGTATCAGAGTTTTCTTTTGATGTTATTAGTATTATTATTATTGTTGTTGTTGTTGGTCCATTACTAAATAATAACACAAAAAGCAAAACCGAACGAATATCTAATACACACATCTATGAAACTTTAAATAAGTTTTGAGACATTTTCCTAAGCACTCGAGATTATCGTTCATAATCAGTAAAGTAGGCGAAAGTTTGGTAAATGTTAAAGTCAAAGTTTCATACATTTTCCATCCATCCCCCTTCCACCCCTAACGTTATCATTTTTGGTACTTGCTCTTGCTACAGTATTTTCATAGTGTGCAGTATAATATGGTCAAGGGTGTAAAATGTGAAAAGGTAGAGAAAACGAAAGAGAGAAGGAAGTGTAAGTACATGGAACAAAAATTTGTAAACGGATTATAAGCTTTACTAAGTTTTCTTAGCTAAATGCAACCACCAACAGAGTTAAACAAATTTCACTGAGAAATTTCTCGTGTAACGTTATATGTTAAGATAGTTTTTTAATAGAAGAAAATTCAAAATTCAAATTAATTTGTAGAATTTTTTTCTACTGGTTTTTCTGCTGTTTTTAGTAACTTGCTGCTTCTCCCTTGCCGTGTTACTTTTGTCGCCTTTTTTTTTTAAGCGATTCTTTATTCTTCAGCTTTCAATTTGACTACTTGCCAAACTTGTTGTTGTTAAGCAAACTTTTGATGTATTCTTTTAAAGCGTTCCAAGTAAAAAATCACCCGAAGCAAAGAAGAATGATATTTTAAAAAGAAAAAAGAAAGGACCTTCCTTTTAGCTTTTGCTTCCTTACAAATTGAAATTCTATTGAAGTATATTTCAAGTTAACAAAGGCAACAGCTGTAAAGCCATGAAAATTGCATTGGAAAAAACTGTGTAAATGTGGCCATTCTCCGGGTAGCCACTCTATAACATGAAAACATAATATACAATTTTATTTCTTTGGCATTTGGAAAACTATGGAAGAAAGATTTATTAGGAAATGGAATACCTTTTAATAATATTATTACGTTGCGAGTGTTCGATGTAATCGCATTTGTTATAACTAAAATCCTATTAGTTTAAGCTAATTGGTCACTTGTAAGTAGGCTACGGTTTTGCTATTGAAAATGCAAGCCAAAAAGTAGACCACATGAAAGATACTAAAAGAAATATTTTGCTTAAAAATAAATTTTGGCACTTACACATATTAATCAAACATATTTCATGAAAATAATACACACACCAAAACACTCCGCAGTGAGTCGCGATCTGTGTGAGAATAATATATGGAGAAGAGTAGAGAGGAAAAACCTCTTTTCAGAGTGAACGCGAAAGGGTGGAGGTGATCGAGATGCACGGAGAAAGATATGAACATTTAAAATTTTACAGAAGGTTTTAAATCCACAAAAACGAGAATCTGGGAGAGAACATTTTTCTAATTTTCTAGTCGGAAACAATGATGCAGATGGAGATTTGGGCTTCGCTAGTGACGATATTGTGTGTCCGTAACCATTATAATAAATATGTGAATAAAGAATAAATTTCCAAACTAACAAATTGAAGAATAATTTTAGGTTTTTAGGGCAGAAGTCTCTTGTAGGAGTACCAGTAAATTGAGTTTTCAAATAAAAAATAAAAAAAATATTATTAATTTAAATTATTTAAAATGTATTGTCTTTAATTTATTATAGCTGTATTAAGGATTTTATCACCTTAGGTTTGATAAAATATTTAAGCATACATTTAATTTTGAAATTAGGCTAAATATTTCTCTTTTCCTATTAATGATATCTTCCACATAAGATGGGTGTATACTAAGTTTGTCATTCCGTTCGCAACACCCAGAAGGAGTCGTCAGAGACCATATAAGGTATATATACAAAAACTTGACATGTATGTCCGTGTGTCCGTATGTCCCTCTGTTGTTGCCGTTATCACGGTCATATTTTGTACAGACATTTTTAGTTTCTGCACGCGGATCGCTATTTAAAATGGGCAAAATTGGTGAAGACCCATACCCACAGTCGACAAAAACCTATATATCTGCCACAAAGCTATAAAGTTCAAAATTGGTATGCATATCTATAGTTATCTCATTCATTGATGTGTAAAAAATGGGCGTGGTCAAATAACAGACGTTTCCACAATGTACAAAAAATCCTACTCTACGTAAAACTCTACGTAAAACTCTACGCCCACTATTGTAGATGTGGAGGGTATTTAAGATTTGGCCAAGCCAAATTTAGTTCTCTTACTTGTTTTATTTCGTTTTGATTAAATTATTAAACTTCAAAGCAAAATAAAATATTTTCTTAAAAGTTTATCACAGCTGTTTAGTTTCTCAAGCAAGTATATTTTACAAAAAAGTTTAAAGACTACTTTTAGGCGTTTTAGAATAAGAAAATTTTTAAAAAACATTTGCAGTAAAAGCTATCAAGGCGTTAAACGAAAAAGCATTCTTTTTCTAATACGCTACAGATATTAAAAAAAAAATACTTTTAGTTTAAGTTTAAGTTTATTGTGAGACTATTTCTAACTTTTACATTTCAATTTACATTCATAAAATTATGAAACAATAAGTAAGGTAAAACGTAAAATTATAAGGTGTTGTTGAAATAACAGTAAAGTGAATTAAAGCACCTAGCTAGATGATAAGAATTTTTTATAATAGTTTAAACATTTTGTGAAAGAACGAGCGTGCTCCCGACTTTATCGGTATCAAGTTTTGTAAAAAAATTTGATGTGATCTTAAATCTAACTAAAACTAATTAATCTTAAATTTAACAAGAAAAATTAATTAATTATGAATTATAAATACAATTAAATACAATTAAGATTATTCAGTTTACAAGTTATAATAATAAACTAGCCTCTGTGTGTGTTAGGGGAGGAGTTCATATAAAAATTAGGCATTAAGGTGATATATGAATTTACAGGTAAACTTTCTGCCATAAACCCTAGGGGAGATAGGTAATGTGTGTTGGACCAATTCAAGCCCACTTGATCACAAACAATTTGCTGAATAAGGATAAATAAGGATATTATTATGAAAAGATAATTTTTCTACAAATTTTTGACTCATTATAAATAAATTTATTAGAAAAACGTTTTTTTAACGTTTCAAAATTTTTGTTGACGTATTTACGAAGAATTTTTCTTTCCAAGATCTCAAATTCTTTCATAACGGTCTGCGAAATAGTAAACCAAACAGGAAACGCATAGAGCATTATAGGCCTTAAGCATGTCTTATAAATTAATAATTTAGTTTGATTTGGAAAAAAATTATTATTATTACAGAACATTTTCTTTCACGTAAATTACAAGTTATGTCATTGTAAAATTTAGCGAGAGCATGAGTAGTGGAATGTGCTTTTCTAAAACCAAACTGAAAAGGGGAAACGTACTCATTGTTAATTCCTAAATCCGTTTTATCACGAATAATCCTTTCGAAGAGCTTACCTAAGTTAGAGAGAAGGGAAATCGGACGGATATTGTTTAAATCGGAATTGCACCTTTTCTTCGGAATAGGACAGACTTTAGCTATTTTCCAAGAGTTTGGGAAATAGCAGTTGTTAATACAATTATTAAAAACTATGCTTAAATATTGCAGAGATTTTAAAGAAAGTTTTTTAATTATAAAATTTGAAATTTTATCAAAGCCAAAGGATTTTTTTATTGTTCATAATTTTAAGAAATGCCGCAAGGGCTTCTGAGGATGTAAGTTTGACATTTTTCTGTGAATTTAGAGCATTGAAATTATTATCAAAGCTAAATATTTGATCCGAAAAAGGTAAAATTGTAGAGAAGATTGTTTCCCCAACTGCAGACCAATGTCTTGTAGAAAAAACGCGGTAATATATATAGATGAGAAGTGATTCTTAAGCACAGACAATTTTTCATCCGTATTTTCGATTGAATTTGGGATCTCAAACTTCCAATGGTTACCCAGAATGTTAAAAATATGTTTAAAAGGGTCGGGACCAGGAGTCATGTTCTTAACGCGTTCACGAAAAATCTTTGATTGCTCAATATTAACTTGCTCTTTAATAGTGACTTTTATTAGTTGAATTTGTTCGACAAAATTTTGTATTCAGAATCATTTCTATTAAAAGTTCGTTTAAAAACTCTTTTAAGTTGTTTCTGCCAAAGATATTTAATATTGCATTAGACCTAGTGTCCAGTATTACGAACGAATTTTTTATTAATTTCATTAATGTCAAGGTCAAGGAATTAATCCAAAATAATTTAATATTTATGAAAATTTCTTTTGTTAAAAATTTATTTTTGAAAATTGAAAATTGAAAATTGAATTTATGATGCCTACACTGTTTGATAGCTCAAGGCAAACTCCTTACTTAACCTTTCATTTTATTGTATCAGAAAAATGTTACGAAAGTTCAACACGTAGTTTTATTCTTTCTTTTTTCTATAACTAAACAGTTGGCATTAAACAATATTTGTTGCTTGTTTTCTGTGAGATTTTATATCTACATAGTGCTACAATTTTTTTCGTACAGTCTGAGACTCTATATATGTGTAAATATATATCTTTTATATATATTGTGTACATTTCGTGGAATACATTTTTATCTGATTTGCATACAAATGAGTTTTTCATTTTATTCAATTTTTTTTTGCGTATTTTTTCCATCTACCTTACACTCATTTTAGAAAGTGTTTTAAATTACGCTTAAGCAGAAGAATAAGTGAAATGAGAAAACCCGCAAGAAATAAAAAAATCTGTATATGTACAAATTTGAGTATAAATCTCTTTTAGAAAACAAAACCAAAACAGAACCAAAAGTTTCTACTGGAGATGGATTGATTGAAAAGTAAAATAAAATAAAATAAATATTTTTAAACAACAGTACGTTTTACACAGCGTTTAAAGTAAGCACCTAGAAGATGCGCTAAGGACTAAAAAATACAATATATTTTGAAAACATTGCAATAAATATTCTTTCAAACAGTTGAGCATATTTTTAAGGAGTCATACGCATATGTAAAAAATTTCATGGCCTACAGACAAGGCTTACTTGAAAATTTACACATATTGTGATTTAAAGAGTTTTGTCTGCTTCATCTTAACCTAGTTCTTAAGCTCTCCAAATGCTTATGCATTGTGCTTGGTTAATATTCTTTATTTTTTTAAATACCTGATTGAAAAACTTTCACATTTTCGAAAAAGTTTTTCCAATCCAACACACAAACTTTAGCTCAGCTTACGTATAAAATCTGGGATAATAAATTATAACTTTCAATTATCTAAGAAACCCCAAACCTTATAGCATTGAAAGTTTTCCACTCAATTACAACTTTTTCGCCTCCTCCCCTCTACAATATTTTCTGCATAAGCCAACGCTCAATGGCATCCATAAATTGAAATGCATTTAAATTATGAATCAATAATAACATTAAAAGTGCAACTTTTCGCTTCAAGTGTAATTCAAGGGAAAACTTCTTCAATACTGTCGATGCACTAGACAAGGTTATTAAAACTTTAATAAAAAAGTAACAGCCGGCTTTTTTGGAGTTGTGAAAAATTACCAAGTAATAAATCTTTAAGGAAAGGAGCAGTAGCAGTGGCAGTAGTTATGTTACGTTATTAAAATAAACATGTCTTAAACGTTAATTATATCTTATTATGTTTTGTTGTCTCATTTCTTTTCTGTGCTCTTTTTAGTTCATGGTAAAATATGAAAAACTGTTTATAATTTCACACAATTACAAACGCAAGCTGTTGCTCACAATTGCCACTCCACGCTTTTGTCATAACTTTATTTTTTTCTCAGTACTACACAGTACTTTACCATTCCTTTTGGGTTTTTTCTTAATTTCATCTCTGTATTCTTTTTCTTTTTTTCTTCTCCTTTCATTTTTAATTTTAATGTCAAGCATAGGAGGGCTGGTGGGTAAGCAGGATTTAAAAAAAAGAAAAAACAAGTCAGAAAACTAAATTTGTTTTAGGTCACATCTTAAATACCCTTCACATCTACATACAGCCAGTGGGCGTGGCAGGTATAGAGGTTATGTATTACGTATCAGCTTGCAAGTCGAGTTTTTTCAAGTTCATAGGCCAATTTTTGTAGCAGATATATAGATTCGATTGTGGGCGTAGTTCTCGATCGATTTTGCCCATTTTAAATAGCGATCAGCAAGTAGAAACTAAAAGTGTGTGTACAAAATTTCAGTTCAATATCACAAATTTCTAAATTTACAACCTAGAGAAAGCCAACAACAGACAGACGCACGTACGGACGTATATGTTCTAGGAGTTGCAATTGGTATGACAAACTTAGTATGCCCCCCATCTTAAGCGGAGGGTATAACTAAAAAAAAAAAAAAATGAGCACATTAGCCTTAAAGTAGGCAACAAATTACATAAAAACATGATTGTTTTACATGATGGCTACATAATGTTGTGTGTGGTTGTTGGAAGTATGAAGCAGAAAAACAGAGAAATAAATATTATTTCTCACTATTATGATTCCCCCTCCTCTCTCACACCCAGCTACCAAATAACAGCCTGAAATGGTTATGCATGCAAGCAGTGCAAGCATTAATCTCTCAATTCCTGTTCTTTCTCTCTTTCTTTTGGTGTTTCTTCTTTATTTCATGATGTTGATGTTGATGATGATGATGATGATGATGATGATGATAACTCTTAACAGTAAGTGCGGTATGTCTTGCATATATTGTGATTGTTAAAAAAAAAACAAGAAAAACAAATGAAAAAAATAAAACTGAAACTGTGGGTAAAAACAAATAAAAAGAACAAACGTAGGTAAAGAGATTTAACGAAAGAACTCAACGTAAAATGTATGATACAGAAAGGTAAATATATTTTCATATGTCCTTTATAGTTTTGAAACTGTTTGAAAAACTCATACAACTTTAAACCGCCGTGCCATCATGAAATATTTTATAAAGGGGCGGCCATCACTTTTAAGTGCAAGCACTGTTTGATGTCCTGCAAACACTTGATATAGGAAACTAGAGTAGTCGATCTAAATAGGTTGTAATCGGCCGCTAATGATAATGCTATGAAAATCTCTTTTGTGTTTTCATTTCTTTATAATATTGAGGCCCCTAAAAAACGCGGCGCCCCTCGCGACTAGTTAACTTGCGTGCCGTAAAACCCCCTACTGGATGAAGGGAGTAAATTATAAAGTGTTTTACTTTTTTTTTTCTTAGTGTGGTAAATCATAATGGGCTCATAATTCCTATGCGTAGACACATCATTAACATATAAGGGACAACGTATATGCTGAGAATATAAATAATTTTATTATTATAGTGCATTCATTTGAGACTTCACATCAAGGCTACATAAATTTTTTGAAGACAAAACAAACCTCACTCTCACAGAATTTTCTACAATATTTTTCCAAAATTGACACAATGCTCCTACTACCTCTAAAATAATTAATCATGATAAAAGTTTTAAAGCGATACGGCACGCAATGCATTAGAAAAACAAATCATTTAGACGGTCCAGAAAAACGTGTAACATAAAATTAAGCTGAACACAAACAAGCTTTACGTTGCATACATTTAGGGTAATTAAAATGTTTATGTAGATAATGATTTTGATTTGTCAAGAAGAATAGAAACCAACTGTTTAAAGTTGAAATTTTGAAAAGCGTTTTCAAGTATGTACTGCAAACTTTTTCCCTTCAAATATAAAAAATGCTGTCCTTAACCATAATTTTGCTGTTCACAAGCAGTTTTTATACCATTTCTTTTTTTTTTTTTGGATTTGATAGTAGAGCAAAGTAAATATTGTTACAATTTTGTTGAGCTCTTAGTCACGTTTCTAATCATTTTTATGTGAAAGTGTGGCTCGTTATAAAAGATAAAATGTTTTGTTTGCTTTCGCAAATGGGAAAAGGGTAGAAGAGTTTGGTTTTTTTCTTTTTCTTTGTTAAATAAAATCCCACACATATATGCAGATATAGGGATTTCTGTTTTTGTAAGTTTAGCAGTAAGCAGTTCCTGTTTGTTTTCTGGTGTTATTTTTTTAAATTCATTATACTTTAATTATTTTGTTGCCTGTTGTACAACTAAACATCCTAATTTAATGGGTCTTCGCTTTGTACTCTGTCTCTTTCACATTTCCTTTCACATTTCTCTCTCTCTCTCGCCCCATTTAAATCTATTAGTTAAATGTCCTTTAATAGAAATTTCCTTTGAGTCTGTGTGTGCTGTGTTTGTTTTTCTTCAGCTTAATTGTTTTAGCAGTAATTTTTGGCATTTTTGTAGGAAATACTTTTTGGCTGGCTGCCAAAAGCACTCTTTCGAAAATTCTTTTCTGTTTTTATGCACCTTTTATGACCGTTGGGAAAGGGTATGCACGGTACATGAATGTATTCATGTGTGTAATGGTTTTAAGATAAATGCGGCTGTTCACCTTTCGCAACGAAAATAAAGTCTTAGTTAAGTTGAGTGGTTTTTTAAATGTGCGTTAAAATAATGCACAAAGGATATAAAAATATTTTCCATCTCTTCAAAAAGACAATCTAAGTCTAACCTCTTGGCCAGTCAGTTAAAGAGATGAAAGTTCACGTTTTGCAACGATTCGCTGCTCTACATAGTAACAGCCACTCGTCAATTAGTTAGTTATTTGGTGGCTACAAATGGTCATTACGCTACCTTTTTATTAACTACAATTTTCATATAAAAAAACAACATTTTATTTGTGTTAACTAGATAATGATTTGAACTGTTGTAAACCACATGACTTAGTCCACCCCGTCAGCTATAAAGATTTTCAATTAGTTAAACAAAGAAAAAGTTCACCTCAATGCTTCTTCCACTGTTTTGCATCTAGCCGGTTAACTATACGGCCGCCCTTATATTTACCGCCTTTTGTTTTAGCCACATTTTGTTGTTTCTACTTGTCTGGATTTTTAAAATTTTTGCTATGTATGCTTTTGACAGGCAGTGGTTTTCTTCGCCGCTCATACACTCATAATACAAAAAACAATACTTTGGTTTAGTGAAAATCGTAATGTTGTAAAGAAAGTAAAAACAAAAACAGGTAAGAAAACTAAATTTGGCTTAAGCCAAATCTTAAATACCCTCCACATATACAGTAGAGGGCGTGACGGATGCACGGAAGGACGAACATGTCGAGATCGTTTCAGTTTTTGATGCTGATCAAGAATATATATACATTGTAGGGTGTCTAATCCTCCCTCCGGATGTTGCAAACGGAAGAACAAACTTAGTATACTCTCATCACTAAGGTGGAGGGTATAATAATCCAATTTAACCCAACTCTCCTCTCCTCGGTATTGCAAATATGAACGGACAAGTGAGAATAGTTGGAAAGTAGACAATAAGATGACCCGACCTAAGCTGACCTAAGCAATATTTCCACATAACAAATGTTGGTTTCTGAAATGTAAAATTGTTTATACGAGTATATGTTTGAAATAAACTGAAGTAGAGCAGGAACTTTTAAAATTTGTCATATAAGTAAAGATAGACAGCTTTGTTTTGTGTTTATAACCCAGTTATAAAGAGATTTGTTTAATATGGTCAAGACACGTCCATTTTTAGCACATCGATGAATTGAATAATTATAGACATTCCTAACAAACTTCACATCCCAATTTTTATGGCAAATAAATAGATTTTTGTCGATTATAGGCGTGGCTATTAACCAATTTTGCCCATTTTAAATACCGATCTGCATGCAAACATTTAAAATATCTGTAAAAAATTTCACCTTAATATCTCAAGATTTACACTCGCGAGGATGTCAAAAACAGACAGACACACGGACATAAATATCTGGATCGATTGAATGAATACTTTCGAAAACATTTAAACCATAGATTCCACAACAATTTAGAACATTGTTCCAGTCACATGTATTAATTAATACCTTTCGAAGCAATCTCTGAAAAATTACTTTGATTTCTGCTTAACTTAGTACTTTCTTTTTTTTTGGACTATAAAATTGACATGGACGGAGACGTAGCTCATATGTCCACTTATCTAATAAAATTTACTTCCCGTTTTATATTCCCGTTATTTACACAGAAGGAGTGCGCGCAGTCCCGTCATACGTCCGTCAAGTTCAGAAGTCAATTTATATCGTTTCACAACAGATGATTTACAATAAACAGATGCGATGCAAAGGTTACAATTATTACGTAAAGCATAGTAGACGTAGCAGTTTTTTTACTACTATGCATTGTTTACTTTTTTTTCTTTTAGAACATTTCATATTCGTACTTCAACTATCAATTAGAAAATTTTTATAACGAAAAATTTATACATTTGTGTTTTTTATTGTGTAATAGAATCGACCTTTAATAATGAGTTTTCGCGTGAATATTAATACCATGGGCAGTGTAGTGTAAGTAGAATGAAATAATAAACTAAAAATATATATAGAATGGAAGGAAATTCTTCTACTCCTAGTGACCACAAAATTCGTATGATGAGATCGGATACAAATAATGGTAATCGAGCTGTAGGCTTGGATACTTTAATAGCACCAATTAGACGTGAATTATTAGGAGCGCAAGGCAACTTGTTGCAGGTAGGAATGAGGAAGGAAAAGGAATGAACCACTTTGAATCGAACATTTATAAAAATTCCTTCTTTTATCAATAAAGGAGCGCCGCAATAAAATGTTGGAATTGTTGAAAACTGAAAGACGCTATTATAATCAAGAATTGGAGGAAATGGGCTTATCTCTCTATTCATTTATGTAAAATTCTTCTGTGGTAAATTTTGTTGTATCCTTGAAAATTATTTTATATGTATTTTGATTTTATATTTGAAAATAAATACAGAACAGTATGCAACATATAGGTTTTTCAGTCCAAAATGAGCATTTTGCATTTCCACAAAGGCATTGTGCAAATAATAATAAAATGATGCAAAATCTTAGTTTTTACTAATAACAAATTTTTACGCCTACATTTACTATCAATGGGTAATTCCTTAGCAGCTAAAAAGATTTCTACAGCGTCAGATTTATATATGTCGCAATTTGTAGATTTAAGTTCTGGTTTATATAAATAGTATAACTAACAAAGACTTTGGGTCTGTGGCATCAGGCCATTCGAAAGTAAGCAGCTGTAATACATATCTTTTCAATTAAAATTAAAATTTTCTAATTTTCTCTAAAATTTGTTCACATTTGTTGTGTTTTAGCGCGTCTCAACTGCCCGTTTGCAAGTACAGTTTCTATTTATTCTAAATATTTATATATAAAACGACATATTTATACTCTACAATTGACGTAAATGTGTGTAAATGTACAAAGTAAATTTTCAATTTGAAATGAATTTTTTTCAACATTAAGGGTGTAGTAATATAACAAATTTATTTTATTCAATTTATATAAATATAACACTATTTGTCAATAGAAAATATACAAGTAGTGATTTAACTTTTGCTCGTGTTTTCCTCCGTTCGTTGAGACACCAAGCAACCGAACACCAAGAGAAAAAAGTAAAGTGTGATCGACTACTAGTAAATCTAAATGAATTGACTCATCAGAAAAGGAGTGTTGCCACAAGGGAAATTTTTCAATTTCAATTAAGATTTTTTAATTTGGCATAAAATTTTTCTATTTAAAAAAGAACATCAGTTTCAATTGAATTTTTTCAATTCAAATTAAAATCTTTTTATATTTAATTGGAAATGTTGTAAAAGTATTCCTCAAGACTTTTTGTGTGCTGTCGTTCGATATCAAAATTGTTAATATTTTGACGTATACATATGTATGTATTAGAAGGATATGCTTACTTTCCTCATGTGGACGCAATAGTAAATAATAAAGACTGTAACCGCAAAACATGTCTTTAAACACATTTCGTATTTGCGGTTGATGCATTTGCTCAACGATATTGTTTAGGAATTTTCTTGAAGATATGTTAAACGCAATAACATTCCCACAAGCAACTATGTAGAAAACATAGGCGACACTCTCAGAGCTCCACATAGATGGATATATATATTTATATATGTATATAAGCTTGTTAATGTAACATATATATAAATGTAAACGTGTTTGTGTGTATGTGAGTGTGCTAAAGAAAAATACTTTAAAAGGCGATGGCACCTCTTTGTTTTGCCTCTTTTATTTGCTCTATAACGTATGTGCAAACACTGAGAGCACGAGAAGAGTAATCTGACCAAAAAATGTCAACAACGTTTTCCTTAACCCACATTACAACAGTATTCAGTAAGCAACACGGCCATAACATTAGCAACAGCAGCACATATATGAAAAGTACATTTTGGATATATTTTTAGTAAATAACAACAACGACGACAACAAAAACAACAATAATAATAATAACTATAATAATAATTACAGCAAAAGTATTTGGACTTGAGTACAAAAGTAGTGAAAAGCAGAACACAACAAGACAAAAAACACAAAAACAATATAAATAAAACAAACAGAATAACGGTAAAATAAAGAGAGCGGAGAAGGTAGTGGGCACTTATCCTTCACGAGCGAACACACACACACACACACACACACATACACGCATACACATAAATAAACAAGTTAAACTTAAGTATTACTTATGTGAAATAGTGGAAGTTGTGTGTATGTGAACGGAGGAGAACATATCTCACTAGCAAAATACACGCACACTGACAAAATGCTTAAAACTTGCATTGCAGACATTACAATTGCCTTAAGCCACTTGTTTGTAAGCAAACAACAGCCACTCCAACAATGCTATGTGTGTACGTTAGAAAAAACACTTTCCTAAAGAATGTAGAATAAAAATTGATGTATACGTATGTATAAGGAGAGGCGTCTAAATATATCGTACACACAAGCATGCATGTACACACCGTATACATAATGGAGTACACATATAAACCAAGAATTTCAAGTAAGAGGTGAAAATCTTGGGAAACAACATCGTCATTATTGTGAAGATTTCTTTTCTTTTTTACACCCAGCAAAGGGTATATTAAGTTTCTGTAGATGTTTGTCACTTCTAAACACCCACCTTCACTTATACTGATCAATTCAGAATCAAAATTTGAATCGATTTAACCATGTCCGTCGGTCCGTCTGTCTGTTCATGTAAATTTATACACAAGCTAGAGGTCGCATTTTTTTAAATATTTCAAGGAAATTTGCTACAAGGAGATGTATTGGCCCAAAGAGCAGTCATATTGAAAATGGACAGAATTAAATCATTTTTAGAACCCCTCCCCATATAAGGAAGTATTATGTTTAAGAATCGCAATTCTTTCCCCCTTTCCACAAAATTATATTTCACGAAGTAACTGAAAGAATGTGGCAGTGTCGTACGCATACAGACAACTAAACTAATTGTAGCATAATTTAAGGACCTAAGTGATGTAGTATATTAAATGGTCGGCCTTGACTGACTATCACATTTTCACTTGTTTTTCAAAGTACGGTATGTAATTAGGGGAGAATGTGCTACGATTTTCAAGTATTTAACAAGCTCTACCAACCACATTATGCCACTGCCGTGTACATCACATGTAATGTTTAATATTTAACGCAGTACAACATAACTATGCACACGCATACAGACATAGGAATCTACAGATTTAAGTGGAAATGTTAGTTTGTGTGGGCGTGCTTCTGCTTAGATACGAAGCCAGACCACAGTATTAGTTAGCACAATATGGCGGTTATTTTCAATTTCAGCAAAAGCGTTGACAATTTTCATCATCATCATTATCATCGTTCTCAACATCAAGTAAAGTGCATCATACAAAAAGTACGCCCACACACCCACTCACCACAATAACACTTGTTTATACATTTCCTTACATTATACTAATGCATCCAGGCTTAGATTATATAGTAGGTGTAGGTGCATGAGAGTCCACTTATTCACTTCAAATTGTATGCATGCACAATCATTCAACACTTTGATGATTTAAATTTTCTCTCACCACCCACACAACATACATAAATGGATGATTAGCACAGCAGCAGCTGTTTAGTTAGTATTCTTTGCACTTACAGAAATTACTGATAAATGATCGATTTTTATTTGAAAATTGAAAAATGTATTTTTAAAGTAGGAATTAGGCTGCACCTTACATGCGCATCACATTAACCATAAATAACAGCTTGACGATTTTAACAATAAATAAGTAATTATACAAGAAATTGTAAATCTAATTCAAAATGCCAACGCTAAGCTTAAGGCATGCTACGCGCCAAGCCCTTTAATTTTATACCCATATGGAAGAGATTGTTAAGAGAAATAATACATTCAGCTGGCTGCCATATTGGATTTGGTAAGTGTCATAGTTTTTTAGAATTTTACTCAATAAGCCCTTTTACTTGACATCCATATTACATGGGCCAGTCAAAAAATCGGCAATCCGCCATCTTGTGGCGGCTGTTATATTAAATTTTGTACACCAACGTATAACTCATTCTATTCTAATCATCAAGTGCTTTCATTTGATACCCATATTATATACATTGTCGGGCGTGACCGACTTTTTAATACCCTACACCACTTAGCTCCTTAAATTATGCTACAATTCGTTTAGTTGTATCTGTGTACGAGAGAAATTGCCATAAAAATTATTTCGTAAAATATAATTGTATGGGAAAGGGTTTTAAAAATGGTTCGATCGAGTCCAAATTTGCCACAGCTAAATATTAAGCCATTTAATTAATCTTCACAAAATTTTGGTAAAAAATTATAAGAATTGCGATTCCTTCCATATAAAGATTTCCATTACAAAAGAACCTTATATGGAGAGAGGTTCTAAAAATGATCCAATTCTGTCCATTTTCAACATTATGTTTCTGTGGATCAAAACAAGGTCTTGTAGCAAATTTCATTGAAATATTTAAAAAAGTGCGACCTGTACCTTGCGCACAAATTTACATGAACAGATAGACGGACAGAATGATCTGCTTAAATCAATTCGATAATTATAATTGAAGGTGGGCGTTTAGGAGTTACAAACATACGCACACTATTATTATACCCTTTTCCACAAGTGGGACAGGGTATGAAAATGAACTAAGTCCGATCCATATTGTACTCCCGATCTTTACGCATTTTGACACATGTATAATATATTTGAATGATTACAATCAAATGGAAATGAACTCTATAGGACAACAATCTTCTTATGGAGGAAAATACTAAAAATAATAAAAATACGGTCCGAACAGCCTCACTCTTATACGTATCATATGATTATCATTACAGTCATCTGCAATGCATCTCTTGCACATACACACAAAACGAACATTCTTAGTCAAAGTGGAAACTTTCTCTTACACATTTAACCCACACTGCGGTCTCTGCTATGTTATGTCATTGTTGTATACTGGCATTTGGATTGTGTTGCAATGTTTTGGTGTGTTATTAATTTACATTTTGAGTGGCATGTTGACAGTTACTTTGACACTGACAGCTTCACTTGTCGTTATTGTAATGTTAATGTTGTTGCTCAATGGCTGTTGTACCATTTACATATCCTTACACACACACACACACATATATATATATATATATATGTTGTGCTCTCCGTGCTCCTCTTGATCATGTACTCTTATTAAGACTTATTGACACACAAATATACATACATTCGGTTTAAACAAGATTTTACAGAGTACAAAAAAAAAAGATTAAAAAAAAAACGAATTGCCATTGTTAATGCATATGCTATGTTATTGTTGTTATTAATGCTGTTGCTGCTGGCTAGGCAGTCACCTAGTAAACCTGCCCCGTTATTGTTAACAAACTACAATGAACTCTAGGGAAAATTACGATCCCGATGATGATGATGATGTTGCTGCACATGTTAATTTTTGTTGTTGCTGTTATTGTTGTTGTTGTATGATGTTGCCTACACCCATCAGCCATAATATACACTCTGTACACGCAAAATATGTGACTATTACCTGGGCCTTCTTCTTCGCCTTCACAAAGGACACACATTTCATTACAACAAGTGACTTTATTGCATATCTTCTATATAATATACTGGCTCACAGGTTTAATGTAATAACTTATTATGTATGCACGCTTAACGTTGCTCTGCTCTGTTGTGTTATGTGTTCAATATTACACAAGTAAGGTGCAAAAGAAAGAAATGAAAAGGAATTAGAGAGATAAAAAAATATTATGAGAAATATAACACATTTTGTCAACATTACTACACTGACACACAGAGCAAGCAAAACTTGTGCAAGTTAAATAGTTGATGCTTGCTGTATATTAACTAGAGGACCTATGGTTAAGTATAGTTGCGTGAATGTGCTTTCAGGGGTACGGTGGTATGATGGTATCATACACGCCCATACATTATGCTGCTGCGGCCCTTCTTATGGGCCAAAACAAACTTGCACCTTTATGTTATGCACTAAGCAAATAAAACATAAACTATGTACTCTGCAACAATACAAATAGAAGTGCGCTTATATATACTCGTATGTACAGATGTGTGGATGAGCACTCGTTTACACCAACCTACAGCTGCTGTTCTTTGCTTGCATCCAGACTAACATTGCAGTTAGATTCGGTTATTTATGCATATGCGAGGGCGTACATAACTGTGTGTACATAGTGTCTTCGCCGTACGTAAGGGCCAGTCATTCACCAAGTCACTGTTTATGTGTGTGTGTGTGTGTGTGTGTGTGTCTATTCCATTGTATTCATTCAATTTTCATAAAATGCTGTCAAATGTTGTCAATGCAATACAGCTACCGAGCAAATGTACATACTTGCGTACATTCTTTCTTTTTCTGTTTCTTTTTATTTCTGTACTTAATTCAATTAGTATGAATAAAAAGTTTTCTTCCTGCTATCAAAACAAATTTTGTTCATGTGCAGTTTTTTATGCGCTACTCTATCATATGATTGAAAGCTCTCTCGTTCATCTTAGTTTGAAGTACAACACCTGCCGAGGTTGTATATCCGTAAACAATAAAAAGCGAAAAAGGAAAAGGTTATAATATATGAGTGCTTTAAGTTGCATTCAAAATCGGTCCATCTGTGGTATATTTTTGTCGCAAAAATTGAAATAGATATATTGGTTTTTCTTGTACGCTGGATCAGTTGTTTGAACTTTTTTAAGCATTTTTTTCTTTTTACTCAAAATGGGGAATTTTACTACATTCCTCCAAAAATGTATAGCATCGGCCACGCCCTCTACAAACTGTACCCTGTTTATATTCCCTTTTTAAAGACTTAAGTGAAGCTGAAAGGAGATTTCCCTAAAATTTTTATTAAGACCACGTCCGCAATATATGTAGAGGTCCGTTTTTAGCATTTTTAAGGTTTTATTTCGTATTACTCCAAATATTAGGATCGTCTGCGTTCACCAGATATGGCTTTTTAAGTATATTTCCTCTGTTTTAAAGAGAAAGAGAATTAAGGTTTTACCGAATTATGTTTCATTAGGATCACGCCCACTTATCATATGGCTTTCAAGTTTCTTAAACTGTTGTTGAGTACTCACGTGTCTAAGCCGAACTTAGCATTTTTACTTGTATTTCCACAGCAGTTGCTATTATTATTATTGTTGTTGTCGTTACTTTTATTGGCCTGTCACTCTTTCGGGCACAACATTTAATCATCAAGCCGTAATCTACCTTTGACGTCTAACTACGCGCATACCTGCTCTATCCTACATTTTTACAAACGTGGCCTGTATTCATACTGATAACACTAAAAATTGTATGATTTGACACTTTTCAGTTCAGTTAAGTGTTTTTCACACCATATACCACTACGTACAAAACACATATATGCTGTGTGAATAAGAGAAAAAAATATTCCAACAAAATAAATTGAACGGAAAAATTTCTCCATTCTTATCTAAAGTGTTTTGTTTTATTGTAAATATACGTTTTACAAAAAAAGAAAAAAGAAAAAAGAAAAAAAGAGTGTGAATTGAGTGAATAATTTTCATTTTTTGAGTACAGTCAATATTTTAGTTTTCGCAAAGGACTAAAGTCTCTTTGTCTACACATATCTAAGCCTTCACTTCAGCCGATATTTAAACTATTTACAGCGCCGGTAATTGAACGAATTTAAAGTAGGATTCCGCATGTATAGGCCGGAGCTCTGAGATCTTGTCTCAACTGCTCAAATACTCATACCTCTGAGGTGTGGACGTGATGTCAAATCATTCAACCGGACTACTCTAGTCTTTCTCAGCTTTCTTCCATTGTTTGAGGCCCGTGAGGCCCGCTGTGCAATCATTTATCACCTGAAGATTTTATAAAGTTTTAACTTCATTCCTGCAACTTTTGTACGCCCGTGAGATAGACTTTCTTAGTGTAGCCAGCGACTGTAAATAAATCTTTAAATTGACTTCTTACATCTAGTATTCTAGCTCTCCGAATTATTTTCATAGATACTAGAGTGTTGTCTTCATTAGAGGTTTCATGCAGTTGTTGGCTTATTTCGATTTGACTACACGAGAAGGAGGACCAAAAATTGTCGTTTTATTGTCCGCACACGGACGACACTTTTAGAAAGTATAAGTTCTTTCGCTGTTATCATCTATGTGTCTTCGTATAGCAGATATTTTAGCTTAAGACATACTTTAGATATTTGGTAAAGCAAACGATACTTTTACCCAGAATTTATATGAAAATATTTCCCAGCAGTCTGTACACAGGATTTCGGTTTCATCTGTGAAAAAGCTTAGTTCATTAAACATCTAATACGTTATTTCTGGATGGCCTTATCATATTAAAATAGCTTCGGAGTAAACAAAGATCAAAGACAACGATTTGGAGATCAGCTTTTGGACGAATTGTATTTTTTAAGGAAAAATTGACTTCTTAAAGACTCCAATGCTTAAAAAGCTGTCGAATTCAAATTCGGGAATGACTACGATTATGAAGTGAAAATGACGGAGATATTTTACAAATACTTTCAACTTTCATACTTTTGTTCAATTATCTTTCTCCAACAGTTTAAATCGTTGTGGAGTCCAAATGAATTTGGCTTTTAAATCAATTTACAAATGAAATACAAGCACTGAAAAAAATCGACCAAATATTTTATATTTTACGGCCTCTCTATTCCCTTAACAAGTCCAACTCAACAGCTTTATTGTCGTCTGTATATGTGTGCATTTTAATAACTTTAACTTACTACCTACCGTGTGTTTAGGGAATTTCCTTTTTTGCACAAATATTTTCATGTATATGAAATTTTAATTTAGACATACATGGAGTACGTTTTTAACATGACTTCATTTGTATATATTGTATATTGTACAATATTTTATGATTAAAACGTTTTTATTAACTGTATTTTTTTTGTTCAGACCAAAGGGTTTGAGAGGTTTGTGACAAAATAATAAAAACATTATTCCCAATTGTTGTCGTTACGTGCCAATACATGTTATACATGCAAGGAAATTACATAGCATGACTTGAAGTTACTCGGCTTAGGGCTTTGGTGGCTGTTTTTTGTTTTTTTTTGTTTTTTTGTTGGTTGGCTGTTGCTACTGTTGTGTTTGGGAATAAGAATTGAAGTGAAAAATTGAAAATACCAAGAGTCAGTAAAAAAAAAGCAGTACGACTACAAATTAACAACGAAATGTTTGGAGTATTGGTGTTGTTGTGTAGTATTGTAGTTGTTACTATTAGCACAGTAATCCATTCATCCTCGTGGGGATGTAACTGTGCATATAGCACATGTAGAAAGTCGTTGTTTGTGGGTGTTGTATTGCCCAACACATTAAACGTTGACGTGTTAAAAAAAAAAAAGTGAATTCCATAAGGCATAGTAACTTTGGATTTAAATCAAGTTAAATCTTAAATACCCTTCACATCTGTGTACATATAAACGTTTGGGGGGTGTGACAGGTACATGATTTCGCCCTGTATTACGTATCAGCTTGTACGTTGAATTTTACATGGAATATGATTTTTTATATAATATATATAATATCCGATCACGCCTGTTTTTGGCACATTTATGGATGGGATAATTATAAATATGCATACCATATTTCAAGGTCATAGGTCAATTTTTGTAGCAGATATATAGATTTTTGTTAATTGTGGGCGTTTCTGTTATCTGACCACGCCCATAATTATCATTGCGATGGATAGTTCAATTGTAAATATGAATTCCAAATGACAACTTTATAGCTAATTTTTTATGGCAGGTATATATATTTTTTTTGTGGCTCTTGATCGATTTTGTGCAATTTAAATAGCGATGAAGGCAGAAACTAAAATTGTGTGTAAAAATGTTCAACTTAATAGCTTAAAATTTACGACTGTGAGAATATCAACAACAGACAGACACACGGACTTCCGGACGGACATGCCTAGATCGACTCAGTTTTTGATCCGGATCAAAAATATACAAAATATACTCATGCCTCCTTCTGGTTTTATTGCCTATTTTATAAGGTTTGCTTAAACAATTTTCATTGCCTACTTTCAATTACATAATAATGTTTTTTTTTTGTTAATTATATTTTTAATCCTTTCGTGTTCATATTAACAAAAAATTGGTTATATTTGGTCGATCAGAAGCGGTATATGCTAGGATCGTTTCCCAAAAATATCTGTCAAGATATAACTTTCATACAAATTTTATCATAAATTGAAAATTTGAAGCTAACTTTATAAACTATGATAAAATATCAGGCCAGAGAGAATAATATAATAATATAAACTTTTTCGTCATATATGCAAACACTACCCATTTACAATACATTCATCATATACGAGTATATTTATATATATATATATATATATGTGTGTGTGTATATGTATATATAAACATTTACAATTACAACAACACCATGCGCTAGGGAATACATTGAAATAAATGTGTGAAAAATATGTTAAAAAAAGTCTGAAACAGATCTCTATAGACTAGAGAAACCAACACCAACACCAACACCAGCACAAATACCAGTACGGATAAGGTATGTAAAAATGTTGATAATAACTGAAAGGATAAAGTTACTGAAGGTTTGTCTATGTGTAAGAATGTGTTAATATGCACACACACACACACACACCATCTCTCTCTCTCTCTTTCTCTCTCTCTCTCTCTCTTTCTCTTTCAGTAAGTCAGTCAATAAACTATAAACTATTATAAAATATGCAACATCTGAATATTTTGCAAACAATTTTTCGTTAACTTTATGTTTACATTGCATGTGAACTATATAACCGTACACACTAACAAATATATTTTTACCTTACACCTTCCAATTTAAGCATTTACACATATACAATCTATGCATGTGCACGTTTATTAAAAGGTAATGGCAGGCACACCGAATATATTATGTTGTAGCTGTGCGTGCGAGTGGGTGGGCGGGTGTGTATGTGTTTGTTTAACTTTTAACAGTTATCGACGCTGATGTGGATATTTACCACATTATAAGCCCAAAGGGAAATTAGACTGACATGAGGAAATTCCACAACGTTGACATTTTATACTTTTTTTCTTTTTTTTGGAATTAAGTTTTAATATCCATCCACCATACGTCCACACCATATACCACATTACAGCATCACCACCTGGGGGCCATCACCCCCCTACAAATTTGCGAACTTTGATTTACTTGCACCTGCACACACCACTAACAACTATACGATATGATACCTTTTAGAAATTTTTTTATATATGTTTGGTACGTTCCATGTTGACGCAACCATCGTTGAAAACAAGTGTTTTACGATATTTTCATGTTGCACTGCATCCGACAGCCTCCTCCAAGCGAACTCGTATTCATATGCAGAATTTTATTGCAATGTCTTTAAAATTGTGGTCTTTACTGTGGCGTCTAATAGTGTATGCATTACATATCAGCTTGCAAATCGAGTTTTAAGTAAAGTATGGTTTTTTGTAAATTGTAGGCGTGTCTGTCATTCAACTATGCCCACTTTTGACATAGCGATGTATGGATAACTATAAATATGTGCATTAAACTTCAAGTCCATAGCTCAATGTTTGTGGAAGATATGTAGATTTTTGTTGATTGCGGACTTGGTTTGAGAACCAATTTTTGCTCATATTAAATAACGATTTGCCCGCTAAAACGAAAAATATCTGTGCAAAAATTTCAGCTCAATATATGAGCCTTTCAGTGCACACATCGATTAACTCCATAAAAAAAAAAGTTGAGAAATGCGATGAAATAATAAAGTTATGACTATATCAAGTGCTTTGATTCCTAAATTTAAGATTTTTCAAAAAGTGGAGTTAATCAATGTGTGCACTGAACGGTTCATTTCAAAATTTATGCCCGCAAGAATGCCGCAAGACAGATACACAGACACACGGACATACGTGTCTAAATCGACTCAGTTTTCTGATGCTGATCAAGAATATATATACTTAGTAGAGTGTCTGACACCTCCTTTTGCCTGTTGCTAACGGAAAAACCAACTTTGTATACTGCCATGTGTAGGGTATAATAATTTTTTTTCTGAGCGACTCGAACCGAAGTTTACTTATTAGTTGGTGAGCAGCCTACAACACCATCGTTTTACTATCTGTCGCATATATAATAATTTTGGAGGAAATCTAGAGCACAGAGTCTAGAAAAGTCTTGAGTTACTTAAAAAGTTTAAGACTTTTAAAGTAAGGGCACGGCGTTGCAGAATGTACTTATTTGTCGCGGTACAATGCAATCCTAGGTATAAATATGCTATGCCTGCCTCCTTTTCCCTACACACCCGAACAAAACACTCTGAAATAATTCTCAATAATAAGCAGCTAAGCTTCGTTTTTCTAAGAGATCGGTACTAACGAGCAACTGATGAACCTTCTTCTTTCTTTTTTTTTTTTTCTCATGGTTTCGTTGGGTTGCCTCCACCATTGTAGACAGCATTGTCAACTGCGATCCTCGTCAACTGTAACCAGCGCCAACATCTGGTATAATTTACCAGAGGTCTTCTCGGTTTACGATTATTGCACAAGTTGACTGTGACAGGTTTAATTTGTATTTACATTAATGTTTTAATATTTCAGTTAATGATGTGAGTACGACAAGAGAGAGAATTTCAGTAATTTGTAGTATTTTCCCCACTGTTATCTCTTGTCATCCCATACTCTCTTCCATAACATTCTGTAACTTTTACAAACATTTCCTTAACTCTACTCTAGCTCATGATGGCCGTGGTGTTGTTTTCTTTTGTTTTTTTGTTCTATAATTTCATTTCTTCTCTGTTAGTTTGGTCTTCACTATAATATTACTTTGTTTTATGTTTTTTATCTGAGGATGTCTTCATATTTAATTTTTTTTCCTGTGTTTTTGTCGCGCA
The DNA here is from genome assembly GCA_963971445.1 of Ornithomya chloropus. Lineage (NCBI taxonomy): Eukaryota > Metazoa > Arthropoda > Insecta > Diptera > Hippoboscidae > Ornithomya > Ornithomya chloropus. The sequence goes on from OZ020530.1 coordinate 53,902,327, forward strand.
ATTTTGTAGCCAAACCAAAGAACTCTGTACACAAATACAAATTCTACATTCTTGTATGCTGCTGTTCCTCCTCAGCTGCCGTTTCTTGTACTGTGTTGTGTACTTTGGCAAAGAGTGCCAGAAGTTTTTCTTCTTTCCGAATATTTAGCAGCTTTGTTTATAGACTTCTTATGTAGATTATTATTTAGAAGCAATGTTGGAGTACCGTCATGCTTAACACTGTTGTCCTTTATAGTTGATTTGTTTGTTGTCTGTACCGGTCTGTCTGTTTTGTGTCTTCGGGCCGTCTTAAGAAAATGCCATTTTACATTTTACTACAAAGTACTTTACTAGTTTAGTTTTTATATACACACACACACACACACATATATATATATATATATTATATTTTTTATTATTATCTATATTTTGTTTGAGTTTTGTTCTGTCTTCGCTGCATGAGTTCTTTAACTGTAGTTTTTATGTGTTTTTTTTACTTCACCTCCTGAAGCTATTACTACTTGTTTGTAAAATTGTGTCCTTGAGGAAAATAATTTCCAGTTTTTTTTCTTTTTTTACTTTCATAAGTATAACGAATTTTTCTGGTATATGAATTTCTTGTGATTTTCGTTAGTTATTATGTAATATTTTTACAGGCCATGTCTTTAGGGAAATTACACAAAGAACAAAAATATATTTATAATTTGTTAAATATATAATCTGTTGAACCGAAAAGACGATGGCTTAATCTAATAGTTGAATATTTTTGATGCCTCATCATATTTTCATTATGGATTTTTGTTGTTTATTTTATTAGCTAGCTTTAGAATAGAGTTTACAGTCAAGCGGTCAAAAACAAACATTTTTCAATTTGGCTCAGTTTTTGTTGTGTTTCACAGTGTTTTCGGACTAATTCGGAATAAAATTTCTATTAAATACGAAGTAAATTTGTAATACTTATTACCAGGCGGGCAATCGCACCAAATGTGGTGTAGTTTCGGACTAAATTCGAAATGAAATTGTTAGCCATTAAGAAAAATTAAACTACTTTCGGAGTAGTGTGGTATTTACACTAATTTCGGAAAAAAGTGTACACTAATTTTAGAGTAACTTATGAATAATTGTTCTCAAGCGGGCATTTGTACAACTTTCGGACTAAATTCGAAATGAAGCTTTCAGCAATTAAGAAAATCCAAACTAACTTCGAGTGAAATTGAAAAATTTTAAGTAGATTTTGATTAACTTGAGCTTTATTCAGAAGATCTGATCCGCCTACGTTGATTTCGCAGTAAATGTGGAGAGAATGCGGAATTAATTAGAAGTTAAATTGCCGATGATTGAAAACTTTTCATGGTTATAAAGTCTTTGAAGGACTGCACACATAATGCCTTCCGTCGAAGAAGAGCTGGCGTCATGGAATGGATAAAATCTTATTTATTACCTTCACAGGATGGTTAAAGAAATAAATACGAGGTTATGGTTAAAATTCTTATGCAATGGGCGCCATCCGAGGGCCTAACAACGAATTGCCCCTTGAACCCAAGCCAGCCTCACTGTTTCTTACATTATACTCGTTACTGTCGCATATATTTCGATTCATTTTCGTATTCATTCCAACACCAATAAATCGTTTTTCTTTTGCCAATACTTAAATAAAACAAATCAATGCATATGCCTGTACGAGATTTCTGTCTGTCTGTCTGTCTATCCATCTGTCGTGTTGTCTATCAATCTATCGCTGTACGTGTTGTATACTCCTATAAATATGCAATAAAAATTGAAAAACTTTTGTATGCATTATAAAAAAAAAAGAAAGGTGAATATCTAGACAATATAATAAAAAAAAAATCGAGTGAATAGAAAAAGTATTGCATTACAAGGAAACACAGAAAGCAAATTTTTTTTTTAGTTCAAGAGAAGAGAAGAGGGCTGGAGCGATTTGTCTTATTTAGACGAGAATGCAAGTAAGTGTTTAAGAGGGAGTCGTTGATACAAAAAAGTCATTGAACTTTTTAATATAAGTTTTATTTTAGAAAATTGATTTTTTTTGCCCGTTAAATATTTAACGAGTAAAAGAAATTTGTTAGGCTGTGGTATCCTCAGCGAGTAACTAAAGATTTTGTATATAAAGACATTTATTTTTAGATGCTGTTCTCAGTTTTATTTTGGATGCGATATCAACCGTACAAAAAAACAGCTTTTTGTACCCACAAACTCACTTTGTAAAAATGTTTGTAGCAACCAACAAGTGAGACAACTAAATTTGGCTTTGGCCAAATCTTACATACCCTACTCATATACATAAAAAAGTTGGGCAAGAGTGCGGCAAGTATATAACTTCGCCCTCTAGTAGTGTATGTGTTACGTATTAACGTGCAAGTAGGGTTTCACGCTAAGTATGATTTTTTGTAATTAGCAGGCGTGTCTGTTATCCAATCACGCACATTTTTGGCCAACGATGGTTGGGATAAATATTGAAATGCAAAATCAAATTTCAAGTTTATTGCTTATGGGCGTGGCTCTTGAACGATTTTTCCCATTTTATATAGCGATCTGCTTGCAGAATTTCCAAGTGTACTGTACAAAATGTAAGCTCAAAACCTTAAAATTTAGGACAGACACACGGACATTTATGTCTAGATCGACACAATTTTCGACGCTGATCATTAATATATATATTCTTTGTAGGGTCTCTTTTGTGAATGGTATAAAAAGAAGCATCAGAGACCTCAAAGATTTTATATATTATTGATCTGTTCGTGCGAGTGTCCAAACGACCGTCTCAGCTAAATATTTTTCTGCTTAAAAAAAAAATAAAATATCGATTGGTCGATGTATGGGTTGGTTTGGAAATTGGGTTTTGAAGTTGAAAATGGATTAATTTTTAAGGTAGGATTTTATATATAATATTTTATATTTAAGCTTAGAATTTACAAATTTTCATCACACCCCGTAAAGTTTAATAAGTTTAATAGATATGTTAAAACTTTACGATTGATAGGAAATGAATGTTTGATTTTCACTTAATATCAATTTGGAGGAAATGTTCAAAACATCAACACACACACGCACACAATAGAATGGGAATGACATTTGTTTCAAAGTTGAAGAAATTCTTACAAAATCCTCAAAATTACAAATGAGCTAAGATTTTGCTATCAGCCAGAGGCCAAAAGGACAGTCACAGAGAGTGGAATAGAATACAATAGAATACCTGTGTATATGTATACTTTTTATAAAATATCCATGATATCGATACTATCATTTATATACGTACAGTTTATAGAAAAGTTTAGTGCTTTAGTACAAAAAAAAAGCAAAGAAAATATGAATAAAAAAAACTCACCTGGTTGCTAAATCCCTGTGTAGAAAATTCATTTGTTCCAAATACTTCATAGCTGAAGCAATTTGTGTAGCAATGTATATTAGACAGCCATAGCTGTTGTATGGATTCCCAATACGACGAATACAGCGGAGATGTAGCAGGCAGAAGGGCGAGATGGTGAGATGGCGTTGTAGAAGAAAAGTTAACAAAGTTTGTACATCCGGAAAATATACGGATAACATATACATGCCATCCGTAAGGAATGTTGTTGTTGTTGTTATTTTTGTTGTTGTTTTTTTTGCAAGACCCGCAATTTGTGTGTTTATATAGGAAAGTGTATTAATGTTGGCGAACGGCAGTTATTATATGGCCATAGTGTGGAATTTTTGTATAATCGAAAGCAACACGAGACCGGAAATTTTAAAAATACACCAACAACGTGTGCCACAATTAAATAGAAGAAGAAACAGTCCGAGCCCGGGAACCCGGGAACCAGTAGAAAATTTTAACACCAACAGCAGCCGTTAAAGGAATGGCGGTGTTATAAAGAAATGTGTACCGCACGGCATCAATATTGCATTGTTGTCGTCGCCATTGCCGGCACAAATAATAAAAGTGACAGCAACAGCAGCAGTAACAGTAGCGTCATCATCATCATTATGGCCGAAGTGGTAGTGATGGCAGCGACGGTTGTGTGTCGGTATAGGAAACAAGATAAAGCATGAAAGCAAAGAGGAAACACATAAAATGTTATGTTTAGTTTTTTCCCCCTCTTTTCTTTTTTTATACACGTATTTCTTTTTTCAATTCAAACTTATTCTCTCGTCTACTTTAACGCACTTTTCTCATAAAGAACAAAAAACAAAAAAAAAAAAAAAACAAGCACTAAGGAGTGTATGAGTTTTTTTTAAACTTGAACGTAAAGGGAGAACATTGGGGTATAAAAATTGTTTACCTCAAACTTTTGTGTTTTAGCATAACCTGCAAACCGCTAGTCTCGGGTACATGCTCCTGCAAAAATTGATTCAAATCACCCAGACAATCACTATAATCCAACACTAAACAAATTGGCTCATCCCGTAGACAGGCACCCACCAATGGCGCCACATTTGAATCTTTCAAGCGAGCCAATTGTTTAGCTTTCGCACGAAACTCTTTACGCATATGTTCCAAAGCACCTGGTCTCAGGGTGGCTACTGCTACCAACTTCGCCCTGAAAGTTGCAAAACAAAAACTGAAAATGGTAAACAACAGTTTTCATTTTAAAAGTTAAGTTTTCTTATACCCTCCACATAAGTTAGAAGGTATACTAAGTTTGTTATATTGTATACACCCAGGAGGCACAGGTTGTCACAGATCTGAAAAACTGAGTCAATATAGACATTGAGCTGGAATTTTGTTCATAAACTTTTAAATTATGCACGCCTATCGCTATTCAAAATAGCCAAAATCGAGCAAAAGCCGCGCCCACAATCAAGATAAATCTATTTATCTATCACAAAACTTTTGCTATAAAGTTACATATATTTATAATTACTCTATCTATAGTAACTAACTATATTGTTATACCTATCGAATCAAAATCTGATTTAACCATGTCCGTCTGGCCGTTGTGTGCCCATGTAAATTTGTGCGGAAGCATTTTTGAGTTGATTCAATGAAATTTGGTGCAATGACATCTATTGAGCCAAAAAGAAACCCTATTAAAAATGGATTGGATCCTTCCCATATAAGGTCCGATTATAATGGAAGTCTTTATATGACAAAAAATAACAATTCTTAATATTTTTTGGCAAAATTTGGTAAAGAATATTTAATTGGCTTAATATTTGACAGTACCAAATTTGGACCAAATCGGGCCATTTTTAGAACCCTTTCCCATATAAAGATCTTTCAAAAAGTGATTTTTATGGCAATGCCTCGCGTTTACTGACCGCATTTAAACTAATTATAGCATAATTTAAGGAGTTAGGTAGTGTAAGGTATTAAATAGGCGGGGTTGACCGACTATAGAATTTTCACTTGCTTTTACTTATTTTTATGCAGAATTATGAAAATTGTTAGCTTTAGTATATGTTTTGTTCACGTGAAGTGAATTATTTTAAGGGTGGGAGTTTTCAGAATACTAAAAAGATTATATGATTAAAAGTAAGTTCAAGTGTAATTCTGGCTTGTAATCTACACGTAAAGGTACTTCCACGAATGCAATAACTCGCAATCTTTTAAATTTCAAATTTAGGAGTTTTTGGCTGGAGTGGACTTGGGTTATTTTCATACTTAACAAACAATGAAAGAGATAAGAGATGTGTCTATAATTTTGAAAAATATGTGTGTGTGAGTGTGCGCTGTCACATAAAGAATTCAAATTTATTTAATTTTATGCAGAAACAATGCCAATGCCGTGTTCTGCTCTATTCAAGCTGTGCTTTTTTTACATTTCTAAAATCAACAACACCTCCCCACTTAGATTAGAGTACAATTATAAGCCAGACAATAGTTAGTTAGTTTATAGGGCAGAGGTATAAACGCACTGAACAAATCATGACAACCACCTACAACATCAATTCTTTCTCTGTCTCATTATAACTCTCTCTCTCTTTAAAACAAAAATAAAAATATAAATAAGTATACAAATATGTATAATTAAATAAACCTGAGTGAGTGCCTGCACTTTTGCGTGTGGGTAAAGTTTTTGTACATTAGATAATTGTAGTGTATGTGTAAGCTTCTACGGTGTGACATGGCTAGAGTTGGCTAGAAAACATTAATAGACATTTGGATAGACAGTTATCAGACAACAGATGGACTTTATTGTCGACCATGTACTTAACGTACTTAAAAACAAACACACAAACACACAAACACAACAATTGCAAAAATTTTATGTATAAATATAAAGACAATAATAGACAACAGCATTAGAGCAAAAGTTGAACATATTCGGACAGAGACAGACAGACAATATAAGTATGTTTGTATGTATGTGCATGTAAATAGAGCCGGATATAAACATTAAAAGTTAGACATTGCTTATGAAATGTATTGTTGTTGTTGTTGTCGTTGTCGTTGTCGTTGTGTCTCTTTTTCACTATATTTCTCACGCTCTCTATATGCATATACTACAATACCTATATACACATACACCATACAAAGAATTTCAATTATTTCCCGGTCACAACCTTCCACCGCATAGCAATTGCTTTTCCATGTTAAGAAGTTATTAAGAGATTTAAAATGCAATGTGTATGTGCATTTGCGTGTAGGTATGTATGTGTATGTATGAGCATGTGGATAGCCTGTGTTGTGTTTAAATAACAAGGAAAGAGATAAAAGGATGGACGGACAGACATACAGACAGACAGACAGAACGTAGCTAGCTGGCATTAGACCACAAAACAATTTGTTCAAATGCTCTGCTAGTTTATATTATTATGTCTACTGTTGTTGTTGTTGTTGCTGTTGTTATTGTCGACAGGGAACACACATACTTATAACGGCATAAATTAATGATACAACACACGCACACACACACACACACATTTTCACTAGTTGTTGTTGTCTTTATTGTTGCAATTTCTGTTTAATATTATAATTGACATTAACAGTATTAGAAGGAGACGTGGTTGGGGCGAAAAGTTTTGTCACTTTAATTTAATTTCATGTTGTTGTCCCTGTTGATGAGTTCTTTAAAACATGAATTAAAATTTATTATTCTTAGACTAAAGATTGAATAGATGGAAAATAATTTGATGTTAGCTGTCCTTACTGACATGTATCCTTGCTTTGGTGTACGCACTAAATGTTAGCATAACTTTTGATTTTCAATTAATTATTGAATCGAGTGTCTTCAAATCAGATTGAATAAAAATCGATTCTATGAAAATATCAATAATTGTTTACAATTTAAACTGATTGAATAATTTTAAGAAAAATTGAAAATTGATTGAAATCCTAAAAATTATATCAATCATCATCATATCTCTAAAGAGACTTTCCATTTCACATCCAACGCGCCCTTCTCTGATACATGTATCTATAATCACGATTCTATATACGTGGGTGGTTTTTTCATTTCCTTATATTTTACAATTCAAATGATATACATTGAATATATTGATGAAATGCATTTTGTCTGTACGTCCGTTAATTACCAAATGACTCTAGCAGGCAAAATATAAGAAGCAAAATTTTCTACGCTTACTCCCTTTGACTTTGTTGATTAACTGGTATGACCCTATCATTTCTGACCTTATTAGATCCTATTAAATTTTTTTTTATCTTATTCGGGTTTTTCTGATCTTATGTCATATATTTTGATATTGGCTTGTTTAGTCTATACAAATATATATTTGAATATGTTTGTCTGTATTTCCATCAATGGAAAAATGCAGTTATCAGCCTATTTATGAATCCTATCGATGCAAAATTTCGTACACATAGTTTTAAGATTAAAAGATTTAAAAAACTTTTATGTAAACTTTAAACTTTTAGTTTAATTGGCAACATATATATAGTAAAAAGGCGTAGTCAACCTAGCCTATATTGTAAATGCCTACACCTAAAATAGACGCGCTAAGGAGTAGATAAGTAAATAAATCTTTTATTTAGTTCCAAATAATTTTTAAATTTTTTAATCATTGTTATTGGTTTATGAATTTTGAGATATTTGAATTCTTTATTACTGATTTATAAACTTTAAAAGTCAACAGTAATCATTATCCATGAAATTTACTTTTATTCAACATTTATAGATATCCAGTCCCTGCTCTTTATAAGATCTCAGTTTCGTTGTAATGTGTCTTTAATTAATTTGTGACAAGCTACAAATTATTTTAAGGATCACTTTGCTTATCATCATGCCCCTCATTTTATTTTCATCTCCTTAAGCATCACCCAGACACCCTTACTTAACTTTTTGCTTAACACGCCTTATCTTTTCGAACATTTCACTCATTTTACATATTACAGCCTTTGTTTTATTTCTCTTTAAAATATTTACGACAATAATTTGTACGCTTAAGTCCCTGTTGAGTTTCATGATGATGATGATGTGGTACAACTTCAAAGAGACTCACTACTATTGCCAGTCATTATGTAGCCGTAGGCCGCATGATCTATTGCGCGAGTATACGAACCTAACGCGATGATACTTAGTTATTTATTAAATTATACTCGCACTATCATACATTTGCAAAACCCTCTCATATGTTGGCCATAAACACAACGCTAAATAATAAATTTATTATCAGGCAATAGAAAATATCACTGATTGCCTTTATGCATTTAACACGGTTACGTAACACAAACACAAACCCAAACACAAACACATAAACATATGCGATAAATATAAGTTGTCCCTTGGTAAATATGTTCAACACACAGCACTTTCACTATAATTTAGCGGTTTTTACGTACACACACGCACACACAGTAAAAACTTTGTTTTTACTTACATATTAATTAGAACAAAGGCCAACCAACAATAACAACAACAGTAACGGTAATATCATAAAGCAACAAATATCTTTACGAACATACTAGCATACATGTTAAATTGATGGCATTAATGTACGGTACAAAGAGGAGGGACACCAGAGTATTGAAAACCATATTGAGGTTAAAGTACAATCATACAATATATGAAAGCACACACACACACACACACACACTCATCCGCACACTTATATAGAGGTAAAGTTAAATTCACTGATAAAACCACAAAAGCCCGCATAATGTACAACACTCTTGCATACGTGTACATACTGTAAACTAAGTGTGCATGTGTAAGATATTATAAACCGCAAAATAGAGAAGCAGCACAAAGGAAAGAGAGAGAGACACAAAGCATACATATTTTAATAAGTAATTAGTAGAAAATGCAAAAAACAAAAAACAAAGTGTGAGTTCATACAAGTATTTGCCAAGCGGGCCATTATGCAGAAGGGACGTGAACAAAACAAACAACAGGCACTCGTAATCATACACCAAAAAAAAAGAGAAATGTTTTTAGTGAGAATGTATGTAATAATGTGGGAAAGACATTCTTTTTACACAGCTCTCAAGTCCACAAAGTTTAAATAACCACAAAAACCCCAAGTGAGTCTGCGAAAAGAAATTCATTCACAACAAACACATCTCATCCATTCATTTATTATCAAAGTCATATTCAAGGAAACATTTTCAAACTATTTTTTTAGGCAATTGGACCCTGGCAGTACCCATCATAAATATTATAAATTTAAGAAGAAAGAAAATGTTTGGGATTGCTCTCGCACTTCTTGACTGATCGCACCATAATTTTTTGCAATAATATTGAAAACGTTTTTCATTTAACCACGCCCACTTGTAGTGACCTATCTAAATGATGCTGATAATTACATGAAGGAATATATTTAATTAAGTAGATCGTGTACTTTCCATTGCAACAAAACATTTTTATTCAATGTCCAATTAAAAATGAAAATTTGATAAACTTTCCATTTGAATTAGGAATTTTTCAATTTTAAAAGAAATTTTTTTAATTTTTAATTGGAAAATTTTCAATTTTTTAAGAAGCGTTTCAACAGCTTTAACTTAAATTGGACAGCTTTTTAAAATTATCATTTTCCTTCTTTATAAATTGTTATTTGTCCTTTTCAAAGTAGATTTTTCCAATTTAAAATGGAAAATATTCAGTTTTCATTTTAAAGTAAAATTTTCTCATTTTTGTATTGAAATTTGTTTAAACTTCAAACTGGGATTTTTATGCCGTCCACTTAAGATGGGGGGTTTGAAAACTACCAACATTTCTGGCAAGTTTGTGATCAAGAAAGTGATTATCACAGAGCAAACACACAAGGACAGACAGATATGGCTAGATCGACTGCGTTCGATGATGATTTAGAATATATATGTACATATACATACAATGGTGGGGTATAAAAATTAGAATAAACTCGTTCACTACAAATTACGTCCAAGTGTTTTTTACTCGTTTTCTACCATTCATTTTGTCAAACTTGGAAATATTTGACAATTAATTTTTCCACATAAACGACATTAAAATTTCATAAAACTTTCCAAAAATAAACTATAAACTATAGTAGAGAAACTACCTTTTATGTTGAAGATCTTTCTACTCCTTCACAAGGATTTCCATATACCATATAACCGAAACACAACAAAACATACAACTTCTAAACTTCAATCAAAAACTGAATGAATAAAAACCAAAAACGCAAACATTACAGAATAAAAGAAATTCAATCAAAATCTAAATTCCACCATAAAATCCACAACATACCATACAATAGAATACAACAAATATTTCCACATATTCACAGAGAATTACAGAAAAGCAAGGAAAAAACAAGTAAGACAAGTAAATTTGGCTTAGGCCAAATCTTAAATACCCTCCACATCTACATACGTGACAAGTATATGATTTCGACCCCAGGTGTATGTATTATGTATGAGCTGGCAAGTCGGGTTTCAAGCTGAGTATGTTTTTTGTAAATAGTAGGCGTGTCTGTTATCCAATCATCATCATTTTTGTCACATCGATGGATAGAATAACTCTAGATATGTATAAGTTCGTAAATCAATTTTTGTGACAGATATATAGATTTTGGCGATTATAGGCGTGGCTTTTGACTGATTTTGCTCAATTTAAATAGTGATCTGCGTGCAAAATTTAAACTAAAGTAATATCTGTATAAAATATATTCAGCTCAATATCTCGAAATTTACGTCCATGAGAATGCCAACAATAGACAGACTCACGGACATAGGAACATACATGTCTAGATCGACTCAGTTTTTGATGCTAGTCAAAAATACTTTGTAGGGTGTTTGAAGCCTCCTTCTGGGTGTTGCAAACAGTATGACAAGCTTCTTTTTTTATTAATGGAATTTTTGATTAGACGTATTACATGAAAGAGCGGTAAGAAATATTGTATCAACATTAGAGAAAGACAGGGAGAGAGGCCACAATACAATTATTGTGTGGAAAAGTTTTCTTGTCTTCTCTTTGCATTCCCCATCCCCCAAAATGTTCCAACAAATACTTAATTGTTTTAAGGTGCTTGTCGTATTTGAGCGGTTTCACCTACACGTACATACACACATACACACATATACACTTGATATGGCATGTCGTCATTATTGTTTTCACAGAATTTTTGGTATTGTGACTTTCTGATATTATTGCATGCGACAGACATTAAGAAATTTTTAGTATAATGCAATAAAAAGAAAGTTTTTCGCTTTTAGAGATTTTTGATCGCTTGTTTATCCCGTTTTGTTTATTACAAAACTTTTCCACAAAAGACAACGATTTTTATGTTTAAACTTGAATCATTACTGAAAACTAGATACGGTTAAGAATGTGGATTATTTTATACCTTATCAACTCGGAGAAGAAGTTATACTAAGTGTATCATTTGGTTGGAAACTAACAGCTTCGCCTAAAGTATAAATTCCTAATCAAAACTTTTTGTACATCTATGCTGAGCTTGCTACATTTGCCATTGATTAACTTTTACATCCTAAAATTATGTTATATTTTTATTTGCTTTATAAAGCTCTTAAACATAGGCCTTAAGTTTTTTTTAAACAAATCTGCAACGTTTTGTTCTAGGATCATATGATTTGAAAAGGTGCTCATGTAGTAACTTACCTTAAACGTTTGGTTTCGCATAAGTGATATTCTCCGAATATGCCATGGCCCAATTTCTCTACAATAACCAAAGAGTGACGTGGAAACTCTTGTATTTGGCAATTGGCTAGTTCTTCATAATCAACGTTAGCAAAATCACTCAATTCAACTAAATTATAATGATGCGGTTTTGTCAAAGTTACAGCAGAACCGGTGCCAGCTGTATGGCTACTGCCGTTGCCATTGCTATTGCCATCAGATGCTACTTTGTTAGCTGGCAGAGTATTAGAGTTGCTGGTGGAATTTATAGGTGGTATTGTTTTACTATTTGTTAGTAATAGTGTTTCTCCTCCATTGGCCTTCGTTGCTGATGACATATTGGCTTTACAAATTGCTGTCGCATAATATTTTTCCAATGAAGTGGTACAAGGCGGCGGTAATGTTTCTGTTACCATATGGTGTTGTTGTTGTTGTTGTTGTTGTTTTTGTTGGTTATCTCGTTGATGATGCTGATTATGATTATGTTGTTGTTTTTCATAATGCTGAGAGGCAGTGGTATAGTGAGCAGGTGGAGATGGAGGCAACTTTGCTTGAAACATATTGTTGTGAGCATTGCGGTTATTGCTGGTTGTTGTACTGTAATTACTAACACCACCACCGCCTCCACTATTACCATTACCAGCAGTACTGCTATTCATAATACTACCAGCAGCACTATAGAGTGAATTGGTTTTCTGAGATGGCAACAAATCCTGCATATGTGGTACAGCATATTCTTGGCACACAATGTCCGGAACATCTGCGTGTTCATACACATCACATGAAAGCAAAAAACGAAATACAAAACAGTTCAAGTCACATCATATGGTAATGTGTGTAGGTGTTAATTAAAAGAGAAAACGATAGAAAGATTTTATAATAAAAACAAAAAAAAACAAAACAAAACAAAAGAAAAAAAGGAATTATTTCCATTCCAGTGACCAGATGGAATAATTTCTCCATTATTTTACATTTTGCTAGGTCTCTCACTTCGGCCTTACTACACTCTTTTTTTAAATTTCCTTCTAAACAACTTCGCTTTGACATAAAATTAAATTTTTTACCAACCATGTCCTCATGGGTACAAGTGTATAATAATTTTATTTGACATAATTGTTTTTTGTGGAAAACAACCAACAGAAAAATCGTTTATTTTATGCCCTAAATAAATCCTTTTGTGGCCTTTTACTTTCACCATACAACCTTGAAGTTAAACCGTTACTCAGATTCTTTAAATGCTTCTGGCATTTAAATAATTGCATGACTTTGTTGTTCCATTTAAAAGCAAGTGAAAGTATTATTGTTGGTCAAGCCCGACCATTTAATACCCCATATTACTTGGCTTACCAAAAAATATGCTATAATTAGTTTAATTGTGTCCTATTGACGCGAGGTGTTGCCATACAATTCTCTTCGTAAAATATCATTGTACAGGAAGGGATTCTAAAAATGGTCCGATTCGGTACATTTTCAATAGGCCTCCTTTCTGAGCCAAGACATAACCGTGAAAGACATTTCATTAAAATATCTTAAAAACTACGGTAGTTTGAGCATAAATTTACATAGACAGACAGACCGACAGACGGATATGATTAAATCGATTCAGATGTTAATTCTGACTTAATAATATCCTTTGCCACATGTGATGCAGGGTATACTCGTAAATATAATAATTTAAGCCGCAATAGATGGAAAAGGTAAATTTTCGCTTAGAACAAATACTCAACACTTCCGAAATGCAAATAGAGGGCGTGGTATGTTTATTTATATGTTTTCTTAACGCCTATTTAAGTTTATTTTGCATGTTATTTTAAAGATTATGCCAAATATTGAGGGCGTGGCTGTTATTTAATTTTTTTCATTTTTTAAGCTTTCCAGGTATTAAATATATGGCATAACAAAGCAATGTGTAATCGCATGAAACTAACATTCTTACAGTGAAACAAACCTTTCAAAAGGTAAAACTGTATACGTATGAATAAATTATACGGCTTGCCATGTCAAAATTTTAGCTATTACCATTTGTTTTGTTTTATTTACATATTTACAATTTTTTTTCGTTGGTCGAAAATCAACAAAACGAAAACTATAAACATAACAATGCCCCGGCTAGAACCATAACACTGACATAAAATAAGCCAACGTATTGTTATTAATAATAATGAAATAAATCTTACTGCAACCTACTTAACGTACTTAACGTGCTTGTACTTGTACTATAATGAGGACGAGTGCCCTTACTGGGTAATATAATCACGGAAAAATATATATGAGATGAATAAAAAAAAAGTCAAAGAAATTATTCAACAATATAAAAAAATTGCAATAAAACAAAATGAAAAAAACATTATGGGTAATTAGCTGGAATGAATAGTTAAGTGAATAGCCTGCATTACAATTAAATGGAAATGAGAGAGTGATGGTTTTTTCCCACCACAACACCTCGGATTGAATGCATTTATCATACCCTCCACATAGGAGGGGGGGGTGCACTAGGTTTATTTTTCCATTTGCAATACCTAGAAGGAGATTGCCCGGGGAAGAGACCCAGCATCAAAAAATGAGTCGATCTAAATTGCGTCCGTCTGTTGTTACAATACTTACGGTCGCAAATATTGCTGCAATTATGTCGTGATGATTTATTGATAACTTCGTCAATTATGTTTCAATTTGATTGAAATTTTCATATACCGCACAAAAAAAAAAGATCGCACAAAAAAACAACAAAATTTGGATAACCTCTACATCTGCACATAAATTGATTACGCTCCCTAATAGTGTGCGTAATCCCTGAAAACTTACTTAACTCATGATTCTCGAAAATAATTTCATATAGCCGATTCCACCCCCATTTAAAGCACATCAATGGATGGGTTCACTTTTAAGTAAGTGCCCCAAAATTCAATTTTATAGCTGAATCTTTTGTGGTACATAGGTTGAGTTTTGACAATTGTGGGCGTGGCTATTGTTAAATAGAGAAAACCTACATAGATCAAGGCTAACTGATCGATATAATAATTTTACAATAATTGACGTTTCAATAACAGACGGACATACGGACATACGGCCATAGTTAAATGATTTAGATTTTGATACTTAGTAGGAACTTTGAGGACTACTTTTAGGTATGAAAAACGAAACAGAACTAAAGTTGAAATAAGATAGAGAAGTGCGGTTAAGACCGAAGCTTAAATACCCTCTACCAACTTGATAGGCATGGTATTGTGCGATATATAATTTTTTAAAGATACAACTTTTTCGGACGGACTTGCCTCAAACGATTTCTCTTTTCATGCTGATTAAGAATATATATGGTTTGTGGGGTCTCCGAGGCTTCCTTCGATTGATCAAAGTGAATATACCCTCTTCCCTAAGGTGGAGGGTATACAAAAAAAAAAATCATTTGTAACGGCCCATAGTAAAAGTATTGTGGTTAACTATTGCATTTGTAGCATTTTTACGGGACGTATGAACATTATTTTTTATGTCTCATCATTATAGTTTTTATACCCTCCACCTCAGTGATGAGGGTATACTAAGTTTGTTCTTCCGTTTGCAACACCTAGAAGGTGGCGTCAGAGACCCTACAAAGTATATATATTCTTGATCAGCATCGAAAGCTGAGTCGATTTAGACATGTGTGTCCGTGTGTCCGTGTGTCCGTCTGTTGTTGGCACTCTCACGGGCGTAAATTTTGAGATATTGGTCTGAAATTTTGTACAGACAATTTCTGCATGTATACCTCTATTTAAAATGGGCAAAATCGATCAAGAGCCACGCCCATAATAGACAAAAATCTATTTATCTACCACAAAATATGAGGTATAAACTTGAAATTTGGTATGTATGCCAAAAATGAGCGTATTCGGATTCCAGACACGCCCACAATTAATAAAAATCTTTATATCTGCCACAAAAGTTGACCGAGGTACTTGAAATTTTATACGCATATACACAGTTATTCCATTGACTGACGTACCAAAAATGGGCGTGGTTGCATAATAGACACGTCCTCAATTTCCTAAAAACCATAATCAATGTAAAAGTAGACTTGCATGCTGATACGTAAGACATACACTATTAGAAGGCGCAATATATATATATATTTGCCACGCCCTTTGTTGTAGAGGTAGAGGCTATTTAAAATTTGGTCTAAGCCAAATTTAGTTTTCTTACTTGTTATTTCTCTTGTTCGAACAACATTTTTTATTGTTTCATGTTCAGGCTACGACAAGGCATCATATTGTCATACCTAGCATATGCTATTGTGCTCTTTTTTTTGTTTTGTGCTCCATAAATACACGGACAAACAATACTCTCTATTACCATTGCACTATTAGAATTCATTACAAAATGGTGGCACAGTGTGTGGCTGAATAGCTTTGACTGACATCAGGTAGCAGTTGTACTTTTATTCTAAATGGTTTCTTTTTGTTACTTTTTTGATGTAATTGCTATTTTTAGTTGTTAATTTTTTTTATAACATATGTTTCTTTGTACTCGTTTAGATGGATTTGTTAAATTTGTTGAACGAGTAGGACGAGAAACCTTTGTATACGAGTAGTGAAAAAATGCATATTTGAACCTTTGCAGTTCTGGCGAAAGTTATATTTGGCTTAAGCAAAAGCCTGGACCCCATTCATATACATACCGAGCATGTGGGCGTAGCATAGGTACAATTGTGCGCTCTGGTAAGCACTGTTAAGGTAGAATTCCTCATCATAGAGGGTTTTTTGTAAATGGTGTGTGTGTTTTTTTACGTTTTCATCCTCTCTATAGTCAACCTTTAGTCCATGTAGTGAATATATGTGTACATACATAGATATTTGGTATGAATTTAAACTTTTTTTAGACGAGAGGAATTTTTGTAAATTATGGGCGTGGCTCTCAACCAATTTTGCGTAGACTTAATAGGTGTACACATAATTTCTGTTAATATTTGTTAAATTTTGCGATCCTAGGTGCTTCAGCAACGGGTGGACAGGTGGACAACTGGACAGGGTCATTTTGATGCTGGTCAAGAATATAAGTATTTTGTGAAGAAATTATAAAAGATGACATTTTTAAAAAATGTTCTCAAGTCGGTTTCACCTTAACATAATATTTTATTCGTATGGTTATGCCAAATAAATGATTTTTATATTTTGCACTACTTGTGGCAAAGAGTATATTAAGTTTGTGCTTAAACTGGCACTAATAAATTCAGAATCACTTTCACTGAATCGATTTAACCCTGTCCGTCTGTACGTCTGTCTTTTCAAGGCAATTTTTTTGCTAGCTACAGATTGCATTTTTTGAGATATTTTAATGAAATTTGGTTCAAAGACATGTATTACTCCAAAGAAGAACTCTATTCAAAAAAAACTGGATCGGACCATTTTTAGAATCCCTTGCCATATAAGGTCCTTTTATAATGAAAGTCTTTATAAAGCGAAAATTCGTATTTCCTAATATTTATTGACAAGTAGTTAATGGAGTATAGTTAATTGGCTTTGAAATGGACTGAGCCAGATTTGGACCTGATTGGAATATTTTTCCAATTAATGGTATATTATGGCAATGACTCGAGTTTACTGATACAACTAAATTATATCTAACATAAGTGATGTAGGGTATTAAATGGTCGGATATAACACTTGTTCTTTCTTACAACTTTATGTCGTTTAATTAAAATCCTACATTACATCAATATGTCGTTTATAAATTAACTTTTGCTCTCTCCGAAGTATCAGATGTCATGTACTCTACAGGCGTATGTATACGTACCATATGTAACAAATTGTAACTGTGTTGTGACTGGTTGGTATTGGTGTTGGTGCTGGTTTAAGTATAGAATGTGTTTGTGGTAATCATTTTTTCGTTCGCCGGATGTTATTGTTATTTTTTTTGTTTTTTTTTTTATTTTTTTTATTTTTTTTCACGATATGTTGTGTTATGTTTGGCTATGTCTCTCACCTGTATAGTCAGGTGTCAAGTGTTGTCGTTGTATTTCATTCATTGAACAACCGCTGGCCGCACTTGTAAACATATTAACATTAAAAGGCTCATGATATAAACTGCTTTTATCGATAGATTCACTGTCAACATCCATTGTAATGGCCTGTTAAATCCACACAGGCACATATGCAGCATAATGAAACGAGTTTTAAGAAAGAAATTAAATGAGTTAACACATTATGATACGTTTCAAATTAGTTTTCCTTTCATTTTATTTTTCTTTTGTTTTTTCTTTTGTATTTGCTCTTTTTTCCTTTTAATAAATGTGGTATAAAATGTGTGTTTGTCAATTGCTCTCACCTTCATGCCATTGCCGTTCATACGTTTATTTTCGAAGCTACTTAGCGTATCATGATTGTAATTATGCTGGAAGGCCTCCAAAACGTTGCTGCCTCCGCGACCACCGCGACCTCTCTTTTTACGACCAATTATTAATAGAATTATAGCCACCAAGAATAAAATAATTGTTGTCAGTACGGTGATAATAATACCAATTATACTGGTTTCCGGTTCTTGATCAAAAGGTTTGGGCGATATAACTGGAAAAGAAAACCATATTAATGTATGTATAAAAAATAATTTATTATGTAGTCTAGTTGGTGAGGAGTATTTAGTCAGTAAGTTTGGTCACTTATTCATTGTTAATAATAAAAAGAAAGAAAATTAAAGTTAGGTTAGGCCACATATTACCCTCCACATATACAATCAAATAGTGGGCGTGGTAGATATAACCATTACGCCCTCTAGTAGTGTATATACGAGTATTACATCTCAGCATGCAAGTTGATATTTACTCGGAGTAAAGTTATTTTATAAAATGTAGGCGTGTTTGTTACCCGACCACGCCCATTTTTGGCATATCAATGTATGGACTAATTATATAAATGTATACCAAATTTCAACTTAATAGCTAAAATTTTTGTGGCAGATACATATAATTTTTTCTATTGTGGGCGTGACACTTGACCAATTTTGCTAAATTTAACTAGCGATCTACGTGCTGAATCTAAAAGTACAAAATATCAACTCAATATTTTAAAATTAACGATCGT
This sequence comes from Ornithomya chloropus, assembly GCA_963971445.1. Lineage (NCBI taxonomy): Eukaryota > Metazoa > Arthropoda > Insecta > Diptera > Hippoboscidae > Ornithomya > Ornithomya chloropus. The sequence goes on from OZ020530.1 coordinate 53,921,354, forward strand.
GAGAATGCCAACAATACACGGACATATAATGGAAACGGAGTATAAAAAAGCACCACTTAAGATACTCAAAATAAAATGATGCTCTTATATTATGGGCATTATACCCTCCACCGCAAGGGGTGGGGGTATACTAAGTTTGTTCTACCAATTGCAACACCCAGAAGGAGGCGTCAGAGACCCTACAAAGTATATATATTCTTGATCAGCGTCAAAAACTGAGTCGATGTAGACATGTATGTCCGTGTGTCCGTGTGTCTGTCTGTTGTTTGCACTCTCACGGGCGTAAATTTTGAGATATTGAGATGAAATTTTATACAGGCACTTTTAGTTTTGCACGCAGATCGCTATTTAAAATGGGCGAAATCGTTTAAGAGCCACGCCCACAATCAACATAAATCTATTTATCTGCCACAAAAATTAAGCTATAAACTTGAAATTTTGCTTCATCGGTACGCCAAAAATGGGCATATTCGGATTACAGACACGCCCACAATTAATAAAAATCTTTATATCTGCCACAAAAGTTGACCTAGGTACTTGAAATTTAATACGCATATACACAGTTATCGCATTGACTGACGTACCAAAAATGGGCGTAGTTGGATAATGGACACGTCCTCAATTTCCTAAAAACCATAATCAATGTAAAAGTAGACTTGCATGTTGATACGTAAGACATACACTATTAGAGGGCGCAATATATACATATATATTTGCCACGCCCACCGTTGTGGAGGTGGAGGGTATTTAAGATTTGGTCTAAGCCAAATTTAGTTTTCTTACTGGTTTTCTCTCGGTTTTGTTAAATATTTTTTGTTCAATATTTCCTCCCCCACTTTTTATTTAAGAAGTATGTGTGGCCATTTTCAGCCAAAATGGATACAAAAAAGAAACGCTTAAATTCTTTTTTAAAAAACTGACTCCTCTTTAGTTTGTGCCACCGGCAAAATATTTAATACAGAGAGACAGATAGACATAGCTACATCAATTCAGAATTTGATGGTGTAGGCTTTCCTTCTGTGTGTTCCATATGTTTTGATAAAGTGAAGTCCCGACGGTAAATTTTCCACCTACCTTGAGGTGTTAATAATTTATTTTCTCTGTTCGGCGTTCTTGCTACTTCATCTCTTTGAAGTGGGTATTCGGAGTTATCTGGTGAGCCGCCAACAACCATAAAATCTTCATCCGTAAAGTTACCAACAACAGGAGCTAAAAGCATTATTTAAAAATTTACATGAGTATTATCAATTATAATGTTTTTAATAAATTGAACTCTGAAGAGAATGTATTTACAAGAGGTTAAAACTAAGGCCATCGGCCGGTCGGTTATATCACGTATCAACTAAAAAATCATTTTTTTATACTATGTATAATATTTTTTTAATAATTTCAACTCGAGCGAAAATAATAGTTTTATTTATTTTCCCCAAAAATTTTCATGCATCATTTCATCTTTAAAGAAAGCATCAGCACGCCTTCTTTTTAAACTTTTTCAGCTTAATTGAAAACTGATTTTAATACGATTTCAATAACTTTTATTGCATATTAGAACTCTTCTACTTTTCAATTAAATATCACTATGGTTCTGTCCTTTTATGAAGTATTTTTGTAATCTACACACATCACTACATTCATTGATTTTATAAAAAAAAAATTATTTAAATTCAATTATAAAAGAAATTTCAAATCAAATGTAAAAGAAAACGAAAGGGAAAAAAGAACAAATCATTATAATTGGAAGAATAATTTTGAGTTTTTTCCCCACTTGTGTGTTTTTTACTGCAGTTTCATGAATTTTGTTTGAATATTATTAAATTATTTTAGCGTAAATAATAGTTTGAAAACTTGCACAAGAAAAAAAAGTTGAGTATTAAGGATTAAAACCAAGAAAAATAAAATAAAATGCATCAATGGAAGAATCATCAATTAGGCGAGGGAAGGTTTTTTAAATTTTTGTTATAATTTTTAAAAAGCATACAGAGCGATGTATTAATAAAACACACAAAGCCTTTAATAATTATTAAAATTGTTCAAGTAACATATTCTTTGTTTCGATATCTCCTCTATTTATTAATTATGGGCTTGGATCCCTTGCATAATTATCTACACTTATGTGGCTGAGATCAAAACTTTTGATAGTTCAGACATTCAAAGACAACTTACGACCGAGAATAATACGATTGAAATAAAAATGGGATGCTAATGCAATTTGTATATCAGAGGATGGACAAAATAATATGAACACCTGACATAAATACAATGCTTTTACAACAGCTGCAATTCTTCGCGGAATAGATGCGACAAAGTGCTTTTGCTTACCCTCCTATTCAACATGCCTTTCAAAGTTACGCAGATAGCAGATTTTAAAACTCTAGTTACTCCGGGGGCACAAGGAAAGTCTTAATGTAAGTCTTACAGTGCCCCAGTCATTAATAATTATTGTGAATCGATCAATATAAAAGTGTAGCCCAGCCAAACGCTTCAACGATGTATAAAATTTTAAATAATTTTATGATTACATGATTTTCTTGGCACATGTTATGGCATTAAACAGTGAAATTTTATAACACATAAAATATCGATTGAAATGTTTAACAAGTGCACCCATTCGCAGACAGTTTTATATACATACACATAAATAGTTTATATCAAAAACTGTTCACATACGTGCCCCTTCATTTAAATAACTTTTTCCAATTGTACATAAAATGAAAAAAATAAACGAAAAAGATTCAATTGTAGACACAAACAATTGTACGCAATACAAAAACAAAAAAAACAAGTACGAAAACTAAATTTGGCTTAGACCAAATATTATATACCCTCCACCTCCACAACGTGGCAAATATATATGTATATATTGCGCCCTCTAATAGTGTATGTCTTACGTATCAGCATGCAAGTCTACTTTTACATTGATTATGGTTTTTAGGAAATTGAGGACGTGTCTATTATGCAACCACGCCCATTTTTGGTACGTCAGTCAATGGAATAACTGTGTATATGCGTATTAAATTTCCAGTTCCTAGGTCAACTTTTGTGGCAGATATAAAGATTTTTATTAATTGTGGGCGTGTCTGTAATCCGAATATGCCCATTTTTGGCGTACCGATGAAGCAAAATTTCAAGTTTATAGCTCAATTTTTGTGGCAGATAAATAGATTTATGTTGATTGTGGGCGTGGCTCTTGACCGATCTTGCCCATTTTAAATCTGCGTGCAAAAACTAAAAGTGCCTGTATAAAATTTCAGCTCGATATCCCAGATTTACGCCCGTGAGAGTGCCAACAACAGACAGACACACAGACACATGGACATACATGTCTAAATCGACTCAGTTTTTGACGCTGATTAAGAATATATATAATTTGTCAATTTACGACCTCTGAGTCTTTCAACACAGATGTACCCGACTTAAATGTTGATGTTAATCACGAATTTATATTTAGTTGTGGTATATCTGGTGCCTCCTTTAGGATGTTGCAGACTCAACAATAAAACTTAGTATACCGCTCAACTTATATGGGATAGAAAAAAAAAGTAAAATAAAAAACCTAAACAAGCATAAACCAACGTGCATATATCAAAATTCTATCCTTGATATAGATTTCATTATAAATTGTTGCCATTTCTTCTTCTTCTTCTATTATTGAATGCACACACACACATGTACACTAAACGTTATACAGATGGAATATAAATACAAGAAAAAATAGTGTATGTACATATATTGTATATATAAATGATTTGTATCGATGTAGAATAAAGTAAACGCTGCATCAAAAGCTAAATTCTAACATTTCATCTTTATTGTATGAGAGTGTATTTGAGTGCGTATGCAACGCATGTGCATGATTTTGTTGTAGGTATAACGAATACGTATATGTGTGTTGTAAAAAATAAATTTCATTTTTACATATAGAGAATATTATTGAAAGTTGTTTGTAACTGTATTACAATTTGAGTTGAATTGTTCTGTAAATTATATATAACATCATACACCATTGCACAGTGCATTGTACATATGATATATGCTCAATTGTGCTTGAATGTATGCATGTACGTTTGTAATGTAGGATATTGTGAAAAGATGATTGGGACGGATGGTGGGGCGGTAAGCGCAAGCACATACTCTGGTTACATTCAAAGGAAGATTTTTTCTTCACATTTTTATCCGGCTGTATATGTATGTGTATATAGATAAATGGAGCATAAGGCACACACAACCATAAACAATGATACATATAAACTTGAATGCACCTACGTTTCCACGTACACCCAAATGAAGTTTGAAGTCTGCATTTCCTACACACATGTGCTATAGACGCTTTATATATACAAATATGATATTTATGTATTTCTTTGCATTAAGTAAACGATAGGAAAATCTGTACCTGTACCTAACTAACAGACAACTAATGTTAAAGGGTTTTAATAATAATTGTCGACAGAAATTCAACTCAAGAAACGATAATAATGTAGAACTCAAGCAGAGGGTAGTTCAATGGTTGTGAAAAGAGTTACTCAGCGGAAATTTGAACTCGGGTATCGCATTGGATTGGTAACCCATCGACAGTAAAAAATATTATCATGAAAGTCGAGGTGGCTGAATTTAAATTGGAGGGAACCGATCAAATGTCACGCCCACAAATGAAAAAAAAATCTTACAATCACAAATACAAAGACCAAAAAAAGGTCTTAGTACTTAGCTCATTCTATAACGAAATGGGCGATGTAGTAAAAGTGGGCGGGATCGAAAAAATGGCCCATCATTTACAAAAACCGTTACTTGGTATAAGACCGATAAAAACAGCATCCACAAAATAAATAATGTGTTTTTCGTTTTTTAGAGAGTGCCACTATAGGCTATTAAAAAGAAAAAATATTATAATTAAAATTATTATAATTTTTTCTGGTTCACTTCATCATCTTCCACTTGTAATTATCTTTTAAGTCTACGTATATTTTTCTTAATTGCTTTAGAATTCTTTTTGGAGACGAATAAAGTGCCATTAAGCCATTAAGCGCCTCTAACTATATGTTTTTATTCCCTATTTTAAGTTTTCATTATTTAATATTATGAAATTCTGTCTACGATCGGGTAGAGTGAAATTGGTTGGAGACAGCCAATCTGTTGCCATGCACGACTCCTAGAATAGAGGTTGATACGGGTTACCCTTTAATGGTACATATGTACTGAAAAAACGCGACTTGGCTGCCACTCTTCTTCTCTCCAGGTTGCATCTGCAAAGTGTCTGTCTGTCCGTCTGCACTACCAATTACAAAAATTGAAAGTATTGGAGCGATTTTTCCCATTTTTCACTCCACCAACTAAAAAGGCACTTTTATGCGTTATTAATTTATTTTTTGGTTGAATGCCGTTATGTTATATTATGATTGACTTTCAATAGATTTGCCATTGGCCACAGAAGCGATGGATGGACGTGCTTTTATGAAAAATGTTTTCTCAATTCTTTTCCTCTTTACTGAAAATCTTCTTCATTAACAACCAGAGGTTGTCTGAAATCTTTTAAACTGCCATTTACTGTATGCTTACTCTACATGTACGCGCGCGTGTGTGTGTGTGTGCCTAGCATCACTTTTCATTAATTTTAATTGGCATATTATAACAAAATGCCATTAAGGCCTGCTTTCCGTATCCACTTTGAGGTAGAAAAAGAAGAAGACGAAAGAAAAAACTTCAATTAAATCTCTACCTTACAGTATCATTTAATGTAAATTTATTCGATAAGTTAAAAAGTATAACAACAACAATAACAAGTCTTTTGAAAAGTTTTTCGTCAACGTTGTGGGTGCAGGTGCTTGTGCTGTGTCTATACACAGCCATCTTTTGCATTTGGGAACATTTTCTTTCTTGTTTTATGTGGAAGCTTATATTGATAATACGTACATACCTACGTACGTATGTACAACACATGTTGTGCGTGTGTACGGAGGATAAATGCTGTGTTTTTCGTTATGTGTAGGTCTGTATGTGCTGTATGCTCTGGCCATGTATTGTAGTGTACTGTAGTGTTATTTTCGGTCACCTTATCGTTAATGTGCGATGCCATACGCATTGTACACTGTTGTCCACTGTTTAAGTAATTTGTTACAAATGATTGAATTTTGAGTTGTGTCCCTTTATCTCTTCTCCATCCTCGTCAACAGTTCCACTTACCTGATATGAATGTAATCTCGCTCAACATCAGCCAACGTGCGGCAAAATATAAATGCAATTGCAAATATCTGCCCAGACGATGATGTAATTTGATTGTCACGTCGCGCGCGTGATCCAACACAGTGTCCGGCATATAAGAGAACTGCACTGGTTCCCCAATATACTGACGACCGCCAATGCTGAAAAGCACTTTGGCATGCACAAATACCTGCAAAAAATGAAAAAGAAAAAGAACAACATGACTTGATATTTCTTCACGGTAAGGTAAAAACCAGTTGAATGGTCACGCCCGCTGTGGTGACTGTATGTACTTGTATTCATAATATTGTTTATTAAGAATTATAAGTCAAAGTGTGAGCGAGAACTCTATCGCTTGGATTTGTTTCAAATTTTGCTTTTTTTGCTGCATACCTTTTAATCATAATGGAGACACGGTTAGTAGGTGTCAATAACTTTTTTTCTACCACATGCATAGGGAGACGGACACAGCTAACTTTTACCTTATACAGCAGGTAAGGATGATGGGTGAGCAGCATAACAATTAAATTTAATCACATTCATTATTAAAAGCGTTCTTACGTTGACCATGTCTGCCTAACCGCCTATCAGTTAATCTAACTGTCTATCTGTCTGTCTGTCCATATATTCTCAATAAATTTGTATTCTATTATTTTGCCAAGTTTTCATTATCATTCTGTTCAACGTAATTGCCAAGTATAACATGGTCTTCACTTTAAAAAATGTGGATAACTACGGAAGTAACTTGACGCACTAGCGGACAGTGGTGGTTACGTGAATGAGTACAAACACTCTTTGAGAAACATTTTTATTGTTTTTTTCTAGCATGGTGTTTAAGTTAAACTAAGGTTGGCTATATAAATGTATAATAAGTGCATAAATGGGTGCTTCAAATATGGGTGTGGCCACACTCCCTTACAATTCATAAAAAAATTATTTTGCCCAATTCTACTCATACGTAAAATGCCACGCCCATTATTTGGAAAGCACCTAATCCATTTGTAAAGTTGCAATTCGTATTCTCAGACAAATGAGTTTTTTTTGTAAATTGCGTTCATTTTTAATAATCAACTACGCCCACTTTTCGCATATTCATGGATTTTTTAACTAATTTTAATTTCTTAGCTAAATTTTTTGTGAAATACGGGCAGATTATTGTCGATTGTGGGCGTGACTTCCAAACGATTTTGTCCATTTCAAGGAGCCACCAGAAAATAGAAATGTATGTAAAAAATTTTAGTTCGATACTTCAAAATTTACGACCGTGAGACTGCCAATAACAGATATTACCACGAACGGACATGTTAATGGTCCTGTACTGCCTCTGACGCCTTCCTCTGGTAGTGCAAACGCAACAACGAGCATTAAGTTTTTGTAAAGTGCATAAAAATAATAATTGTCGCGCCTATTGATATATATTTCTCAAATTGCTGACAAATCAAAATTAAATCAAAATTTAAATTAAGACGACATATGTTCTGTACTTATGCACTTGTCCACTACTGTAATTTTTTATTTATTTTCTGTTTTATTATTGTGTTAATGCACCCATAAAGAGCGCCGGAAATGATGAGGTTTCTACACATCATGTGAAGGCTTTTTATAATAGATTAGTTATTGTTAAATGGGAAGCATTAAAACTTGAAGGCGAAAATCTATTTATTATCTAATCTTTTCCGAGATTTGCTGCAGTGACAATAGCTAAATGCATTCCCTTGTCTCGTTGCTTTCCTTGTCACAACTAATGTATTATAATCGGGGTCTACATTTTTGGAGTATTCAAACGATGTTGCTTGTAAAATATTGCTCGTTTGCTCTTTGACGATATCGCATCAGACAATGTCCTTGCCTAATGGAATTTCAAATATTATCATTTAATTGTTGATTGTAGAACTTTACCCCAAAAAAAAAACTAAACAAAACCAAAAAAACAAAGTTTGTGTGTTTGCACAGTGTTAAAGGAGACGTGCTGTCAGCAGTGCACATCATCAAGTATTCAACGCATACAGTGATGCTTCTTTTTTGTATTTGCATTTGTATTACCAAGGAGAGCCGTCTGCTTAATGAAGTGAGTTCTAATACTATGAAAAATGAATGAATGCGGTTAACTGTGAATAAGTGTCTTTGACTTTAATGCTTCTCTAGCACACAAATTTATATTTCATTAGATGTTGTTAGAGAATTGGTTGTTTTATTCATGCTTTTTTGTATTTCTTTTTCGTGAAATCCGTATACGCCTTTGCTTTTGCTCACTCATTCATGCATCGCGCCATACAGTCTGCGGTGGTGATCTTTGCGCTGTTCTGTTCTGTTCTGTACACTAATTTTTTACTCTTTTTACATTATTAGGCGATGAATGAATAAATGAGTGAGTTAATATTGTTGTTGGCACTGGGTGTTGTTAATGTTATGCATACACCGCCTTTGTATACATTTGTTATGTTACATACGAGTACAATACAAAAAGTTTAAAGTGTTTGTTTATGTGCATATATGCATGATAAGAAGGTGAATAATATAGAAATAAATGTATAAAGTACAGTTTTATTGAAAGGAAAAAGTTGTCATTGCTTTTGAATTAGGGCATTGAATGGCCGCGTTCTACCCGACGGCGTTTTCCACTTACTTCCACAATTTATTCTATACGCAGTTAATTTGTATTTGTGTGCGCGACTCTATGTCCTAATGAAACATTATAACATGGAAATGGGTTCTAAAAATGTTTCAAATTTGGCCTCACCATTGCTCACCAAATTTTGTCAAAAAATATTAAGAATTGCCAAGGTTTCTTACCATATAAAGACTACCATTATAAACGGACCTTATAAGGGAAGGGGTTCAAAAAATGGTCCGATCCATTTTGAAAAGGGTTTCTCTTTGAGCCTTGTAACAAATTTCATCGCAATATTTCAAAAAATGCAACCTATAGCTTGCGCACAAAGTTACATGGATAGACAGACGGACGGACATGGTTAAATCGTTTCCGATTTTAATTCTGAATCAATCGGTATATATAAAGGTTTGTTATATATAATTCTAGAAATTTCTGAAATTTTTTAAAATTGTTTTAGAATTTTTGTCGACGTTGAGCGTGGCTTTTAACCCGTTTCGCCCAATTCATATAGGAACCCCTAAAAAACACTGTACAAGAATTCAGTTCAATATCTCAAAATTTGTAATCGCAAGTAAAGCAACAACAACGGAAACATAGATAAAAGTAGAGATCGGTCGACCAAGATTTGTTTTAGTTTTTGAAGGGTCTTTAAAATGTTCGTTTCGATGTTGCAAACGGTATGATAAACATAGTACAACTTCCATCTTAGGCAGAAAGTATAAAAAAAGTATCATTTGGTGTGAAAAATTGCTCACCTCTTACAAAAGGAACCGCCCGCCACACGAGTAAAATCTGACTGTAAATAATATTAATATTTACCTAAGCCATAAACCATAAAGAGTTGTGTCGCGCTTATCTCAAAATCAATAACAAATAAATTTCTAGGAAATTTATTACGAATTAATCATCCATTATACCCTTGTATACGGGAGGGTTAAAGACCTTTAAATTCCAATTAGAAAACAATAAAAAAGGAACCATATAAACAGATAACATAAAACAACAAATAATTTATGATAGCGGTTCATTTGATTGTAACACATTTCGTTATAGGAACTTTTCATGTGGTGCTGTTCTTAATGTTATTGTTGTTATTGTGAAACCAAAAAATTATTATTATGTTTCTATATCATTCGATGCGAGTGTGCGTTATTTATGTTTAATCATATATCGCACAATTTATGATCTCGCATAACATGCACAGTATGGTTTGTATATAAACATATTTATGACGTGTCTACTTGCATAACCTCAAAAGTTCATGTTATGTGGTAACCAACAACTTTTTCTTTTTTCATCATTTAAAACATATTGCATTTGTTGTCATTCGTTTGTTGTTGGCTGAGCTTAGTTTAGTTTAGTTTAGTTGAGTTATGTGAACGTACCTGCACATCTTTGGCAAACATATTATTTGTGTGAACTATGACAGCACTAAAGTTACGCACTCCATCAAACTCAAATGCAATATCGACTGGACGCCCAACAAGGTTAGGGGTATCATTGCGCCAACCAACCCATTCATAACCTGAAAATCATTTATACAAAAACCTTATTAGTATGGTATGGAGCATTCTAAGAATAAACAAATAAGAAAACTGAATTTAACTTGGGCTAAATCTTAAATACCCTCTACATCTAGATACAAATGGTGGGCGCGGCAGGTATATGATTACGCCCTCTAATAGTGTAAAAATTACATATCAGATTACAAGTCGAGTTTAATGCTGAGCATGGTATGGCTTGTTTTATATAAGACCACGCCCACAATTTGCCATTAAGGTCCTATTATAAGGGAAGTTTTTATATGGTGAAAATTCTTAATATTATTCATATTTTTTTTTGACAAAATTTGGCGAAGAGTAGTTTATGGGCTCAATAAACAGAAATGGGTGTGGTCAGTTAATAGAAAGAAAATTGAAATTCTTACCTTTTCCATGGCCCAAGTCCAAACGAAAATTATCGTTGCCCTTTTGACCATCCACCAGTTGCCCCAACCCGTCCACATAACGTTCATCAGCTTCTAGGCCATCATATGATTTATCCGATAAATCGATTTCTAAACCGCGTGCTGTACCCGTCGGTATACTATATGAAACAATATTTTCTGAAAATACATAAAAATGTTCAACTTTTACTAGGTGCCCAGTATTATGATATCTTGAGTAAGAATTTAATTAATAAATATTATAAATATGCTTTTAGTAATCTTATAAAATATATCAATGACTGCTTTGTATGCCCTCCCAAATATGGTACGTAGGCAAATAAATGATTTGCCCTTAATCAACTTTGTTATTTATTTTCTGTGTAAACGCCCTAAACAGATATACGACCACACATGTGAGTTGAAAATCTCAAGCACAAACATTATTTGAGTACAAGTTAATAATAATTTCAAAATTTTAATCATCCAATAATCGAATGTTATAGTAGTTGATCGATAAAATCATAATTCTTACAAGCAACCACAATTTATTACCAAAATATGCACACACACATATATATATATATATATATATATATATATATATACACATACAATGTAAATGATATTCAATTATTCGTTTGAGGTCTCCATATGTGTGTGTGTGTGTATGTGTGCGTTTAGTGTATATTATAAATAATTTCTTCAACTCTCTCTACAGCTACATCTGTCTAGTTACATATCTTTTCTATGGATAAATTTTTTCATTCCTTCCTTACTCTCTATAGACATTCTACGTATACGTATAAAAAAGATAATAAAGAAAAAGAAAAATGGAAGCACAAATTTAATTAAACAACAAATGACAAAATATTGTCAAATAATGTGTTCATGTGTTAGAAGTGAACGATTTAATACTATTTATTGTATTTATGTTTATGTTTATGTGTGTACGTGAGCACTGAATGTTGTGTTGAGAGAGGTGCACGTGAATGGGTTAGATGTACGGAAGGTAGGTAGGTGCAGACGTTGAAATTACAAAACATTTTTCAATCTACAAAAGTTCAAGTGTCAATGCGTATAAAACCGAACAGCTGAGCTGAGCAGAGCAGAGAAGAACAGAACAGAACAGAACAGAATAGAGCAAAGCAGAGTCTAGTGCAGAACATAACACTGGGGGTTTACCCTACATTTTCGTTCAGTAGTAACAACACACATACAGCGTACTGTGTGGAGAAAGTAGCATTTGTTTAGTTATTTGTACAAAGATTGGTACACAAATAAATGTTGAAATCTATTTGGTCATCTGACCATTGACCACAATTCAATATTTGCTAAAAACAAATACTTATGCTCACCAACCCAACCCAACCCAACCCAGCTCCACTCAACCCCTTTCCAGCCATCCATGTGCTTTATTACGCGTATATGATACAAACACACATACACACATGCCCAAATATGTATATACGTATATACATAAGGTATACACGCAGTTGCTATGTAGTGGTTTCTATCTGACGTACATTTTGTTTCCACATGCCTTGTCATTCGGTCTATATGTAACCCCGTATATGTATTGGTTTAGCGTAGCCGTTTGTCCATATACACATACCTACATTTATGTAAGCATGTGTTACTCTGTGTGTGTGTGTGTGTGTGTGTGTGTATGTGTTCGCTTCTACCGGCCACTACGGAAATTGCATTTGCTCCCAACAAACATAAATCAAATTTTCAGAAATTCAATAAAATATTTGTATTAAACATTATTAGAAAACATTCAACCGTACGAAAAAGAAATTTGTTGTACATTGCACCAACAACACTTTTTCTCAAAAAAAAAACAACAACAACAAAAAGTCTGAGTATTCGAAATAAATCCACATCGCAGCGATGTTTTATTAAACCTAGAGTGCAGGAGTCATCAATAGCCATCAAATGTGCAATTTATGGATTGCTGTTATATAGTTATAGGTAGTAGGTACCGCTGGTGGGTGTATTGTTATACTGAACCACAAATTTCGCGATGTGGATTACAAATGAAAGGGTTTGACGGGAAGAGTGCCATAAGATAGAATAGATTTCATTGAATTACACATGGTGGCCGCCCAAAGGTGTTAAATTGTTGTCCTTAGCAATCTATTCAATATTGGTATCAAATGACAGCCTGTGGCAAGTAGAATATCAAACTTCAATGCAAAATGGCTTCTGTTTATTTATTTATTATACGCTGTTTAAAATTGTATCATTACATATAAAAGAAGAAAACAGCAACAACAACAACAACCAAAATAAATAAAAACAAGATAGAAAAGTTCGGTTAAGGCCGAAGATTAAATGCCCTCCACCTTTTATAGCCCTCTAAAAAATAAGTTTTGTTGCATTAAATTGTTGCGTATATATTATTATTCAGGTCATTTTTAAACAACAAATTTTAATTATCTGATATTTGTATCAAAGGAATAAGCTTGATGAGTAGAGTGTCACACGCCATGCGTTGTCATTTAATATCCAATATGGCGGATGCCATTAATTTATGGTGAAAAAAATTGTTTTCGTTCATTGTCAAACATTACCACATAATGTGTATGTGACAAGAGCCTGATGCGGATTAGAACCCTTTAGTGTAAATTGTTGGACTTAACCCACCTACAGTATTCAATCAACAAGTGCCCGCGACGTTGTGCGTAGTTTGCAATATCTAATAATCTAGTACTGCTGTTTGCTTTTCTTTCTTCTTTGCAAGAGCATTTAATTAAAATTGTTTCTTGATTAATTTGATCATATTAAAAAGATATATCGTTACACTTAAACGTATATTTATTTCAAAATTGCTCACAATCTAATCAAAATGTTTATTAATCAATGTAAACATTTTCCTGACACCAACATTAACCGAAACTACTGTTTATGAACAAAATTCATAGTTCTAATTAAAGAAACCTGTGTTGGCCGCTATTTTATACAATATCTTTTTCCCCAATTTTTTCGTTATTGTTGTTGTTGTTGTCTTTGGCATAATAAATGTCTGCTCTAGATTTAACAAGTTGCTTAACGAATAGGCACCTGAGCATTAATACACAAAGAGAACATGAAGTAAAAAAAAAACAGAAAAACAGAAAAAAACAGAAAAATAAACGACATGCAACAGTTTTTATGGTGGAAAATATAAATCGAGAAATAATTTGCTCAGTTGTACGTACAAGTATAACAAACAACAACTGAACAAGACATTTGTAAGATATTTACAACAACAACAATGTACACGTACACACAAACGTTCACAAATTAAGCATTTACTAAAGTTGTCGAGAGGTCGTATAAAACTCAATGAAGTATTGCTGTTGTTGCTATTGTTGCTGTTGCTGTTGCTGTGCATGCAATAGCCAGCCCGTTTAATAAGCATACGTTTAACTTTATCACTTGTACACAAAATGTGTGGGTATATGTATAATATACACACTCTTACATGCATGTGTACAGCACAATTTGTGTTCACAACAAGTAGTTTTTTGAAGTTCACCTTTGAAAACTGTAAAAAACGTTTTTCTGTTTTATTCACTCTTGATGTATTGCATGTGTTTTGAGTTGTTCACCTTTTTTTATTTCATTTTATTTTCAATTTTTTTTTCATTATTATTTTTGTGATTTTATTCACGTTTGTTCACTGAATGAAAAGGCGTGCTGGCATAATGTTGCATTAAATGCTTACACAACAACAATGCAGGAAACCACTGCCACTCTTTGCCAGTTGCCCGGTTCGTTAGAGAATGATACACAAAAATAAAAAAAAATGCAAGAAATCAAACCAACTAAATATACATACATACATGCAGTACATAATGAATGCTATCACGTTTTTGCAATTCTTAAGTGGGTTTATAGCTGTAATTTGAATGGTTTTAATTTTGCACAAGGAGTACATCTAAAGCTGAGTTTAATTAGTTTTTTTTATATTATTTTTATACATTTACTTAGGAGGTAAAAGTATCTTTTAAATGCGGATCGTCTCTCTGTGTACATAGGGAGTAATTAAAAAATAATCTTTTTAAGAAAGAGCTCTTGTGAGTTAGTGGGGTCCGTCTCATTTGAAGTCTTGCATTTGTTACCCACGTTGAGGAGATTCTGGAGTATTGTAGTAACTTGGCCCACCCGAAGGGAATTGGTAGCTTCACGTCTTGTACGATACACTCATCGTACAAATCATAAAGAAATTGATGATTATCAAACATTATCAAACTACAATTTCAAGTGCATTGGATTGGATTGGGCTGCGATTGGACTCAAAGCTATGTGCAAAGTTTAAACTTGGTCGAATATATGGAGGGGCTCAATTTATTCTTTATACACATAGAAATTAATTTAGTTTGCTATATTCTCGCGGCCTCTACAATAGATTTGATTCAGAGCTGTCTTACTTTTTGCTTTCTACTCATCAAGTCTTTTTGTATGACATCCATGTTGAAAAGGCTGCGAAGAGTAATAATTTAGCATCTACGGGTGGGCGTCATATTTGATTTATTAAGACCTTAGTTAGCTTATGGCACTTTTCAACATCTTTCATTTAAAACTCATATTATTTAGGTTTAGAAGAAACCGAAAATGATGGTTTTTGGGGAGTTTGCTTTAAGGAATTCGAAGTAATTTTTAGTATATTTTAATCTAGATCCATAACATATAGCTTAGGGAGGCATAGGAGAGATCCGCCATTTTTTTATTATTTCAAGATTTGGCCCCAGCCACATATAGTTTTTTACTTATTTTTATACATACTTGGAACTCTGCTCTGGAAAGGTTTGCTTTGTATTGAAACATTACGATTTCGCAAAGGTTCTTTCCTTTTTTTGTTTTTTTTAATAAATACACATAAACAACCCACATGGTATCTCCCTCTATAATCTATTATAATTTATGTTATAAATTGATCTTAAATCAAACGCCAATATTTCGTGTTTTAGTTTTATCGATTGTAATACAACAGTCATGCTGCTGCTGCTTCCATACATGTGGTATTTATTCAATAATGCAAATACAGTGACTTACCATCCCAGGGACAGCCGACAATTTCAGCTCGCAAGCACACGGTACGATCATATTGACTGTATGGATAGATGCGCACCTTTGAAGCATAAATGATGGGCTGCAGTGCATTCTCCACTTCGCTGTAAGTGTTAATATTTCCGGGCAATATCTTAAAATAAAGAGAAAGAGAAGAAGAAGACGAAGCGTAAAGATAAGAGATATTAATGTTTGGACAATTCCACACTGTTATGCTTTAAAATATTAATGATTTTTTTTTGTTCTTTGTGCTAAAACGAAATATGTAGGTGTGTAGATGTACTCAGTACTGCAGATGCCACCACTACACTCTACCGCAGCCTACATACGAGTACCCACATGTTATTCTCTGTATTTAATATTTTCACTTTTTTTCGTTTTCTTAACCCTATCACGTTACCATGTGTGTTATGAAAAATAAATAAAATTAATGTTATGAAATTGAATTTGTATTGTTGATGTTGTTGTTGTTTCTGCTGCTATTTTTCGTTGCAGTTATTGTTGTACATAGTTTTCGTTGTTGCTGTTTCTTCTTCTTTAACTATTCCAACCTGGCGTGCTTGCATGCCAAATTACCAGCCATAAATCTGATGACTTGGGCACAAAATAAAAAAACAAAATATAAGAATAAAAAAAGGTATGCGAACATGTTGTTTAGAGAATAGCACTAGTAACAACAACAACAATAACAATAACACTAAAATCTCAAGCAACACCGACAAACGTTATGGGTTTGTTGTTGCATTGTATGAAACTTTAAACATTTAACTAGAGATGAGTTGTGATGGTGAAGCATGCGTGTATGCACTAGCTCGATGGCTGTTCATTTGCTTGCTTACTTGCATGTTTGCTTGTGTCATTTAAAGAAGTAGAGAATAGGAGACGTGTTATCGGCACTAAACACCTACACAATAAATTATAATAAAACACAAAACTGAGGCAAAAAAAAAAAACTATCAAGTGAAAAAGTTGATGAAACTTTAAAATCACCAGCAAAATGGTGGCACTTGGTAACAATTATTGAAAACACTCATTTTCAAATAAAATGAATCGAAAGTGAAAGGAATAGAATTTAAACTGAGAAAATTTTAACCAAAATCTAAACGGTCCATTTTATGTATATATATTTTTGTCGACTGTGGGCGTGTCTGTTATCCTAATGCGCCCATTTTCAGCACATCGATAAAGTGAACATTTATAGATGTACACATTAAACTTCCAGTTCATAGCTTAATGTTTGTGGAAAATATATAGATTTTTGAAGAATGTGGGCGTGGATTTTGACCGATTTTGCCCATTTTAAAAAGCGATCTGCGTACAAAAACTAAAAGTGCCCATGCTAATGCCAATCATAGACAGACACACGGACATATATGAACCGTTCAGTGCTCACATTGATTAACTCCACTTTTTGAAAAATCTTAAATTTAGGTATCAAAGCACTTGCTATAGTCATAACTTTATTATTTCATCGCATTTCTCAACTTTTTGTTTATGGAGTTAATCGATGTGTGCACTGAAAGGCTCATATGTGTAGATCGACTCAGTTTTTGATGCCGATCAATAAATTACCTCTTTTAATAGTTTTATTTTTAATTGGAAATTAATTAGAACAGAGCCCACAATATATAAAAGTTTAATTCTTGTTATTAGCTTTAAGAAACATGGTCACGCCTTCCAATGTGTTTTTTCTTAGTGCTTGGTGGGAAAGCTTAAAGCAATGTTGACCCGTTGTTTATATATGGAGCGGAGCTGTTATACGAAATCATGTAACCATAATATTGTTGTATAATTGTTAAAGCATAGAAATGTATTTTATATGTAAATGATTATTATCGTTCAGGTGATTAATGTATGAGTCAGTTGAATATAAAACCAAATGTATGCATGTGCTGTTTTACCTCTTTGCCTTGATAGCTTTTCCAGCGTTTCCATTTGTCTACGCCGGGACGCCAATACTCTATCACATAAGCTTCGGTATACTCTTGGCCTTGGCCTTTACCAAAACGACCCTGCGTACGGACCGCAGTGATGACGTGCACTTGCAACAAATCAATTTGTAAATATTCGTTCAGGCCGCGCGATACCATATGCTTGGGACACCAGGCACCACCATTATTATCGACCTTCAATCTGTGTTGGAAAATTTGAAATTTGAGAGATATGAGAAGGTGAATAATATTAACAAGTAAAAATGCTGTATATGGCTTACACCAAATCTAAGATACCCTTTATTAAATAAATTATGGACGAAGCCGGTATACAATAGCGCCATCTTTTTACTGACTATTAAAGCAGGAGTCACAGGTTATCTTAAAAATTAAAATATGGTAATTTTGGTAAATTGTGGGCGTGTCTAATATTTTATTTTATTTTAGGCTTATTTATGTATCACAATAAATTTTCACCTATGACTGTGAGAAGTTTTTTGGGCGTGATCTATTTTATATAATAACATGCATAAAAAAGAATATCCCAACCACAGGTAACAATACTGCCTTTTGGTACTTACGTATTAACGATACCACAGCCGCAGATTTGACGCTTTTTAAGTGCTGCCAATCTAAATTTGGTGTTTTTGAGGCAATTTTTTTGTGCTACTAATGCTCCGCATTTCCGTTTTTTGGTAAAATATTTCGCTCCTGCAAAAATAAAATTGCTTCTTATTCTGTTTTTGGCAAATCCCAAATACACATTTCCGTAGCACTAAAAAATTGCGTCAAAAACACCAAATTTAGATTGGCAGCACTTAAAAAGCGTCAAATCTGCGGCTGTGCTATCGTTAATACGTAAATACCTGCCTTTTTTACCAATTGTGGGCGTGCATGCTTTTTTCACATCTGTAAGTGCATTTTTGGGGCCAATAACAGGCGTGTTTTGGACATGGTTGTTAACTGATTTCGCCTATTTCAAAAGCACTAACAAACTAACAGTTTTAATGAAGAGATTTTGAACCAGCTCGATGTCTCAATATTTGCTGCCGTGACCACGCCAGCAACGACGGACAACCGGATGAATATATCTACACAGTTCAACTCACATTTGAAATGATAAAAAAAGTATATAGGTAATATGTAACGTCCCTGAAACCTGCTTCTTAGCGATAAACTTGGTTTGTGTACCTACATTAAGGTGGGGGTTGAGTACAATGTACGTTTAAAAGCATATTCTGCAGAAACATGTGTATGCTGCCGTGTTGTTGTTGTTGCTGCTGCTTTTTTATATATTGTGTGCATGTGCGTATAGCATTATAATCGAGAAGGCTTTTTGTTCAGTTTAAACGATTAATTTTCCATGATAATAGTATGAATACAACGAACAAAGTACAAGAAAAAACATAATGAACCGATAAAAAGTTGTAGTGATGTGGCTGTGTTGTTGATGTTGTTGGTAAATTCTTTTGCAATTTTGTTGGTAATTAAATATTTCTGCTGATGTGTCAATTTCTGGTTACATATTGTTCAACGGTATGTATGTGGCTTTCCATTTGTACCATGTTCTGTGCGATTAAATTGATAGGCTCTCTCTTTCCCCCTCACCCTCCCCAACAAAATGTCTTCTTTGTTTGGGAGTGTTGATGGTTGTTTGATTAATTAAAAATAATTGCTATTAAAATATACACACATATATGTATGTGTGTGTATGTGTGTGCACGTGTATATGCATGTTTGGCTATATGTTCTGTGCAAATTATTCGCATATTTTACTGAGAGAAATTTAATTACTAGTTATTCAACAGATATCCTGATATGTTGTATATAAATAGCTTTGAATAATCATGTAATTGCGTTCACTTATTTGCCATCTTCCCACTACCCACGCCATACCTCATCAAACAAAAATTAATTTAATATATATGTTTAACCTTATAAAGCCAGCTGGTACTAATTACGTGTACAAGTATTTTATACAATGCACCGAGTTATTCATTTTTAATTATAAACACCAAAGATATGCAAGAGTGTTGTGTTTCTCTCCAAAAATTATACTCTGTTTACATTTTCAATTAGAGCCCCCAAAGGTATGCTACAGCATTGGAATAGCTAACATTAACATTATTTTTTGGAGTGATGTTGTTGCTGTTGTATGAACATGTGAAGTATGCAAGTTTTCGCTTTTTTTTTTGACTAGCTTCAGAGTCTCGAAAGCAAATTCCAAAACATTCAACTTGTATGCAACGGTAACGGTAACAAGGCACCCTCGTGCATGTTTATGAATTAATACGTAAGGTGTTTTTGCTTTTTATAATGGCGTATAGCAGATAGTTATATTTGATACGAACTGATGAAATATTTTTTGCCCTTGTTATCCGTATAATATGTAAGGAAAATGCAGAGAAAATGTTTAACCCGTAGGTTAGTGGCGCAAAACATCTTTTAGTTCAATGTAAAGTCTTTATAAAACCAACCAATAGGGGGACTTGGTACAAGGACATATATTGGCCTGAAAGGGAACCCTATTGAAAATGGAGCGGATTTGAACCTCTCCCCATATGAGGTCCTGTTATTTTTTGAGATATTTCGATGAAATTTGGTACAAGGACAAGTATTGGCCCAAAAATAAACCCTTTTAAAAATGGACTGGATTGGACCAATTTTAGAACCCCTCCCCATATGATATCCTATTATTTTTTGAGATATTTCGATGAAATTTGATACGCGGAAAAGCATTGACCAAAAAATAAACCCTTTTGAAAATGGACCGGATTGGACTATTTTTAGAACCCCTCCCTATATAATTTTTTTCATATCATAAACAAACAAAAAATAAAGAAAATTTCTGACTTATGTATCATTTTGAAAATACAAGTAGGTATAGAAAAAAAAATTTCATTTTTCAAAGAAAAAATTAAAAGCAGTACAAAAAAAAATAAAACTTTTCATTTATCAAAGAAAAAAATTAAATTGAATATATAAAGTGGTGTAGGGTATTTGATGGTCGGGCTTGACCGACTATAATATTTTCACTTCTTTTTATTAAATAACCATCTACTCAGGGGATGACCCCTATACGTGCAAGCACGGTGGTGGCTAGAAGGGATTAGAGGAAGGAGGATAGAGGGAGTAGTGTCTGTGTACATTTTTTTTGAATTTGCGCACACTAGGAATGGTGGGAAATATCTCTGGAGGTAGGTGGTTCCAGAGGCGAACACCCCGGTGGAAGAAGGAACCGTTTCGGTAATGCGTTGTGCGATACGCCGGCAACCCCATAACGAATGGGTGAGATCGGTGAGCAAGCCTTGTTGTCCTACTAAAGGATTTCAGCGCACACGATCCAATTATCCAGATATAAGTCCTTTATTCATTATGGATCAACTTGTAAGCCTACAGCCTTTAAGAGGCTTTCTTTACACTAGATTGTTAGTAAAATTGCATTAATATTACTTCCAAGTTTATTAGGTAAATAAATTATGCGGGAGGGGATTCAACAAAGTCCAATTATCGTGGTATAAATTCAAGTCATTGAACTGAGTTTATAAGGTTTTCCTCAGACTTGATTGTTAATAAAACTTGAATTTATTTTATCTCTAAAAATATTGTATACATCGGGGGAGTATTTACCCATAATTCGTATCACATATGGGTTAAATAATGTTTTTTTTTCATGCATATTTACACAACTTTACATAAAGTCGCAACTTGCAACTTGTAACACAGTAAAATGATAATACAAGCAAATATATCTGGAAGCGTGATTCACTTGCATTCCAAAATCCTTATTTAGGAAAAGTTACAAGACAGAGAGAGTCACAGAGAGACTAAGATTTGCATTTTTAACAACCAAGCTCCTACAAGTATACCAAATTCTATACACACAATATTATGTTAAAATAAAACGAAATTTTTGTATTCTACTGAAGGGGGAGGGGAACCCAAAAACTCTGTAATTGAAGTGAAATAACTTGCCAAGCTGTTTATTCAAGCTTCTTCACTTGCCTCCACTCACCTGAATAACAGCGATACTTGAATAAACTGAATGTGTGGCATACACCTGATTATCTTTTATACCCTGTTGCACTGTAATTGCACACCACATTAACGCATAATATTATTTTCCTGTTTATCCAAGTCCACCTTCGCAATTGCGGTTGTTAGTTTTTCAAATTTTAAAGCAAACATGAAATTGGTGTGAACTTCTTTCTTTTTATCTCCGTAGATTGTACTATTTTGTACAGATTTTTAACAAATTTACAAAAGTTTGCGTGTTTGTGTGTTTTTATGTGCTACATAATATTTGAAACAGTGTAGGATACTTATGTACAATACATTGTATTACAGCAGTGAAATTGTACGAAAAAAGGTTGCATATGTTAATGGGTGTAAAGTGCCAAATTTTTAAGCATACTTTAGAGGGCATTTAAAATTGTTCATTAGTACATATTTGGAATTGGGGCAGGCTTCAAAAACGATATACTTATGTAGGTAGATAAATCTGCACTGAGTCCTGTCCAAAGCGCTTTCAAATTTGGGACGTTCGTTGAAGAACTTGCTAATAAAATAATAATATTAATTAAAACGAATTCACTGCCGCAAAGCCAGCAAAGTTTCGAATTTATCTTCATATTTTGTGCATGTGGTTCCTTCCTTTCCATTCCATTCTTGCCTGAAGATGAAGTTTCGCGATTTTATTTATTTTCAATGTAATTAATAAACATAACAAAATGTAAAAAGTGAAAATATTTATTAATTATATATATTTTATGTTCGAAAAGGCGCTTTTGTCTTATGTGGCTTCATCTCACTAGACACTCTTAACTTTATCGCGCAGTAAATTTTAATTTGTTGCTGGTGTTTTTTCGCCAGTTATGTGTCATGGTGACTTTAATTGAAAGTTTTTTTTTTATATATTGTACATATTAATAAACACAAGTGAAAATGTTATAGTCGGTTATATACGACGCAACATCACTTGGTTGCGTGTATCGCATGGCCCGGACATATAAGTAGCTATGTAAAAATGGTGCGGTAAAATCCACACTATTTAGATAATGAAATAATTTTTATTAAAGATTGTAAAAAAATATTAAATATTGCTAAATTTTCTTTATACGTGCAAACACTTGTATTATAAAAGGGTTCTAAAAATGGTTCAATTCGGTCTGTATTCGTCTTTAGCCCCAAACGGATACTCGTAACAAATTTCATCAAAATATCTCACAAACCCTACCTTGTACACATATATACAAGAATAAACAGAAGGACAGACGGACATGGTTAAATCGATATAGAATCGATTTGTGTAATTAAAAATGGGCGTGGCATTTGCTGAATAGAAGTTACAAACATCCGCACAAACTTAATATATTCTTTGGTGGTGCAGGGTATAATATGAGAGAAAGAGACAAAAGAAAAGAAGAAAGGAGTATACTATACATACAGACGCGTAATGCCAGGCATAATATGATAATTTAACACCCACTGTTTGTAAAACCAATTACAAATTGTTTGTTGTTATTGTTGTTGTTGTTTATTAACGCTACTGCCTGCTCTGAGTATCCTGTTTTAATTTTCATTGTTTATACCGTACTTGTTATTGTATATACATAGATACCACATACCAAACAAAGCCTTCCCTGACGTAAATTACATTAGCGCCTTTTATTACCATATATGAGTGCACACACACATATATACAAGTTGGTATGATCTTTACTAATACAAGTTTATATAAATATTTTTTTTTTTTTTTTTTATTATATAACCATCCACTCAGGGGATGACCCCTATACGTGCAAGCACGGTGGTGGTTAGAAGGGATTAGAGGAAGGAGGATAGAGGGAGTAGTGTTTGTGTACGTTGTTTTGAAATTGCGCACACTAGACATGGTGGGGAACGCCGCTGGAGGTAGGTGGTTCCAGAGGCGAACCCCACGGTTAAAGAACGAACCGTTTCGGTAATGCGTTGTGCGATACGCCGGCAACTCCATAACGTATGGGTGAGATCGGTGAGCAAGCCTGGTTATCCTACTGAAGGGTTTCAGCGGAGGACACATCTCTTTTATCTCTCTTGAACACATGCCATAGAAGTACCTGTACATAAGCACACACAGCTCACATTTCGTCGGTGTTCAAGTGTGTCGAGAGAGTTAGATACTTCCTCGTCACCTATGATCACTAGAGCCTTTCGCTGTATATATGTGTGTAAATGATGATTTTGATGATGTAAATATGATTTTCTACATAAATACAATATTGTTGTGTATGAACACATACAGTCATAATGTTTGTTTAAAGATGTG
Organism: Ornithomya chloropus; assembly: GCA_963971445.1. Lineage (NCBI taxonomy): Eukaryota > Metazoa > Arthropoda > Insecta > Diptera > Hippoboscidae > Ornithomya > Ornithomya chloropus. The sequence goes on from OZ020530.1 coordinate 53,945,386, forward strand.
TGCGGTTTTATGAACTTATATATATTATATAAAAATATTCGTATAAAGCTAGAATACGAATAATAAACGGAAGAGCCATCTCTATGGATGGGTAATATAGCATGAATATGTGGAACAATAAAACTAGCACTAGCAATCCTTAATGTCCTTTAGCAGCATATATATATATATATATATATATAATGTATATGTGTGTTTATGTATTTTACAAAACCGATACTTCCCAGCTTGACCAACTACTACCGGTTTATATATGTATGCACTACAAAAAGTTAGAACCCTGCTGGCTCTCTCTGTTCGATGATATCATGATTGTACGACTTCATATATGGCATTACAGTTCCTACACAGTCCTTCTACGCCATCTTCAATACTGTGTACAAAACTATATATTTTTCTGTACTAGATAGCGTCGATTGCACAGTTTTGATGAAAAACAACAATAACGGATTTTATATATGTCACTGTCTCTTTCTCTCTCTCTCCCTCTCTCTCTCTCTCTTACTCTTACTATTTTTCCTCTGCCATTTTGTATATTTGCCTGTGTGTGCGTGTGTGTGTGTCAGCTTGCTAGCCTGTGTTCTATACAGCATAACATATATACTCGTACGTATAAAATATGCATTAATAAGTGAGAGAAAAAGGAAGTTGGAGAACAAACTTTTTGCATTACTATTAATTTCGATGTCATAAATCCAATAAAACGTGCAAGTCTGACATATGCGTTTACTGCTAACTGAACTGACTTTTACTTTCCATTTAATTCTCATGCAGCAGTACACACACACTTACTTATTTACTGTTGCTGCGCTACTGCTACTGCTACTAAATTCATATTTTTCTCTTCATCTAATTCACTCTATTTCTAGGTTATACACACAAGTAAATATTACAATAATGGAGAGAGACAGCCATAAAGTATGCAATAGATTGTATACAAAGTGACTATTTTTGTTTGTATATGTGTATGCAATTATCCATTTGCATATATATCAATATAAAATGTAAGTGTGTGTATTGTGGTATAACAATGATAGAAAAAGTATTTGCATCGATATGACAATATGTTTGAATTCGTATTTAGGTCAATTTTCCAAATATTTTATAAAATTTACAATAGTTTCCTGCTTGGATATTGGTGGCCATGAATTGTCATAATAATGTGGTGTATGTTGGGGGCCAGTAATGGAAATTTGCCATAAATAATATTAACATTTGCATGTGCTACAAATACTCTCATTTGTAATAACAAAAACTAGAAAATATTTGAAGGAAATTGCAGTGCAGGCTGCACCATAATAAAATATTTCCCTCGTTTATTTTGTTATTTTAAGAATATGTTTCGTTATTTAGAATCCACAAAGGTTTTACAAAATGTTGAAAAATATTTCACCAAAATCATAATAATAAATGCTCCATATTTATACCCTTCACAAAAGATGGGTGGTATACTAAGTACGTCCAATGTATGGGCATATGTCCGTACGTCCAGTTTATTGACAAATGTCTACATGCTCAGTACATAGACAAATGTCTGTACGTTCAGTGTATAGTCATATATCCGTACGCTCAGTATAAATGTCCGTACGTCCAATGTATGGGCAAATGTTATTCCGTTTGCAACACCCAGAAGTAGGCGTCAGATACCCTACAAAATATATATATTCAGATTTTTTTTCTTTTAGTTACAACCATCCGCACAAATTTAATATTATTTACCACAAGTTGTGTAGGGTATAAGTATATAAATTCAAATATAACCCGTAATAGAGCAATAATGATGAAAACATCATTAACTGCCGTACATAGTTGTGTACCCATATATACAATTGTACACATGGTTAGATTTTTTCTTATGCCACTTAAATAACAAAGATTGTACAAATTATAAATTTCTCTCGCCGAAGCAAAGTCTACAAAGTTGCCTTTTCAACAAGTGTCACGTTTTTGTTTTGTTTTGCATAATAACTCAGTTATAGTCAGTCAGTCAGTCATTCACTCATAAAGTCCGCAAGTTAGAGTTTGAAAGGTTTTTTTTTAACGAAAAATCGCCTGAATTATGTAAGACATGCTTGTGGTTATTATTGTGGTTATATGACAAATATTTTCCTTTGTTCCTTATCACATGCGCGGTAATACATATATAAAATTAATAATTGTATATACTGACAACGCCAGCATTGCAAATGATTGGGCTTTCATTTTGGCAACTCCCAATGCACAGCTTGATTTAATATAAATTTCAAGTTAACAATTTCAAAGACACCAATTCCAGGCGTCAGAGTTACCATAAACAATCCTGTATCAATATTATTATTTTTTTTTTTGAAAAACCAGAGGAAACTTTTGACACCTTGTAAATTGCATTAAAAACAATAACATCCAATTCACTTTTAATATCTTCTGTATCTGTTTTATAGAAAAGACCTCTGACCAGACTTTTACGTTTTAACTCCTTAGGAGTGTATGAATAGGAATCGATCGAAATCGTCGCGTAGCAATTCCATCATTTCATTATGAGCCGTATTTGCATATAAGTACAATTTGCTTTTGTTCCGATTTTTATTCACAATTTTAAAATCGATTTTTTTGCTTTATTTGATCTATTAAATTTTTGATATTTACATTGTACAGAAAAATGGGAGGACAAGATTTCTTAAAAACCTTCCCATTTCGTTTACTCCTTACCTCATTATTTTCTTGAAGTGGAGATTCGTTCTGTTCAATGTCCATTTCTCCAAGAATTGAGAATCGATTTTAATTTCTACTACTGAATTCGGCTACTGCTTTCTCCTTCGTGTTTGAGAATTTGCTGAGGTCGACTTTGACGCCCCCATCAATACAACGTTTCATTTTTTTAATAGTGGAACAATTTTCATCTTCAAGATTGCAAATCGATTGCATATCTGATTCTTCTTGAACAAAGTCCACCGTCAAAGACTGCATTTCAATATCGTGTTTGGATTTCTCACAAAAACCTTGTGAATCCGTAAAAACTGCCTCATTTAAGGCGTCACGTAATTTCTTTACTTTTTTGGATTTATGCGGTGAAACCCTCACAGCTTTATCTGCATCTTTTTTCCCATAATCCATATTTGGGAATTAATCCAAAATAATTATATTTTAGAAAATTTTCTTTTTATTAAAAAGTGATTAAAAATTTATTTTTGAAAATTGAAATTATTATGTCTCTACAGCTTAATAGCTCAAGGCAAACTCTTAAATATATGTACTTGTCCCTGCTTCTTATATTTATTGTATTACTTGAATAAAAAATTAAATGAATGTTTTATTATTGTTATTATGGTTGTTGTTTCTTTATAATAACTTACGTGACATAAAATTAAAGATATTTTGCATATGTTTGTTTTTATATTACATTGTATGTAAGAAAAATTGTATGTATAGCCCAAAGCAATCATAAGAAAATTACAAACCAATAAAGCAAGTCAAAAGAAAGGTACAGGCGGCTTACGCTAAACATTGGATACTTACCATTTTATGGCATTTCAGCTAAGTAATGGAAATTTTGAACGAAAAATGGTTAAAAAAAATTAGGATTTTTCAATTTTTATTAGACTATAGGAGTGTTTTTTAAGGGATTTCATTCAACCTGCAAGTTGTAAATAACTTTTTTTTCCCTTTAATTTTGAATAGGTGTCATAAGAATTGTCGTTGGTAGAAATTTTACCAAAAATAGACAGACTGACAGACAGATAGATAGAATTTTCAAGGAGTTTTACGACCGTGAAAACATGACGTATTGGTTTCTAAATATCTAATCATGCTAATCATTAAACCTGTATACTCTGGAAAATCCCTCAAAGTGTTTCAAACTTTTCGTTAAATTGTATACACCACCGCCCTGCAGGTGGTGTGTATAGATACAAATTATGCATCCATTTGAACTTCTTGTAAAATTTATTAATATGAAATGTAGTTTAAATTGCAGATAGTGCTTTTTTGCTTGGTTAGTTCTTGCCATTCAGCACTTACTTATATAATATTACCTGTTAACTAAACATTATGAAAACCTACTTATTTCATAAAAGAGGTGACCAGAGAGACGTACATATATGAAGGGGAAGCAATTATATTCGTTCGTACCATATACACATACATGTATACGTTTGAGTCACTCTGCGGTAGCATTTTGAGTTAACCTAATTTATTTTGAAATTTTACCTATTGCATTATGTTAATGTGTCGTGCTAGCTAGCTAGCTAGTGTGAATATTTTCTGTGTGAAAAGTTTGTCGCGCTCTTACCCACTGTGTGAGAAGAAGAATCATTAAAAAACGTGTTGTCTTTCGGTGTTTTTTTTTTTTTATATATACTTTTTATATGCTGAAGGATGCACTGAGTTTGTTATGTTCCTTACAACACCCAGAAAAATAAGCCAGAGACCTCACAAGGTATATATCCTTGATTAGCATCAAAATCTGAATCGATCTAGCCAAGCCCGATTTTGTGCTTGTGTGTTAGGACCCTCGCAGTCATAAAGGTCAATATAATGATTTGAAAATCATTCTTAAAATGGTCAAAATCGTTCACGGGCCACACCTACAATAGGCAAAAATCTTTCACAGCTTTTTTTTTTTGAAATGTGAAAATATACATATTTATAGGGAGTTTATACATTGAGTTGCTAAAAAGTCCTTCTCAAATTTTTCAATTTAAAAGGCGTGGTCAATATTTAAAAAAAAAAAAAATCCTTGTTAAAAGAGTTCACATTTGTATTTAAACCACGCCCACTGATTACGTATAATTGTGTACATAATTTCTAAATTTGGCTTCAACCAAATATACATTCTTTTTACTCGTTTTCTCTTTTCCAGTTTTTTTACACTAAATTGGTTGCATAAAATGTTAAATTCACTTTGCTCAGTTGAGCTCTTCTTTTCGTTTTGTTTTATTTTTCATTTTTTATTTTTTTTTTCGTTCTTCTACTCTTTCTCTGGGGGTTTAAATTTTAATTACTGGCTTTCGTTTTAATGCTACACTCATTCAGATTTGCTTGTTCTTACAGCTGTGGTTTTAAAAATGGTAATACAAACAAGTGTGTAACGGAATTTATGAAAAATGAAAAAATAGGTTTGAGTTCAGTAAAGATTAAAATACTATTAAAAATTTGCCACAGAGTAGAGTAGAAAAATGTTTATTTTGCAATAAAAACAAGTGAAAATGTTATGGTCGGTTAGGCCCGACCATTTAATGCCCTACACCACTTGGCTGCTTAAATTATGGTACAATTCTTTTAGTTGCATTTGTAAACGAGAGGCCCTACAATATGTGAAATATTTTTTTTGTTTGGAAAGGGGTTGTAAAAATGGTTTGACTGTATCCAAATTTTGCCCCGTTACATATTAAGTCAATTAACTATTCTTCTCCAAATTTTGTGAAAAAATATTAAGAATTGCGATTTTTTATCATATAAAGACTTTCATTAAAATAGGACGTTATGTAGGCAGGGGTTCTGAAAATAGTCCGATTCGGTTCATTTTCAATAGGGTTTCCCTTAATAAGTACATAAGTGTCCAATAAATGTTCTTGTACCAAATTTCATGGAAATATTTCAACTAATGCGATATGTAGCTTGCGCGCAAATTTACATGGACGGACAGATGTATATGATTAAATCAATACAGATTTTTAATATGATCCGATCGGTATAACTGATGATGGAGTTACAAACACGCACAAACACAGTTACAACGCACATACACACACATACACACACACTTAATATACCTTTTGCCACAAGTGGTGCAAGGTATAAGTATTTGTTTTTACTATTTTTATTACGGTTTTTTTAACGGTGACAAAAAAATATGCAGCTATCTGTAAAGTAGAGCAGGAGCATTATTTAAAAATTTAACACTTTTAAGACATGTGTGTTTTCCTTACTATTTAGTTAGTTAGTTCTATTGGTTGAGACCAATCTAAAGAGCCAGAAAATTCAAGATGAAAATCAGTTTTACAGCTGGACTAGAATTTGAAAAACACTTAGACCAATCCTCTTAGATGATAATTGTAAATTGTAATTGTAAAGCGTCTCAGAATTCGATGTTGAAGAAGAATGTACATTCTCTTGAGGCTGTGGCTGGCCACCTTCTGGTACATAGAAATATTTAGACAGAACCAATATACCCCCATAATCATTACGATGGTAAGTGTTGTATAAAATGAGTAAATTTGTTTATGGAGGTATATAGCACTTTGTCAAAACGATGGCCCAAAAGCAGCTGTTGGAGACAAAGTCTGTACGTTTTGAATCACATTCGAATATTGACTCGATAACCATGTCTGTCTGTCCGTTTGTGTTGTGTATGATATTGTGTGTGGTAATCACACTCCCGGTATCAATTCCGGGAGAAGTGGCAGAAGTGTTGATAGTTTTATGTATGGAGGTTGGTATCGAAATCAAGCGACACGCCCACAATGCAATAAAAACCGAAATAGGAGCAATTGTTCAAAAACGTTTTCCCACTTACTTATAAAGTACAGAAGCCATGTTGACACCTCGGGAAGCTTGGGTGCATCGATGGTGGGTATGTCCGGTATATTTGGTGTTGGTCAAATATATTTTTTTTACTTATTTTATTATTGTACATTAAAAAAAAACTCTCTTTAGTGTTAAATTACAACAAATTGCGGAATATCCACTACGGATAAATCTGAAGCTTTGTTTGTTATTTGTCTGTAATGTTTTCCTTTTATTATGCCATAAAAATAAAAGTTAAGCGGATTAAATTTTATACTCAACCCAAAGCCCTTCCCAAACATGCAAAAAGCTATACAATCAAATGTAAGCTTATATACTGCTTGAATCTATATGTAAATTGTAATTTTTTGTAATTTCTACTAATATTTGTAGTATGCATGAAAGAAAGATAAAATTTAAAACGAAAAAGAAAGCACTGGTAAAAAATCAACCACAACATGTTTTATTTACTTTAATGTTGTGGATTTGAGTGAAAGAAGATTTTGACTTAAATAGAAGATAGACTCAGTGTATATGTATATACTAACATTTCAACAAGCTCACATATTCTAGGTCATTATGCTTTATGGAATACGAGTATACTTTAACAAATCAGGTCTGAGTCTCCAGGGGCTTTGGTTGAGTTTTTATACATTTATTAGTAACTAGCAGGATATTTATTGTATTATATATTAAATATTACATGGTCCGTTGGAGAAATTCAACCTTAATAAAATATTACGAGTCTGTAAGGAGTGTCAGTTATAGAAACTTTTTGGTTGGGCTTTATACTCAACATTTGTATGACCCAGAAAGAATCTCCTATATTGTATTGTATTGTTGTGAGATCGCTGTGTGGTTAAACTTAAGGAATTCAATGGTTCATAATTAAACGATCGGACTTGGTTTGATTTCATAACTTGACATATGGATTCCACATGATTTTTTAATTTATCCATTGAAAGAAAGAAAATCCCATGACGCGTTTGTTTTGTTTCTCAAAAGTTAAGAAAATGATTCTTTGAAGCGAATCATCTATCACTCTTAAAAAAAAATTTGTTATCTGTTTAGTGAGATTTCTAGATTGTTGAATAGAACACGTTTAATGTGCCACCAACTTGTGCGAGAACTGCTATACGTTTGGTAAACATAAAAATTGGAACTTGATAATAATGCACCACTTGTGGTGGCAAAGGTCATGTTAAGCTTTTGCGGATGTTTGTAACTGCTAAACAACAAATACCACATCTAACATACTTTCAAACATACCTATCAATCCAGAATCAAAATCTGAATCAATTTCCCTATGTCCGTCTGTCCGTCGGTCCGTCTCGTTGTCTATGTAAATTTGCGCAAGCTACAGATCGCATTTTTTGAGATATTTCGATGAAATTTGGTACAAGGACATATGTTGCCTCAAGTAGGATTTTTTTTGAAAATAGACTGAATCGGATCATTTTTAGAACCGCTCTCCACATAAGGTTGTGTTATAATGAAAATCTTTATATAGCTAAAAATCGCAATTCAGATACAGATGCAGCTATAAATAAGTGTAGCATAATTTAAGGAGCTAAATGGTGTAGCGCATTAAATGGTTGGGCTCGACCGACATTTTCACTTGTTTATATTTATATAGGAGAAAAAGCGGAAAATTATAATCAAGTTTTAACTAAGCCACAGAAACCGTTTTACATGTAGACGTCATATACTTTCCCGCTGAATAGTTTCATTTATATTTAAGGTATATATGTATGTATATAGAGGAATGATAATACCAACAATACAAATATACATACAAGATATATGCATGCTTAAACAGGGATTTCTTTACAGTTTAATGCCTCAATGGCGATGACAGTAGTAGTGACTGTCGCCAGTGTATGTAGGACCAGTACACCACCAACCATACCACTTCATCCACTTGACACATTGGCCCACAAATATATCTATGTGGTGTTTATTTCTGTGTTTATACTTTTTCTTCTTCTTCTTACTTTTTTTGCTGTTACGGTTGTTGTTGTTGTTGTTGTTATTATTATTATTGTTGTATATTCACACCAGAGCTTTAATACCAATATCCTGTATGTACACATAGACAATACACACAATTCAGATGCGTTCTTTGCGTTCCTCTTCTTGATGGAAGGCAAGCATAAACTTAATATTTTCCTCTTAGGGATTTCTGTCATTGTAATCTTGCTCTCAGCTTCTTTCCAGCTACGGTTACATAGTACATATGCAAACATATCCTCGTACACACAATATCTATTGTGTGTGCGAGTGTGCATTCAACAAAACAATATGTGAGTCATTTCGATTTTGTGTCAACGCGCGCGCCACATATTCTCAAAGACAATTGTACGGTATAGAGTTTTTTCTTCTATTTTTTTTTTTTTTATTGCACCGTATTTATCTATGTATGAGTATAGTGCTCATGTTTCTGCTTTTTACATTTTTTTTCTCCACTTCAATGCAATAGCAGTAGTAATAGGAAAAGATAGAGAAAGAGAGGGAGGGAGAGCGAAAGAGATGAAAGCGATTTTTATTCTATTTTCTTATATTGGGTTTGATATGCTTTTCTTTTTTTCGCTTTCTTTGCAGTATGCCAGTTATTAAGCCGGCTGAGACAGCTGTTGCTGCTATTTGTGGGCAATTGTACTTTGTTGTTGTCGCTGCTGTGCTTTAGTTCTTAATCAAAATTTCTTTCTTTGTCGTTGCTTTCTATACATAGGGCCCGAAGATTATCGTTTTTTGTCACATTTCCTCTTTACGTTTTTTCCATTTCTCTATTTGTACTCCTATTAAGATTATAATTTGTTATGGCGTTTTCAGTTTCTTTTCTTCTTCCATTTATGTCAATGTATTCTCCTCCACTTATAAGACTTTCAAGGATGTTTCAGTTATTATTAACAGGCATTTTACCTATGTGGTGACTATGTTTTGATTAAAATGAAATGAGAATTTTATGGAAGTTCGATTTTCAATAAAAATCTCACAATCAATAAAAATCTATATATCTGCCCCAAAAATTGAGCTATCAAGTTTAAATTTAGTATAAATATTAAAAATTAATTTATAAATCGATGTGCCAAAAATAGGCATGGTTTAATAACAGATATGCCCACAATCGACAAAAATCTATATATCTTGTGAGGACGAAACTGTTTACATACTTTCGCCCTCCACTGTGATGTGTGTATTCTTTGCCGTTGTTATTTTTCTCTCCTCTCTGACAAGAGAGCGAACGAAAAGAGAATCGAGCTCGGGTGATGGCTCGATTATATATGGAATTTTTAATATTATTCGTGATTGTGACGTTAAGTGAGCGGTAGTTTGCAGGCAGAAAAGTAAAAGTTGGTTGAAGTTTTGTTTGAATAAATATTTTTTTTTTTTAAATCATCATTGAATTGAACCAAAAATAAAGCTAAAAGCGTGCATTTCACTTAAAAGGAAAATAAAACAAAAGATATCCGGTAGGATCATCTGTATGGACACTTGCTAGTCGTACCCTTAGCCCCAGACCTGTGTTTGACGAAAGGTGCCGCCTTATCCAGCCCATGGTCACACTACGTCGAAAGCAAGAGCATCGTGGTCTCACCAAAATAAATTTTACTGTTGGGTGAACCCTGAGCAGTTGGGTCTACCCCAGCATAGAGGGGGAAAACCCGTCCTTACAATCTGCCACAAATTGACCTATGATCTTTAAATTTGGTATTAACATCTACAGTTATGCCACCCATCGATATGCCAAAAATAATCGTAGGCGGATAACAGACACGCCCACAATCGACCAAAATCTATATATCTGTCACAAAAATTGATCTATAAACTTAAAATTTGATATGTATATCTATAATTATCTCATCCATCGGTGTGCCAAAAATGGGCGTGGTCGAATATCAGGATCGCTTACAATTTTCAAAAAACTATATTCCACGTAAAACTCGACTTGCAAGCCGATACGTAATACATACACTATTAGACGGTGCAATCTATATATTTGCCACGTTCACTGTTGTGGATGTGAAAATTTGCCCTCCTTCATTGTCTTTTGTACCAATTTTAATCAGAAAAAAAAAAAAAAAAAAAAACAATTTTTCTCGCAAAAGTTTCAAAGTTTCAAATTTTTCCCAGCAAATTATTTTAGTTGATCTTCGCTCAAACTCGTATAAATATACTTATTACGTAGAACTTTGGCTAGGCATTGGTTTGTCCGAAAGATACATTGTGTTGTACTGTTTGTTGAAGTTGGATATAAGTAGAATTATTTTATCTAACAATTCTGGCTTGACCGGACGTTGTTTTTATATCCTCCACCTTAGAGAAGAGGGTATATTCATTTTGATCATCCGTTAACAACACATCGAAGGAAGCCTCGGGACCCCACACACCATATATATTCTTAATCAGCATGAAAAGAGAAATCGTTTGAGACATGTCCGTCCATGTGTCCGTGTGTTCGCCTGTTCTTGGCACTCTCACGGTCGTAATTTTAGAGATATCAAATTGATTGATTCTCTGTTTAGCAGTCAAATTGTGCAGACATAGTGCGGATAATTAAAAATTATTTTCTTTGGTGAATAATAAAAACTAACGGTGCAGAAATATTTTGCATATTTTGTTCGGGTAAACAACGGAACACAAGTTTACTTTTAGTGAAAGTAATACTTGCGACAAAGCACATAAAGAATTTTCTTCCTTTTTGCTTACTGTTACATTGTGAAGGCGTTGTACCTGTGGCACAGCCTAGCTTGAACCTTGGTTAAGGCTAGTGGAGGTGCCGACTATTACTTCTACGACAATCCTTTGGCTGCGGTTCTGTTTCCTTAATGGGTCTGAAACGTAAGCCGCCACAGACAGCAAGCAACCGGACAAATGAAACCCCGGTGGCGCAGGCTACGGCATGTGACAACCAAAACGGCGAGGAATATAAGGAGACGGAAAGAAAGGAAACAGAAAATGATGGCGTACCTTTCTACATGCTGGGTGCAGAAATTGCGAAATTGGTGGACATGCTAGAAGATGGAAAGAGGCGCACCATACACTTACCTATGCGCGAAAGTATAGAAAAGATCAGAGCTCTATACGAGTTATCGGCAATAAACATGCATGATGACGAAGCCAAAACCGTTATTCGAAACAGCCGACACTCACAAACATCCCCATGCTGATAAAGAGCCACCAGGAATTATGTCCGGCAAAGCTACGACGGTAAATAAGCGCAACAATAGGCCCAAATATGTAAAGCCAGAAGCCATAATAAAGAAAACGCGTGACGGCTACCCCACACAATATAAAGACGATATTGTTAAACTGCTGGGAACTCAGGCGAATGTAAAACTCATCGGCAACTAGAAAACAGTGCTACTGAGGGACCTTGACGAAGTCACAGGAAAAGATGAAATAGTAGAGGCCATAAACTCTCATTCAAAAGACGTAAAAATAGATATAACTGTCATAAAATCCATCAAGAAGTCATTTGCCGACACCCAAATGGCCATTCTTAGCCTACCCGGTAGGCTTGCGGCAGACTTATTGCAAGTAGGCAAAATCAAAGTTGGATGGGTCGTCTGCAGAGTTCGGGAAAGTTCAGCTCCGAGATGTTTCAAATGTTTGGTGTTTGGACATATATCTAAAGCCTGTACGAGTAGTATAGATAGGAGCAAGTTCTGCGTTAACTGCGGTAAGCCGGGGCACATAGCCAAACATTCTGATAACAAGGCGGAGTGCGCAATATGTGCAAGTAAAGGTTTAGGTTATGACCATCCTATAGGTGGTGGGCGGTGCCCAACCTATCTAGCAGCCAATTCGAAATAAGCATAATTGAAGATACTGCAATTGAATTTAAATCACTGTGAAGCTGCACCAGACCTACTGAAACAAACTGTCTTGGAGCAAGGAGTTGATATGGCCCTTATATCAGAGCCTTAACGAAGTATGAATACTAGGGGATGCTAGATCTCGGACCCCACATGCAAAGCGGAAATATGGATTTGTGGAAATCTACCAACTCAGGGTGTTCCCATTAAGGACAAGCAGTACTATGTGATTGTGCAGGTAATGGGCATTTTTATCTTCAGCTGTTACCTACCACCCAGCCTAGATCTAGAACAATTCGAAGATATAATCGACATGATAGCAGAGGATGTAAGAACACATAAACCAGTTTGACAACAATAAAGCCCCTGGCCCTGACGGCATACCTAATGAGGCCGTTAAAATCGCTGTAGAGCATAACCCGAACTTGTTTCTGCACGTATACAATAACTGCCTAAGCTTCGGTTTATTTTCAAACATATGGGAAAGACAAAGGTTGGTCTTGCTCCCAAAGCCGAATAAACCTGAAGGAGAACCTGGGTCCTATCGCCCCCTGTGCATGATAGACACACTCGGTAAGCTGCTTGAGAAAATTATATATGACAGACTTGAACACCACATTGAAAGTAGGTGCGGCCTGGTACAGCGGGTCCTGCTCTATGAAACGGACGTAGGTCTATGTAACTATAACATAACAGCGGGCGTCCCACAAGGCTCAATACTTGGACCCCTGCTTTGGAATATATTATATGATGAAGTCCCAAGGCTACCAGTGCCAACAGGAGTGAGTATCATTGGCTATGCTGACGATATAGCAATTACCATCGTTGCCAAGGAACTCGCAGATATACAAACCAATTGCAGAGTTACTATAGGCTTACACACAACCTGGCTTAAGGATCATAAGTTAGAGCTCGAGCCGAAAAAGACGGAGGCGATACTAGTCACTAGCCAAAAGAAGAGAGAAAGCCTGCAGCTAGATATTGGCGGATATGAGATGACCACTATGGAGGCAATCAAATACCTAGGAGTCACACTCGATGCAAGACTATCGTTTTTTCACACTTGAATACAGTGTGCGAAAAAGCATCCCGCATATATACAGCACTCACACGTATAATGGCAAACAAAGGGCGGTCCTAGCCAAACAAAAAGGTTACTATTGGCCAAAGTGATTTTCTCAGTAGTTCTCTACACCGCACCGATATGTAGCAACCGTATTCAGAAGTGCCCAAGCTACACAAAAAGCCTGAATAAACTATGGCGTGCTACAGCTCTAAGAGTATGTTGTGGTTTTCGTACCATATCCCTAGACGCGGCACTTATATTGGCTGGCATAGCACCGCCAGACATAATGGCGCTACAGCTCACCAGGATGCATGACAGTAGGAAAGAGTTAGGCAGAAAACTTACGCTCGCCGAGAAAAACGCCATACTTCAGAGCAGCTATAATGAATGGCAGGTGAAGTGGAATGCCTCCCCACGAGGCCGATAGACATACGAGCTTTTGCCCAGCTTAGGATTATGGCTGAACAGGCAATAAGGTTGCATGGACCACTACACGACACAAATATTTAGTGGTCATGGATGCTTTCGGGCTTACTTGTATCGCTTCAAGCACGACACTAAACCCTGGTGTCCAACGCGCAACAATGAGAAAGAAACTGTTGCACATTTATTTCTGAAATGCCCTAGATTCAGTGTCGAACGGCAATTGATAGAAGAAGTAACGGGTGAAGAAATTAGTCCTAACAGACTGTGCTGGTGCATGAGTAATTCCGCTGAGGTATGGCAATGCGAGAAAGCCTGTGCTTCTGTTATGAGCCGTCTCAGAATGGAGGAGCGTGCTCGACAACGACATAGGACAGAGACCATATCACTGACGATTTGAGCTTAGGCTCAGAGGGCTCTCCCGACGTAATACTTAGCGGTGGTCCCGGCAGATGCACCGTCGGACGTTCGAGGATGTTTTAGTGGGTGAAGGCCACACACTGACCTGCGGCTTTCAATGCTTTCCTCCTCGTTAAAAAAAAAAAAAAAAAAAAAGATATCAAATTGAAACTTTGCATACGTATTCTTAGTTCAATTTTGCTGTTCCCTATTGAAATTGGGCACAATCGGTTAAGAGACACGCCCACAATAAACAAAAATCTCAACATACCTCGAAAAAATTGTATCTTTAAAAAATTATATATCGCACAATACTATGCCTGTCACGTTGAAATTTCGTATATATATAAGTGGTACCGTTGTCCAACATTGTGCCAAAAATGCGCGTGATTGAAAAACGCAAAAACACTATTTGCGTAAGTACATGAAATAGTCATATACATGAATATGGCAATAGGAACTTATTTTTAGATGATTATAAAAGGTGGAGGGTATTTAAGCTTCGGTCTTAACTGAACTTCTCTATCTTGTTTTTTTTTTTTTGTATAAGGAAGACTTTTATTTTGTAGAATAAAATTGCGAATGGTGATGGAGTTTTTTGTGAAACATTTATCGGGAAAGTTGCTTATTCTTCTCATTTTAATGAGAGTTTTGTTGTACATCTCTTGGCATCACCCAAGAGGGGTAGGGAGATAGGGAGAGATAGTGTCTACGTTAAAGAACTTAAAACTTTGGCAATTGTTGTACTTAAAAAACTTTCTAGCGCGTTTTATATCTTCTACGTCTTACTTCAATTGCATTAAGAATGGATTTCGTTTTCATTCTAGCTTGCGTTGTCAGTTTTTTTTAACGTTCTAAAAAACACAAAAAACATGAAACTGAAATGCTCTACTTTCTATATTTAAGTAGTGTGAGTGTGAATGTGTGTGTGTTTTTTGTGTGTGATGGTGTGTGAGTGTGTGTGTATGTGTTCATTTGCACAAATAACAACTTTTTTTTTCGTTTGTTTTTTCCAACACTTTATCGACGTAACACGTTAATGCGCTTTTTATGTTTGAAGAATGAGTTAAAAATTATTTATTTTGTTTTTTATTCTTTGTTGTTCAATTTTATTTTTTTATTTTATTGCTTTACAGTGTTTTTATTACGCTTTATAGCACTTGGTTCGGGTTTAATAGTAAATGAAATCATTTTTTATTTAACAAGGAATTCATTGTTTTTGAACTTTTGTTGATGATTATATTGAATTGCAATTAAAAATAAATAAAATACAAAGTGTATATAGCTCACGATCAGAAATATGTGGAACCTACCCAAAGCGCATACATCAAATCAGTTATAGAAAATATTACTAAATGTTTGATTTTTCTATAAAGCAATCTTTGGTAGATTCGCCATAAGGCACTAATTTGATCTGTACATGGCTTTGCTCGCACTACTCCTTCTACCACATTTGTCCGCAAGTAGAGGATTCTACTGACATTAGCCTCGATTGACATTGACATTAACATTTGCTGCAACGATTTATATTCTTTTCTCTACACACACACAAGCACTTACTTGATGAAAGGAATCAAGGGCTGAGGAAGGGGGGGTTAAGTTTTAAAAGTTAACAACTTATGTGCGTGTGTGGGTATATGATGAATTTACTTCTATACCTTAGCCTGTCATTCCAATTGATTCCACTAGACTTCACACATATGCCAACGTCCATACCAGAATACCCATACTCAAACACACACACACTCACACGCACAAATAATTCTTCCACAAACCATTAACGTGTATACTAGTTTAATCTGCCTTAATCGAACAGTAACTACAAGAAATTTTCATCAATTTTTCATCCATTAAACTTGTATTTATATCCGATACCAGACTATGTGGTAAGAGGGTATATTAAGTTTGCCTAAACGGCAAATGCTACACCCACCTTCAAGTATACCGATCAATTCAGAATCAAAGTCTAAATTTATTTAACCATGTCAAGCTGTCCGTTTGTCCGTCCATGTAAATTTGTGCGTAAGCTACACATTGTTTTTTTTTTTTGAGATATTTCGATGAAATTTGTTACAAAGATGAACGCTATTGAAAATGAACCAAATCGGACTATTTTTAGAGCCCCGCCCCTTTTAATATTTTTGGATAAAATTTGGTGAAAAATTGTTCATTAGCTTAACTAGGCCAAATTTGAATCCGATGGTGTAATTTTTAGAACCCCCTCCCATATAATGATATTTCACGAACAGACTTATGCGGCAATACCTCGCATTGATTGACTCGAGCCAAGTGGCATTAAATGGTCGGGCGTGACCGACTATAACATTTTCAATTGTTTATCCTATATATACGTAGGCGGTGGAGCTATAAGGTTTACTATGAATTAAAACAAGTGACAAAGTTACATTAGATCAAGTCCGGTTTGATTTGATATTCTATTTACGAGGAACTTAGGAATGAGGTTTGAAGTGTTTACGAATTCTCGAAATACGTAAGATGGGGCGACCCTTGCATTTTCTTATGATATACTTTGTTAATCAGTGTGATAAAAAGAGGTTTTAGGTATCGTTAGGAGATGGAATTCTTCATAAAAAAACAACTTTGAGTTAAAGGAGAGATCGTCCCTCTTCCACCACGCGATATTACATATAAATTGTCTATAACAAGTATAATTGCAAAAGTTGAAAAGTATTTCTACCATGCGAAAAGCTCAATCATTACATTCGGTATTAAAAGGTTTGATTTAATTAAAAATATCCTTTTGCTATATTTATATAATTATACTGCTTACTCTCTGTATTCAGACTTGTAATCTATCTTGAGTAGAGGTACTTTTAAAGTCAATGTTTTAAATCTCATAAATGTTACTTGTATGTAATCTCTCATGCTTTATACTTTTCCTCCCTTCCAACCTGATGGTGGTGATGGCCTGATGTCTCCACCAATAATTTGTAATGCGAAAACAATCATGAGACGTTTTCCTTTTGCTGTTCTTCCACTGTTCTTCTTTCCACTATTACATCAAATTTATTATTGATTGAGTTCTGTGTAGTTACTGTAATAGCTAAACTTGAAAAAGTCTCAAGGCTGTTGATAGTTGCGCTAAACTCATGCACGTGCTCCTATATGTACAAAATTAACTTGGTTATGTGGAAATGGTTTTTGGTGGATTTCTTCCATTTCATTGTACTTGTTCTTCTTCTTTACTTTGTTATCTATATACCCGTACATAATTCTTGTTTACGCCACATAAACTAACTGGGTCAATTTAAGTGCATAAGAAAGTTCCAACGCAATCAAAATCTCATTTAAACAATTTGATCACATTGTTTTAATTTTTATATGGAGAGATTTTTATATATATGATTTTGTGTTAAATGAATGGAATAATTTAATTTCCAATTTTTTTCGTTTCTCTTCATAGCCCTTTGGGTCGACTTGTTCACTAATCTAAAGGAATGATTTTTATTATATATTTTAACTTCCTATAATTATGTTTTATTAAAGTGCATTATACGCCAACGCCTAATGGTATACTTTAGATAATATCACTTGAAACATTTATTTTTTTATTTTTTTGATTTATTTGAAAAGAACTTAAGACGGATTACATTACATTACGTATCTAGCCTCAGACAGTAATCATGAATGTCGTCATAAAGAAATGTTGTCATTAATTCATTTTGTACAGGTAGACAATATATACTGAATTATACGTACAATCATATTTTATACATTAGACCGTAACTACGTATACAACATATTTATTTCAGCCCGTATGTATACAAGCATTTCGTGTAGGACAGATACTCCAGGACCTGCTAAATGTACACATACACGTACATTAGACCGGTCCTTATATATATGAAGAAAATTATTTTTTCGAATTTATATCACGGCAAGCGCCAAAACCATTTCGTTTGGTGCCAAAAAAACACAAAAAAAAAATTTGAGCACGATTGGACAATTTTTAGCCGTGCCTCAAGTCACTCCTTGTTTTTATTATTAGAAATAGGACTAAAAATCGTTTTTTTTATTTCCTATTCAAAATTATTTGAAAAATTAATAAATGTTTTAATGAATTACATATTAATATTAATTTAATTTAATAGTGAAGTCTTTTTAAAAGTGGGATAATTCATATTAAATATTTCATATCACTTGAAAAAGGAGTTATTTCTCTTCTTCATTGTGTGTTAATTTATTATTATAATCTGTAATGAATTTGGCACCTCTTTCAATTTGAGAACCTTGAACGTAGTCAAATCTTTCATTCTAATTCAATGGATCGACTTGCAAAAATTCGTTGGAAATTTCCAAATGATCAAAGAACGCGTGTGTGCTTGAATTTGCAAAATCGCTTAAATCTTTTTGTGAATATGTTTCAAGGATGTTTGTTTTATTAGCTATGATTCTTTATTTGCTTGAACATTAATTGCTTCAACCATTTTTCTCTTAATATCAACTCTAACATTAGGATCGCAATGTTTTGTGCTGTTCTTGCACAATGTTTCTGATGCATGCGACGACTTGATGAACGATTTAGTATAAATTCTTCGATTTGTTGGTCTAACGCCTCAGCAGTTGTACTTAGAATATGAACTGCAGCACCATCAGGCATTCTCCACTTATCCAAAGTTGAAAGCAATCTTGGTGTAAAAGAATCTGTTCTACCTCTTGGTACACCTGATGAAGTTTTGTTAGATTCATTTGGATTTACATTTTCTGCTGATG
Organism: Ornithomya chloropus; assembly: GCA_963971445.1. Taxonomy (NCBI): domain Eukaryota; kingdom Metazoa; phylum Arthropoda; class Insecta; order Diptera; family Hippoboscidae; genus Ornithomya; species Ornithomya chloropus. The sequence goes on from OZ020530.1 coordinate 53,964,310, forward strand.
TCGATTCTTCAATTTCAATGCAGTTTATGTCGCCAAAGTCAATCATACCCGTTTTATAACAATAATTATATCAAACATAATTTTATACGTCTTTGAGTCTGTTGTACGTATAATTTTTTTCGTTTATCTTCTTTCTTCTTCTGGTCTTCTTGTTCTTTCTGGACTGTCGAATAAATCATCCAATTTCTCCTGAAATTCAGTTTCCTTCTTGTTTTGAGTTTCAGTTTTCCGACAATGGTTCTTTATGATAGACCTCCATTCATTGTATAATTTTTCCACTTTGTCAATGCAGTGTTTTTCGTGGTGTGTTGGAATTCGTGCTTTCTGCCAAAATGTGCTAACCTCAGCAACAACTAATTTAGTACTTTCTCTTAAACTATTCGTACATTATAAAATAATACTTGTAGCACTTGTTTTATTGATGGTAATTTAGCACCAGTAATTTGATGATCAATTGATCCTATTAACAAAATATCGTCGTCCGATCGAAGTCTTTTGTTTGGCATCGCTTTGTATTGAAACTATCATATGCTTATGCATTAAAGTGAGATATGTATATATTTGTCTCACTTATAAAAAGACTTCATTATTAAATTAAATTAATGTTAATTAAAATATATTAGTTTAAGGTTAATTTTTCAAATAATTTTGAATAAAAAATAAAAAAAACGATCTTTAGTCCTATTTCTAATAATAAAAACAAGGAGTGACTTGAGGCACGGCTAAAATTTGCCCAATCGTGCTCAAATTTGTTTTGTGTTTTTTGGACACCAAATGAAATGTTTTTAGTGCGTGCCCTGATACAAACTCGAAAAATTAAAATAAGGACCGTTCTAACGTACATACATTTACATATGTACATAAAATATTTAAGGAACAGCAACAGCAACAAGCAACAAAGAAATAAATATGTTAAATTATATATGAGCGTTCATTATGTGAACGTGCATCCATATTGTGCATATGAATGTGTGCATGTGTGTGTGCATGTATTTGTGCACTTCTACCAACGTCACATATGCCATATATACTTGTGTGTGTGTCCATAATTTTAATTTATAACATTAAAAATGTTGACTTTGCATAAGCACAACAACAAGAACGACAACAATTGTGGGCTGAGAAGAACGAACGGGTGAATGAAGGATGCAAGGGTACCCAACCAAGCATTACGAGCTTGTGCATGTAGAAAAAGGTATTTTCTCATTATAATTACAAAATAGAAACACAAACACATACTAATGCAATACGTATGGTATGCATAGATGTAGTATGCGCTGTCATACTTATGCATGTGTTTGTGTCATTAAGCGACATCATAAGTATTTAAACACACCATAAAAATAATTCATAATAATAATAAAAAAAAAACAAAAAAAAAAACAAAAAACATCTATATGTATATATACATATATATATATATAATTCCAACTGTCATATATTGTTAATGTGTAAGCTTGCCGTACGGTGTGTCGTCTCTACTTTGGCTCAAGAGACATTTTCTTCACATATGTCGTTCTCTATATGCCAACGTACTCATGCTAAGTTTCTCAGCAGTGACATCTTTATTTCAACAAAGCAAAAGAGGCCAAGTGTCACGTCTACAATGCCTCAAAATTAAGCTATTATATTGAAATTTATATTGGTATACACATACATTTTTATAATCAGCTGTTTTTATTTATATACCAAAAAGTGGGCGGGAAACGCCCACAATTCACAAATCTCATTTGACACCGAATTTTACATTTACATTATGGTAGCTGCCACGCCCACGGAGGGTATCTCAGATTTGGCCTAAACTAAATGTAAATTTTTTACAAATTTAGGTTTGAGAGAGTAATTATTTTATTTTTCATTTACTTCGCCTGGTCTTCGTTTTTATACCGTGCACCACTCGTGCCAAAAGGTCTGCTAAGTTTGTGCGAATGTTTGAATGACTACCAAACGGCAAATGCCACAAATGCCTTCCATATTAATGACTAAACTATTTGTAGCATCATTTAGGAAACTAGGTGATGTAGGGTATTAAGATGGTCTGGCTTGATCGTAAAATGAAATGTTCACTTGCTTTTGTACAAGTTGAGTTGGAAATTTGTGTGGTTGTTGTACATTTGTGTTTTACTCACCTGGCATGATGAGGTCCCACATTGCCCATATCATGTGCCGAGCTTGCGGTTATTTGAAAATCCGCTATGGCTGCTGATTCCATGCCCAAAGGATATTTGCATTGTACTAGAAATATACACACAGACATAGAAAAGCAAACTTTAGAAACATTATATAATAAAGAGGAAGAGCAACCGTTTCTGGTTGCTAGTGTGTAGAGAAGATAACTGGCTAAATTAAGTAGAGAGTTTTTAAGGGCATAACACTATACTGAATGAAACGTCAATTCTCTAATTTGTAAAAACATGTACATATTTTTTTAAAATTTTTTACATACACTTTTAGTTTTTACTCGCAGCTTGCAGATATTTAAAATGGATAAGAACCACGCGTACAAGCGACAAAAATCTATATATATGCAACGAAAAATAAGTTATTGAGTTGAAATTTGGTATCCATATTAATAATTAACCTCTCCAGCGAAGTGACAAAAATGGGCGTGGTCTAATAACAAACACGCGCACAATCCACAGAAACCTTTGTAACTGCCACAAAAATTGACCTATGAAATTTAGTATACTCGTACATATTTATAGTTATCCCTTTCATTGAAACGCCAAAAATGGGCCTGGTCGGATAACAAACACGCCAATAATTGACAAAAAACCATCACTCGGCGAAAAACTGGATTTGCAAACTGATGCATAATACATAAACTATACAGGGCGTAGTCATATGCTGGGCATGCCCACCCTTGTAGATGAAGAGGGTAAATAAGCCAAATTTACATTTCCTACTTGTTCATGTTCAAATGAAAATTTTTCAATTTTGATTCAAATTTTTTCTCAATTTACTGTGGAATCCTTTCAATAGGAAATGATTGAAAAATACGTTAATAAATGAAAATTAAGTGGCACGTGTAACTATATAAATAGGATTCAACAAAATTTATATATTTGTTCTAGTTTGGTGAACCTACTTACACTCTCATTGGCTTACACTCACTTTACGCCTGTACTGCGTTCATCAATACGTTTATAATAATGTGTGCATACATGTAGTGCATGCAAATTATAGAAAATGTTCGTTCTGTGCTTTGTACCAGAGTTGTACTAAACGTGTGGTTTGCTCTCTAAATATTGACAAGCATTTATAAATAAGTTGAGGTTGGATGGGGGCAGAGGACCCTTTTTAAATAAAATCAATGATGCAAATAACTCATAAAGAAATGTAAATAGCAACTAAAATAACAACAAAAACAACAACAATTATGGTAGCGATTAGTTAAAGTTTATTACTTAAGAGATGATTGCTTTCTGGTGTGTTGGTGGGTTAGCGCCAACACATTGCCCACACTCGTACTCTAATGCAAAATAAAACCAATAAAAACGTCAAAATAAATAAAAATTTATTAATAGAATTGTAGTAAAATGAAGTTTGTTCTCACTTATGTGCTTACTGGTGGCCAATGTGAAAGGCAGAGAGAGGAAGAGAGAGAGAGAGAGATGGTAAACATCAACTAAATTATTCCAATATGCTGAACGTGTATGTAGGTTAAACTATTGCGAAAGTTTATTTTTATGTACGAAGTAGAAAAAAATATATTCAAGTAATACACCCATCCCTCGTTTTACTCGGTACTCGTTGTGTACGTTTTCGATCTTACACGGTTTTTAAAATAAAAATTTAAAAAAATTATTAGAAAATAACTAATTTTGACTGCACGCGAATTTATTTCTACTTAATTATAAACCCGGTAACACTTCAGACGTATATACATATGCTCTACTGTCATAAACTTGTACATATGTTGCACCTTGATAAAAACAAAAAAAAAAAAATGGAAATTATTTAAATGAAGTACAATATATATATATATTTTTTTCTATGAAATAGATTTCTTGTTTTTTTTTTTTCATTTTACAAATAAATTTGACTATTTTTATGGTTTCTATGATTTAAATGATATTTTTATATTTTATTAAGTGTATTAGTTACATTTTGTGTTCCATAAATGTCTAAAAAAGCTTATTTATAGTCGCTTTTGTTTTACACGGTTTTTCCATATAAAAATTATTTTTTCGAAATACACGGTTTTGTCAGGAACGTATCTTCCGTGTAAAACGAGGGATGGGTGTATAATTGATTGATTGACACACACACACGTACACACACACACGCGCTTATATATAGAATGTTGGGTTGTGTTTTAGGTACTGGCTTTTAAATGAAATGAAATGAACATTTTTCACGCAAAACTCTACAAAAATAAGTTTTTCTTTTTCAGTTTGTTTGTTTTAAATCAATTTAAGAGCAACAACGTGTACGTGTGCACGTGTAAATGTTGGTTGCCAATATATGAAATAGGCACACATTAATATTTTGATTATATTCAGCTTAAAAGCAAATGTTAATCAAGGAATATATTTTTTTATAATTTTATATTATAAGCAGACCTCCTCACCGCCCTATCTTTTTATTGTAATAAATTTTCATAAAATGTGACATTATTTCAAATTACTCATCGTTTTGTTATTATTTTCTTGACAAATTGATAAATTTGAGTTTTCTCATTTTTCACAATGCTGACATTTATAAGGACAGAAACATAAGAAACGGAATTCTCAACATTTGACAATTTTACACATTTCATATTTATTAACAACGTTACTCCACAGGTACAGTGCATCGAGAAACTCTGTAGAGAATAAATGAACAAATAAAAAACAAGTAAGCAAACTTTAGCTTAGGCCAAATCTTAAATATTCTTCACATCTACAATGGTGGGCGTAGTAGATATATAATATATATTGCGCCCTTTAAGAGTATATATATTACGTATCAGAGCTGGAAAGACAGGTTTTACGCTGAGTAAGGTTTTTTATAAATTGTGGGCGTTTCTGTTTTCCGACCACGCTCACTTTGAGCACACCCATGGATGGGATAATTATAAATATTTGCACTAAATTTCAACTTCATAGGTCAATTTTTGTGGCAGATATAAAGATTTTTATCGATTGTGGGCATGTTTGTTATCTGACCATACCTATTTTTAGCACATCGATGGATAGTTGTGCATACCAAATTTCAAGATCATAGGTCAATTTTTGTGGCAGATATATTTTGTCGATTGGGGGCAGACACGCCCATCGACAAAATACCATGCCCACCTTTGGCACATTAATGTATGAGATAATTATAAATATGTATACTAAATTTTAATTTAATAGCTCAATTTTTGCAGCATATATAATGTTTTGTTTATTGCGGGCGTGGTTCTTGACCAATTTTTGTGCATTTTAAGCAAGTCTACTAAATCGCAACTTTTAGTATAATTTTTGCGAAGAAAGAACATCTTGTTTAAATTTACTCAGATTTTGAAACTAGCCCAGAATATAAGCGGACCTTCATTATTAAGGTGTAGGGTATATACAAAAACGACCAAAAGCTACATTTATTAATTCCTTTTACCTTTTCAATAAATTTTCAAATATTTTAGAACATTCCCCACTTACCAATACAATGCAATAATAACCATAGGGCTTCAGCCATTTAAATAGTTCTTCATGGTCTTTTTTGGTCAAGTCAAACATTGTAGGACGGAAACGAAAGCATTTAAAATTTATTATTTCGTGAACTATTTATAAGTTTTGGTTGTTGTTGTTGTTGTTAAATATTTCAAGTTCATTGTGTTGTTTGCGGCATATTTCTAACACTAAACTACATCACTAACTATACACCCTACACACTAAACTGAAAACTGAACCGTTTTTCAGTTTCCTTTTTCCAATTATTCTCTGTGTAGCGGTGATGCATTTTCTGAAAATAGCTGCGAGTGTTGTGTTGATTTATAATGTCTCGATTATATTTTTCGTTTGTTTGCTGCTTCTGTTTCTAAAGCCTTATCAAATTGGCTAAATCTGAATACATACGTTTGGCTTATAAAGAGATTATGTGCCTGAGAGACAGAGAGCAAATACTCTTGTATTTATAGTAATTTAAGCAAATAAACAAGTTTATTGTAGAGGCATACGCACATACTAACACGCTCTTTTGACAGATAAGATGCCAAATGGTTTTATAAATGGCTTAAAGATTTTTCACTTGAGATATTTCGTTTCTTAGACAGAACAAAACAAAACAAAAACAAAAACAAAAATTAAAAAACGCAGCAAACAATGTTTATTGCTGTGTGTGTATTATACGGTTAAATGTCTGGAGGGGAGGGGCAGCAACTAAACAGTAGTGTAACTAAATGCTTCATCTTTCCTCCAGTAGCTTGGTACTATGAAACATAACAACGCCAACAGGGTTGGGGGGAAATAGACTAGACGACCATAGATTTTATCAAAAGTATTATTAAACGGTAGCTTAGCTTTTTGAAAGCCAAACACACTTGAAAATATATTCTTTGTTTGTTTTTTGTTGAAGTATTGTTTCCTTTAAAGCTGCATATGTTACGTGTGACCGCATTGGATAATAATTACGAAAAATGAAACACATAAAATAACAAGTAAGAAAACTAGATTTGGGTTAGGTCAAGTCTTAAAGACCTTCTTAAATACTTTTTGATGTTGATTAAGAATATACTTGTATATACTTTGTAGAGTCTCTGACGCTTCCTTCTGGGTGTTACAAAAGGAATGACAAACGTAGTATCTTGTGTGGAGGGTATAAAAACAAGTGAAAATGTTATAGCACAACCATTTACACCACTTACTTCCTTCACTTATAATATGCGAGTCATTGTCGTATAAGTCATTTCGTGAAATATCATTAAATGAGAAGGGGTTCTAAAAAGGTCTGACCGTATCCAAATTTGGTCCAGCCAATGATTAAGGTACTTAACTATAGCATATTTTGTGAAAAAATATGTGTGGCATTTGCCGTTTAGGAATTACAAACATCCGCACAAACTTAATATACCCTTTTCCACAGGGTGGTGCAGGGTATAAAAAGGAATTCACATGTTATGAAATATATACTTTAAGACTCTACGGCAAAAAGTAATGATTTTATTTCAAACTAATTACACAAAGATGTTGAAGGCTTAGAAGGCTAGCTGAATTCAAACGTTCACGCATACAAGCAAATACTGTTTTAGTGAAAATATTCCATCTTGGGTTAAAGTGTATTCGTAGCTATTTTCTATAACCTTTTTGCGTAGTTGCTTTTATTGTACGAAATATAAAAAGTGAATAATATCTGTGGGGAAATATTTATTTCACTCTTTGTCACTCTTCCAAATGACGTCCCAGCTCTCAAGCATAGCACTTGAATTTCTTGGCTTCTTTTTTTATCATACACTCGTAACAAAGATCTCTCCCTAAGGTGGCCATTCGCACTGGCTAGTAGCTGGCCAGTGAATTGTTCATGCTATATGACTCTTGGCACTTAAGCGCGGTGACTGATTGCATCTAAATATTCATTGTATATAATGAAATTAAATGTGATGGTTGGCTGGTTGGTTGGCTGATTATTTGGTTGGTGTAATGGTTGTGAAGTGGAAGAGCTTCATTCATCACAGAAAATACTTAATTTTATATTAAATGTGATCCTTTTGCCTACCAGTAGCTAGCACACGTATAAATAGTAACTATATGCCGCGCTTACACTTTACGCCTAATTTGTATGGTATCCCAGCAGGGGCTGCATCCACACCTAGAAAGTGTTCCAGATAAGGCCTCAGCCAAACATTGTACTTTTCTCAATGCGGCCCCCATATATTATATATCATAAAGTCAAGTTTTTTCGAATTTCCACAAACTCTTCCGATACATGAAACAATTCAATTTTATTATTCAAATTTTTAAATTTAATACCTTACTAATATAACGATTTTGGTATGTAACGGAGAGTAACGGTATAATGTTTAATGAAACGGAACAATTATTTGCCACACATCAGTGCTCTCCATATGACAATTACAGTTAGAGGCAGCAAATAAATTTAAATAGTGGTTGTAAATTTCTGTATATATATGTACAATAAAGAGAGAGAGAAAGAGAGAGAGAAAGAGAGAGAGAGAGAGGGAGCGCACCTGTTTAGTATTAATATTAATGCGGTAAGAGGAGTGGTGGTAAGTGCTGGCCATTATAAACTTCAACTATTTATAACGTATTGTAGGTTGTTATTAAGTTTTGTTGTTGTTGTTGTTGTTGTTGTTGTTGTTGTATTAAACTTTAATGAAATATATACTTTGTTTAAGTGATATAACAAATTGCTAGCTTGACTATAATTTTTATTATGAAGAAACGAAAACAACAACGATAACAACAACAACAAAAAGAACTTTCTAATTGATTTTTCGATTATTTATGTATAGTGTAGAAACGTATAATTTTCATTTACCACCCATTCGGCCACACATACACATTCTTTAAATACAGGTTGTATCGCCACTATTATCACTATTCATAGTTTATAAGTTTTTCAAGCCAGCTAACTTAACTACCAGTTAACTGCAACTGCGAATGCGTAGGTTTCGTATTTTTTTTAAATTTTTTTTATATTTTTTTTTTATGAACGCGCTATAACACTTTACACAACAAGTATTACATGTAACCGTATGCTACAGTTAACATTCTTCTTTGACTATTAATGACGCTCCTCGAAAATGTGGTTTGTAAACTATGCAGTGGGATGTTTATGTGTATGTGTGTGTGCGGTAAGACAAGAAATTCTATATGGGTAATTACTAAACACATAAAGACAGATCCCATTAATAATGGTATTGGCACTGCATTGTTTAACTTTGATGTACTAGGTATAATGATGTAGGACTGAAGGACTGAAGGACAATTACGTTCATGTGTATTATGATGGCATTAATAAAATATCCAAGGATGTAGATTTTTCTCGGTTTGAAATATTTTACAAAATATACTAACGCCCTCTATTCATATACACCTTACTTCCGCTATATAGGTGCCTAATATTTCTATTGACAATAGACCTTTTACACCCATCATCATAATGAAGGGTATAAAAGGTTTCTAAGTATCATAAAGGGCGAGGTACACCCCCAAGCATCATTTAGTCCTTCTGTCCTTCCGTGTGTAACATAACATAACATTGGGGGTCAATCGGTCACGCCCTTTACGGAATTTGTAATGTTTACATGTAATGAGTTGCGTATTAAATTTGTTTTAAGACCACGCCCACAATTTATAAGGATTACAGAAAATAAAAAAATTCATTTTAATCTACTGCAGGTAGGCGGTAACAAAATTTTGACCAAACAACATCAGCGGCCAAAGTTACATAATAATGTGAGTAGTAATATAGAAAGAGCGGCCAGCAATCCCGAACTCTGTGCTTCCTCGTCAAATAAACTCAATGAGGCAACAACAACGAACAAGGCAATGAGTGCTCGCGCTCTGGCAAAAGGAAATACTACAAAAGCCACCAGTACCATACTAAAAGCAGATAACAACAAAAAAGCCCCTATTCAAAGAGGTATCGATAGGTACATCAACATTAAAAGAAAAATTTCTGCACCGACCGAGAATGCTAAAAAAAATCACCAAACCAAATGTAAACTCTACCTCTAATAAATTGGTAACGAAAAACAGATTTGCACCACTAGCTGATAATAGCGATGAAAGGGATGATGAAGTAGCCGTAGAAGAAAAACAACATCGGCCTACTCCTATATATCTTCGGAAAACATTAACTAACACTCTAATTAACGCGCTCGCCCAATTAGTTGGTAATAATCAATTTCTATTTCCTAAAAAGCCATTTACATTGCTCATTGGCAAGTCTAACCCGGAGAACCCTATCGAGTACCTCTTTGTTAGTATAAGTAGTGGACATAACAAACTATTGGTGGGTTGCGTATATCGACCTCACCGAAATACTAACTTTACGGAACTAATAAGGATAATTGGTGATGTTACCATCGGCTATCCCGATGCGATTATAAGTGGAGATTTCAACAGAAATCTTCTCTTAGAAAACAGACTTATGGACGAGATGCATACTATTGGCCTTCTCTCCATTAATACATCAAATTCGACTCACTACACTGCCCATACAGCGACCCTTTTAGACCTGTTCCTTGTCAACAACTTAAATAAGGTCCTTTTTTATGACCAACTAAACGCTCCAAATTTCTCCAATCATGACCTAATGTTCATGACGTATAATTTTCAACTTCAAAACGCACACATAAACCATAAATAGAGGGATTCTAAAAGTGTTGTCATTAACGAACTTGAATGTGCAGCCATCCAAGTTAACTGGAGCGAGATCATGTTTGTACCGGATAGTGAGTCTAAAATACTCTGGTTCAATAATAATGTCCGGTCACTGTTTGATGCCTATGTCCCACTAAAAATTGCCAGTGCCGATTCGCACAAACGTCCCTGGTTTAACCAATACATCCAACGATTGATGCAAGCTAGGGACGAAGGCTAAGATGTATGGAAGCGTACGCGTGCACCTGAGCACAATGAGTACTTTAAGCACCTGCGCAGACAGACAACCTATGCTATTAGGCAGGCGAAAATCGCGTTCTATGGGACAAGATTTGCTTCTGCTCTAAGCACTAGACAGAAGTGGACTGTGATTAGAAAGATCGGCATCAACAGTAACACACTGCAAACTCCAGCTAACCTTGACGTGAACGAAATTAATAAAAAAATTTGTCAACATACCCATGAGCAGCCCTGATGTCTCTCACTATTAGAAATGGAACAGAAATTGAAGTACTTGAGTTTTTGTGGTTTATTATATTCTGTTATTAATTTAACTTTTAAAATTCAAACATTATAAGTTTTAATTTTGATATATATAAAAGAAAATGTAGAAGAACAATTTTAATTTTTTATCTATACGAGACGTAGTTCGTTCTTCTATCAAAAAACAGAGATGTCACTTTTATTGAAAAGCACTATATACCAAGTTGTATTTATAATATGCACTACAAGCAAGGTTACATTTGTAACATGCACTATAAGTGTATACTTAGTACCAAGTCAAATGCCATAGGACTGGACGACATCGATCCCAGATTTATTTGGCGTATTCTTCCATTTGTGTTGAAAAGTATTACATTGGTTTTTAATGATGTAATTATGCGTTCGACCTTTCCGAGTTGTTGGAAACTAACAGAAGTCTTGCCCATTCCGAAAAGCAATGGTGACTATAGACCAATTGCGATCCTTCCGTTTCTCTCTAAAGTTTTTGAAAAAATCATTAAATAACAAATTTGCGATCACGTTAGTGTCAACTTATTATTACTATACTTATAACCCTCAGTGCTGTTTCCGAAAAAATAGATCATGCACTACCATCCTGATTGATGTCGCAGAAAGCGTTAGAGGAATTTTGGACAACAACAATATGTCATTCCTTGTGTTACTAGACCACACAAAAGCATTCGATTCTGTCGACCATTTGCCGATCGCAGTCAAACTTAGAAAATTCTTCAACTTTCATACCACAGCCTCCAGGCTGGTTGAAACATACCTCTCAAATAGGTATCAACGTGTCTTTGCCAATAATGGTTTCTCCGATCTACTTCCGATTAAGCGAGGCGTTCCGCAAGGGTCCGCCCTTGGTCCACTTCTCTTTATTCATAAAGTAGTGCACATGTACGCCGATGATATTCAGATCTGGGCTAATGGAACGTCTGACAACATCATTATTACTGCAATGAAAATCAATGATGATCTGGCCAATATCGCGAATTGGGCCTGTTCCAACGGTCTGGCCTTGAATACTGTAAGAACTAAGTGCATAGCTTTTTACAGGAAGGCGGACCTTAGGAACATTAGAATCCGTTTATTGGGGACGGATGTTGAGATAGTTGACTCTGTAAAAAACCTTGGAGTGACATTTAATAGAACGCTCGCTTGGGATAATCAAATTAATAAAAGTGTGGGGCAAGTGAAGGAATGCTAAGATCACTATGGCATTTACAGTGGTTCACACCCTTAAGCATTAGAAAACTTTTGCCCAAAGCTTACCTGCCTCCTAAACTCTTACATGGATGCGAGCTGTTTGCCAATTGTGATTCCATTTCTAAACAGAAACTGAAAAGGGCTAACAACTCCATTATTAGGTATTTTTTTGGGTTGAGAAGGTATGACCACGTTTCAAGCTACACATTATCTCTGTTATCGGTAACTTCGGAGTTCCTGCTTAAATGTAGAGCGCTATGTTTACTTAAAAAAATTATCACAAAATAGGACCCAAGCTACCTGTTTAACAGACTCGAATTCTCAACGTCAAATCGGAACCAGAATATTGAACCTATGCGTCACATATCCGTAAGGTCTGAACGTCATTTTTTTGTTTTTGCAATCCGATGGTGGAACTCCATCCCCGTCCGTCTACAGACTACACGGAATTCTACTCGCTTTAAGAGAGATATTATGTTGCACTTCGTACAAGGTTATGAGAACGACATTTAGTTGTAATTAGTTGATAAGTAGTGATAGGTACAGAATGGTAATTGGTACATACTCCTACCCCATATATGCTCCGAGTTGGTGAGGTGGGAGGCACTAAACTAAACCTTCAGGTATTAACATTTGGTGTTCTTTTAATAATAGCCCATCTAAAATAGAAATGTCATCTTTTAATTTAAAATAAGGCATTACGATCTTTTCAACGTCTTTTTTGTTTTTAGGCCACCCATTTTTTACATAATGAATAGTTTTTTGAAAAATTGAATCTTTTTCTACGTATTCCTTTATAGTATTAATACTAGTAAACGGGTTTGTTAAATGAGAAATAATAAAATTACAGTGCAAAGTTAATTCATCATCAACATCTGCTAAAACGTGTTCTTGTAAAGGAGCGCGTGACAAGGCATCAGCCAAATACATATATTTTCCTGGCTTATAAATGACAGACAAATCGTAACAAAGTAATCGCATCATGAATCGTTGTAATCTAGCCGGAATCTTGTGTAAAGGTTTATCAAATAAACTAACTAAAGGTTTATGATCTGTTTCTACAGTTATTTTTGAACCGTATACATACTGACGAAATTTAGTACATCCAAACAAAATTGCAAATAATTCCTTCTCTATTTGTGCATAATTCTTTTGACTATCAGTTTAAGAGGCAGATACATAAGCAATAGGCTTATGATCTTGTAAAATAGCTGCTCCGACAGCAAATTGAGATGCATCGACTGTCAAAAGCACATCTTTGTTGGAATCAAAATAAGTAAGAACAGGCACTTTTGTAACAACGTTTTTCAAATTTTTAAATTTTACATCGTGCTCTTTATCCCAATGCCATTATATGTCTTTTCGTAAAAGTTGTCTTAAGTGAACATTTTTTGATGATAAATTATTTATAAGTGGTCCTAAATAATTAACCAAACCTAAAAAACATTGTAATTCTTTAATATTTTTAGGCTTAGACATGTTAACAATTGATTTTACTTTTTCTACATCAGGTTTAACTCCAGACTGACCAAACACATATCCAATGAATTTAATTTCTGTTTACAAAATACTTGACTTTGCTTTATTATACTTTAAACCGACAGCTCTAGCCCTTTTTAAAACTTCTTGTAAAATATTGTTGTGTTCTTCTATTGTTTTAGAAAAAATTAAAAAATCATCAATATAAATAAGTAAACCGAACAAACTAAACAATTTAGTTATTAACGCATAGAAAAATTAAAAACCTTTATCTCCCAAATGGAGTATTGAATGTGCATAATTTAGATGATGCCTCACTTAAAGGAACCATCCAAAAACCACTATTTGCATCTAATTTTTTTAAATATTTTGAGCCAGACAATTTGGATTTACATTCTTCAACGTTTGGAAATGAATGTTGAGGACGCATAATAGCTTTGTTTAAATTTCGCGGATCCAAACATAATCTCAAATCACCGTTTGGTTTTGTGACTAAGACAATGGAATTTACTCATTCTGTAGGTTCTTCTACAGGCGTTATTACTTTCAAATTACACATTCTTTTTAATTCATTTTTCAATGGCTCGTATAGTTTATATGGAATTTTTCTTGGTGGATTAATACTTGGTTGAACATTTTCTTTTAATTTGAAATCACACAAATCTTGTAAAAACCCCAAACCTGTAAATACATCTGAATATTCTTCAAGTATTTCATTAATTATTATATTAATTGTATCAATTTGTTTAATTAAGCTTAATTTGTTAAGAGTAGGTAAACCTAGAATATTTTTACATGAAAAGTTTACTACATAAAATGTACAAATAAATTCTTTTGAATTAAATTTTAAAGAAAGATCGACTTTTCCTAATAATGATAAATTTTCACCACCAATGGTTAACAAATTAAAATTTCTTTTCATTATAAAATTTAAAACACATAAATATTTTGCTGTATCTTTCGATATTATATGTGTTTGTGCACCTGTGCCTACCTGAATTCTACACTTTTATTATTTATGCCAACCTTAATAGTCCATGACAGCTGATCACTTTCTTTAACAATGGTACTTATAAACAAATCGTTTTCTTCTTCTTGTTTATCATGCGTGACGTACTTAACAAGCTTTTTGTTGCTCATGTACATTTTTGCATAATGATTCAGCTTGTCGCATTTAAAACACTCAACTCCATCTCCCGGACACTTTTGTTTATGAACCTGTCCACATTTTTTGCACACGACTTTTTGATGTTTTTGTTTTTGATGATTCTGTGCATTTTTCTTTTGTAACACGTTGACACTGACTGGAGGATTTTCATTATTAAAAGTTGATGCATTCGCTTTGGCCATCTCAATATTTCTAGCAACTTCAACAGCTTTATCCAATTTTATGTTACCTTCTGTTAAAAGCCTTTCTCTTATATGTGAATTATTTTGTGCCAGACCACATACAAACATATCACGAACTAAATCTTGTCTTAAATCACCAAACTCGCAATTTAAACTAAGATTTTTTAAAGCGGTAACAAACTCATCAATGGACTCTTCTAAATTCTGCTTTCTCATAAAAAATGTCTTTCCATAACAATATTAGTTTTTTTCAATATTATTTTCATATCATATTTTATATGATCAATGCTAACATTGAATGAATTAAATATATGCAATGCATTACTGCCCAAATATTGTAATAGTAAAACCACTTTTCTATTATCACTTTGATTTTCAAGAGCAGACGCTCGGAAAAGTCTTACAAATTGTATATACCACATTTTCCATTCTTTACACAAATTTGAACTTTTTAGGTTAAGTGGCGCCATTGCATTTACTGACATTGTTGAAAAGTCCGATCGCATTGAGACGTTCATTGTTTCACTTAGTTCATGTTGAGACATTTTATTTTCATCTTTTTTTTTTATATGACGACTTTTTAATTTTTTAATAATTTCTTAGAATGATTTGACTTTATTTGACAATTTTTTTTAAATCACTTCTGACACCATGTTGTGTTTTGTCGGGCATCATGACTAGACTGTTTTATTTATTTATTTATAGCCTAGTTTTACTTAAAACTAATAACATAATTATACATACATAATAATTGCCATATAAATACTTCCAATATAATACTACCTTATAAGAGGAGAGTGTTCTAAAAATGCTTCAATTCGGGCCACTTTTAAAACAATTCCTCTTTGACCTAATATTTCATCAAAATGCTTATAAATCTATCTAGACAGACAGTGGGATATGATTAAATCGTTTTAGGAGGGATTGGTAAAACTTGGTAAGAACAAAACAGGGTGCGTCTTTTGTTGTTTGGGCGTTACAAACATTTGCACAAATTTAATATACCATTAAGCCATAAATAATGCTGGATATAATCATTTTTGTACACGTATAAACCTTACCAATATCGAAAGCATAACAGCCGCGCGGCAACAGAAACGTTTCGAAACAGATGCCACTCAATAAAATCAAAGTCAATGTCAGCCACCAGCATAAAGTTTTATTGTTGGTATTAACACCATGACGCTGTGGAATATTCCAATAATTTTGAACGTCATTTGTTGTTGCCGCTGTTGTTGTTATTGTAAAATATTTAAAATATAGAAACAGCCATTGAAAACAGTTATTGTAATTGCTAACGGGAATGTTGTTATTGTTATTGTTATTGTTATTGTTATTATGTTGATGATGTTGATGATTATTATTATTATTACTAATGTTGTTGGTGTTGCCGTTGCTGTTGCTATTTTGTTTATTGTTGTTGTAAAACCAAGCTTTACTAAATATATAATAAAATGGAGGATGATAGCATCGTTGCTGCCGCTTAGATTGCGTGGTACTGTTGCTGATTGTTGTTGGTGTTGTATGAAATTTTACGGCAGACGGCATTTTACACACATACATATAAATAAATTGCATTCAAATAACAGTTTCTAGGCTGATTGCACAATTTGAAATATTTTTATAAATATTTATATTCTCCACCACCGACTAATCTTTTCCACTCCTTTGGTTTTTTTTTGTAATTTTCAATATTTCAGGTGATTAAGTAAAATTTTCATATGGTTTGTGCTGGAAGAATTCGTTAACATTTGTTGAGTTACATGTTATTAAATATGAATCATAACAACAACAACAACAATAATGCACTTCGAACAGAGCAATCCTAATGCATACACTTACAAGTTACGCGATATAATTTGTTAAACGGGTGGCACGATGGAAGAATTCAGATTGGCTTTGTGATTGTGTGTGCTTTTATATTTTAGTGATGTTGTAATGTTTTATATGCAGAACTGTTAAAAAAATTGTTGTTGTTGTTTTTGTTTTGCTGTTTTTTTTTTTTTTTTTTTTTTTAAGGGTTTATTTTACCTTGCCATAATGGCAACTTCCGTTCAGTGGTGGTAACTTTAAATTGCGACAGCAACGATCACAGCGTAGCAGTGTGGTGGCAGGACAGGGATATGAAGACGCATTCCTTAAAAGCACAACACTTGAGAGTTTATACTGTTCTGCCTTGTTCCTTCTCCCCAGTGCCATAAACAATCTTTTTCAGCTCCCCCATAACGTTTTAAGCAGCAACTTTTAGCGTAGTTTGGTTGTTGTTGTTGTTGTTCGTAAATATTTTATAATGACGCACAAAAGGGGGAAAACACTGAACCAGACACAATGTTATTAAAAGGAAACTGAATTTTGGGAAAATGGAGGCACACACACACACACACCTACACACACACGTACACACAATTTTACAATAATGTTATAACAGGAGCAGTATTGGAGTCGTCGTAGCGGGCTGGTACGTATATTGCTGTTTATCTGTAATGAAGTTAAAGGAGAAAAATACATGAAAAAAAAGAGCAGTTACAAAACGGTTCAAATAAAACAACTACATATGTAGAATAATAATAATTTTGTTATAACTGAAATCACGCATAATTGAATTTAATGAATAATAAACAACAAGTGAGCATTCTAGCAAAAATATTGTTTAGCGCATCAATTCACAAGTTTCAAAAATATACATTATGTTACGTGACGATATGTTACGTTTCATATTAACGAGCTAAAGTTGTTCATGATGAGGAAAATTAAAATGTGACACAAGTGCAATTACAGCAACTACTTGCATAGATCAACATATGTATAGCAAGCACTCGTATATAAGACTTTAGATGAGACAAAGACCGATGGCGGCTATTAGACGGATATCAAATATCCGTGGCCCACTGGTGGCCATCCCAGACTGCCTTTACCATTTTCATTTCATATAAAAATTACACCCAAGTACCACATTTAATCCAAATATGTTTGTATGCATGTAGTCACATGTGTATTATGTCACCTAACGATTCTCATAACGCAAATCATTCAATAAAAACGCATAGTTTAGGTCACAGACAACAATTCATTAGTAAACGAAACAAAACAAAACATGTAAGAAAACTAAATTTGACTTAGGCCAAATCTTAAATACCCTCCACCTCCACAACGGTAGGCGTGGCAAATATATATATATCTAATTGTGTATGTCTTACGTATCAGCATGCAAGTCTACTTTTACGTTGAATATGGTTTTTTGTAAGTGGTGGGCGTATCTATTATCCATTTTTGGCACGTCAGTCAATAAGATAACTATGTATACGCGTACCAAATTTCAAGTTCCTAAGTCAATTTTGTGGCAGATATAAATATTTTACTAATTGTGGACGTGTCTGTAATCCGAATACGCCCATTTTTGGCATACCGATGAAGCTAATACTCATTAAAGTACGTACCAAATTTCAAGTTTATAGCTTAATTTTTGTGGCAGATAAATTGATTTTTGTCGATTGTGGGCGTGGCTCTTCACCGATTTTGCCCATTTAAAATAGCGATCTGCGTGCAAAAACTAAAAGTGCCTGCACAAAATTTCAGCTCAATAACTTAAAATTTACGCCCGTGAGAGTGCCAACAACAGACGGACACACGGACATACATGTCTAAATCGACTCAGTTTTTGACGCTGATCAAGAATATATATACTTTGTAGGATCTCTGACGCCTCCTTCTGGGTGTTGCAATTGGTAGAACAAACTTAGTATACCCTCATCACTGAGGTGGAGTGTATAAAAAAAGACCAACAAATGCAGTTAGAAAGAAAAATTAAAGAAGAAGAAATTAGAACAATCGGACTTTTTTTCAAACAGATGCAAGAATTGTATGAGACCTGCTGGACTTGTCCAAAACGCTAATAGAATACATTTGCATAAAATTGCAACTGGTTAATAAACGACACAATGGAAAAAACAATAACAACAATGACAACACGAAAAACGGTTAAACACACAGCACTTTTGTTGATGTGTAGCATAAAACAACAATAACAACAACAAGAAAGAATGAAAAAGGAAAAACAAAACAAGTGGCAAACAGCAGAAAATTGTTTGTAGGTACAAAATGGTTGTTATTGTTGTTGCTGCTGACTGACAGGAAAAGTATAGAGGATGCTCTAAATGGTACTTGAACGTTCACTTTTTACGCGTATTTACTAAAACTACAACAATAGCAACGTTTTCTAAAAACATACGGACGGACATCTTTTATACACTTTACTCATACATATATTCCAGATAAAATATATAATAATGCCTGCCTCTGCCTAGCCGGCTGAATGGATGCTTGATGACTGGATAGTACTCTAAAGCCTAACGCCACCGAACAAAATAAACGAAATGCAAATTTTAGGAACACTACTACTACCACTATTAACAATAACAACAACAACAACAATAAACAGATGGGCTTACTAACAAACAAACAAAGAAACAAAACAGAACTCATGCTCACACTTTCGTTTCAAATTTTATGCTGCATACTAAATACAACAAAATATAACAACACAACACAAATGGACTGAATAGACAGGCAGTCATTTAAATGTTTGGCGAGAGTGGAAACGCAAACAACAAAAACAAACACAAACAAACAAAAAATTGTAGTAAAAAAATGAACTGGCGCGTATGTGCAAATGCATGCGTCTGCATGAATGTGTGCTGTGTTGTGCTGTATGGTGTTGTATAAGTATTAAGAAGAGGAAACCAACTGACACAATATTGCGTTAATGGGGAAGTGTTCGGTTTTTCAATTTCATACTGCACACAATGTATGTATGGCATGTGTGTAAAGGAGGCATTTAACACAAAATATGACGAAAAATAACAAGTGGGAACTAACTGAAAACTATGAATACACAGCCGCCTGCCTCCAGAGGCTAAACAAAGTGAACAAAAACGCAAAAAACGCAAAAGGACGAAGAAGAAGAAGAAGAAGAAGAAGAAGAAGGGTGACAACATATTGTAGCCCCCAGACAAATTAATATTATGACTCCACTCTACGTACGTACGTACGCGTTCGTTTGCTTGCTACAGTTTCTCCCGCTTCTTATTTTTCGTTCATTCTTTATTAAATATTATTCCCAAGCAAGCAGAACACCTAGAGCAGAGCACCACAGCGTCAAAGACATTGTATGGTAGGTACGGTGTTGCATAGAGCACAAAGTGCATAACAACGTAACGCAGGCAAACGCTGACTACCATTTACATAGTTACATAGTTATAAAAGTTTGTTTGTTGTATGCCGCTACATTTCATTCAGACGTTGTGTGTTTTTTTCTTTTTTTTATTTGCTTCGTAGAGCAAAAAGCTGCCATGTAGGCAGTTAAGGCAGTTGATGCAGGCACTCAACCACGGTCCTTATGTGTGCTGGCAGTGTTTGCTTTCTTAATATATTTATTGCTACACCGAGCATCAACCCGCTTACATTAAAGCAAGATCCCTTACGGGATAGGAAAAAAGAAAAAAAGAAAAAAAAAGAGAAGAAGAGGACGTTTGTTGCCGGGAAGTTCTATGAAGTACGATGAAGTAGGTGTGTTAGTATACGTTTCCATTTTTTTTTTTTTTTTGGTCACATAGTCAACGAGCAACTTTTTGCTGTGTTGGTGTCTATTAAAAATTTTGGCGCACAAAACACCCTAAAAACGCTGATCCATCATTCTATGCTCAGTGGAGAAAATGTGCAGAAAAAAACCGACTTTATGTCTATCAAAATAGAACAGAAAAATATACAACAAACGTAGAGTATAAGACGATTTTGAGTCACCCCTTACCAATTACTAGACATCAGAATCGTATGAGTAAAACGGGAAGATGGCAATAAATAAATAAGTAAATAAGGAGGGGCTGGGTAACCGCACTGCGACCTGAAGAAATCTATTATGCTAGCCCTGGAGTTTAAGCGATTTGATGAATCTTAGCTCCGATTTTCAAATTGTGTCCGGAGTCATAAAGTGCCGCTCGAAACGTTTCAAGCGCCCCTCGCAGAATCTGCAGGCGTCAGTATCAGAAATCTTCATGTTTTTCAGCTGATACCTGAGGGAGTTGTGACCCTTGTAGAAGCTTGTGATTAATCTGATGTCGCTTCTGTTTAGTTACATTAGTTTAGGCGCTAAACTCTGTTTCTGTTCCATACTATTGCTTCAGTGGTTACCAAATTTTTCCTGGGCCCAACGTAACGCCAAGCCCCTGATATAGCTCTTCTGTGCTCCGCAGAATGACTCAGGACCTATTATTTTTTTAAAAGCACCTCTGCGAGTATATAAGTCAATAAATAAATTAGAAAATATTTCAGATCAAAATGAAATTATATCGAACAAAACGTAATGCAATACACTAAGCGTGGTCAACCACTGGATCTATCCCTCAGTTACGCATTAGTTAAATGAAATCTTCAAGTTAAGTGGCGCGTCTACAGGCATTGACTTAGACAGCGCAAATCAAAAAATAAAAAACTATGGGCAGAAGCGCTTATAAAAGATTAGAAACTATATACAGATGAGCCAAGTAACATCATACAGTACGATAAAGAACACCAGTTAATTGTTCAACAATTTTCTTTCACGTGTCGATTTTTTCAAAAAATATTTTGTTCATAAAAATTACCATATTTTTAATTGTCTATAAAAACATTTGAATGTAAACATATAATCGACAATAGAGCACAGAGGGAAAAACATCAGCTTTGCAATAAAAAATAAAATTGCTTCAAGTCTGTAATTACAAAAAACATAATAATTTATGAATTTCATTATAACATTGCTGATACCAAACGAAGGGGAAAGATTGAGTATTAAAAAAAAAAAAAATTTCATGTCGATCATATTCGACTATTTTTTGAGAAATTTCCATTTTAATGTAAACAAGCTTAGGCCAAATATTCCCTTCACATCTCAAATAGTGGGTGTGACAGGTGATTATGCCTATTAATAGTGTAAGTATTAAGTATCAGCTGGTAAGTCAAGTTTTACGCTGAGTATGGTTTTTTGTAAATTGTGGGCGTATCTGTCATCCGACCAACATAGATGTGAATACCAAATTTCACGTTTATAGCTCAATTTTTGCGGCAAACATATATAGTTTTTTATCAATTGTAGGCGTGGCCTTTGACTGTTTTGGCCCATTTTAAATAGCGATCTGCGCGCAAAAACTGAAAAAGCGCCTGCATAAAATTTCAGTTCAATATCTCAAAATTTACTCTCGTGAGAATGGTATTAACAGACGGACACCCGGACATCCACATCGATCGACTTAGTTTTTGACGCTGATCAAGAATATATATACTTTGTAGGGTCTCTGACGCCTCCTTCTGGGTGTTGCAATTGGTAGAACAAACTTGGTATACCCTCATCACTGAGGTGGAGGGTATAATAAATGAAGATAATAATTTTTCAAAACGAAACTATAACTTTTACAATAAATTTTTTTAAATTAAATTATTTTTTGTTTGTTTATTTCTATTGAGAAATTTTGGAAAATCACTCTATACGTTGTTAACGGAATTAATTTGTATATAACAGGCGCCCTTTTACCATATTTAAGCTTTTAATTTTGTTCTTTTCCCTTTCCTCGGCATTTGTGTTCCAAGTCAAGTGTTTCGTGTACGTTGATGAATAAAGTTTACCACGTCTTTTAAAAGTAAAAAGTTGTTTTTTGTAATTTTTTGTAATTTTATAGTGTGCAAATGTTATAAATTGAACGACAGACCATACAGTCTGCAACGTTTCCTTCAATTAATTTTAGGCGTTCTGGTGGTATTTTTTTATTCTTGCTAGTGCCGCTGTTTTTCTTCTTTCTGCCGCTTTCTTGTTCGTTCTGTTAGTTTATGACATACGGATGTGCGTGTGTATAAACCTGACAATTTTTGTTTTGTTTTTGTGTTTTTGTACATGTTATGCTTTTTTGCTGTGTTGCGTTGTGTTGTGTTCTGTTAGTGCCGGCCTTTGATCCTTAAAATTAGGGGGAGTTCTAGTATATTTATTTAGTTAGTGTCAGAATATTACGCAGCAACAAAGTATTTCTTCTTTTGGCTTAAATATTTTCAAATGTTCTCTTTACTGCTTAGATGAAACATTTCTAATCTCATTAATTAGTATGTACTTCAATCCAACTAGCAGTGCAAAGTACACGGTTCATATTATGGTAAAATTGTTGTCATATGCTCTGCACCACAGGCGGCACAAGTACACATTTTAGCCGAAAGGGTAAGCCTTTGTAGTAAACTTAGTATACCCTCCACCATTAAGAGTAGAGTATATAATAAAGAAGAAGAAGAAGAACGGTTTCATAATTTCAAAATAGTTTTTTTGGTTATTTGTTTAATCACGTATTTCATCGGCAGATGATCAATATTTTGTAGTTAACACCGGTGACGGCCAGTGGAAGCCACTTCCACTTATGGTCTCAGTCATATTCTATTATTACTCATGGTAGTTACTCACGCTAAGGCAAAATAATTGTTCCCTTAAAGAAAAAAAAAAAAAAATTTTTGCTTAAGGAAAAAATTAAAAAAAAAACACGTAAAGAAATTAAACTAATAGCCCAACAATTTCATTTCATTTCATACCATTCTGTTTTGTTTCCTCTTTGTGGTCATTTGTTTGTTTGTCTGCATAATTGTTCTATGTATTGCAGTAGGTGCCCTCCCAAATAATTTCTTGCAAGTTTTCCATTTAAATATCGGATCCACTTACTGGCGTTCACAAGGCTTCCTTACTTGCCACACACTGCCTGGACATTTATTTTATTTATATACTTGAGTCACATAAAGTATTTAGTTTGGTGGCGTTACGTTTTTCCAAACATTTATAAATATATTGTTTTTGCGTATGTGGCCCATATTCCCATAAAACATACTCGCTGTAACCTAACCTTAACCTCTTTATATTTCCTTCTACTCAATGTTAGCCTACACACATACACATGTATGTGTGTAAGTATGTTAAAGCTGGTTTCGGTTGGTTAGCTTGAGCTGGGTTGCTTCGTTTGGCGGGCTGCTGTTTGCCACCAAAAAACTATTTTTCAATGTTAGCTTAAGCAAAAAAAAAATAATATAAGTATTTGTCTGTCAGCAGGGTCGAACAGAACATTATCCAAAAAAAAAAAACTAACAACAAGAAAAAATTGTCTACACTTTAAAGGAGAATATAACACTTTATAGAGCTTTGTGGGGGACAAGAATAATTTATGTTGCATGAAAATTGCATAGACATGCGAATAAGTTACCGTTTGTTCCCCCCTAATGTGCTTTAAATGAAGGCAACAAATGGTTTATTTTTGTTACAATTTTCATTTATTATTAAGTGACGTAGAATTTAGTTTAGAGTTTTTGGAGAAAAGAGAGAACGTTATAAATAATAGTAAATTTAAATTCATTTATCAACAATCAACAAATCTGTAACAAAAGTGGGTGTGGCAGGTATTTGATTACGTTCTCTAATTGTGTTTTTATAACATATCAGCTTGAAAGTTGATTTTTACGCTGAGTATGGCTTTTTGCAAATTTTGGGCCTGTTTGTTATCCGACCATGCCCATTTTTGGCGTATCAATGTATGGTATAACTATAGGTATGGTATACTAATTTTCAACATTATAGGTCGATTTAGAAATGTAGTAGATACATAGACCTTTGTTCATTGTGGGCGCGGCTCTTGACCGATTTTGCCTATAGCGACCTGCGTTCAGAAACTAAAACCGTCTGTACATAATTTCAGCTTAATATCTCAAAATTTACGACAGTAAGACATGATTACACAGATACATGGACATACGGACAGACCAGTCTAGTTTAACTCAGTTTTCGATGCTGCTTAAGAATATATATACTTTGTAGGGTCTGTGACCCCTCCTTCTGAATTTTGCGAACGAACTGACAAACTTAGTAAACCCCCCATTATATGTGGAGGGTTCAAAAAATATATTCACTGAAGTGAAAAGTTGTGTATTGTGATCTCTTCAGTTAATCGCTTTCACAAAAACCACACAATTAAAGTAAATGATTATTTAATGGACGCGCACTTTTGACCTTGACAGATTATATTTATTATAAATTGAAAATTTCATTCATGTGATGTGAAATTTAAACTAAACTAAATTATTGCGAGCAGCGATTGTTCGTTCATTTATTTTCAAATTGATTTAATTGGTTTAACAAAATAAAAAAAATATAAATCCTATTTATTTTTTAATTTAATTACCACTCAAGAGCTTAGACTTTAAATGACAATTTCGTACCAACTAATCCGCCATTAAATTGAATTGAAAAACGTGCCACATAAAAATCAATTTAATGTTTTGCGCTCTTTCGTACATAGCCAAAAAGGAAAAAAAACCACTCGACTGTTCGAATATTTATAAAAAACTAAATGACTAATCAAAAATAAATGCCGCATTAAAAAATTACCTTCATTAAAAGCAAATTAGGCAATAAAAGCAAAGAGTTACTAAGGAAAGGTTCGGCGTAGCGTCAAGTTTACTTAAGAGAAAGAAGCAATTTCGTTTAACAGTTTAGCTTTGTGTTTATGGCCACATAACCGCCCAAGTTGCTTCTCAAAAGACATGCAGTACCGAAAACTTCCATGTGCTAGTGTGTAAACAAAGTTTAAATGAGGATGAATGATGATGACAGAAAGTAAAGAAAAGAAAAGAAAACGTAGAAAGAATATAGCAACGCACCCACGCAAAATACTACAAGTTCACGTTGGCTTAACGTTTCGGTAAAGTTGAAATAACAACAAGTAACAAGTAAGAACAGTAAATTTGGCTTAGGCTAAATATTAAGTACCCTCCACATCTACATGCAAACATTGGGCGTGGCAGGTACATGTATTAATTACGTATCATCTTGCAAGTCGAATTTTACGCTGAGTGCGTTTTTTTTTTTTTTTTTTTTGTAAATTGTGGTGATGTCTGTTATCCGACCACGCCCATTTTTGGCACATCGATGAATAGTATAACTATAGATATGTGCATCAATTTTCAAGTTCATAGGTCAATTTTTGTGGCAGATATATACATTTTTGTAAATTGTGGGCGTGTTTGTTATCCGACCACGCCCATTTTTGGTACATTCATTAATAGGGTAATTACAGATATAAATATATACCAAATTCCAACATTTTAACTGTGGCTATTAATAGACTTTCTTGATGTGGGCGTGGCTCTTGAATGATGCTGCCCAATTTTAATGGCTATTCGCGTGTAGAAACTAGAAGTATTTATACGCCCATGAGAGTGCCAACAACAGACAAACACACGCACGCATGAACAATTTAGTACACCCCCCATCTTATGCGGAGGGTATGACATAAAGAAAATGTTTTCAAAGTTGTGCTCATATGTATGTATGTGTTTATTTCTGGCTTGTTTGGAGTACTTGGAGTACAAGTGTCAAGTGGAAACGCCAAGATAATTAGATGGGTGGGCAAACAAGACCGACACACAGTATAAAAGTTTAGAAATCACCCGAACGACAAATATATCCAGTGTCACAAGCGTTAGCGATGATACTTGTCGTCTCTGTTACCTTAATAAATATCTCGCATGCAATGTATTCTACATGGACATACCAGACTGATAGAGTTCGAAGGAAAAGGAAGCTAATCTGATAACTTATTAAAGCAATTAATGCAATCATGGTTGAAAATAAAGCCAAACTATGGTAGATGCTGCATCCATTGCATCAAAATAAACAGATATTTATGCTTAAATTTTACACTAATGCAAATAACGCATACATTGCATTACATCCGCAAAAGCACGCATCTAGCATGCGTTGTTTGGTCAACACCAGCCACTAACATTAAATTTACGGTTAATTCTAAAGCTGTGTGTGCGTGCATGGGTGTGTGTGCAGCACTTTGTCGGTGTTTTGTGTTTGTATGTATGACTTTGGAAGCATTTAGTTTAATGTCCTCTCATCATAGTGTCATCTCGCATATATCATCATCTCAAGGGAGTGCGCTTTTTGTGCTCTTGTGCACATGATTGTAGCAGCTCATCTGCTATTACTGCACACAACCTTTAAAATACAAGCATAAGCCAGAAGATTAACATCATGTCCTCGATCCACCATCCACCATCCATATAACATAACATAACATAACGGTGCACGTTATTTGCTATAATTTTTTTGGTCTGGTGCTTATTCACACCCACCGGTTTTATGGGTTGACAACTATATCATATTTAAAGGCATTCTTTTGTTTATGGCCACTGGGAACGCCAATGAAGAGGGTGAGAGCATATGTACTAAGATTGTCTAATAATAATCTGACACAGCGTTACATCTCTTTACTTGTACAAAGTTAGCTATTTAATGCATGCATTTAGAAACTCGTTTAAAATATTTTTATGTTTCTTTGAAATGCAATAAATACTCCTTTTCACTTTGTAACTTTGTTGGTCTTCTCTTTTATAAAGGGTGAATAAATTAGTGGCGTTGCAGTATTAAATATACTAGGTTTGCCGCGTTGCGTTCTAAAAACTTCATCTTCTTTGATGAGTTTAGGGAGAAAAGCAAAGTATTGTAAATTCACTGTGACGGTCACTTGAAGATGTTTAATTATTATTCGAAACAATCTATTCAATATGAGTTTCAAATTAAAAGTTGAAAAAAAAGTAAAATTAAAGTAAAACAGAACTTAAGAAAAATTAAATAGGCCAGCTGCCATTAGTTATCGAATTTTTGTATCGATATTCCCAAACATTTTCGTATAGCCGACCAAGGTTGAAGTTCTGGTGACAATACAAAGCAGTTAACTCAGCGGGGTAATCACGTAAGCGATAGTGATGGTACGACAATAGTTATTTTTAAATTTTCATTTTCGTAAGCGATAGAAAGCATCATCGTCAAACTATTATCGTTGTTTTCCATTTTCGTATACTTATAAACTGTCAAGTAGCAGCGTTCAAACAACCGTTTTCGTGCGATTGCAAAATTGCTATCCTTTGATAATATAATATAAATTAAAAGCATAAAAAAGATAACATTAAAAAAAGGAAAGTAATAGATTACTAAATTGTGAAATAATTAAATAAGAATTGAAATTTCTCGAAAGAATGCAAAGAAATATTTTAATATAAATATAATAACTATATAAATAGTTATTTTATTTAATATAAAAAGTGAAATAATTACATTTTTTTCCAAAAAAGAACAAATATAATCTATACTTGAGAAATTATAAGTGTTTTTGTTTACTAAAATAAACGTCATTTGAAAAATTGTCATTCACAATGAATAATAACACGACGATGAGAGTGATGGTCTTATATGAATGAAACTAAAACTATCATCGACTACCACCATCGCAGCTACGACAATAGTTTCAAAAGTTACGTGATTACCCTCCAGAACTGTAATTGAAAATTGGTGAAAAATAATTACTTTAAACATGAACAAGATAGAAAAGTTCGGTTAAGACCGAAGCTTAAATACTCTCCACCTTTTACAACCCCCTAAAAATAAGTTCCTATTGCATTAAATACAATATATATAGATACAATTTTTTCGAGGTATGTTGAGATTTTTGTTTATTGTGAGCGTGTCTCTTGACCGATTGTGCCCAATTTCAATACCGAACAGCGAAATTGAACCAAGAATAAGTATGCAAAGTTTCAATTTGATATCTCTAAAATTGCGACCGTGAGAGTGCCAACAACAGACGGACACACGGACACACGGACGGACATGTCTCAAACGATTTCTCTTTTCATGCTGATAAAGAATATATATGGTTTGTGGGGTCTCCGAGGCTTCCTTCGATGTGTTGTAAACGGATGATCAAAATGAATATACCCTCTTCCCTAAAGGGGAGGGTATAAAATTATTATGCCTTTTTAAGAATTTTCAAATTTCTGCTAATACAAGTTAGTATATAAAAAAAAAAATTGATAATACCATTAGGTATAAAAAATAAAATTTTTAATTTTTCAAAGAAAAAATGAATTGTATAGTACCTCAAGTGGTGTAGGGTATTTGATGGTCAGGCTTGACCGATTATAATATTTTCACTTGTTTTCATTTGATTATTTTTTTTTAACTACTTGGTCTTTAATGCATTTTAGTTTATAATAATTTCTTTTTAACTCTCATTACATGCTAACATTTCTTCAACACAGAGTTTTCTTTACCTGCTTTTTCTTAACGAACATAGTTATGGACAGTCACTCTGTTTTAAACTTGCGGTAATTTGCATTCTGCAACTATTTTTCCCCCATTTTTTTTTTACTCGCTTACATTATTACGGTTTTGTTACACGTTTTGTTAATGACAACAGACACTAACTGCTTTGCCATGGTAAACACACACATACAGCATTTAATAGTACTATAAATTATCGCATAAGAATATTGTATTGCTTGTGTTTTGCTGGGTGGAGGTTATCTACATAGTAGACAAGTCTTTTATTAAGTCTCTAGCCCACATGATTGGTGCGTGAGTACTTTGTATAGATCTTGTTTATAATGTGGGTTCTTCTATTCTGCTTATTTAGGTTATGCATACCGATTGCCAACAAGTTTTTGCGGATGTATGATGTCAAAAATATCAAAAAAAAAAATAAAAAATAAAAAATTATAAAAAAAAAAACTGCCTTCGTTGGTATGAAAACAGTGAATTGTTGCGTATTGTTGTTATTAAATTAAACGAAACTCTTTCAAAGGTACATTTTTAAAGTCGACTTCAAATCAATCATCGTTTTCAGGCAAGCTATCGTAAAAGGCTTCTGCATTATATAGGGTGGCGCAGAATGAGCTATATGGTTTGAATTCTTTAGTATCTGTATAATCAAAAAGCTTTTTTCTGATCTTGTAATTATAATAACAGGTTTTACTTTCACGATCAAATAATTAATGTAGAAAAGATATTGAATAGAATGTAACAGCACGTTGATTTTTTTAGCAAAAGGGGAAAAGGAACAAGAAAGGAGTTAAGTGATGAGCGCTTTTTTCTCAACGAAGAAAACAGTCTGAAGTTTAAGTCGCTCTTCCCCCTAATTTCAATCTATATTTATTTAACCCTTTTCCCTCTTTCACCGCCACTGTCTCTCCTAGTTTTATTCTTTCTTTTGGGCATTCAAGCATGAATGTTAAGTATTTCATAATTGTTTGTACGGCAGGGAATTGCAATTTCAGTATTTGTCGAACAATTTTTTTGTTCATTTTCAAAATTGCAATATTAACCGAAAATCGTTCATCAGGCAAGAACCCTTTTGTGTATTGGAAGCAACTAAAACAGAAACAAGTAAGAAAACTAAATTTGGCTTGGACCAAATCTTAAATACCCTCCACATCGACAATAGTGGGCGTGACAGGTAGATGATTACGCCCTCTATTGATACATGTATTACGTATCAGTTTAAAAGTCGAGCTTTATGTAGAGTATAGTTTTTTATAAATTGTGGGCTCATCTGTTATTCGACCATGCCTTGACACCTCAATAGATGGGATAACTATAAATATACGCACCAGATTTCAAGTTCGAAGGTCAACTTTTGTGGCAGATATGAATATTTTTGTCGACTGTGAGCGTGTCTGTTATTCGACCATGCCCATTTTTTGCACATCAATGGATAAGTTAATTAATTAATAAATATGCAAATTAAATTTCACGTTTTTATCTCAATTTTTGTGGTATATGTATACATTTTTCGTGATTTTGGGCGTGGCTCTTGACCGATTTTCAAAAACAGACAGACAGACGGATATATGGACATAAATGTTTAGATCGAGTCAATTTTTTGACGCTAATCAAGAGTATATATACTTTGTAGAGTATCTGACTTCTTATTTGGAGGCAATAAAAAGTGAGCATTGCTACTGCAATACTTTTTAAAAAGAATAATAATAATATGAGAGGTGACTTAACAAGAACATTCCCCTACTTAGTCAAGGGGATATTTAAAAATGTAGGGCATCACATCAGCACAGTATATTAAAATGAAACGAGAGAATGAAAAAGTGGTTATATTGTTGGATAAGTGGGGAGGCGTATTAAGGTTTCTAGTTGTTTGTACAATTTTTTTACTTCTTTTACTTTTATTTTTTTGTGTTTTGCTTGTTAGCTCGAGTCCTGCAGATAGCTGTGCTATAAAACAGGTGGTTTATGGTCAATCAAGGCAATTTATTTATTTGTTATTTACGTATGTATCTCTTTCCCTCTCTGAGTCCCACTCTGTCCCTTTTTCTTTTACTATTTGAGTATTTTCATTGTGCCATTTTATTGTTACTATCCATTATACGCAGGCAACTCTGGCGTGCTCCTCTTACATTCATATATACTTTTTTATTTGTTTTGTACGAGCTTGATGCTCGACTTGGTCGATTTTTGTTCTTTGGACAATCGATAAATATTTGCTAAAGATTTAAAGCATATAGAGTGTGCGTAGGTGTGCATGTGATAAAGGTTTTATATACTTTTACGTACTCGGAATGGTGTGTTTACTTAAAGACTTGGCATTGTTTACTTTGCGTTTATATAAAAATTCAAGGATATTTCATCTGTAGATATAACTTATCAAACGGAGAAAAAAGTCAAAAAAAGGAAACTTACACGTATTCAACAATAAGAAGGACGGTCACTCCTAGGAACAGTAGCTTTTTGCATATGTACATATATGTTTTGGTTTCTATACCCTACATCTAGTGTTGAGTATCTATTAAGTTCGAACAATAACTATTTAGTTGATTTAACCATGTCCGTCTATCTGTCTGTCCTGTCATATTATTCAGCAAAAGATTGCATTTCTTGATATATTTCGAAGAAATTCTTCACCCAAAAAACGATCTCAATTGAAAAGTCAACGTATTGGTATATTTTCAGAACTCCTCCCCACGCATTGTTCGATTTTGTTATCGGTAATATTTTTAGACAAAATTCGGCAAAGAGCAGTTGCTTAGCATAATATTTAAATGTGTCAATTTTGGTTTAGATCGGACCATTCCATATAACGCTTATTGCCAAAAAGATTCATTATATAAAAAAAATTCTAAATTCTCAAAATCTTTCCAAATAAACATTAATAGAAATCATTTATTTAGCTTCAAAATGATTTGCGCTATTTGTGGACGGAAATGGATCATTTTGACAACCTTCCTGATTATTCCAGAAATGGTGTTTCTATGAAGATGTCTCGTTTTAGTTGTAATGTAACTTGTGTTCTTTGTTTGTTTAATACTGAGTGGTGTAGGGTATTGAATGGTCGGTCGTTATCGACTTGAACATGTTCATTTGTTTTAACACTAACTGTCGCAAGTGCTTCTTGCTCTGTTTACACACCCCAGGCTATTTAGATGTCCCTCTGTGCCTGTGCCCGTTTTTCCCCTCCCCTCATGTTTGCTTGGAATAGAATAGAAAATGGACAGTACAGTTATTTTAATCGACTCTTAAATTCCTACATGCCTGGCATAACTGAACGTCTGGTTATTTGTGTAAAAGCCAATTTTGAATGTTGTTCAATTTTCAATTTGTTTTTTGCAGATACGTGCACGAATTTTCTAAAACTCTTCGATATGTTACAACGTTCATTTGTTCTTGCTCTTCATGTTCTAATTCTGCATTTCATTTCCTATAACTACTCTAATACCATTTAAAATGTTGCCTCGTTTTCCTCATTTGAAAAGTAAAGTGTAAAAAAAAGGGCAAAAAAATTGTCATTTATACAAGATATGCGAACGTGGAGGAGAAACTTTTGCACAAACAGTGCCGTTCTAGTGAATTGAACCGGAAATCCTTATTGATCTATGACTTCGAACTTAGAAAGAAAAGTTTTTTCTTGAGTTTTTTTTTTACCAACACGTTCTCTTTCGCTCAACTGCCTTATCTGGGTCCTTGGCGGTAATGTTATGTTAGTACTTATTTGTCTAAGGCTATGCATGTGTGTGTGTGTGTGTGGGTTGGGCTGTTTGTGTGATTTTTTAGCTTTACTTTTGTGTAACTCAAATTGTGTTAAAATGTGTTTTATAGAAATCATGACAGTCAAAATTAAATAAAAATTTTCTTTTCATATTCTCGTTGAAGCATTTTTTGTTTGTTTCTTTGGAAATCCTTTAAAAAATTTGTTCTCCTTTCATGCGCTCCATTGAAGTTGCTATAGTTTAAGTAAGATTTTCTTTAGAAACAGCGACGTGCGGTGCACAAAACTAAATCAAGAGTTTTACTCGTTACCCAATAACTATTATGCTTATATAGATATAAATGTTATGTTATGGTATTAGTAGCAGTGGCAGAACAGTAGTTGTATCGAAATTGTTATTACCCCGTTCCATTCAAGATATATTGTATGATATATATATGCGAGTGTGTGTGTGTGTGCGTGTTTCACTCGCAAAATGCAATCGGAAAACATAACACGTTATAATAATAAATTTTGTTAAGATGTTGTTGTTGCTGTTGTTGTATTCTCAATATTTTTTGACAGAAATATATACCAGCATATAAAAGTTACAGAAAGAAAAATAAACTTATTAAATATATCCAATAAATATCATGCGAAGAATAAACCATAGGGTGAAGTAAAGTAAACAAAATTTAAGCAAGCAGGGGCAAGTTTGAAAGTAAAATTATAATATTTTATTATAGGTGGTATTTTCGAAATAAGTTTTTAAGAGAAAAGAAAAGAAACAATCTCCAAACAAGTAAGAAAACTACATTTGGCTTAGACCAAATCTTAAATACCCTTCACATCGACCACAGTGGGAGCGACAGGTATATGATTACGCCCTCTAATGGTACATGTATTACATATCAGCTTGAAAGTCGAGTTTTATGTAGAGTATACTTTGTTGTAAACCGTGAGTGCATTTGTTATTCGCACCTCAATAGATGGGATAACTGTAAATATAGCACCAAATTTCAAGTTCATAGACGACTGTTTGTGGCATATAAAAGATTTCTGTTGTTTGTGTATGTTATCCGGCGATGCCCATTTTTGGCACATCGATGGATAACTTAATTGTAAATATGCGCACTCAATTTCAATTTGATAGTTCAATTTCTGTGGCATCTATATAGATTTTTGTTGATTGTGGACGTGGCTCTTGACCGATTTTGTTTTTCTTAGAAATCAGAATATACTATACTGGAATTGAAATATATAGCCTAGGTTATTACGTCGAATTTTTTGTAAACCAGTCGGGGGATCGATTTTGCCTATTTTAAGTAGGGGATTCTTTTGACGTAAACGTGTGCCAAATTTCAGCTCGGTATCTAAATATTTACGTAAGTGAGAGTGCTGAAAGCTACGCCTGCAAAGTTTAGTACGCCATTATGGGCGTGTCAATGGAGCGATTTTGCCCAATTTTTAGTTAATTTTGTTAACTTTTGCAACCGTATGAGTTTTAACAAGATTTGTACAAATTCACACGGGCACACGGACGGACAGATGGGCTAAATCGACTTTTCTATTGATGCAGATCAAGATCGAACAAGTGAAAATTTTTATTAAATATTTTGCAGAGAACTCGAGCAGGATTGTAAAGTTGAGAATATGTGGGGCATTGCGATAATTTGATTGAAATCTCGGTATATCTTCAATACTCTCTCCAGCAACGGCGCCGAACAACTGCTAACCCTAATTAATTTATCCAACATTTTACATCTTTTCTCTGGCGTTGGTAAGTCAATTAATAATCATCTATTCACATAAGCACAAAGTGAACCTTGTGGTGTTTGGTATAATGAAGTGAAAACGAATAAGAATTATTCGCCTAACATTTCGCGTGATAAATTAATTTTATTTTCTATTTTCAGCAACACTGAGAATAATTTAAAAAAAAACACGTTGAAAAGATTCTTTTAAATGAACGTAATATCGGCAAATGGGTGTTCAATCAAGAACATGGAAGAACATTCCAAAATTGATTTAACTAAAGTTTAACCAAGCCTTTGCAAATACAAACATGGTTATTGGCTCATGTGTAAAAAATACTTGAAATTTTTACTTTTTACTATGAACGTCAAGCTCATAGCCAAATTAATTTTACAGAATTTGGGCAGCGTTGTGTTCGATCATAACGAGACGTGTGAAAGGAGAAACTAATCATTTGTTTCTAATTCGTGTTAAATCCAATTCGTATAAAATAAGTTAGTGTAAAACTAGTATTATATGTATTTGATTTTAAATTGTGTCAACTTTTATCCAAAATTTTTATGGATGCTTAACTAATTAAAAATGAAATTAAAATACTTTTAAGAAACTTAGTAGGAGAGTAGGTCAATGGCTTTGCTTATCACACGTAATCTATATATTCTTTCATAAAATTAATTCACCAAAGTTATAAATTGCTTTTATAGTCTTGGTGTGATGAAATTAATTAATATTTGTTTTTGTTCTTTTGCCATTTTTTCGTTTCGAACAGGAAAAAAGCGAATAAATCAAGAATTGGTTTAAGTCACATTTTAGTTACACTCCATCGCGTTCCGATTTGTGAACTATAATAATATATTCAAAGTAAAAAATGAGTATTATTACGCTCTTTAGTTAAAAAAAAGTTATTTTCACGACAGCGAACGTTAATATTGTGCTAGCTTCAAGTGTTTCAGAATGACAAAATCAATCTAATTTTAGAGGCTGCTAAAATTTATAACTTTATTAAAAGCCTTCTTGCACTAGTTCGTAAATGGAATAGCCAAGTTATTATATCTATGAAGGGAGATGGACAGCATACAAATGAAACGCAGCGACTTTCTTCGCTAGAGAAAAGCTTTTTTTTTCAAACTTTCTTTTTAGAAGAAGAAAGTACTACCAGTATAAATCTCGCACAAATCAGCTTCAAAATCAATAGTATTTTGTTTGAAACAGAAGTAAGATGATGTCGTTCAAAATTCGTCTGGTTTTTATTGTGATGTTAAATTTTGTGCTACTTGCAAAAGCTGAAAATAATCGCGCAAAAACAAATGGTGTTTATTACTATGAAAGGATGAGATTTTTTTTTTTTTTTTATAACTTTCCATTTTCTTTTAAAGCTTTTTTACATCCACCCTTTATGAATTGGTTCTCTTGGTTAAATCTAGCGAATATGAAGCAGAATGTAACGGAATACTCCAACGCTCCAACGCAAATGCAGCATTATCCCCAACTGAATGTACCATCATCCCCTTTGGGATTTTATGGAACCTACATACCACCACCGCCCTATTTACAAAATTTTCCTTTTACACCACCACTACCACCATTCACACCCAATCAATTGTATCTCAATAGATCGCCTTATGTGACTGTAAATCATCCTAGTCTGGGTTATGCAAATACTAATGACCCTTATAATGTGGAAGGAAAGGAGACGGAGACGGAGGCGGAGGCGAAAGTTCAACATAGCAAAAAAAACTCCATGGAAAAAAACTTAAACTCCAACACAACGAAAAACGTTCCTTTGGGTTTAAGTTATTTTTATCCCTACATAAAGTCGTTAAAGCTGCCGGAAGAGCAAAAAAAAAAGTCCAAGGAACTTTTAGCTCTGACCTATTATCGAGATCTGCGACAAGGAAGAAGATTAAAAAGATAATCAAATTTATTAAAATATTCATTAAATTCAATAAATTATATAAAAATAAGTTTTGAGCTTTAAACGCTTTTTTATTTACATATAAATAAACTTAATCTTTACATAACCACGTAAATTGCACGTTTTTTCTCTCTACAGGGTTTGTTTGCATACTTCATTGTTTACTCCTTTATTAAATACTATTAAACATGAGCATATTTTATTTTAAGTAAATATGTGAAAATGTTGTAGGCGATCATTTAATACCCTACAGCAGCGTTTCTCAATGTGTCTCCGCGAATCTTAAAAACAACTTTCGACTTGAAACACAATTATTACACACAGTTGGTCATTTCTAAACGGTCCATACTTGGTACAGTCAATTATTAAGCCAATTAAATAATATTCACTATGTTGAGAACTTCCAACCTTCGCCATATACATAAAGGCTTTCTATGTAATAGGGGAGCGGTTCTAAAAATGGTTGAATGCAGTTTATTTTTAATAAGCATATTAAACAGCAGAAATGAACATAATTTATAAAAATCTTATTTGACGCGGGGGTGATTTGCTTGGGGCAAAGTTTTTATACTAGATTTGACATTGCATTTGCAACACCTGGAAAGAGGCGTCGGACACTCTACACATCTACACATGTACGTCCCGCCCCCAGTTCCCAAAAAAACTATACACAGCGTTCAACTCGACTTGCAAGCTGATACATAATACGTACGTACGTATGAACGAACGGAATCATATACCTGCCACGTCCACTGTTTGTGAGCAGATGTGAGGCGTATTTAAGATTCGTCCGAAGTCAAATTTACTTGTTTCGCTTTGTTTTTTTTACATATCCTTAAACTAAAGTGGAATTGCGATTTCATTCTCCGCATTATTTTATTTTATTTTATATTTCATATTACAGTCTACAGTCGCATTATTTTTCAATTCCCAAATGGTACAGAAACGTAAGCGGCAGACACATACATTACAACGTACAATTTGGAAAAAGAAAACAACTAATAAAATATGCAAAGTTTCTCCTCTATATACATCGTACACGGCGGCAAAGCAAGGCAAGGCAAGGCTCATAAATATAAGCAAAATTATATGAAGCAACTTTAACCTTTGCTGTACCTTGCAAAAATACAAAAATACAAGAACATAGGGGTACATACATCTCATATTTATGTGGGAGTCACCTGTGTTGGTTATTATGGCTTTTTTTTTGCATTTCTAGTTAGCTAAGAAAGGAAATAATATTATTTTCGTTACTCTCTAAAATATCATGGTTTAGTATACACAAGCACACGTGCATACACATACATTTAATGTATGTATGTGTGTGTGTGTGTGTGTGTGTGTGTGTGTAAATAAGAGGTACAGTCAGAGAATATGCTCCCAGAACATTAGCCCAGACTTGAATTCGCATACAGACAAACACTCACACACACACACTTACATATATACACATATAAATGGATTTCTGTTAGTTGGAAAATATTGAAATGGCAAAGAAAGCTGCATTGTGACGGTTTTAGTCTGTTGGGCATACATGGGTCCTTTGGTCTGTAGATGTATATATTTTTTTTAATACATTCAGAGGAGCTAGGCGCATTGCTCCCTTTTAAGAAATAAATAAAAAAAAAAGAAGAAATACTAAATCCGAACGTTAACAATTCTATTTTAAACACTGTTGTGTACAGCAGTAGCAGCCTTCCAGTCGAGTTTTGCTTTCTGCTACTATTTGTATTTACATTTTATTTTATTTTTTCACTTTTTATACCCTCCACATAAAATGGAAAGATATACGAAGTTTGTCATTCCGTTTGCAACACCCAGAAAGAGACGTCCATTTGTCCGTACGTCCTTCTGTTGTTAGCATTCTACACGGCCGTACATTTTGAGATATTGAACTGAAATTTTGTACAAACAGTTTTAGTTTTTGCACGCAGATTACTATTTAAAATGGGCAAAATCTGTAAAAAGCCACGCCCTCAATGGACAAATATCTATTTATCTGCTACAACAATTGAGCTATTAAGTTGACATTTAGTATACATATTTACAATTAATCTATCCATCGATGTGCCAAAAATGGGCGTGGTCGGATTTCAGACACGCCCACAATCGACATAAATCTATATATCTGCCAAATAAGTTGACCTAGGAACCTAGGAACGCGTATACGCGTATACGTAGTTATCCCATTGACTGACGTGCCAAAAATAGGCGTGGTCGGATAATAGACACGACCACAATTAATAGAAAACCGTACTCCACATAGAACGCGACTTGCAAGCTGATACATAATACATACACTATTAGAGGGCGTAATATATGCCGTGCCCACTTTTATAGATGTGACAGGTAGCTAAGATTTGTTTAAGCCAAATTTAGTTGTTTTTATTTCTTGTTGTTGTTGTTGTTGTTGTAACCAAATGAATATGGAAGTTGTACAGTAAAGAATAAAACAAAAAAATAATAACAAAACACATATACAAGAATTATATAAAAAGTCTGTAGCAGGTGCTTTTAAAACGTAAAATTTATAACTCTATAATATTTCAGTAGCCATCGCATACACACGTACAAAAACAGTTTATAACATTGCATTTTGCACACAAACTAGCACATAAACATATTTAAAGAGATTTTCGGCTATTGCAATAAGCCACTTACAACAAAAGCTTTAATGCGAATTAAAAAAAATAATAACAATAAATACTATTAAATATTATTGAAAAAAGCGTATTGTTGTTGGTGTGCATTGGCCTTTGTGTTCAATGTCAATAAATATAATTACAGCTGCAATTAAAACGTTATATAGAAATGTCTAAAAATGATTGATTTTATTAAATTGTTTAATTAATTACAACAAATCTGCTTTAATTGCACCAGTTGGCAAGCAACTTCAGTTGCATTATTAAAATAAACGATAAATAATTAACGTGCATCGCTGAAAGTTTACAAATTTTATTTCACAGAAAACTGCAGCAATGACAATGGCAATTAATGGAATTAATGGTTAATAGATTTTTGATAAGTAATGGTTATGAATTATCGATTAAACGTTTTCTTTCTTTGTTTTTTTTTTAAATCAGCCATAGATAGTGCAAGATATTAAATATCGATAAAATGTCATAGGTCATGTTTGATTCAAAATGCAACGCAGTGTACTGGCCAGCCTCTTTCACTTGACATCCACGTTGTACATATTTGAAAGAATAATTAAATTGAATATCTTCCGGGGCGGGCACCATTTCAGATAAACTATTAAGCTACTTAGCATCTCGTATTCTATTTGTCTATTTATATTTTTTATGTATTTATATCTTACAATTTTTGTTTTTCTAAGTACTTTTTATACCCTACACCACAATAGGGTATATTAAGTTTGTGAGAATATTTGCAACTTCTAAACTGTAAATGCCACACCCACCTTTAATGATACAGATCGATTCAGAATCAAAATCTGAATCGATTTAATCACGTCCATCTCTCCGTCTGTCTGTCTGTCCATATAAATTTGAGCGCAAGCTGCAGGTCGCAGTTTTTGAGATATTTCCAAGAAATTTAGTACAAAGATGAGTTTTGAAAATTGAAAATGGACTGGATCGCATCATTTTTAAAACTCTTCTCCATATAACGTCGTACTATTTTTTGAGATATTTCAATGAAACTTGGTGCAAAAACCTGTATAGGCCCAAAGAGGAACCTTATTAATAATGGACCGGGTCGGATTATCTCAATTTTTAATATTTGTGGACAAATTTAATTGAAAAATAGTTAATTATTTAGTTAATTATTATAACTAAACTAATTGAGGTAAGTGGTGTAGGGTATTAAATGATCGGGCTTGACCGACTCTAACATTTTTATTTGTTTGTTTTTTGTTTCTTATTATTTTTGTTGCTGCTGCAATTTTTAATTTTCTTTATTTCTAATTATATTAAACATAATAAATTCTTTATTCTAATTATATTAAACATAATAATATTATAATATTATTTACTAATGAAATAAATAATTAAATTAATTATTATATGGATTAAAAACAAACGTTGTAATAGATCTTCTTGAAGCGCCCCCGCTATCACGAATGTACATACTAAGTACAATAATTGTGGTCACAATTAAAGTGTTATTATATACAAAATAATTTAAACTTGATTGATATACGTAAAGCATTTAAAATGGCAATATTTTGTTAATAAATATCTTTTGACGGCCATCATTCGGTCATTGCACCCATTTTGAATAGAGTAATAATTTGTTAATCTTCGGATGGACGCCATATTGGATTTATTATAATGCAAAAAGCATTCTCCTCATCAATGCCTTTCATTTGATATCCATATCGAATAGATTGTGGGGTTAGTGAGTTAGGTAACATTTTGAGGCCGCCGCCATGGTGGATATAGTATGAAGCTACTTAGCTTGTTATGTTCTACACGTCAATCCCTTTCATTTGACATACATTTCATATAGATTAAGAAAAAATCTGTAAACCGTCATCTTGTGGCGGCAAACATTTCGCATTTACTGAATCGAAATTTTTCTTATTGCATTCTATGTGTCACCTCCTTTCGTTTGATACCCATACTGTAAAATATCACAAAGAACAGTAATGTAACATTCTCCAATGGGCGCCATATTGGATTTAGTGCGATGATACCTAGCTAATGGCGTTCTATTTACCATGCCCTTTCATTCGATATCCATATCTTGTACTTTGAAATTTATAATTAACCTTTTTGGTTCGGCCGCCATCTTGAATGTATTACTATTTTGAGTATTGAGTTGAATTTTGTGATTAGAAGCATATTGTACAAAAGGGCTTGGAGAGAAATCTTCAGATAGTCGCCATATTGGATTTAGTTTTATGACACTTAAGCATATGACAAAACGCAAGTTATGCAATTTGTTCATGAATGACGATTGTATTAAAGCTTTAAAAATGTGTGTCTCTATTTCAGACCTACAGGTTTTCTTTTTATTACATTTTTCCAAGGGGCAAACACTTTATGCCAATCCAGGGAACAACTATATTTTGTTTCTTATCACAGGCTCTCTTCAAAATATCTTTTTTTTTGTCTTGTACATTTGCAAACGGCTTTACCGTACAATATTAAATACTTCGTTATTTCCTGTTTTTTCTCTGTGTTCCAAACAAGAAAGACAAAATGAAACTTAGCAGATTGTGTTCAATCTAAGTGGAAAGTGAAGGAGATGTGTATGTAGTCGCCGCTTAGCACAAACATACAACTTGAAGGGAGATCACACAAAGCTTGTGAGTTGTATGAGAGCACTGTTAAGCCTTCTGCAGGAATTGCATAAACTTGTACTGCTCATGTGAGGGTTTAAGTGTATGGGTGTGGGTGTGGATGTGGGTGTGTGTACATGCAGGTAGCATGTGGCAATTTTTTGTGTGTGCTTCTTTCTCATTTGTTGTTTGTGTTGTTGGTGTTGTTCTCCCCGTCTCTGTCTCTGTCTATGTTGAAAACAGGAAGTTTGAAATTTGACATGCTTCTCAGTTGGACATTGAAAACATTCTTGTGTTACTATATTTAAAATCCTCTTTTTTAACCATTCTCTCTTCTCCACTCTCTCTTTCTTTCCACCAATATATTTTTCTACCCTCCACCTCAGTGATGAGGGTATACTAAGTTTGTTCTTTCGTTTGCAACACCCAGAAGGAGGCGTCAGAG
The DNA here is from genome assembly GCA_963971445.1 of Ornithomya chloropus. NCBI lineage: Eukaryota > Metazoa > Arthropoda > Insecta > Diptera > Hippoboscidae > Ornithomya > Ornithomya chloropus. Next base: position 54,006,383 of record OZ020530.1, read on the forward strand.
ACCCTACAAAGTATATATATTCTTGATCAGCGTCAAAAACTGAGTCGATTTAGACAAGTATGTCCGTATGTCTGTATGTCCGGGTGTCCGTCTGTTCATGGCACTCTCACGGGCGTAAATTTTGATATATTGAGCTGAAATTTTGTGCAGACACTTTTTGTTTTCGCACGCAGATCGCTATTTAAAATGAGCAATATCTGTCCAGAGCCACGCCCACAATAGACAAAAATCTATTTATCTGCCACAAGAGTTGAGCTAGGAATTTGAAATTTGGTACGCGTACACATAGTTATCCTATTGACTGACGTGCCAAAAATGGGCGTGGTCGGATAATAGAAACGTCCAAAATTTACGAAAAACCATATTCAACGTAAAAGTAGACTTGCATGCTGATACCTAAGACATACACTATTAGAGGGCGCAATATATATATATATATTTGCCACGCCCACCGTTGTGGAGGTGGAGGGTATTTAAGATTTGGCCTAAGTCAAATTTAGTTTTCTTACTTGTTTTTTTTAATTCTATGTACCTCCGACAGGTATATGTAGAGAATTTATGTGCCTCTCTTTGGATTATGTTACTTACAAGCATGTATGTATGTGGCTATGTATAAATTTATGTATGCTTGGTGTCCATGCTGTTATTTCGTTTTGTTGTTGTTATTGCTTATTCTTTCCATTTCTTTGTGATATGTATTTCGAGTAGAATTTAAGGCGAGATTTACAAATTGATGGATTGCTAGTCTTTCATTTTAAGGTTGGAGTGATATGAAACGAGAGAAAGCACTCTGTGTGCATGGAATCCAAAAAGCATAACAAAACAGAAAATAAATACAAAGAGTACAACAAAAGCAATAGCAACAGCAACAACAATAATAACAAACAACACAACTAACAGAAGATGGATGTTAGCTGTTAGTTTTTATACAAGTTTACCACTGAATTGGTGTTTGATTACGTTGCTAGCATCTAATCCACATACGTACGTACGTTCGTATATTTTGTACATGTATGATCTGCGAAGATAGACAAGAGTTTACATGCATGTATATGCTGTATATGTTGTATATGTTGTTTTTGAATTTTAATGGTACATTCTAGTTAATATAAAACACCACAACACCGAGCATGATAAACAACAAAAACAAAAACAAAAACAAAAACCGAAAAAGAAAATGAACGAAAATGAACATTTGGTTAACTGACACGAACAGTAACAGCACCAACATACAGCAAAGATTTATATAATTGTTTATACAGCGGTATCGCTAGCATTGCAACAAAACTAATGCCCAAGTGGTCGACATCGGGTTGAGGCACACATAAGAATAAAGAAAGAATTATTCAATTTATTCACATTTGGTTTAAAATTTATAGAAAGTTCTTCCATCAAATAGGAAAAGGGGAATATTAAGTTTGTCATTCTATTAGCAACTACCATTGGGTAGACTTTGGGCTCTTGGCATCAGCATTAAAAATCTGATGATCCAGCCATTTTACTTTTTTATACCCTCCTCATAAGAATGAGAGGTATATTAAGTTTGTTATTTCATTTGCAACTCATGCTGTACGCATGTCACGCCCACAATTTATTAAATAGAATTTTTGAACAAAGTCTTATTAATAAATCAGTTTGATAAAAAATATTTTCTTACTAAAACAATAATCACGAAAATATCCAATTAAAATTATGAAAAAGATCGCATCAGCTATAAATAACAACAACAGCGATGGTGAAACTGTAAACTGCCAGCACACAGCCGTCGAGTTAAAACAGCCATATATAATAATTTGTTTCAATTTTTGCAATTTTTTTAGTTTTTTTTTTTAACAAATTAATTAACTTCATATTTGTACATGAAAAATGTTTCAATTTTAAGCAGATTAAATAAGATTTCATTTGCGTTGCTTTTTCCTGCATATCAATAAACGTTGTTGTTGTAAGTTTTTTTTGTCTGTTTGTGTAAATAATTTTTCTGATTTATTTATTTTTAGATTAACTCAACGTGTGGGCATGTGCGTTTAAGTAATTATGAGTTAATATAATCAGAGAAATGTACAAAAAAAATTAAATTAAAATAAAACAAATTAATTGGCTTAAGGGCAGATTATTAAAATTGACATTTTGATTGAAATGTGAAGTAAAATAAATATTATTTTCTCAACAATAGAAAAAAATCGAAAAACGAAAATTTATTTAAATCAAAAGGTTAACTCGGAATTCACATCAGTTCACGTCAGTGCAGAACACTGCAGTTCAGGTCCGTTTAGGTTCTATTATGTGTTGGATGCTTTCACTTCGGGAATAAATAAATATTTTAAAATTCCATTTTAAACAAGACAACAATAACAACAACAACAACAACAACAACAACAACAACAAGTAATGTACGAACTACTGAAAAATACTCAAGTCTATAAAAGAATTGAATTATAAACTAACACATAGACTACATGTGTCCGCCTTTACATATTTATACAAAAAATAGGAAAAATAGGAAAATATAGAAGAAGAAATAAACAAAAAAGTAAAAAAAAAGAACAAAACAACAAGAGTAACATAATTTACATGTCTGCAGGATATCTGTCAGACATGTATCACTTTGTGAACAGCGTTTGTGTTGATTGTAACTGCACACACACACACACACACTTAGGCGATTGGTAGCAAAGAAGGCATGGTGTAAAACCACAAGTTCATGCACAGAAACAAAGTCAATGCAACGGTAGCAGTATAAATTTCTGTGTCTAAAATAAACATCAACGACAGCCACCAACAGTTTAGTTTAGTTTGGTTTGGTGTGGTTTGGTCTGGTTTGGTCTGGTTTGGCCATGAATTTTATACTATTAAATGCTTCCTTTTATACTTTTTTATTAAATATATATATACTGCATATATATACATACATATGCGCACCTATACATACATATATGAACTTGTGAATATTTAATTATTTTTTTCTTAAACGTTAAAAAATATCTATTTATCTGACACAAAAATTGAGCTATGAAGTTAAAACTTGGTATAGATATACATAATTACCTTATCCATCGATATTCCACAAATGGGCGTGGTCGGATGATGGACACGCTCACAATTAACAAAAAAACATGTTCAGCGTAAAACGCGACTTGAAGCTGATACGCAATACAAACACTATTAGAGGGCGTAATCATATACGTGCCACACCCACTGTTGCAACCGGGGTGTTCGCCTTTGGAACCACCTACCTCAGGAGGTGCCTAGTGTGCGCAAATTCAAATAAAATGTACACAGACACTGCTCCCTCTATCCTCCTCCCTCTAATCCCATCTAACCACCACCGTGCTTGCACGTATAGGGGTCATCCCCTGAGTGGATGGTTATTTAATAAAAAAAAAAAGATGTGGAGGGTATTTAAGTTTTGACCCAAGCCAAATTTACTTTTTTTACTTGCTTATGTATAGAAGTTTTCCTAATATAATTAAGTTTCATAAACAAATCATAGAACATATGCAAACAAGTTAAACTTTGAAAAAGTGTAATAAAAATAATGCATAAATAGCAAAAAAACCACAAACTTTTATGCAAACTTGTTGTAGGTGCATAAATTTTGTTCTGAGAGATTTACTTAGAAAAGATTGAAAAAATAAAAAATGTAAAAACAACAAAAAACACAAAAAGAGCTTTGTTTTATAAAATAAAATTAATAACAACAATAATAATATCATCAAATATTAATACAATTTTCCACATAACTGTAACTAGGACGAGGTATGAGTCTAAGACTTTGGTAAGAATAAATAAAGTTTGTATGCATAGCGGTTCTCATATGTTGGTGTTCTGCGACGGTTAAAACAAGAGATCGATGAAAAGTGTGATCTCCCAGACCTCGAAGCATCTGTGTCGGCAGCGTGTGTGATAAAAACAGCTGAACTGTTTAACGTTTCACAAGCGATAGTACCCACGGTAATGACAGCTTACACAAAGTAAAAAACACACGTAAACTTAAAACTTCATCAGGAGTGGGCGAATCTCAAAGTTAACTGACAGAGAGAGAGACCGACGAACATTAAAAAGGATTTAGGGCCAGACAACGTAAAACTACGTACTTAACGGTAAAAGTGACTTTAGAACTATTCAGACACTCTACGAATATATTTCGCCAAGACCTGCAATAAATGTCAACAAATGTCAGGTTTTCCTATTATTTTGTCAATATCTTTGTATATGTATGTAAGGCGGATTCTGTACCAAATAAATTACTTATATATTATGGAGATTATCATTTATACTGTCACAGCCATTTTTGGCACCTCTTCAGAAACATTATTCATATAAATATATGTAAAATATGGGCGTGGCACTTGCAGTTACACGATCTGATATATCTAAATCGTCTCAGATTTTATAGCTAATCAAGATTACATATACATCTGGGTGCCATCTTTGGTGGAGGGTATAAAAGGTGGCGTAAAGAAGGAAAACTTGTAATTCAACAAATGGATTTGCAAATAAAAGGACAAGAACAAAAACAAAAACTAAAACAAACATATATGTGCTTAGACCGACATTTAGATGTACAATCCACAGACAAAAAGGTAATAATTACAAAAACAACAACAACATTCATGCATGCACAGTAACACAAAAAAACTTGTTGTACAAACAAATGTATAAAATTTCATATCTGTACAAAGAAGCGAATAAAAATAAAAAACGAAAGGAGGAAAAACAATTAAGAAAACTAAATTTGACTTAGGCCAAATCTTAAATACCCTCCACCTCCACAACGGTGGGCGTGGCAAATATATATATATATTGCGCCCTCTAATAGTGTATGTCTTATGTATCAGCATGCAAGTCTACTTTTACATTGATTATGGTTTTTTGAAAATTGTTGGCGTGTCTTTTATCTGACCACGCCCATTTTTGGAACGTCAGTCAATTAGATAACTATGTATACGCGTACCAAATTTCAAGTTCCTAGGTCAACTTTTGTGGCAGATATATAGATTTATGTCGATTGTGGGCATGTCTATAATCCTATCACGCCCATTTTTGTCACATCAGTAGATGGAAGAACCATATATACACGTACCAAATTTTGAGTTCCGAGGTCAACTTTTGTGGCAGATATAAATATTTTTATTCATTGTGGGCGTATATGTAATCCGATTACGTTCATTTTTAACATACCGATGAAGCTTATATTCATAGCTGTACGTACCAAATTTCAAGTTTATAGCTCAATTTTTGTGGCAGATAAATAGATTTTTGTCTATTGTGGGCGAGTTTCTGGACCGATTTTGCCCATTTTAAATAGCGATCTGCGTGCAAAAACTAAAAGTGTCTGTACAAAATTTCAGCTCAATATATCAAAATTTACGCCCGTGAAGGAGCCAACAACAGACGGACACACGGACATACATGTCTAAATCGACTCAGTTTTTGACGCTGATCAAGAATATATATACTTTGTAGGGTCTCTGACGCCTCCTTCTGGGTGTTGCAAACGGAAGAACAAACTTAGTATACCCTGAGGTGGAGGGTATAAAAATGAAATAAAATTTAAGGGTAAACTGAAAGCATTAGAAAATAAACCAAACAACGCAAAAACATCGGGTTGGGAGAAAAGTGTATGAAAAGCTTAAAAAAAAAAAATTGAATGGAACAAACAACAAGCATCAGGTGATTCTGGTTGCTACACATACATACACACACACATATATATATATATTTATAACGAATAAAAACAACAGCATGAACTTATATCGTATGAAGAAATATATTTCTCGACATGAGCTTGATTGTGTTGGTCGTTTTCCTATTACTCCATCAACTATATGGAGTTGAATGGAAAAGTTTGTAGGTGCACATATGCAACGTGTATGTGTACACATTTATAGAATGCATCAAGTTACCTGCTTCTGTATACGTATGTGTGTATGTGTGTGTGAATATAGATTAGTTTCAAACTTACCATATGTGTAACTGTTGTATACTAAAAAAAAAAAACAAAAAAAGAAAAAACTTTATAAACATGTTAAGTTTTTATACCCTCCACCTTAGGGAAGAGGGTATATTCATTTTGATCATCCGTTTACAACACATCGAAGGAAGCCTCGGAGACCCCACAAACCATATATATTCTTAATCAGCATGAAAAGAGAAATCGTTTGAGACATGTCTGTCCGTGTGTCCGTGTATCCGTGTGTCCGTCTGTTATTGGCACTCTTACGGTCGTAATTTTAGAGATATCAACTTGAAACTTTGCATACGTATTCTTAGTTCAATTTTACTGTTCGGTTTCGAAATTGTGCAAAATCGGTCAAGAGACACGCCCATAATAAACAAAAACCTCAACATACCTCGAAAAAATTGTATCTTTAAAAAATTGTATATCGCACAATACCATGCCCATCAAGTTGAAATTTGGTATAAATATAAGTGGTACCGTTATCCAACACTGTGCCAAAAATGGGCGTGATTGAAAAACGAAAACGCCTATAATTTGAAAAACACACTATTTTCGTAAGTACATGAAATAGTCATATGCATAAATATGGCAACAGGAACTTATTTTTTAGATGATTATAAAAGGTGAAGGGTATTTAAGCTTCGGTCTTAACCGAACTTCTCTATCTTGTTTATTTTTATTGTTTTTTTTTTAATTTTTCCTCCATTATTCCATTTATGTCCGTTAAAAGTTAATAAAACAAGTAAGAAAACTAAATTTGGCTTAGGCCAAATCTTAAATACTCTCCACCTCCACAAAGGTGGGCGTGACAAATATATATATATATATTGCGCCCTCTAATAGTGTATGTCTTATGTATCAGCATGCAAGTCTACTTTTACATTGATTATGGTTTTTTGAAAATTGTTGGCGTGTCTTTTATCTGACCACGCCCATTTTTGGAACGTCAGTCAAATAGATAACTATGTATACGCGTACCAAATTTCAAGTTCCTAGGTCAACTTTTGTGGCAGATATATAGATTTATGTCGATTGTGGGCATGTCTATAATCCTATCACGCCCATTTTTGTCACATCAGTAGATGGAAGAACCATATATACACGTACCAAATTTTGAGTTCCGAGGTCAACTTTTGTAGCGGATATAAAGATTTTTATTAATTGTGGGCGTTTATGTAATCCGAATACGCCCATTTTTGGCGTACTGATGAAGCTAATATTTATAGATGTACATACCAAATTTCAAGTTTATAGCTCAATTTTTGTGGCAAATAAAAATTTTTTGTTGATTGTGGGCGTGGCTCTTGACCAATTTTGCCCATTTTAAACAGCGATTTGCGTGTAAAAACTAAAAGTGCCTGTACAAAATTTCAGCTCAATAACTTAAAATTTACGCCCGTGAGAGTGCCAACAACAGACGTACACACGGACACACGGACATACATGTCTAAATCGACTCAGTTTTTGACGCTGATCAAGAATGTATATACTTTGTAGGGTCTCTGACGCCACCTTCTGGGTGTTGCAAACGGAAGAACAAACTTAGTATACCCTGAGGTGGAGGGTATAAAAACAACCGTAAAGGTTTTTCTATTCATTTCATTGTCTTTTCTATTTTTTTTCCACTTCTATTTTTCATTCCATATTTCTAAAGTAATAAATGTATGTGTATGTAAATGTGTTGTAACATGAATTGCCAGTAAAATTGTTATAGTCAGCCCGTCCTCTTAACACCCTACACCATTAATTGAGTTATATCAATAAAAGCGAGGCTTTACCAGAAAGCCACTACGTGATGTATCATAAGGTTTTGTAAATGATCCAATCGGGTTCAAATTTGTAACTCTATAAAGCCCATGAACTATTCTTTACCAAATTTTTTTAAAAAAATTATTAAGAATAGCAATGTTTTTTCCATATAAAGACTTCCATTATAATAGGACCTTATATGGGGAGGGGTTATAAAAATAGTCCGACCCGTCCATTTTCAATAAGGTTCTTCTATAAGCCAATATATATTTTTGTACCAAATTTCATTAAAATATCTTAAAAAATGCGACCTATAGCTTGTGCAAAAATTTACACGGATAGACAGACGGACTTGGTTAAATCGATTCAGATTTTGGTTCGCCAGTCGTGTGTGAGTCTTTGGTATTGTACCATAAACGGGTACACATACATATGTATCCATAATTGCGAGAATGGTCTAAATCACAAATTGTGAAATAACTGATTTCACTTGGATTTCGACCACTTTCACTGTCCATGTGTGTGATATTTCAGCATTTGAGTTATTTGTCAAATTGATATTTTCAGGTGTTTTTGTCGTTACTTTTATTGCATAATAGTTAGAAGATGAGAAGAATGCTGTTTAATATTTATTTGGAAAATTGCTGTTGTTGTTATTGTCATACGGATGTTGTTTTGTATATTGGATATAGCGAACCCAAATCCAATAATTGTATTTTCATACTAACCAACTCAACAGAACAGAACAGAACAGAACAGAAGAGAATAGAACAAAATAGAGAAGTTCGGTTAAGACCGAAGCTTAAATACCCTCTACCACCTTCCATTTTTGGCACAGTGTTGGATAACGGTACCATTTATATTTATACCAAATTTCAACTTGATGGGCATGGTATTGTGCGATATACAATTTTTTAAAGATACAACTTTTTCGAGGTAAGTATGTTGAGATTTTTGTTTATTGTGGGCTTGTTTCTTAACTGATTGTGCCCAACTTCAAAAGGGAACAGCGAAATTGTACTAAGAATACGTATGCAAAGTTTTAAGTTGATATCTCTAAAATTACGACCGTAAGAGTGCCAATAACAGACGGACACACGGATACACGGACACACGGACAGACATGTCTCAAACGATTTCTCTTTTCATGCTGATTAAGAATATATGTGGTTTGTGGGGTCTCCGAGGCTTCCTTCGATGTGTTGTAAACGGATGATTAAAATGAATATACCCTATTCCCTAAGGTGGAGGATATAAGAAAAAAACTAAAGGACAAATCTACCAGTCCTGCAGTTTTATGAGCAATTCATGTTACAACACATTTACATACACATTCATTTATTACTTTAGAAATATGGAATGAAAAATAAAAGTGGAAAAAAAATAGAAAAGACAATAATAATAAATGAATAGAAAAACCTTTACGGTTGTTTTTATACCCTCCACCTCAGGGTATACTAAGTTTGTTCTTCCGTTTGCATCACCCAGAAGGAGGCGTCAGAGACCCTACAAAGTATATATATTCTTGATCAGCGTCAAAAACTGAGTCGATTTAGACATGTATGTCCGTATGTCTGTATGTCTGGGTGTCCGTCTGTTCATGGCACTCTCACGGGCGTAAATTTTGAGATATTGAGCTGAAATTTTGTACAGGCATTTTTTGTTTTTGCACGCAGATCGCTATTTAAAATGAGCAATATCTGTCCAGAGTCACGCCCACAATTAACAAAAATCTATATATCTGCCACAAAAGTTGACCTAGGAACTTTAAATTTGGTACGCGTATACATAGTTATCCCATTCACTGACGTGCCAAAAATGGGCGTGGTTGGATAATATACACGCCCACACTTTACAAAAAACCATATTCAACGTAAAAGTAGACTTGCATGCTGGTACCTAAGACATACACTATTAGAGGGCGCAATATATATATATATATTTGCCACGCCCTTTCGTGTAGAGGTGGAGAGTATTTAAGATTTGGTTTAAGCCAAATTTAGTTTTCTTACTTGTTTTTGTTTATGTTCAATCATGTATGCCTTTTTAAACAATATAATGTAAAACATGTAACAACAACAATAAAAATAAATTGACCCAAATACTTGGTTAAAGTTACTCTCAAACGCTTTAAAATAAGGAAGCGAAAAAAAAAACGAAACAACAACAACATGATGGACACTATTTAACACGCGTTTAATTAAAAGATTGTTGAAAAGTTTATAAACATGAGAAAAACCGCGCGCGCGTTCACTATACAAGAAAACAAACAACAAATTTTTTGAAAAAATACTTAACGTTACATAAACGAGCATATATGTGGGTATGTATATTGTAAAATAGTTACTTCTTTTTTACCGAAACTTTGATTTGATTTATAGAAGACTGTGAACGTGGAAAATGTCGCTTATGTTCGTTTTTTGTAAACAGTGTGGTGCGTGGGAATGAATGGTAACTAACAACCCCCAGAGAGATGACAACAAATACGACAAATGTATGAACATTGTCACATCACCTGCTCAGTGTACTGTACTTATTTTAATGGATTGCATCCATCAATAAATTAACGAAACCCTTCTGTTTCAAAACTACAGTAAGACTATAAAATGGCAAGACTGTTACTTCAACTGAATATTATTTTGTTCGATTTTAAAGAAATAATATAAAGGCAACAAGAGTGATTGTGAATCTCTCTCCGGCCGCGTAATATTTATGGCTGCAGGCGTTTTCTCATACAAGTCATATAAACAAACGGCAGTCGTCGGAGGCTTCAACTCAAAATGCAATGTAATGTATCCGTGTTTTCCTTCCTAACAATTGTCAGTAAAATAAAATCTCCGCGGGAAGTATTTTTAGATTCTATTGGTAGTTTAACGTAATGACAATTAATTTGTTAGTTTATCTGGCATGTAATGTGATATTTATTTTTCGATTGATTATCAATCGTGAAACAATTTTTCTATTTTCCAACAGTTATTAAGGGTGAAATACGTGAGGTTGGGAAAGGGAAACCTTTCTGTTTTCTCGCTCTTACGTATCCCTAGGATCTTGCCTTAAATGTTTTTAAATACATAACATTTGTTAAACGAAAGGAAACATGTCATTGGGAATAATGTCACATTGATACAATCACAAAGTAATACATAATTATGGGTAATTATAAAAAACAGTTGTTCGTTCATCACATACTGCTTTTTTCACTTTTGATTGCGTATACAGTACTTAAAAAATATCATAATAGAGATCAAAGGAAAGAAAAAATTTGAAAAAACTATAACAACAACAACAAAAGCAACAAATAAAAATGGAAGAATAAATTAAGACAGAAAGAAAACTAAATGAAATACGCATGAATAAAAATTAGCCAAAAAATTGCTGTAAAAAATTGTTATTCATATTAGCTAGCAACACAATTTCGAGAAACACGAAATCAACTGCAACATCAAATAATAAGAAATTCTTCATTTGAAGTGTTTATACCCTCCACATATACTGAGGTGTATACTAAGTTTGTCATTCCGTTTGCAACACCATGAAGAAGGCGTCAGAGACCCCGCAAAGTATATATATTTTTTATCATTGTCAAAAACTGAATCGATCTGGACACGTATGTATGTCCGTGTGTCTGTCTGTTTTTGACATTCTCACGGGCTTAAATTTTGAGATATTGAACTGAAATTTTGTACAGGCACTTAAAGTTTTGGAATTCAAATCGCTATTTAAAATGGTAAAAATCGGTCAAGAACCACGCCCACAATCAACAAAAAGGTATTTATCTGCTACAAAAATTGAGCTATAAACTTGAAATTTAGTACATTCGAGTATATTTATGCTTATCCCACCCATTGATGTACCGAAAATTGGCGTGGTCGCATAACGTACACGCCCACATTTTACATAAAACCATTTTCAGCGTAAAACTCGACTTGCAAACTGATGTGGAATACATGCCACGCCCACCGTTCCTATGTAGATGTGGAGGATATTTAAGATTCGGCCTAAGCCAAATTTAGTTTCCTTACTTGTATTAAACTGCAAAGGGACGGAGCTTTGGACGCTAATCAAGTATATAAATTTTTTTCAGAATCTTTGAAGTTCTTCTTCTTAGTACTCAAAGTGTTTGACAAAATAAATACATCCCCCTCAACCACCAAGTAAGTGTGACAAGTAAGGATGTACAGACACTTTCCTTCTTTTGCTCTTTCCTCAGACATTGTAGAGCAAAAAACTTTTCATAGTAATAATCACAGAAAGTTGAATAAACATTGTTTCATGGCAAGTTCGTTTATTGTAGTTATCGCACCAACACCAAAAATATGTCAATAATATCCCCTTTTTGCAAAGTACTCAACAGATATAAATACCAGCAACAAAGACAACAAATGGCAAAAAAGAGCTTCATCCATAACAAAAATGATACTTCAAGCTGAAATGATTAATGTGTCTGCAAAATAAATGATTTGTGTTTGGCACAGAGAAGGTCTTTGACAATATATCAAAACTTGCAAAATAGTTCTCTCCTCATTTTTTTTCCACAGTTGGTACTCTAGTGGGAGAGTGTAGCTGAAATAGTTGAAGCATCCAACAACAAAGCTTCCACGGGGCGGCATATAATTTAATAAGAAACTTGAGTTTGCAAAGTTTTAAGTAATTCTGTTTAAATCATATTTTTTTTTTGTTTCATTTATTACATTAAGAAAGAAAGAAATTTTTCCATTTGGCCTTTCTGGTCTCTTGCAATCTACCTGGCATCACTTTTTTTAATTTACCACCTCAACCACCTTTGACTCCTACACAAACTCTCCCGCACTTTTACTATTGAACGCCGACACCGCCATCACACCATCGCACCATCATGGTATGCAATCGAAGTTTTCTTTTTTCACAATTTATGGCCAACTGCTGTCATCAATAGTGCTGTAATGAAACGTCTGTTCATATGTCTGTTGTCTGTAGCTATACTCTTTTCCTAACCGCTTATACACCCTTTCCCAACCTTTCACTACACATTTATGTAGCGTATCTATTGCGGTGAAGTGTTTACTTGTTGTGTGTTGTTTTGTTTCGTTGTGTTGAATAAAAAATAAATTCCTCATAAATTTAAAAAATTTATAAATAAATGCTGCATTTATTATACAGGTGTCAGATTGGTGGCTGTTTTACAGTTATTTTTGTTGTCTATCAGGTTTTTTATTTTATTTAAAAGTTTACATACACCAGCCGCTGCTATGTGTGCGATTATAATATTTAGGTTAAACAACATTGTTGACTTTTTCATAAAAAAAAAAAAAATTTAAATATATTTGAAAAATTATGATGAAAAAGCTTAATGCGGTTTTTGCAATATCCATCCTCCGTAGAAAAAAAGCATTATTTAGTTGTTGTTTTTTTTTATACCCTCCACCTCAGTGATGAAAGTATACTAAGTTTCCAGAGCCACGCCCACAATCAACAAAAATCTATTTATCTGCCACAAAAATGGAGCTATAAACTTGAAATTTGGTATGTAGATCTATAAATATTAGCTTTATCGATTTTTTAAAAATGGGCGTATTCGAAATACAGACACGCCCACACTTAATAAAAATCTTTATATCCGCTACAAAAGTTGACCTTGGAACTTAAAATTTGGTACGTGTATATATGGTTATTCCATCTACTGATGTGACAAAAATGGGCGTGGTCGAATTAGTGACACGCTTACAATCGACATAAATCTATATATCTGCCACAAAAGTTGAGCTAGGAACTTGAAAATTGGTACGCGTATACATAGTTATCTCATTGACTGACGTTCCAAAAATGGGCGTGGTCGGATAATAGACACGCCCACAATTTACAAAAAACCATATTCAACGTAAAAGTAGACTTGCATGCTGATACGTAAGGCATACGCAATATATATATATGTATATTCAATTCTAGTGCTGGTACCACTTGGCCCCCATTTAAGGTGAAGCTTACGTTTCATAACCCATTTGCTCGTTTAGAGAATGACGATTTCGGATTCTTTGTTTCCTTCACGCATGCTCCCCTTTTAACACGCTTTATAATGCCAATTAGTTTCGATTTGAAGACCATAAACCGTGAATTTGATTTTTATTATTAGTGGCGTACAAATGTCTAATTTTGAAAAACCGGCATGTACAGTATAATAGAACTGAATGCTTGTGTTCCTTGAATAACAAGCTAAGCAAAGGCAGCACTGATAATAGATTGAAGCTACAGTATAGTTAACTTCGAGATGGGCGTGGTCATTTTAATGTGTATAGCAAATTCCAGCTTTGTACTGTTATTCTGTGAGAGCAATTTTTCCCATTGTGCGCGGCTATTAATCAGTTTTGCCTATTAAATATCTACCGCGATAAACGAAGAATGTCTGAAGTGGTCAACTCTCTGAATAAATTTATGTTTAATGTAGTCATAAAAAGCTTAAGTATAAAAATAATTTAGTTATCTATGTGTTTTTATTTCTATGTGTTTTTTATTTATTATTTGAACGCTACTTAAATATTCAAAAGTCGAGATTTTGTTTTCACCTTAACGACCGACTGGTAACATTTTCCTTTTTATTGAATTGCATATTAAATGAATCACATCAATATGTTAATATTTGATAAATATTTTTTATATTAATAAACATAAGCAAGTAAAACGGGGCTATATTAGGCGACCGCCAAATCTAGGATACCCATTATCAGGAACCACTTCCAAATTCTCAATTTCTTAATGGAAATTTTATATTAATAGAAATAAGTACTAAACAATTGCTTTGAATAATATTGTGTGGCGCAGTTGTAGAGTGAGTGATTTGAAAACATTGGTACATTGTTGGTTCGATTCGTGTCGTAGTTTCTTGATATTTTGTCAAAATGATTTTTATAAATTTTTTGTTTTATTGTAATATGGTGTTGTGGGCTAGTCAGTGGACCGTTTTTGCCCATTTTTAACATCATACTTTCAACATTGATCTAGATTATTTATACCAAGTTTCATCTCGATATCTCAAAATCTGCGATCGTGGGAGAGCTGAAAACTCTGGGTGAAAGCGTTAAAACGTTATTGTGGGCGTATCCTTGGCCCGATTTTGCCGAATTACCACAGTCAACCGTAGAAAACCTCGACGATTGCGTGTACCAAATTTCAGATTGATATCTCAATTTTGATGATTGTGAGAGATCCACTAGGATATTATTCACGCGGACATACGGACGGACAGATGGATAGATTGGCTAGATCAACTTTTCTATTAATGCTGATCAAGAATATATATACTTTTGGGGGTGTGGCTCGCCCACTTGGTATTTACAAACGTCTGAACAAAAACAATATACCTCCACATCATTCTGATGATGGGTACAAAAATGCTGATTAAACACAATTTCGTTAGTTTGCTTGTGTGTGTGTGTGTGTGTGTGTATATAATGAACGAAAAAAGACACTCATAAAAATAAAACTCTTATACACAAAGCTTATCTCTCTCAACGGAATAGTAGCAATATGGAAGAATTAGAGCAAGAAGAGGAAGAAACAGAAGTGCTATGAAGAAGGAGAGAAAGCTAAATGGGATAACAACTGTTGACAGTAGAAAAACCATTAGACACGATCTGTTGATTGTTATTTGATTTAATTTTGTGTTTGTTGCTGTTGCTGTCGTTGTTGTTATTGTTTCTGTTGCATTTGTACACTTAGCCACAAAAAAACATTCTGCGCTTACAAAAGAAACATTCTTATAGAATATTTGGAAAAGTTTTTTCATACTTTCCTTCGATAAAGTGTTTCGAGAGAACTTTTCATTTCACGTAATACTCGTAAAAGTATAAAATTATTTATTTGTGTAAGTTGTCTTACTACTCGATTCAATAAACTATTCAATCTAGTTAACACTAACGCACACTTAACGTTGTAGATGTGTGTGCGTTTCTCCTGTACTGCGAGTTGCTGCACTCGCACAACAATAAAATGTTTGTAGAAAGGACGAACTTTTATTGAACACGCAGTAATTTAATTTATCAACAACTGGGGTGCATGCACACACATGACACACACAATCAGCCAATCGACATTCTCATCACATTTCAATAGAAAACAATTCACCAGCACAACCAGTCAGCCGGAGCTAGAGTTAGAGCCAGTTATAAGAGCCATTCACAGACTATTGCGTTTGTTAAAGTGTTCTTTAGTTTGGGTCAGTCCCACTCAGTGCATCGCACAGAGATGAAATCTTTTTCACAACAACAAAATAAATAAATTTAAAGTAAAATAAAATCAAGTGTCAGCATTCTGAAAAACACAAAGCAGCAGGAGAATAAACATTCCAAGCCACCCTTCAGCAATATCTACACGCACACAACCTGATAGATTTGTTCATGTAAACAAAATGTCATCGCTTAGTGTTAAATGTTAAACTATGAAGTGAACGTTTGGACGTGTCACATACATCACTTTACGCAATATTTGGGGGTAGTCCCCAAAGTATGCGACCTGACGTTCAAACAACTAAGACAACTAAATTTGGCTTATACCACATCTTAAATATCCTCCACATTTACATACAAATGTTGGGCGTGGCAGCTCCGTGATACTGCCTGCAAGCTGAGAGGGTTGTTTCCTTAAGTGTAGGCGTGTCTGTGATACAGCCACGCCCATTTTTTTAACATCGCTACATAGAATAATTGTTGTTGTTGTCAACATTTAGTGGCAGATGTATAGATTTTTGTCAATTGTGGGCGTGTCTGTTATCTGACCATGCGCATTTTTGGCACATTCATGGATGGCGATAATTATACATATGAATACCAAATATCAACTTAACAGCTCAATTTTTGTGGCAGATAATTTGATTTTTGTTGATTGTGGGCGTGGCTCTAAACCGAATTTGACCATTCTAAATAGCAATCTGCAATCAACTAAATAAGATATGGTCAAAAATATTCATTCAATGGTATTGGATGACCATCGACTGAAATTAAGCGAGCTAAATATTTCAAAAAAATGGATCAATCACTTCGCATCTGAGACGATGAAACAGTCAGCAGTCTCGACTCGTCTTACCAGAAATTGGATTTAGAAGATATTGCAAATAGCTGAGTGATGTGTAGCCACCTAAACAGAGACTATGTTGATAAATGCATATATTTTTTTCCAAATTGTTGATGTTTTCTTTGTTAGGACGCATACTTCTGGCACTACCCTCGTATGTCTGGTTTAACGGATTTTTTTAGTAAAGCCTAATCGATGCTTTTTCACAATAATTTTTCCAAGTATTTTTTTAAGCAAAGTTGTGCTTTATCCGTTATCAACAAAGAAATATGCCCTTAATTTTGAAAGTGATCTAAGTCACATTTTTCAAACAAGTAAACAAAAAATGTAATTGGCTGAGCCGAATCTAAAATACCCTCCACATATATATGCAAAATGTGGGCGTGGCATATAACTGATTACGTTTTATTATTATTAATTCAGACGTCGAGATCTGCACATATTTTTTGTAAATGATGGGTGAGTCTGTTATACGACTCCACCCATTTTACGCACATTAATATAAATATGTGCGCGATTTCCAATTTTGTAGCTTAATTTTGTATGAATGATACTTGGGCGTAGTTTTCGACCTATTCACTACACTATTCAAAGACGGACATACGGACGATATTAAAAATTTGAAAATTTATCAAAAAAAAAAAGCTAAAATCGATGTCATCGAAATATTGACTTGGCACACTTTCAAAATGATGACTGCAAACATCTTCTCATATTGTATACTATTACTTGTGCTTTCCTTTGTCCTCTCTTTGTGCACACATCCGCACTCTTGCTGTTGCATACCTCTGCGGTAACTATGTGCTATCATCACCATCACTAATCTTCAAAAGGTATTTATAAAATGTTTGTGTTGTGTGCGTGCTTGTGTGTATGTGTGTATACGAACATGTTTGCATTTATATGAGAGTGTGGAGACCACTTGAAAATGACCATAAATCACCATTTGTCAGTGGAGAAACATAAAAACACGCCAAGCAAGCAAAGAGTCAAACATGAAAATATGTTTATACAACATGAAAATAACAATAACAACGATACGTATGCATAGGGAAATTAAATAATTTTCAGTCACAACGAATGTCAGAAGTGCAGTATATTTATATTTTTTTTAAGATCGACGCTTATATCCATCTAATCCTCTGTCGTGTGTGGATGTAGAATTTCAGCTGTATGATTCATATTTAGTCGAAATGAGGACATTTCTCTAAAATGGTTTAAAAACGCGTTTAAATTCATCACAGAAGCTGACACAGTAGAATGATTAAACTCAAACTTGCACCATTTAGTTCGTCTGATCAATTGCCATCGATTAACATTAAAAATTTCGATGGAAATATTTTGAAAAAAAAAATTGACAAAAAATAGATATTAATCGATTGCCCCCAAAGTTGACACAATTTAATTGTATGATAAGTTCAACTATTGTGACGAGTTTTATTGAAAAAGATCAAGAATTGTGGGTTTTTGCCAAAACATGTCAATCAGCCATGAAGCCACTAAGCTACTAAGCTATGGTTACAATCATTATCGAAGAAATTTTACCTCAGTTCTGTTTCTTACGTAAGTTTAGCGTTTATAGATGGATCCCTAAAGGGCGTAGAGTACAATCGATTTAAATGATTTGTTTTAAAAGGTACGGCTAGCTAGAGTGTTAATATATGTTTAAATATATTTTGCATAAAAAGTGTGCTTACGTTGACGTGTGTGTGTTGTGTTGAATAGGCCGGCAAGAATTGTGCAAGAAATGTATACTGGTGGTGTGTGCATGGTGAATGGTACACTTTTTTCTTCGTGTGTGTTATTTGCACAAATCGTTCAGTGCTATACTTTGTGTGCGTTTGTGTGCACAATGCATAATTGTCAAGTCGGCTTCTTGACATATAGAGCGTACGTGCCAAAGCTTTTCATTTTCTGCACCAACATCATCTCTTTTCATTTTTTCTCCTTTATTATTCACACTTTTGATTTTATGCAGCATGTACACACAGCCACGCACACAATATTTGGTCATTTACACATCTGCTTGCCATGCAAGAATGAATCCAAAGACAATTTCATGCATATGTATGTTTGTGTACGTGTTAAGTACCTGTTGAGGCGCCACTAAGTTTTTTATACTTTTTTATATCCTCCACCCTAGGGAAGAGAGTATATATACATTTTGGTCATCCGTTTACAACACATCGAAGGAAGCCTCGGAGACCCCACAAACTATATATATTCTTAATCAGCATGAAAAGAGAAATCGTTTGAGACATGTCCGTCCGAAAAAGTTGTATCTTTAAAAAATTATATATCGCACAATACCATGCCCATCAAGTTGAAATTTGGTATAAATATAAATGGTACCGTTATCCAACACTGTACCAAAAAAACACTATTTGTTGTTTAAAAATGACCTGAATAATAATATATACGCAACAATTTACTGCAATAGGTACTTACGATTGAGAGGGTTATAAAAGGTGGAGGGTATTTAAGCTTCGGTTTTAACCGAACTTTTCTATCTTGTTTTCTCTTTTTTCTTCATATTAGCTTAGTATTGTTGCTGTTGTTAGTTAATTTAATAAACAACATACAAATAAAGAAAATGACAAAGTGAATACAAAAATATGCAAAAAATATTACGTATGCGTAAGTAGTACTAAAGATGTGACGTCCTTCTGTTATGTTGACGCTATACATTTAGGTTAAACACAACGTAAGATATAAATAAGTTAATGCAAGAACAAAGTCATATCGTACGGACGTACGTCTGTACGTCAGGGTCGAGAGAGGGGGGAGGGAAGAGGGCTAACTATTCAATTAGCTTGAGTTACGTTTTAGCAGCAAATCCACACACATACATATAATGTAACGAAAGCTACATTTAACTTGTGCTAAACATTTAGAGTGAGGGCGTGGCATGCATACAACGGAGCTTCCTTTAACGACCATTATGGCTTTTATCTCATCGCTCGAATTCTGACCACAAATAAGTTTTTATGTTTTTGAAAATAATGGGCGTGTCTGTCATTCCTTCCCTTTTCAGCGTACCCATGTGTTGGTTCATTAAAGATGAGCCTAGAAAATGTCAACTTTGCAACTTTACAGCTTTGTGTCAGTGAGAGTGCCACGCCCACTACATACATATTGTTAGGTTGCAAGCTATGTAAAGGTAGGTAGGGTAACCTAGGGTAACATGCCTACCTTTGTTTCAATTGTGTGTGTGTTGTGTGCTTGTGCTTGTAGGGCTTCAATGAATTACAACAATTTCGCAATATTTTGTTTATGTTTTTAATTCAAATTTCAGAAGGCCAACTCGTCATATGACTTTAAATTTTCCGTATTATTGTTTTTTTTCTTTTGGTGAACATTTTGTCTAATAAACTTTAACTTTAAAGGAAACAAATTTTGTTCTTTCGCGTACGACCAACGCACACTCGTTACAACCCCAACTCTAAATACTTTCTTCGGTTACTTTTTTACACTCATTATAAGTGTACAAGTATTATAGAATATTTCATTTTTGCTTCTCTTCTCTGTTGTTTTATTCTCTGTTTGTGATTTTGTTACCGTTTCTACTTTCAAATGAAGGTGCTTCGTTGGCTACAATAAAAAAAAAACACCTTGAAAAACTTTCTAATATGTACTAATAAAGTGTGTATGTTTGTTTGTGTATGTGTGTGTATTTGTGCAGTAATATTAGGGCATGATGTTTTTGTTGTTGTTATTCTGTTATTTTCAATTTTATTTCTTAGCAAGGTGGAAATAAAATACAACAACAACAACAACAACAACACGTCAAAACTGGGTGCTTTATTCGGTGTCAAATAGTACAAAAAAAATTACAAAACAAGTAAAACGGGGCTATATTTGGTGTACGCCAAATCTAGGACACCCATCACCATTAACCTCTTCCAAATACTTAGCAAGTACAATAATATCTCAAATTTCTTTGCACACAAGTAAAACGTAGTTTAGTGTGCACGTAGGTTAAACGATCACGCCCATTTTCACACCTGTCTTTTCGAACAGAAAGGAGGAAGGATTAAATTTTCAATGGGTCTCATATGCTATATATTCTACAATCATAATAATCATCATAATAATAAGTGCTGATCAAGAATATATATAGTTTTGGGAGTGTGCACGCCCACTTCTGGTAGTTACAAACGTCTGTAAACCAAAAACAATATACCCCCATATCATTATGATGATGGGTCTAATAAAAAAGAAAGAGTTCAAATACAAGAATAATTCTTGGGTAGCAAGTTAGCAAGTTTTCCTTCTTTCTTCATCCTTCTTCCTTCTCAGCTCACCTCTTCACCATTGATTCCATTCTCTCCATGTGAAACTTTTGTTTCATGTTGCCTTTAGCTGCTGAACTGTTGTAGCCCCAAACAGCAACAACAACAACAAGAAGTGATGTTGTGCTTCCCCTTAATTTAATTTTACACTTATGTGTTTAATGTATTTTTAATTTAGTTTTTCTTTTGGCTTCCTTTGGACAACTTTCCACTTTTCCACTGCCCCTTTTTCTGCACGGGCTATATTTTTTGGTGAGGTTTTCGGAGATCGCTTTAAATGTAGTAAATATTATGTTAACATATAATAAAATTTAACAATGGTCACCGTGAGCTAAGGACGGCTCCTCTTTATCGTATACAAATGTACCGTCGCTAACAATTATTGTAGCATTCATCGCTAACATTGTCGCCCTTCTTCCCTTCTCCTATATCTCTATTGATCATTGTGTTTAATCAGCCAGATCGTACCGAATAAAATGGAACCACCAAGCGAACCTGTCACCACTCTTGAGTATCATTCCGGGTGGAAAGTTCCTAAAAATTTCACATCTTATATGCACTAACCCATTAAAGTGTTATTAATCAAAATCATATTCAAGGAAATTTCTTCTGTCCTTCCTTCCTTCCTTCCTTTCTGATCCCACAATACTTTAAATCTCTTCTGCTATAATTGACTTGACTGCTCCTACTCTAAACCCTTAGTTTCTGTGTTTGTACTTAACGGAATCTGATTACTTGCTTGCTTGCTAACTTTTCCTTAAAAGTATTGATGTTTAACCCCTTTGGGCGCTTCGTTTTTCCCTTCAACGGAACAATTTACTTCTACGTAGTTTACGCTCTCTTCCTATGTAAAAAAATAATTGAATTAATTACAAAACTCAGCTTAAAACTTTCTCCTCTTATTGTGTATTTCAGAAAAAAATGCGCTTAAATCATCATAATATTATTTTTATGCATTTTTAATTGTATGGAAGAGTCGTAAAAAATGATTCATTATAAATAGATATAAAACTTCTTTAAAAATATATATATAAAGTATATAAAGTCGCAACTGACGGTGCGTTATTGGAAAGCAATTAAATGGCTGTAGTTGTTATTTAAAAAAAAAAAAAGACGATGAATAACTTCTCGCATCGAGTCCTAAACGGACGTTTTATAATTAACTTAAGATATACCAACACTTTGCAAACTTCCTTAATGAGGAGAATTATTTAAGTGAAAAAATAATTTTTATGGAATTGCAAAAGAGTTTCAGTTCAACCTGACACAAACTTCCGGAAAGGGCACTTTTCACATTACTACCAAGTTGAACGTAATTGAAACTTTATTAAAATATTTAAAAAATGGGAAATTCAACTCTTGCCCTTAGGCGAGTAGAATTATTTATTTGAATATTGAATATTGTAATTACGTATCAATAAACAAAAAAATGAATTTAATTAAAGATTAGAAGGGCACAGCTCAACTGCAGTGAAGTAGAAAGCAGCGTAAGTGAATGGAAACATTTGTGCTCATAAATAGTCAAAACTCTCCGCATTCAATCACTGAGGACTTAAAGATCTTTCCGCCCCGTAGGTTTATTTTAGGTTTTACCCTCAATTTGCCCATTTTAAATTTCATGATATGGAAAGTGTTAATTTTATTATGAAATTTTCATTACATAAAAACGGGTCTAATATGAGACAAGCACCTAAAAATGAACCAATCAGGTCCATTTTCAATAGGGTCCATCCTAAATCGAAAAAAAACATCTCTACAACAATTTTCATGGATTAATTTCAAAAACTTCAACCGGTACGTTGATTACGAAATACACGTATAGACGACAACAACAACAACACATATTACTAAAAACAAACTGCAGTAAAGACATCAATAAAATTTATTAACGCGTCACGAAGAATAGATTGGTGTGATGGGTGGAGGGGGTGAGGAAGAGGGATAGGGGGAGTGCAGTTATGACAATTTAAAGTTAAACAAACATTTACGCACATCAGCCCACCCACGCCACGTCGTCTACACTAGCTACTAAGAACAAGCAACAGAGTACAAAAGAGAACTAACGACTGTCATGTCAAATGATGCATATGCACATGTATGTGTGTATTGGATTTTGTTTAAGGATTAGTGTTCGTTTGCAAATGTACAAAAGTCAATGAATGATAAAAAGGGTAACTTTTCAAACCTACCACGAGAGAAGGCAATAATTTGAGACCACAGAAGTACAGGGAGAGTGAGAGAGAGAGAGAGGGAGACAGAGAAGGACTCATGGGCCAATAAATGAAGAGAGAGAGAGAGTTAATGCGGCAAACATAAAACACAGATTACAATAGAAATGGCACAGCCCAGCCAAGTGGTAGGCAGAGCACACTTGTTCGTAAAGTTATGAAAATCTCTTCTTAACATTTACACAACACGCATACGCACTCGCATACTAATGCACAAAAGCAACAGTGTCGGCAAAATGCTTTTTATAAAAGATAACAAAATAAAAAGGAAAAAAGACGACAAATTAAAGGCAAATTGCCAAAAAGTGTAACAAAAATTGATCAGCAGCAGGGGGAAGGGTGTGAAAACCGCAAAAATGGAATATTTATAAAAACATTAGATGAGACTCGGCGAGGAAGTAATGTGGCGTCGCTTCAATTGGCAACACCAACAGCAACAATAACAATAATACGACTCAAAAATTACCTGTTTTCACTTTAGGAGGAAGTTTGAAAACTCTCGTTAAAACTGTGACGGCATTTGTGTGTTTTTGGTTTGGCAAAGTCTCCTTCTTGCTTACTGTACCATTTCTCCTTTTTTATTACAATTAATCGTTTTTTTACATTTATTTATTTATTTATTCATTTGTAACGTGTCTTCATATTCCACTTCCATTGATATGCGGATTTAATGAGATAGAATTTTTGTGTTTGTTTTTTTTTTGTTCACCCAACAACTATCGAATATCAACGAGGGTGAGACGATGAATTTATTTTTATTTTATTTTTATATTTTAACTTATATTGAACGAGAATAACATAATACGTAGAACAAACGCACATACGCACACACGCACCCACACAGAGCAATCAACAATAAAGAATCTTGTGCTAATGATATACGCGAACACGTTCATTCGTCAAGAGTTTCGCATCGACTGGTATTTTTTGCAATTTCCGTTTCCTAGGAGTACAAATTGTTTAACATGCTCACTAAATGCACAGGCACACACACTTTTATAAATTCATACATATATGTGTGTGTTTATGTATATAATCAACCCGTCATCATACCTAGTCACGAGCATGCACTGTTACAGTTGCGTTACATATAAAAAATGTATACAACACGTACTCTGTTGCTCTGTTGGTCTGTTTTTACCTCTGGCTGTAGAAGACACATACGCTCGCTTCAAAAATCGGTTCTATGTTTGATGAACCTCTTTATACTTATACTGATATAGACTGTAGTAGTAGTTTTTTAATTTTTTTTCTCTTTTTTTATTAATTTCATAACATTTTTATGGGCCTTGAACAATTTACATAGCATACGTATGGCTGGGGCGAAGCTAATTTCCATTTAATTACTTACTCTCCGGTTATAATCCATTACATTACCAACCAAGTTTGAAAAAAATTTAATAAAATGAAATATGTACATATTGTTGCAGAGGTGAGTTTTTCCATTAACACAACAACAACAACAACAACAACAACAACAAAAACAAAAAATAATATCCCATTTATTTTATGAGAGAGTAGAACGTGCTCTACAAAATTGTTGTGCAGTCCATAAAACATTGTACAGTGCTAGCGTGAGTTTTAATCGATAACACACACACAGCCAAAGGAAAAAAATGTGCAACAGTAAAATGCAAATATTTACTCTAAGAATTATATGCAGGCATCTGCATGTTTGATATTAAACAGTCAACCAGCACACTGGCCGCATGTACACACATACAATATTATTTAGTTCATATACTATAACGAATTTCTGCTCAATGTACGTGCAATGTGTGAAGAGTTTGTTATTTTTCATTTCATTTTTAAAGAGTTGATTTAAAACTTTATCATTTAGAGAGTGCTGTCTGTTCTAGTGAGAAACGTGTTGTAATTGGTGGTGCGAGATGATAAATAACTGTTTTACTCGTTGGTACTTAACGAAATTATTTCATCTTCGTTAGGCTGTTCTTACAGGTACTCTGACACACACACTGCTGACAAACGCAACTTGCTAATTATTTATATTGCCATGAGCCACAATACCCGAATACGAGAGAATATAACAGAATAGTAAATGTTTTTCTTTGTACCCTGTACTACTTGTGGCCAGAGGTATATTCAGAATCAAAATCTGAAACGCTTCTGACCGGTTGCTAATTTATAAACAAACAATGCAAATATTATACATAGTTGGTCAAGCCCGACCATTACAGTATCCATTTTATTATGTATAAATCCAAGTATTACAATTGATGCAAACATTTTTACAAGTTCGAGTGAATCATTGTCTTGTGAAATTAACTTGTGCGAAAGAACATTATAGGGGCACACCGATAGTCTCTATTTCATATTTATAGGGTAAAAAAAATCCGCCAACATTCCAAGTATTCTAAGTTTGTTCTTCCGTTTACAACACGCAGAAGTAGGTATCGGAGGAGGAGGCGTCACACTATTAGAGGGCTCAATATATATATATATATATATATATATATATATTTGACATGCCCACCGTTGTGGATGCGGAGAATACTTAAGATTTGTCCTCAGCCAAATTTTAGAAGCAATGCAATTGAATTTTCATGTGTAGTTCCATAAAAATTGGTGGACTTATTAAATAAAAGTTTATCTTTTTCACTTGGTTGACAGTCCGTGGTAGGTGTGTGTGTTTTTGAATTCCTTATTCACCTGTGAATTAAATATTTAACATTATTGATTATATTTTTTGTTATACATCGAGCATTTGGCAAGTTCTCCCGCTCTCTCTCTCTCTCTCTCTCACATTCACTCACGTAGTTCATTTCTCTCTGGTCTATTAACAAAACAACTGAGAACTCCACCGTGTTCTTATCATTTTACTGATACTTATTAAATAAGAGACAACCTATCAGAAACCTTTGGATTGGTTACTTTAATTCATATACTCTTTCTTTTTGCTTAGCAGAGTGCAATATTCTCTTATTATCGCATTTGAGTAACGTATTTAGTTTGGTAATCTTTCTCTTCTTATTTTACACAACATAGTGCTCGTTATTATTTACGGTTCGGGCACAAGTAAACATGCTTTTCTAACGAATTCAAGTAATTTTTAATATTATGTAATCTGTCTCTCTCCCTTGGATTCGTTCTGTCATTTACATTTTGTATAAGAGTTCAAAAAATGTTATATCCTGTTACTGGTTCACCATTAGTTGATACGACAATATGAATTTGAAAAAGTGTAAATTAGCTAAGTTATGTATGTTACACTAAGTAATACAAAATAAAATAAAATAATAACAAAATATAAAAAGGAATGAAAAAATAACAAAAATTATGAACTTCCAAAGTGGACATATGGCGCTGTATATGTGTGTTCAAAGTCAATTACAAATTATTTTCGTTCTTGTTCTTTTTCTTCTTGTTCCTCAGCAGCCACAAATCACATATCTAATCGAACAGGCAAACGTCAACATAAAAAATAAATAAGCGCATATAAATGCAATATATTCAGATTTTGTTTTGAAACTATGAATACAAAAAATATTCATAATGCTTATCATCATCAGCTGCTTTATACATAAGATCATAAAAAAGCACAAAAGAGCACTTCGGTTGACTGCGTGCAAACATATGCAACATGCTTGCATGCTTGCATATGTTGTGTTTACATATGTAAGCATGTTGCATATGTTTGCATGTGTTTGGATTTCTGTTAATTTGTTTGATTTTTAATCACTCCACACTGATTATTTCTTATGCATCTCCCCTCAAACGCTCTTTATCAAAATCCACCACATCGTTATTATATTGTGGATAGTAAGTGTTTTGTTTGCTGTGTGTGTGATGTGCTCGCTCGTGTGCTGGGAGTTGATATGTTGTGTTTATAACATTTGCTTGACACTTTAGTGTGTTGGCAAAAAAAAAATAAAAATAAAAAATTGTACAAGTTTGTAGGGAGAGACAGTGAATATGCATAAAAGTTTCTGTACTCTTATTAATATAGATAAACGTACAAACGGACACGCATCACATATAAAATGAAGAGAATTCTTTAATTGGAGAAAAAACTAAATTCAAATAATACAAGAATTTTAAATGCCGTCCCACTCTTAATCACTTTTTATTATACGCTCCACATAAGATGGGGGTATACTGAGTCGATATGTGTAGAGATGTGTGTCCGTGTGTGTGTCTGTCATTGGAATTCTCAAGGTCGTAAGTTTTGCTGAAATGTTGAAAGGAGACTCGCTATTTAAAATGGGGAAAATCAGTCAAGAGCCACGCCTACAATGGACAAAAATGTAAATATATCCCATAAAAATTGAGCTATTAAGTTAAAATTTGGCAAGCATATTTATAATTATCCCATCCATAGATGTGCCAATAATGGACGCGGACGGATAATAGACACGCCCACAATCGAGAAAAACTTATATATCTGCTACAAAAATTAAGCTATGAACTTGAAATTTGGAATTCATATCTGCAATTGACCATACCATCGATGTGCCAAAAATGGGCGCAGTCTGATAACAAAAACGCCCACAATTTACAAAAAACCATATTCACCATAAAACTCACCTTACAAGCTGATTCATAATAGAAACGCTATTAGAGGGCGTAATATATATATCATGCCACGCCCACCTTGGCCAAATTTAGTTTACTTACATGTTTTTCATTTTAATCGTTGTCATCCTTGTCATCCACGTCGACGTTTTTGTTGTTTCTTTTTACTTATTTACTTTGATTATATTTTTTTTATTTGCATGTAGTATTTTAAATTTAAATCAATTATTGTTTATTTTATATATAAATAATATATATTTATTCAACATACGTTGAGATTTTTCCATAAACATTTTATGAGGTTTTTGTTTTGTTTTTTTGTTATCATAGCGGTACTTTTCAAACATCAGCTTAATATGTCTCACAAAACATTATAATTTTTTAAACCAATTCTTGCACTCACTGATGTACATTTCATCTGTGCGTGTGCGTATGAACGTATCTAAATCTCATATCATTCTTATAAAATTGTGTTGTAAAAGTAAAGTAATGTTGTGCGTTTGAATACGCGGTATGTGTGTGTACACACATGTACTTACATTCCACTTACCCAGGTGTATGCATATGTACGCAATACGGTTGGAGTTATCGCACTGAGAGAACCCTAATGCCGATGATGAAAAAGCAAAAAAAAGCAAAATAAACGAGTAGTGCAAATTTCTCAAGCACTCTGTCAAATAGTACTCAACCGAACATTAGCTTAGTCGTATAAAAAGCATGAAATATCACGAACAAAATGTATGAACACACAAGCTTATTTGGGGACGTGTGAGTGTGTGTAAATTTGTAGCATAATTTCCATTGTTCCCCGCTGTTATTATTGTTGTTGTTGTTGTTGTTGTTGTTGTTGTTATTATTATTATTGTTGCCTATTAATGCCTTTTCTTGGTTATTTGATTTTCAATGCTTGTTGTTAATACATTTGGCTAACGGTGGCGGTGCGGCTGATGGAAATGCATGCTGCGTGTGTGTGTGTGTGTGTTCTAAAATACACAAAAAACCGCAAACAATAAGAATGAAATGTAGGAAAATAATTATCCGTAACCAAAGTGTACACGTGTTGGTGAAAAATTTGTTCATTGAAAAAAAATATCGAAATTTTCGTTTTGATGACAAGAGGAAGGGAGAGAGAGAGAGACCTATTATATACATATATAGTATACTATTTTATATATAGTTTGTAGTGAATGTAGAGTTATTAAAATGGATTCAATCGAATGGAAATGAAATGTTTAAAGAGGTGGAAAATTTTTACCTCTAAAGTGTTTTTTTTTGTTTTTGTTTTTTCCATAAAATATAAAATAAATGGACGAAAAATTGAGAAGGTGAACAAAAACTGAAATTTAAAAGAAAATGTAACAAAATAAGGAAAAAAATAAATTTAGCTTAGTCCGTTCACACATGTATATACAAAGTGCGGGCGTGGCAGGTATATAATTACGCCGTATAGTGCTTGAATGCATTACGTATTAATTGGCGCGTCGGATTCTAAGCTAAATGGAGTTTTGCGGTAAATTGTGGGCGGGGCCAGCCGTGTTTGCTACATTGGCGGACGGAGTAATTGTGAATATTTTTGCTAAATTTTAATTGTAATTGTGAGAGGTTTTACTCTATTGGGGGCGTGGTAGATTGGCTACAGTAATTAGAAATGTTTGCACAAAATTTGTTCTCGATATCTCAAAATGTACCAACGTGAGCGTTTTAACAGCAGATGTACGCACGGACGGACATGCCTAGGTCGACTTTGATTTTGACTTCCATGTTTCATGTCCATGTCGTTTTGATGTTTAACAAACAAACAAATTTAAGCTTGGCTTGCACCAAATCTTATCTATCAATCTGACTACTTATCATCGCTGCACTAAAATCTCCTCCTAATTAATGCCTGTAATGTAAGTTTACTTTCCTAACATATCAATGTACCCATTTTCATATCTAAATTTTTTGCAATTGGAACGCGGGCAGACAGATGGACTCAGAATTTGATGGTGCTTCAGAATATATATAATTTGTTCAGTCTGGGGCGTAACCCTGAAGTTCTGAGTATGAAAACTGAATTATTTATAAAAATAATGGAATTTTACAAGTAAACAACTAGTTGGTAATTGGCCAGAAATTATGATGACAACCTTTTCCAAAAAAAAGAAAGAAAAAAAATCACTTCATTTCGAAAACTTTATTAAAAGTTATGTTCGCTTGTCTGCAATAAAATTCATCACCATCTAAACGATGAATACAAAAAAATTTAATCTATTTACATATGTCAATTATGTAAATGTCCAATGGCACATATTGTAGGACTCGGTTACTCCCCTAATAGTTATTCCAGCTAAGTGTTCTACTACAACGTCCCCTTTCTTCGTTATTTCTGTTAAGTCGATTTCATTTCAATAATGTTTATGCATACATTAGTAAAACCAATAATAACACCAGCAGCAGCAGCAGCAGCAACAACAACAATCGTACAAATCGGATAAGCTTTCAAACAGCAGATGTAAAGTTTATACTTGTATGGGTTGTAGCCACAACTGATTCCGCACTCCTTGCTTTTAGTCTTTCAAATCAAATTATGCCTTTTATATGGGTATAGTATATGCTGTTGTTGTTGTTGTTCAGCGTTCTGTTTTAAATGAAATTTCTGTGTTTCCTCCAAAAATAAAAATACCAAAAAAAACCCTATTATGCAAATTTTGCTGTAAAATATTAAATAAATAGAAAAAATAAAATAAATTTTGAACTGGTAACCCACTGGCTGTTATGGATTTGTTATGAAAGTCGCCATGAACCAGACCTCCAAAAAAAAAAAAAAAGGATTGATAAATTCAATATGGCTGCCACTCGGAGGTGTTGAAGCAGATGTTTTCATCCTAATTTTGAAATCTATCACCATTTAGTCAAAATCGTAATTTATTCAACATGACGGTCGCCCTAAAAAAGATGGATTATCAATTTCTTTCTAGTCTCTGTGATGTGGGTAGCAAATGAAATCGTTTGATGAGGGCAATGCCATTATGTTACCTTTCTTCACAATCTTGATTTAATAATAATATCGACTGAAAGGATGTAACGAGTAAAATACAAAAAGTTTAACCAGCAACCGTACGAAGAAGGTCCGATACTCGCATATGATGAAACTTTTCGAAAAAGCTTTAAAAGTTGTCGGTTTAGAAAAAGGCAGATTAAGATCCAGGTCACCGTCAAGCTTCCCTATCATATTTTAATTTATCAACTTTTCTCTTTGAAGTTTTTGGGAAGAATTTCATGGTTTTACGTTTGAGTTTCCATCATTATACCTCACACCCTATAATTTGTTTTATAATATATTCGTACATATTGTTAATGAAATATAATGATATACTTAATGATTTCGAAGTCTATTTGTCCTTTTCTTTGGTGGTTTGTAAAATAAAATACAACCGTGTAAGAATAGAAACAAAGGAGAAGAAAAAACGCGTCGTCATTCGAGAGTGAAAGTAAAACCAAATGAAACTAGAGCTAAATTGAACAGCCTTTTTTAAAATCACATTCTATTGATATTAATTTGGTCATTTATGCGTTTCTAGTATTCAATATAATTGTTAAATTCTAACAACCGCCTTTTATTTTAACACATATATTAGAATACTTTTTGATGTATAGCATAAACGAATGAAAATGTTACGATCGATAATTAATTCTACAAATTATGCTACAATATGTGGCGTTGAGTATAAATCGCTTCGTGAAGTGTCATTATAGGGAAAAGGGTTCTAAAAATGGTCCAATCGGGTACAAATTTGGTACAGCCAATTATTCAGCTAATTAATTATTCTTCAGCAAATTTTGTCCAAAAACATTAAGAACTGCGATTTTTCGCCATATAAAGTCTTCTTTTATAATGGGACCTTATAGGGGGAGGGGTTCTAAAAATGGCCCGATTCGGTTCATATTCAATAGGGTTTGTCTTTGGGCCAATGCCTGTCCTTGACCAAAATGACCAAATTTCACTGAAATATTTTAAAAAGTTAACACACCCTTCATAACAAGTGGTGGAGAGTATAAAATTGTTTCCATAGCTTAAACGGTATCATTAACATTATTTTTATTATTTTTATTTTTATTATTCTTGTTGTTGTTGTTGCTGCTGTTGTAAATGTTGTTTTTAAAGAAGACACTTAGTATACGCACGTATATATGTATGTATAATACAATCTGATACTTAGCTGGTAGACGTGCTTAGACATGAGTTTAATGTACAATTTAATTAAATATTCTAATCGCAGCCCCGTGAACCACTTGTGGCAAATTGTCGCCTAAGTAACGCAAATGTATACAAAGAATCAAAATCACACCAGGCAACCAATCCACGGCAGCTCCGGCACTAGTTTACGTAAATAGAAGAAAAAAATAAGAAAGAAGGAAAAAATTTTACACAGAACAGATTACGTTACTGTCTGAGACATCATTTGAATCAATTCCGTTGGTTAGCTAGGAAGGGCTGAGGGTGAAGTGGACGGACGTACAAGTAAATAAATAAACACCCGCACGAATCAAAGCACAGACAACATATTTAAATACATCGTATTGTATTAAATTTTATAGAATTGCCAGCGGCTTACATTTCTTAGAGGGAGAAAATATTTTACAGAAATGTATTAGAACAATATTAACCTTATTCACTTGCTGTTCATCATATCAGCAGCCAAAGTTAAGTAAATATTACGCGATATATGAAGCCAACCAATGAAATCCTAGAGTTATATACGTTCTATATATAAATGCTCCAGATGGTAAAACTTCTTGCAATAACAACCAAAGCGAAGCATTAAAGTTTTATGGTTAAGTGATGGGGCAAGACGGGACCCCCTGACTTCCAACATTGTTGCATGGGTTACGTAGAGAAAATAGTAAATTTTTTTATTTTTTTGGGACTTTGTAAGCGTTATATTCAGTTCACCTAAACAAATGACTGTACACGACATCCTCGAACCCGTACACGCAGCTGTGCAGCTGTGCAGCAATGTCAACACTTCAAAACTCCACAAATCAGGATATCAGCCGTTTGAGTTGTAAATGTGTTCCCTGTATTTTTTTCAATTTCGAATTCTTTGTAGTTTTATTAACTCAATAACATTGAAATTGAAATGAACTTTAGCTATGGTGACGCTGCTCTCTATTAAATTAACTTACGACCACCCCGCACGCGACACTTGCCAACTGAAAGGAGATTAATTTTTTTTCTATTTATTGGTCTTATTCTGTACGCATTATCATGCACTGGGGTAGGCCTTTACCAATAACGAAAATGACAGTGATTGAATACTTGGTTGGAAAAGATGGGAGACAAGGAACACAACAGCAACAACAACAATAAAAAAAAAGCCCTCAATTGTAAAAATATTTGATTTTTTCTGTATAAACGTAAGTAAGTAAGTATGAATGTATACGCCAGCGGTCTTTGTGGTGTTTGATATAATCATTATTTGCAAAAAAAAACAAAAAAAACTTTTTCTCTTCTACATAAGAACATAATGTATCCACAATATTGCGCAACAACGGGCAGAATAATTTATGTAAATGATTGTATGCACAGAATAAAGCTTTAGTGACACTTTAAGCCAACATATCATCGATCAAAATGAAAATAAACTGAACTTGACTGAACTGAACTGAACTGAATTGAACTGAGTTGTGTAAAATATTCGCTTCGATTCGACTCGATTCGATTATTTATATATTAATCTGATTTCAGGAAAATTGACAGACAGTTACAACAATATAACAAAACGAAGTGACAGAGTTGTTTTTTGTTGTTGTTTTTTTTTAAATTAAATACAAATTAAAATAATAAATTACAAGTAATTGTGAATTAATTGCATTAAATATCGTACAAAGGAAATTCTTTTACATAAAATTAAGAGAAACACGATGAAATGCTAGAATTGGTCAAGTGTGATCATTTAATAGCCTGCGTCATTGAGTTCTACTTAAACAAAGCAACATAAAATAAAAGTAAAAACAGACAGACAGACAGGGGAATATCATTACATTACAACAACTTTCCATTCTTAATATTTGAATAGGGGTATACTCAGAAGGAGGCGTCAGAGATGCCAGTAAGAATATATATTCTTTAGCAGAATCAACAAGTAAGAAAACTAAATTTGACTTAGGCCAAATATAAATACCCTCCACCTCCACAATGGTGGGCGTGGCAAATATATATATATATATTGCGCCCTCTAATAGTGTATGTCTTAGGTACCAGCATGCAAGTCTAGTTTCATGGTGAATAAGTTTTTTGTAAATTGTGGGCGTGTCTATTATCCGACCACGCCCATTTTTATAACTTCAGACAATAGGATAATTATTTATAAGCGTATCAAATTTCAAGTTCCTAGCTCAACTTTTGTGGCAGATATATAGATTTATGTTAATTGTGGGCGTGTCTATAATCCGATTACGCCCATTTTTGGCACATAGATGAAGCTAATATTTATAAACGTATATACTAAATTTCAAGTTCATAGATCAAGTTTTGTGGCAGATAAATAGATTTATGTCAATTGTGGGCGCAGATTTTGACCGATTTTGCCCATTTTAAATAGCGATCTGCGTGCAAAAACTAAAAATGCCTGTACAATATTTCAGCTCAATATCTCAAAATGTACGCCCGTGAGAGTGCCAACAACAGACGGACACACGGACACACGGACATACATGTCTAATTCGACTCAGTTTTTGACGCTGATCAAGAATATATATACTTTGTAGGGTCTCTGACGCCTCCTTCTGGGTGTTGCAAACGGAAAAACAAACTTAGTATACCCTCATCACTGAGGTGGAGGGTATAAAAAGTATATCAACCTAGGCATGTCTGTCCGTCTGTTGATTGTATTCTAACGAGCGTAAATTTTGCGACATTGTGCTGAATTTTTGTACACAAACACTTTTAGTCATTGCACGCAAATCGCTATTTAAAATCGGGAAAATCGGTCAAAAGCCACGCCCACAATCAACAAAAACCTCTATATCTGCCACTAAAATTGAGATATGGAGTTGAAAGTTAGTATAAATATTATAAGTTATTCCATCCATTGATGGGAAAAAAATGGACGTGGTCGGTTAATAGCCACTCCCTTAATCGATAAAAATCTATTTATCAGAAAAAGTTTTCATACAAAAATTGAGCTATGAAGATGAAATTTGGTATACATATACCCCCTCCATCGATGTATTAAAAATGGACGTGGTCGGGTAACAGACACGCCCACAATCGAAAATAATGTATATAACTGCCACAAAAATTGACCTATAAGCTTGAAACTTGGTACACATATTAATAATGGGCCAAAAATGGACCGAATCGAATAACAAATACGCCCACAATTGACAAAAAACCACACTAAGCATAAAATTCGACTTTTAAACTGATACGTAAAATATACTCCATGAAAAGGCGGAATTATGTACTTGCCACGCCAACTGCTTATATGTATGTAAAGAAGAAGCGAAATTTAGTTTTCTTACTTGTTACTTGTTTTAGACGAAATCAGACTGTTTTTAGAAATCATCAGCATTCACAAATACTTTATGTTGCAACAATTATTTATTATTAAATAAAATTATTTGAAGAAAAATACATTTTGAAACGATGTTTGGTATATAATAATGAAGAGCCAATGAATTTATTAATTTTATTTATGTATGTATGAAAACATCAGTTTGAATGCTTAGCTTATAGTTATTGCAGAGAAGCGGTTGCGTACAATAACGAGAATTGTATATTTTTATTTAATATTTTATTTAAAATAAGAAAAGGTATTTACAGAAAGAGATGTTGTAGGCTAGTAAAAATTTTGACAAGTAAGTTGCATTAAAACAAATGTATTCTGCAATACAAAAACAGAAACTACAGTATTTAATTCAAATACAAATAACAACAAATACTTTCATCAAAATCAATCGTCGATAAAACCAAACTTTTGCGACAAATGTCTCAATTTTTCCGTGTGTTTTTTTTGTTTGTTTTGTTTTTTCTTTGCTTTGCTTTGCTTTGCTTTCATTTTGTCAAAAGACTAAAACCACATAATAAAAGTTTTTCTCTTTGTATTATTTCCCCAAAGGGATGCAAAGAAAAGAAAGGACAAAAAAAGTCATCTATTATATTGTAAGAATAGAAGGAGGGAGGAAGAGAGAGAGAGACTTGGCCCCTTGGGTGCCCCCAATGACACAGTAAAAACCGGAAATGATGTGCTGCTGCGGGCCCCCAAAACAATTTTAGCAAAAACACATTCATTTATAAAACGCTGCTGCTTAATATTTTATAGAGACAATCTCTTTGCAATAAATATACTTCTCCATCAACCCGTCCTCTCCGCAACTCCTCATCCCCTTAATCCCCATACACTTTATCATCACTTAGTAACTATCGCAGAAAAAAAAGGAAAGGCAAAGCTATTGTTGAACTGCGTATGTGTGGCTATAACGAATAAAGAAAAGTAAACATATGTGTGTAGAAGTGTCTGCTGCGAAATATAAGACTGTCTAATAGTGATGGTGAGTGAGTCGGTTGGTCTAACTAGGAGACATGTTGAAATGTTTGCTGTTTGACTGGCTAGAATGGAATGAAACAATGAATGGCAACGATGGCAACGATGGCGACGGCGACAGCGTCGACGAGTGCTTATTTTACGTGAGATAAAAATGAATATTGAATGAAGCAACAAAACTTTTAAAAAATCTAAAACTTGATGAAATGAATTCCTAGCACACACACTTACGTACAACATATAAACTCGTATGTACGTGTACGTAAAAATGAAAGCTACGCTTCGATCAATGTTGTTTGTGTTTTTATTTCTTTTCGGGGCCAAAGCGGAAATATGCGCCATCAATAAAATATGGCGCGTCCATATCTCTCTACGTCGTACATGGCAATGACTTTCAAAATAGTATAATGTTCCCCCTTCGGTTGTTTATGCAGCACGTCTGCATATGGTACATATTGTATGTATGGCCGTGGCAATGAATTTTGGTAAATGGACTTTTTCTACTTTTTTAACATACACATACACACGTATTATTGTTTTTCCGGATAAGCATTTCAACAAACCAAATGGAAATGGATTAAGTGAAAAACATTTAACAATGTTCTGTTGGCAGTTTTTTTTCAGTGGCTTCTGTTACAGCGAAAACAGCAACAGATTCTATTTCAAATTTAACATACCCATGCGTAGAGAAACTCAACTCAAGTTGCACGTTTTACAGATATGTGATACTCTATGAATTATAACGTCCGCATAAAAATTCTAATCAATTTAAAGATATATCGATGTCCGTCTGTCCGTATAGTGGTACAAAATTCATGATTACAAAAATGAAGTGGAAACGATCAGACCAGACCCATTTTTGGTACATCGATGGATGGAATAACTATGGATATGCATACCAAATTTCAAGTTCATAGGTCAAGTTTTGTGCCACATTTATGTAGATTTTTGTCGATTGTGGGCGTGAGCGTTATTTGATTAGGCCCATTTCTGGCACAACCATGAATGGGATAATTATAAATATGTGTACATGTATGTCCGTGTGTCCGTCCGTGTGTTTCTGTCCACGTTCCACGTAAGGCTCGATTAGTAAGCTGATACAATTTTAGAGGGCGCAATATATGATATATATGTTTGCCACGCCCATCGTTGTGGATATGGAGAGTACTTTTTGGCCTAAGCCAATTATAGTTTTCTTGTTACTACAAAGTTTAAACCGGTACTCACTCCGAAACATTGTGTATGCGCGGGGCGTACATTGTCGTTACGTCCAAAATGTTTAAAAATTGTTATGTTTTTGTATTTTACTTTAATAAATAATACATATACGTAAAGAATTCAATGCGCGTGTATATAGAAGCATTCAAAGTTGGAGGCCACACATTCCACACAAACGATTTATAATTGAGCCAAAGTGCAGGCGGCTGCGTGCGTGTGTACATTATAATAAATTTCAAATTAAATTGAATGCGTCCATTGATCTTAGATACATAGTGCGGGCATTGTGCAATATGCTAAGCAATGCCTTTGCTTACAACATACAACATAAGCAGATGCATACACACAGAATATGTATGAATGTTTGTATGTGTGTGTTGTTAACTGCAACTGCTACGGTTTGTTGGCTTTTACATGCCTTATCGGGTGCCATAAATCTTGATAAGCTGTCATGTTCTGTCTAATTAGTTATATGTCAATAAACTTAATTCAAGAACTGTTCAAAATAATATTCGGAGAATTACACATACACACACATGCATTGCATGCACACCTATGCATTTATATATTGTAAATACACATAAACACACATGCAAGCGTTATTGTTATTTTCTTTGTCTATTTTTTTAATAAACATTTTTTCTGTACGCAATTTAGTTGAAGTGGAAGTTATTTGAAACGTTGGTTGGCGGTATGCACATGTGTGTGCACGTATGTGTGTGAAGAAGAGAGGTAGAGGAGATTTACTGTTCATTTTCACAATATTTCATAGAAATTTATGAACACTTATGTTGTCTGCTGCAAGACAAGCACATAAATACTCAAGACATGAGTTGTCAGTTTTCTTGTTGATTTTTCTTTGTTTGTTTGTTTGTTTGTTTGTTTGCGACACACTTTTACAAGTTGTTTTCAATTAATGAATAATTTTTATGAAGATTGCAAAATTCTTCGACAGCTTCATTTTCGTGTCTTTGAATTTATCTGTCATAGATTAAATTCAGAGGAACTTAAAAACCAACAAAGTGGTGTAAGTCCATTTTTGGAAAATATCACTTTAAATAATTTGCGGAGAATATTTTTGTCACAGGAACGCTTGCTCTCCACGGATTAATAGGAGCCTAGAGTGCAGGAGGAATATATAATTTCTTTAACCACACGTAACGTACGTTAAGGTGGGTAAGCGTAAAATTCCACAAGAATCACAAAAATGCATTTATTTTATTACAACAACCAGCCGACGTTTGTTCAAGGCCAAATAAAATGTGTAATTAAAAGGAAATAAACTACATATTAGTGAGTTTTTGGTGCATCAATATGTATATGTTTCGAAATAAGAATTCATTCGGACTTTCTATTGAAGGTAGTAATGATGTATTTTAAAAAATGTGAAAAATTGATTGATTCAACTGGTAAAGCACCTGCTGATGAGAACTCGATGAGGGCAAGTTCGGAACCGGTCCAGGTTCAACCCCTCCAAGTCGCCAAGTCGCCAAGTATTGATTTTTCACATTTTTCAAACACATCATTACTACCTTCAATGGTAAGTCCGAATAAATTCTTATTTCGGAAATTAACTACATTGTTGTCAACAACGCGTACATGTCGGTGCTTCAACAACAATTACTGACGTTTTTTTTCCACTTGCTGACAACTTTCTTAAGTGCTGTTGGTATGTGCGTCTGTGTGTGTGTGTGTGATGTTCAAGTGCATTCACACACAGCCAAACGGACTGACATACAGATGAAAAACATTTTTATGTAAAATGATAACGTGTCATATCGAAGGGTAGGAATCTTGAAGCTTAACATTTAACAACAACAACAACAACAACAACAACAACAACAACAGTCAAACAATACAGAAAAGCAGTGACAACGCTTTTACAGTTCAAAACAGACCAGTAACCACTTGATAGGTGCACGATGTAGAGAGAGAGAGAGAGAGAGAGAGAGAGAGAGAAGAGAGAGAGAAAATTGAAGGGTCTACTTCCGGGGCTTAACAATGACAATCGAATGACGATTACATCAATAAGCAATTTTGAAAAAGAACGAATAGAGGGGGATAGGGATATATATATAGAGAGAGAGAGAGAACGATTTGGTATATATGTATAGATTGGAACACATGGATCCTTATTATAAATGGATAGATGAATGGTTGAATGAATGGTTAGTTGAATGGCTGTTAACGTAGAGTAAGAGTTTCAAACGTATAACCATCAGTCAAAACGCAAAGTAGGCATATAAAGATTATTTTATACACACACATGCATACATACATATATACTTATTGTCTACCTCATCCTCAGGCACTAGGCAAGGATTAAATACGTTTTAATGAAAACCCTATCTCTCTTTCTCTCTCTCTCTGTATCTCTTAACGAAAGCGTACAACTTTTACATATAGGTTATATAGATAGGACGATAATGATGAAATAAAACGAAACGAAGCGAAAGGGTGAAATATACGTGTGTGTATGCAAGTGTAAGTTCGTAGAAGATTCAGGCAGCAAGCAATAATTGCATGTTCAACTTAACGTTCCCTTACTTCTCACAATCGTTTTTTGCACTATTTTCCTTTTCCTCTTTCACTTTTTACTGTTAACATCAGCTGCTGGCCGATGTATATATTAGTAAAATATGTCAGAAACCTAAAATTGGCTTAGGCGAAATCTTAAATACCCTCCACTTCTATATACAGACAGGTGGGTGTGGCACGTACATGATTATGTCCACCAATTATGTATGTATTATGTTATGCTACAGCTTGCTAGTCGAATTTTACGTGGAGGCTTTTTGTAAACTGTGGGCGTTTATGTTATACGACCACGCTTTGGAACATTGATGGATGGATGGGATAACTGTTAATATGCATACAAAATTAAACTTCATAGATCAATTTTTGTGGCAGATAAATAGATTTTTGTCGATTGTGGGCGTGTCTCTTGCCCGTTTTTTGCCCATTTTATATAGAGATCAAAAAGTTACTATACAAAAGGCCGACTTAATATCTCAAAAATTTACCCGCTTGAGAATCCCAACAACATACAATTACACGGACACTCGGACATACGAACATACACGTCTAGATCGATTCAGTTTTTGACGCTGATCAAGAATATATATACTTTGTAGAGTTTCTGATGCCTTCAAACGGAATGACAAACTTAGTATACTGCCCATCTTATGGGGTAGGTATAAAAAATCAACAGCAACTTGAATGATTGAAAATTTTCGCATCACAGGGAATAAATTTAATGATAAGGCATACAAATGGAATAATCGATAGCCTCATAAATGTTTGTTGGTTTTATTGTTGTTAACGGTTGACAATGATATATTTACCTGGATTAGTGAAACATTAATTTATCATATAAGCCAGCCCATCCTAATTTAGCTACAATCCTGGGAGAGATAGAGATATAAAAAGTACAAAGAGAGCATAAAATCACTTTGTCCACACGCTTGCAGTAGTCAGGCTTTGGAGGAGTCTTCGGAGACAACACATGTTATATATATACTGCATCGATCTCGAATATGTAGTCGAACTAAAATACCGTAAAACTATTTATAGCCTTTACAGAATGTTTAGCGAGCTAAGTGTCGTGGTTATGGATTACAGGGAATCGCAATAACCCACGACGGTCCTTTTTGTGACTACCTTTTAAGCCTAGCCTAACCTAACCTAGTAAAAGTTCATCTTCTACGTTTATTAGTGGCAGTGTTACAACAATTCCAAGTTTTTGTCAGAGGTAAAAAATCACTTTTATTTACCATTGGGGGCCACATTTAATGGTAATAAAAGAGATCGCATTTGAAACCTGGCCCCTGGGGCCACATGTGGCCTTGAGCCTATACATTCCCCACCTGGGGTATTGATAATAATTTATCGTTAATTGTTTTGCATAAATTTCGTAATGGGGAGGAATTCACATAAAATACTATCCAATAGAAATGGATTAAATTTACTTTTGCGTGCATTTGTTTTGTTATGGTGGTATAGTTGTTGTTGTTGTTATTATTATTATTAATTTAATACACAGCAATGAATAAATAATTTCTTCTTATGCAATAGTTTGTAATTTGCAGCATTTTTGTTGCATACATTTTCTGTTTAGTTGGGTATTGCGTGTTCGGGGGCGATGTAATAAATCTATTAAAAGATTCTTAATAGCTGTTGTATATATAAGAAAAATAAAATGTTACCTAAACAAGTAATTTAGGTAAGTAGCGATTTACTCCACAGAGTCTAGAGTTCGTCTTAATTATAATCGCCCCACTTGTGGTAGAAGGTACAGCAAGCTTTTAACTCTTAACCGTCTGAGCGGAATCTCCACTTTTTATTATACCGATTGATTTAGATTAGAATCACTTTATGAATCCATTTAAACATATCCGCTTGACTTGCCCATCTCTCGTGAAAAATTAAAAATATTTC
Organism: Ornithomya chloropus; assembly: GCA_963971445.1. Classification (NCBI taxonomy): domain Eukaryota; kingdom Metazoa; phylum Arthropoda; class Insecta; order Diptera; family Hippoboscidae; genus Ornithomya; species Ornithomya chloropus. The sequence continues at coordinate 54,048,375 of OZ020530.1, forward strand.
CATAAATCTCGAGTATGGTTTTTTGTAAATTGTGGGCGTTTCTGTAGTCCAACCGAGCCCATTTTGGGCACATCGATGGGTGGAATAATTGTAGGTATGCGTACCAAATTTCAAGTTTATAAACCAATTTTTGTGACAGATAAATATGATTTTAATCCTTTTGTGGGCGTGGAATTGATGATGCCTTCTACTGAATTTTGCAAACGTAAAACTACACTTAGTATACTTATAATTAAGTGAAGGATATAATGACTCACCAAATAAATTCATGGCAGGACAATTGTGACCAAGTTGTGTAGGGTAATGAATGGTTGGGATTGGCTGGCTTTTCGTGTATAAATATAATCGCATTTACTTCTGAATATGTTTTCTTTCTTTAACTCTGAAACCTCCTACCATTTCCTCTTTTAATTGTACTCAGTACTACACATATTTATTTTGTATATACACACACACATATGTACATATATGTGTGTTATTTACAAATAAAAAAAACAAAGACTAAATCACTATTTAATTTTGTTGTTGTTCTACGTATATACACATATGTACGTACATACACATATAAAGTATATGTATATATATATATATATACTATATGTTGTATTTGTATAATAAACGCACGAACATTGTAAAAAAAAAAAAAAAAGAAGAAGAACAAGCACAAGATCTACTGCAATATTTTTGTGTTAACATGTGCGAGGAAATGTTGTGAGATCTTTAGCAGATGGTTGCGTTTAGCTTGTAATTATTGTCACGCAATGTGACCGTAAAAACGAATGAAACATCAACAGAAAGCACGATAGTACACATAAAGAAAAAAAATGAAAAAAAAAAATAGATGTCCTTCGATGTCGTATTCATTGTCTGTATAATCTGCTTACATGGCAGCTAAAGATTAATATTTGTTTGGACGAGGAGGAGTAGATGAACGCAAATATTCATTAAAATAATTTTTATGGATCAAAGAGTAACGCGCACAAACCAACTTTATTTTAATAAATTATTTTAATAAATTTAGTACATATGTAGCTGGAGGGCTTTACCAACTCCAACGTGGAATTCTCAAATTGGAAAATTTCCAAATTTTCAAATTTCTATATTCAATCCTTAGGTCACATCTAAGATTATGTATTAATTTTAAGATTTTTTTTCCCCAAATTTTTGTTGAAGACTTTTGTTCTTGGATATTTATTGCATTTTAGAAGTGTTTTGATACCCTCCACATAAGTATAGGTATACTAAGTTTATCATTCCATTTGCAACACCGAGAAGGAGACTACAAAATTGAAATTTGTTTTGTTCATATATAATTATCCCTATTATGGGCGTGTTTGGAAAACAGACACGCCCACAATCTGCAAAAATCTACATATCTGCCACAAAAATTGAGCTACGAACTTGAAATTTGGTATTGTACATATATGAACAACTAATCCAGCCATCAATGTGGTCAAAGTAGGCATGGTCAAATAATACATACGCCCACAATTTACAAAAAAACATACTCATACCTAATTACATACCTGCCACGCCCACCGTTTGTATGTAATGTAAAATGTATTTAGCACATTTTGCCAAAGTCAAATTTATATTTCTTCCTTGTTTTAGTTCATTTTACCCAATGTTTTAATTATATTTTATTACAAACATTTATCCAACAAGTCTCATGTTTCACGTGTTTATGTTTTTTAGCCCCCTTATATTCACGAACCATCTCTCTGGACTTTGTTTTGTTTGCATGTTTCGTCGCTATTGGAGGAATATACAACAAACCGAAGTGTATATGTGTACATATACATAAAATCCCAACGGGAGTTGGTTGTTATAAATGTTTTTAATTATTTAAGTCACATTAATTCTCAAGTAACCGAAAACTAACAAAGAAATTGCTTCGTTCATACACAAATGTTGTATGTAACTTTAGATGGTTTGTTGTTGTTGTTGTTGCGTTTTCCTAACTACATGTTGTGGGTAATAAGTCTTCATTTATTTAGTTACGGCGGAAAGTAATGCAGCGGGTTATTACAGTTCAAAAAAAATGGGTTGAATAGGAGCGTGGGGAGACTTAAAAGGCACATGAGAATTTATAATTTTATTGGATCATGAAACATTAAAAAACTTTGTATTTAATAAACACGTCCGATATATTTGTTTCAAAATTTCAACATCTATCTAGTAGCGTTCTACTCGTCAAGCCCTTTAATTTGAAACCCATATTGAATAGTTTGTAACATACAGTAATTTGTAATCTTCGTTCGGCCGCCATATTTGATTTGTTAAGATATCACTTAAATTTTTACTTGTCAAGCACTTTCATTTGGCATCCATATCATGTAGATTGTAAAGAAATCTATAAGCGGTCGTCTTGATGCGGCCACCATTTTAAATTTCATCCGCCCGAATTGTTGTTTTCTATTGAAGAAGCTTTTCCAAGTGGTACCCATTTTGAGTCATAGTGAAAAATAATAATATAACATCTTCGAATGGACGCCGTATTAGATTTGCTAAAATACCACATAGGTTATGGAATTCTACTTGGCAATCCCTTTCATTTGATGCCCATATCATAAATTTTATGAAAAAATCGATAATCGGCTTTTTTGTTAGCGACACAAGACAAACTGTACTTTATAAGGAATGAAACAAAAACTTTTACTTTTCATGCATCCATTACAGTCACACATATTAACTGTATAGGGATTGAAAGATAAAACCTTAAAACCTACTAAACGACGCCAGTCAAAATCACTTGAATCAATTCACACCCATAAATCTAAAAACTTGCTTACGCTACATATTAAGAAAGCGAAGGCGATTTTAAGCGGTACACAACACGTACAGAAACTTCCTTTCCACGTATCGATTATAATGTTTTTAGGTTACCACAGCCAACCGAAGAGTAACTTACACTTCAAAATTTATAACTGTGTGTGTGTGTATGTATGTATAATATTCTTTCCGGTTTAAAATGCGTAAAAATAATTTATACAGAAACTAAAATTACCCCAAACAACTAAAACAATTGTGCCAAGAAATGCTTGGTTGCTTGCCTTAGCATTCGGATAATGTTGTGTTAAATTATGTACGAAAAAACATTTACAAGTGTTTGTTTGTTTGTATGGGTATGGGTATGGGTATGGGTACATGTCTGTCTATCTGATGGCGTACACGTATGGTGTTTAAAACCCCGCAAAATAGTAACATTTGCTTGTTTGCTTGCCACTTAACATTGGGTATCCTTTAAAAATTCTTTTTTATTTCGGTGCTTGAATACTTGCGGTGCACGTCAGTGTGTAGCCAGAAATACAAGACGACGACAATGATTAGTGTTAATTGTGGCGCTATTAAAGTATCCTTTTTGGAAAAATTATTGCCTCACACAGTGCTGCCTTTCCAAAAACCTTAATTTGAAATATTTCAACTTTTAATGGATGACCGTCCTAATGGCGGACGCTTTGGTAATGAAAGATGTGCGAAAGACTTTACATAATACGTACATACGTATATAAAATAAGGATTTTAAGAAATACGTGACAAGTTTTCATTTCTTCTTCTGCTTGTGAATTCTGAATTTTATTAAGTAAAAAGTTGAATGTGGGCGTGGCTGATATATGATTAGGCCTTCCAGTAGTATATGTACTACAAATCCACTTCTGCCTAAAATAGGGCTTTTGGTAAATTTTGGGCGTGTCTCTCATCCGACCACGCCCCCTTTTAGCACATCAATGTATGCACCATTCAAAAAAGATTTCATAATTAAATGTTTGTGCCTGACATATAGATTTTTATTGATTGTGGGCGTGGCACTTGAATGATTTCACTCAAAATTTTATTTCAATAGACAGACACAGGGACTGGCATGAATATATGAGACTATATGTACTTTGGAGGGTCTCTGACGCCTTCCTCAAGGCTTTGCCCACAACTACAAACTCAGGGCTTAAAAAATCGGTCACTCCTCTGCTAAATGAATTGCCTTTAACAATTTATCTTAAAAAAAATAAATTATAAAATTATAGATACGATGTACGAGTATATGTTTGTAAGTATGTTGGTATATAACTATTCATATTATTGTCCAATAAATGTTCTTCAATAAGCTTGTAGATTAAGTGTTTTCTCTCTCTTTCTCACTTTCCTTCATCTTCATCTTCATCAAATGGAAATATCATGAAAACCCTTAAAAAAGCGTTCAGCATGCTATGCCGAGCATTAAGAAATCAATTGGAAATCTTTTTTAAAAGCTTTTCTTGTTACATTTCTTTTTTTTTATACCCTACACATAAGATGGGAGGTATACTACGTTTGCCATTCCGCTTGCTACACCTAAAAGGAGGCGTCAGAGACTCTACAAATTATAAATATTCTTAATCAGCGTCTAAAACTGAGTCGATCTAGACATGTCTGTCGGATTTAGGCATTCTCACGATCGTAAATTTTGAGATATTGAGCTTAATTTTTGTACAGAAACTTTTAGTTTTTGCACGCAGATCGCTATTTAAAATGGTAAAAATCGGTCAAGAGCCATGCCCACAATCAGCAAAAATCTATGCATCTGCCACAAAAATAGAGCTAACAAGTTTAAATTTAAGTATACATTTTCACAATTAACTTATCCACCAATGTGCTAAAGGTGGGCGTGGTCGAATAACAGATACGCCCACAATCGGCAAAAGCATTCATATTGCTACAAAAATTGACCTATGAACTTGAAATTTAATATGCACATCTACAATTATCCCATCCATCGATGTAACCATAAAAAGCATGGTCGACAGACATGCCCACAATTTACAAAAAACCATACTCAGCGTAAAACTCGTCTTAATATATATATGATAGTAGATATGAAGGGTATTTAAGATTTGCTTTAAGCCAAATTTAATTTTCTTACTTGTTTTTTAATGTTTTTGAAATCCGAATAAATTTTTCCTTTGCGCTTTGAATATATCCTTCACGTACCACTTATTCGCATAAATCTCTGCCGGAATTTCTTCAGTAGAAACGTACAAGTGCTAAGCTTATGTCATAATTTTCATTTCTTTATTACTTTTGCGTTATTTTACGTTTTATTTTTTTCCATTTTTTTGTTTTGCTAAGTGGAATGTCTTCATTTCACTTCATTCCATGCGGACAGAGCGGAATATTTTTTTTATTTTTTTAAGTACTTTTTAGAGTCATCAAACAATTCACTGCTAATATGTTATTGACAAGCATGGTGTAAAATCCATTCTTCTCTATTTCTGTTTTTATTCCCTTTTGCTTCTCTATATTACTCAATAAATGTTTGTGTTGCTAGAGAAGGCGAGAAGGGGGGAACAAATGGAAAGAAATGAAGAAAAAATCATATAAAATACTAAAAAACACTCATACCTTGAAGCGCCTCTACCTGCGATAATACATACTCCCATGTATATATATAATAAACGTAACAACAATAAAACAACAACAACATTTGCTATTGAAATTTTCAAGTTACCGCCTCAAGTGTTTTCTGGCTCAAGGTAAGTGCACCCTCTGAGGTACGAGCATATCGCAAGTGTGTACGCACATACAGCTATGTGAATATATAAGAGTGTGTGTCCATATGTACATTCGAAAATGTGAAAATCATTGATTATTACTTGTGATGTGGCGATTGTTTCGTTACAATCATGACACGTAAAACGTGAACATGCCCTTGGTACCTGGCTTGTGGTGTTCTGCGAAGACAAGTGCCCAAGTAATTTTCTGACATTTTCATTTAACTACAATGAAATTTTATTTTTACTACTTACTCATGCGTTCCTAAGCTTGAACAAATCATGGAATTATGAATACGGACAAACGTCGAATGTGTGCTATAAGTAATATGGTACGTCACATTGTTGAAGATTGAATAGTTTTTTGTTCTTTTTTTTTTTAGTTTTAATTTCTCACCTCCTTCTTACGCTGTCGCTTCGTAAGACTGCACAAGCTGCAGTACAAATTGAAATGTCAAAATATGTGTTTAAACAGCAACAAAGAACTGAAAGCAAACTATTGATGTTTAGACGTTTGCATATATATGCAAACAGTGCTTACTCTCACTCACACCGACTCACATGCCGTTGCGCCATTGCAAAAGGCACTCGAACACCTTCATATATATGCAGATACACACATGTACGCATACCTTGAGTGTGCAATAATTGGCTATATAAACACTTTGATAACATTGTATGTAGAAGGAGCGACTCTCACTTTGCTGCTCTTCAATTTTCATTCACAACACTGTTCATGTCAAATTCAAAACTTTGATTGTATTAGATGTGTGTGTGTGTGGGTGGGTGTAATACATATAATTGAAGGTGGGCGATGTTTATTCTTTTTCTTTGTTAGCATTTGACATTTGGTAAGCTTTCCATGGCAATCAAATAGCATCAAATAAATAATGGACACATAACGTGATAAAGGCCAGTTTTTTGTTTGTTTTTTTATTGTATATCAAAACAAGAAATACACTAAATATAAATGATAATAATAAAAATTAACTTCATTTTATACTCGTACAAACCCAAGAACGCACACTCAGTTTGATGTATTTACGATGTCCTCCAATGCTGAAAAAAGTATTGTTTTTAATATGGCAAAAACTTTGAACTCTTGTAATACTGCAAAAAATAGACGTAGAAAAGAATCTTTTACAACAATTAGCAGCTAATAGATAAAATCTGTACAAATTCCGAATTTTGGATGTGTGATCCACATAATGAGTTTCAATAAGTCCGGCTTTTCTGATGAAATTTCAAACAAGGGAAATGTTATAGTTGCTCAAGACCGATCACTTAATACTCTACACTACAAATTATGCTACAGTTATTTTAGTTGTGTCACTAAACGGTAGGAATTGCTATACAAGTGATTTCAAGGAATATCATTATATGGTGGTCCGATCGGGTCCAAATTTGGCACAGTCACGCTACTTAAGTATTCTTCAGTAAATTTGATCGAAAACTGTTAAAAATTGCAATTTTTAGCCATATATAAATAAATCCGATCGGGTCCATTCTGGTCAATATGATTCCTCTTTGGGCCAAAACATGTCCTTGTATTGAATTTAATCGAAATATTTAAAAAAAAAATAATAGGACGTTATATAGAGAGAGGTTCTGAAAATGATCCGCTTTGATCCATTTGCAATAGGGTTCTCCTTTGCGCCAATGCATGCCTTTGTACCAGATTTCATCGAAATATCTTAAAAAATGCGACCTGTAGCTTGCACACAAATTTACATGAACAGACAGACGAACAGCGGATTTTGAAGATTTTGATTCTGAATCGATTGGTATAATAAAAGATGGGTGTGGTATTGGCCGTTTAGGAGTTTGCCACAAGTGGTGCAGGGTTTACAGACGCTTGTCACAGTAGGCTGAGCAAGCTCAAACTTACATCAATCCATTCCTTTGATAAATTGCCATCGATTGGCAACAAGATATTCACTTCATTTTTTGCCTTGCCCCAGCGTTGGCAAAAAAATTGACACAATAGTAAAAATTGTAAATAAATGTAAAATAAATATGTAAAAATATTTTTATACATATTCGTATGTATAGAGCACCGGAGCTTATAAATAATTGGAGCATATTTTATGGCTGTGTAACTTTAAGGGTTCCATGCGCTAGGTTTTTCTGCTTTTTCTTCTTTTTTCCAACATATTGTAGAAGAACACAAGGGAAAAGTTTTCTACTCACGAAACGTTCATTAACATTAAACGAACGAGAAATTCAAGAGTTTTGATTGAAATATTGACTTTTTCTATTGTTCATTACATGTACACGCACACACACATTTATACACAAACACTATAAAAGTACCAACTACTCCTACTACTACTCAGTAGTAAGTACGAGTACTATAATTCTTTTAAAAATTTTTTGGAAGCCTTTTGTGTTCAGTGCGTTTTATCAAAACTTTACAGTTTTCTGCTACGTATGTATGTGCTTGTGGTGTGTGATACGTTTGTTTAATACAGCATAATTAATTGAACTACACTCTATATGCAGTTCTGCAGCCAATAGTCGGGTTTCTGTATTACGGTTTCGTTTCTACTAATAATGGTAGAATTTTTTTTTGTAGTGACTCGCTCATAGCGCGGGTATACTGACTGCCACAAACCGTTTGCTCAAAATTCGTCTTCTCATCAAGTTTGATTCATTGAAAATGAGCGGGAGGGGTGAATTTCTGATTTCTGCTTCAAATGCTTGCAATGGACAATAAAAAGATTTCATTTACATATATGTCACGCCCACTGATTTTCTTGTATGTAGTAATACTAGTTTTAGAAGATAAGGTGGCACTCTCACGGTTGTAAAAATTGAGATATTGAAGTATTTTTAGTTTTTGTATCTTACTTAGATATTTAAATTTTGGCCACGCCCACAATCGATAAAAACAAATTTTCAAAAATAAAGCCACAAATTTAAAATGTAGTATTTTTAATAAATTTGTGCCACAATGTGCTAAATAGTAAATAAATGAGTTGGAAAACAGGCGCGTCCACAATTTACAAAAAAAAATTTTTTATTGGTATATAAATCGAGCTTTATTAAGCCAATAAAACCCATACTGTAGTTATCTAGTTGAGGTAGTATGCCACGCCCACTTGTTTACTTACTAAAGATGGAGGGTACCTATGATTTGATTTTAGCAAAAATTTAGATTTTTCTTCATTTGATGTTCCTTCACTTTGCCACTACTGCAGCTGCTGTTGCTACTCTAATATTGTTGATGTTGTAGTTATTGTTGCTGTTGTGTTGGAGGGTAGATTTGGTTAAATGGCTTTTGTCTGCTTCCTTTCTTACTTCTATTAATTTTCATTTTCACTTTGCAGCCCTAGCTATTATAGTTATAACGGTATAAGTTAGTAAGCGGATGTAAGTATGAGTCTATGAGCGAGAATGCCTTTGTAGAAAGAGAGAGAGAGAGAGAGAGAGATAGAATCAAGTAACTGGATTTTAATCATCTCTATGGAAAATATGTGTTTACTTACGTCCTGTAAATGTGGCTTCAGGACATGATTGAAGTTTCAACTGTAAAACTGTAAAACTGTTGAATAATAAGCAAGTGAAACAACTCAACTTGAACAGAGTTCGGGCGAGCTCAGTTGACTAGAGATCGGTTACTTTACTTAAGTTATTGCCTCCTGTTACTACATCAATTATTTCTATATCTGAAGATTATGCATGTTTTCAGCCTTGACTTGAATATAATTGCAATGGCACACAATTACAAGGCATCGTCTGTTATAGCAAAAAAATATTTTACTTTACGTTTAAATTGATTTATGAACCAAATATGGTATCATGGTAAATTTCAATACATAAACAAGAAAAAACAACAACACCTGACAAAGAGTAGGTGACTCTTCTCCTCCTCCTATACGCATTCTTTCAAACTGACTTTTCTATTATCAAATTTTACACACTTTAACTATTTTGATTGCATTTGGTTACTAAACCAGAAAAGTTATTCTCTCCCCTAGATGAGTGCACACCAAACAGAAGGGAAGCAAACATTTTGTGTATTTAACACGTTCTGTTAAAATAGTTTTGTTTGCTTTTTTTGTTTTTTAACTACTACTTATGCACTCTTCTGTTCGACTGCTTAAAATACTTCAGAAGTGCAATTTACGGAAACTTTTTATGCCCTCTTCCTCAGCATAGTTGATATATAAAATTTGTCATTTGCTTTGCAATCCGCTCGCAACAATAAAGCTTTTTATTAACGCCAGTAACCAAGCTTCCAAATATTTCAAACATATTTAAAGGAGTAGGTGAGGAATCAATATTCGCGACACGTTGGTGTCTTTTGCTTCTTTTCAAGTGGCAAAGCATAAGGGTTAGGGCATTCCACAGTCTTAGTCGAAATGAAATATTTTGCTATATTACTTCTTAACTCCTGTCGCCTACACGTACGTGTATAGGTGTGTGAAGATTTAAGGAAATAAGTGCATAAGTATGTGTAAACAATCTAACGATTGATTATTTCAGAAAAATATAGCAGTGAAAACAATAACAGTAACCAAAACAAAAGCAACGAACGAACGAATGAACGTGAAGGAAATTTATTTTGCAATTTATCACCTTCACACGATATTAGATTTCAGCAAACAATCGTGTGCCTGACTCACGCGATAACAGAGCACCCGTGTACACATGAGTGCGAATGTTTTTACTTTCACATTAAAATGAATTTCTAATACTTAATATTGTAAACGTTTAAGTACGTATAGATGCGTATGGGAAACCATCTAGCAATGGTTATTATGTAACAAATAATTTTCGTATTGTGGGGAAAAAATACTCATTTGGAAAGAAAACGACTACTCCATTAAAAAGTAATTAAAAATAAATAAAAAAACTTTAAAAAGCTTTTATTTTATAATAACATAACACCCAGCTTATCGCATCATACCCATCAAATCGTTATCACCATGGAGGCAAAGGCATTTAGGGTGCCCCCTAAAGTGATTATAGTGTGAAGCCATTCAGCTGATCACATTCTACTCTCGCTAAGCTTTTCTTATTTCATATTAATATTATATACAGGGCATGGACAAAATAATATGACCACCATGCAATATAGTAGATCGCGTATGTCAAGTAGGTTATATTTCAGTCATCGGTGAAATGTGTGATCTCTCGGACTTCGGAAGAGAGCAAATCGTTGGTGCTAACCGGGCTAACCGAGCTCAAGTATTGTTTTTTAAAGTTCCCCATTGAATAGATTGTGGAAAATTGGTAATGTCTCCTAATGAGACGACTTTAATTTAGGATGCAGTATGCTAAAAATTGCTAAAATCTAACTTGTTATATTCTACTTATGAAGCTTTTTTATTTGATGCCCTTATTGAATGAATTGAAACGAATATTAACATAACTCCTTCGGTAGGCCGCCATATTGGATTTAATTAAGTATTTTTCAGCTTAAGGCATTGTTTGCGTCAAGGCTTTTCATTTGATATCCATGTCCTGTAGATTAAGCAGAACGTGGTAATGGACCGTTTTTGGAACCCCCCTAAATTTACAAAAATTTTAATTTTCATTTATTGTCCATGAGTATTGGAACATTTCAATAGTTTGTTTAATAAAGTTTTATAGCAACAGCAGCAGCAACAACAACAACAACAGTTCTTCAAATATAATTCAAACTTCTCTTCCATTACAAGAAAGAGATAGAAAAAAACAATTAAAATTGAAGTTTATGGTAAATACGAAGGTACATCCTGCCTTTTTACCACTGTCCTCGCAAGCAAAACTTGAAGTTTGTGTGACTTATCTTGACATCTGAACTTTGCGTGAACACATATTTTCCTTCCATCTTCTTCTTCTTCTACTCTATTCTCAATACTCAATGAAGCCAGAATACGAGAGAGACAGTTTTGTCGGTATATACTCGAATTATAACCTAAATGCAAAAATTGATATCGAAGCTTAGTTTTTTGATTATTCATAGCATGCTGCTCGAAGCAATCACAGGCGTTTACACAGCTTGTGATAATTAATATTTTATGCACATGTCTGATATCACTTGCATGTCGTGCCGTTGCTATGTATATAACTATTTTTTATTTATATATATTTTTTTATATTTTTTATATTTATATTTATATATATGTTTATGTCTAGGGGGGAGGGTTCTTTGCTTAAGACTTAGACATACTTTACTGTTATGCGTTTACAAGTAATTGTTTTGCATTATTGTGGGTGTTAAATGTTTCTGGTGTATGATGCAGTGTAGTGTAGGGCGCCAGCTTTTACTACCGAACGGTAACCAACTAGTGAATGGATGGAGGAATGAATGAAAAATCATTGTAGAGAAGAAAGATTCTTACAATGAAGATATCTAAGGTGCCCCCCATTGTTGTGGCGGGTTTCCTTTCTTGCCAATCGCACACAAGCACAATCACCGTCAGTTGTCTGCCAGCGTATGCTCCGTTTTGTGAGTTCAGTTGAGTTGAGTTGAGTTGAGTTGAGTGTATTCCCCTCCACTCTACAGTTTTTTATCAACAATTTTCCAAGTGCATAGACATGCTCTTGTACATAATGATAAGAGAGATTGAAAGTATTGTACACCACTACTCTAACACACTTGGTATGAAATTTTACAATTATTAATAAACTCCAGCATATTCACACTCGCCGCTCCCACCCCGACCCATCATTGACATGACAATCTATTTGCCATTTATGGATATTAACAAGTGTTCTAAAAGAACCTTCTTTTTTTTTGTTTTTTTTGTTTAACACGCTTTGACTACCGTTTTTTCGGTTTATCATCGACATCCACACAATAGAGATAACATTTATGTGAACGAGGATATATAATAATGCTTGTGCACATGTTTATTCATACCAGTTCATGTAAAGTTTGCGGCATAATTTTTACTAGTCCATGAAAAAGCAAATTTTTATTAGAAATATTAAAAGTCAATAAACCATAAACGGAATAAATTGCAAGAGTTCACAATAGGTCGTTGCGTTGTGTTGTTTGGTTGTTAGGCTACATTCCAAAATGTTATAAAATATTTATGCTGCGGTATATAAGTAACTGTTTTCATTAAAAGCTTTCATTTAACTTGCTTTCTGGTCTGACAGCCTGGAATCTTGAAATCAATTTTTCGAGCACTTCGATGCATTCGATCAGGCTGACACCTATGCTGCCCATAATATGTAGTGCGTATGTACACTCAATTCAAAATGGCGGATTTTTAATTCCCAAATCCAAAATGGCGGTCGCAAGAAGATGTTGATATATAAATTGGTTTATTGATATATCCAGCTTTTTGTGTATCCGATCATAATGTAATAAAAAACTTATTTTCAATATTCTAAAATATTCAATATGGCGGCCGCCGTAAGAAGATCGATTATCAATTTCCTCCCAATATATACGATATGGATTTCAAATGAATAGTCTCAACGAATATTGCATCACAAACTATGTTACATGTTGGTAAATGTAATATGGTGGCCGCATGAATTAGTGATCTTCGTAATCTATTCAACATGCATATCAAATGAAACATAAAGACTTAAAAGTCTAAAACGAATTGATTCATTTGTAATAAAAGCTAAGTATATATAAGTATGTATATATTTATATATACCCAACAATAAGATAAGATAAGCTACTAAATCTGCAAAAAAAAAAATTAAAACGCTAAATCCAATATGGCGGCCATTCAATGATGTTAGATCACTATTGGGCAATACTTAATGAATATGGGTTTCAAATGAAAGTGCTTGATGAGTAAAATAAGTTTTTGCAGTCAAGTTATAAAATAAAAGCTCTTTAACATATTATAATGCCTTATTCTAAATATTAAATAAAATAATTTTATCATATATGATTATTAATTAAATTAATTAAATTCAAATTAATTTTAGAACATTATTTTTAATTTATTTTTTCTATTTTATTTTATTTTATTTTAATTTTAATTTTTAATTTTAATAAAAATTAATTTTAGAAAATCATTATTTTCAATACGAAATGAAATCAATATTTCCACTAAATTGATCGATTTTGATCATAAAACCCATACATACATACTTATACATATGTATAAGTGTAACAACAACAATAAAATCAGATTTTCTATATCACCGATTACCTACTATTTGGATGGACTGCAGGTGTGCATGTTAAAATCGAAAATCTAGGCCATATACATAATACTTACACACACACACACACACACACACACACACAATATGTACGTTTACTGTGTTCTTTGTTTGTAAAATTATTTAACAGAGCGCAACACAACAAAACAACCACATATAATGAGTTTGACATTTATAGGTTTCGCCTGTCGCCTTGTCAAAGTGAATGATGTCTTTTCGTTAATTTATGATGATTTCTTATGTTTTGGTTGTATTGGGGAGTTGATTCATTTTCATAATGAGAGGATTTAGAGATTTTATGTACCTGTCACTTTTTTTAATGACACAACAGCAACAGCAACAGCAACAGCAACGACAGCACCAACAATAAATAAAAAAACAAGCATTTGAATCATTTTCCGTTTTTAATTTCTCGGTTTTTTTTCAAGCAGTTGCTTTTGATTTTTTCTATTTTTATACGAATTGCGAAATGTGAAATTTTGTTTCGGTCTTTTTTCCAAATGTGTCGTCGATCATTTAAGCTAAAATTATTATTTTTTGCTCTTCTTATAATTACAAAGAAATAAATGGAAAATTGTTAGAAAACAAGCGAGAAAAACTTGGCTTAAATACCCTTTACATCTATATATAAACGGTGGGCGTGGCAGGCGTGGCAGGCGTATATAATTACGCCTTCTAACAGTATATGTATCAACGTATCAGCTTGCAAGTCGAGTTGTACGCTGAAAATGGTTTTTTGTTAATTGTGGGCGTGGATTCAGCACATTTTTGCTAATTTTGGGCAGGGCTCTTCATTCAGTTTCTTTAAAATATCAATTCTAATAATATGCAAGAACCAAAAAAGTCATATTTTGTCAAATATAGAAATGTGCTAATAAAACAATAAATAATTGACTGGCGTGATTATACATGCGGAGACGGAGTAAAGAAGTGCAAAAGTGTTTGTAGCGTATTGTAAATGGTTGGTTCATCTACTTTATGTGTTTGTGGTGTGTTCAAAGACATGCAAAGTTAAGTTAAATATTTGCAACATTCTCAAATTGTTGTTCTATTGTATGTTGTTGTTGTTGTAGCTCATAATGAAACTGAACAGTCACGTGAGCCAAATAAACAATTTCTTTTTACAAAAACACAAGATCCAACAACAACAACATTAACAACATCTATAGATACGGTTGAAACAAACGACATCACTAAGTACGTCCGGAACATTATTACAGAAATTCTCATACGCATCACGTTAGAAAAATTAAATATCAAGCAACTCTGTTGGATACAATATTATGGAATGACACAAAACGGAGTTGCCCCGGATAGGGTAGGATATGCTTTTCCGTTTTTTGAAAACTTCTGCTGCAGGCACGACAAGGTGTGCACTCCTCTACATCTACTCTGATCCTTTTTTAGTTCTGCTGGGACCTTCAAAGACCTTCGGAACATCCTTACTCATACAATTTCAACCTTATTATAGTTACCGTATTGAAGCTCTTTAGTGAGAAACTGTGAGAAACTGCATAGTTCATAGAATAACCGGTAATCTCTTAAAAAGGAACAACACCGCGTTAATTCTAATTTATTTTTTACACCCATCAAATAAAATAGGAAGGTATACTAAGTTAGTCATTCCGTTTGCAAAAATGGGTATGGTCGGATAACAGACGCGCCTATAATTTACAAAAAACCATATTCCACATAAAACCCGACTTGTAAGCTGAGATGTAATGCGTACACTATTAGAGGGCGTAGTCATATACCTGCCACTCCCACAGTTTTTATGTAGATGTAGAGGGTATTGAAGATTGGCTTAAGCCAAATTTAGTTAGTAAATATTAATAAAAATGTATTTAAATTGGGCACGGCTCCCAAGATGACATCCATGTTCCACCTTTTAATCGTGTACAAATGTGTTACACAGCCCCCGTCTAAATGATATGTAAACACAAAATGCATTTTATAGCATTCTCGGGCATTCATGTGAGTTAACATGTATGCAGCAACAACAATTTTATGTTATTTCATGTCGTTTACATTTATCACTGAAGTACCTACATGAGCTGCAGCAACAAAAATAGCACCACAAATACTCGTATATTGTATTGTATATAATTTCCCTGCAATTTACAGTTTTAATTACCTAAAGAGGAGAAATGTATTTCATTAATTGACGCGTTTTCCGCGCACAAGATTGTGAGAGGTACGGAGGGCGAGAACCATGACAAGTAAAAAAGTGAAATTTGCATTACTTCTTATAATTAAAGATTGCTGCAAAAATAAATGATGGTGAATTACATAGGAGCATGGCCTTTCAAGCAATTCCCCTGCTTGGACGCCAATTGAATCGCACATACGTTTTTGTATTAATTAAGAATTATATTTATTTTCCTTTTTACACACAATGTAGAAATCTTAATGATGAACAGCCACGCCCACAATTAACAATAATCTGTCATGGCAAAAAAACAAGCATATCTTAAACACCCTCCACGTCTACATAAAAACAGATGCTTCATCGAAATAGTCTACCTTAGGCTGTTTCGGAGTTAGTAACTTCCGCACCAACCACTGGTGAAGTGTATAAAAGCGTACTTTCGCTTCAGTTTAAGTAAGGTTATGAATTGAGTTTATAAATTGAGTCACTGTTAACTTAAATTACGACGTATGAGTGAATCGATTGCTAGGAACGCTTGTAAACATTATCAAATAGATAATTATGAACAATTTGAAACTATCAGCAAGCACATAAGCGTAATGGGAGAGAAACAAGCAAGTAAGCAAACATTTAAATTAATATAAAAATATTTCAATAAAACTAAGATGCAAAAATCACTATGTACGAGTATGCATGTATAGACAGTGGCAAAGATAGACAGTGGCAGAGGGGGGAGAGAGAGAGCAAGAGATTTGTAAACTTATATCACACAAAAGCCATAAAGTTTTACGAGCTATGTACGAGTATGTAAATTTCAATAAAACAACGTGCAGCAGGTCATGCAGTTCAGAGGTACTGACAAGAAGAAGAAGAAGAAAGAAGATAAAAACAGAAAAACACTAAAAACGCTTGAGCAGCTCTCAATGCAGTCCTAAAGTGTATAAATTTGAATTGAATTGGATTGAATTGCGAGGAGGAGCTACATATAATAAAGCAGACGTAACGATGTCGGCATAAAATTGAATGAAATTAAAGGCGGTAAAGGGACGGTCACAACTGTCTATATACCAGACACATATACAGACGGACAGACAGACATTTTGTGAGTACAATTTATGAGCTCATTAGGAATTTAAATGCTTTTTAACACACACACACACACACGCGCCCTCATACATAAATTTTCAATTTTTATAGCTTGTATAGAAATCATGCGATGATGATGATACTTAGTGCAGTGGCTATCTAGCTATTATTATTTGTTTGTGGAGAGTTTTATATATATATAAAGTACTGTAACCCCGAAAAAAATGATAGTTAAAAACTGTGAATTGTTTATAATGTAGAAAAATTAATGGAAGAGTAGGAAAGTTTTGTAATCGAAAGTCAGATCGTGCATAACATTAAATTTTAGGAATTTTATTAGAAATATAAGTTCATCGGAGATGTAATGAGTGTGTCAGCGGTTATTAACAAGTTAATAAAACTGTTTGGCTTCTTATCACCATCACCTTAGTGATAGGTGTATGCTAGCCTCGGAGACACTACAAAATATAAACATTTTTAAACAGCATCAAAAATTGAGTTTTTTATGATATGTCCCTCCGAAGGCAAATCTGTTTTTGGTATTCTTAGGGTTGTATATTTATATACAATATATATAACTAAGTTAGGCGAAATTGGTGAATGCCACGCCCACAATCGTCATAAATCTCTAGATCTGTTATATCAATGAAAATTAAATTTGATAGAAATAATAATTTATAACTGGCCCACCTGTCGTTGTAGCAAAAAGTGGGAAGAAAACTTCACTCGACGTATTATCCAATGTAATTAGATTCCAGCCACGTCAAATGTGAAAACTATTAAGCATCCATATGGAATGCGGAGGCAATATATTTGTAACGAACTTTGACGCTTTGTGACATTTGGGAAACTCTTCAAATTTTTAATGTATTGGAAGTACATACAACAAATGAAACTTGATATTTGTTAAAGCATTTTTGCTCACTGTCTGTGCTGTGCTATGCTGTGCTGTACGGTCCCAACCCCTTTGACGATTTGTAAATGAAAGTATTTCACTTTTCCTTTAACCAAGTCCCCCATAAAACTGTCAAAATAAGCTAAAAAGTCTTTAATAATTCCTTCTAATACATAAATGTTTATAATTTATCCATTAAACTGTTCTCTGACAAGGGTGTGAATGTCATCCATATTCGTATTCAGTCAATCCGTCATTCATTCATTCATACATTCCATTAACCATGTGGTGTGTGTGTGTCATTAAACAAACTGTCAATTTTACTTGACATACATATGTTTCATTAAGTTTTCTTTATGAAACATTTATACGAGTATATACACACACCGTACGTACATTGAGTTTTTGGTTAGACATTAGTCTTCTAGTCGATTCAGTTGAGGACAAGTGTTTGGTTATGTTTGGTATGCTTAGAATTTGTCAAAATTTATGACTTTTCACAATGGTCGGCTATAATTTATTATAAATATTTGTTTATTTATATATACAGCAGAAAAAGTTGAAAGGAAATTATTTGAAAATTTGTGACACTTCAGTGCAGGTGTTACTGCTGATATTAATTTAGCATATTATTCTTTAAGTGCAGTTTCCATATGTGTGTTAAAGAAAGAAAGAGATAGAGAGAGAGACAGAGAGAGAGAGGGTGAGAAATAAATTTGCTTAAATATTATATTCTCTGAGTAAAAAGTAGCGGTCAAGTGAATAGGTACCCACTTTTTTTAAAGCACATTGTTCGCTATCATTTCACCAGTCCTTAAATAGATTTAAGAGCCCAGTTGGTAAATGCCAGACACGCCCACAATATACAAAAAATTTTTCTTTCTTTCTTTTTCTATGACTTGCAAGTTTTTATGTAATGCATACTGCTACCACGCCTGCTTCTGTGTGCAAATGCGCAGAGTATTTAAGATATACTTTTTCCTTTTTTAAGTTGTACTGCTTTTCTATTTTTTTTTCTTTCTGTTCACATTATCACAAAATTTTCACAATCCCAGCATCAACATTACATATGAAAAAATATGGAAGACGTGAGCACCTATTCACTTGACCACTACTGTCTATTCAATAAAATAAATGCAGAAATTTCTTTTACGGAAATGTTTAAAAAAAAAAAAAATTAGATTAAAATTAGAATTTTTATCATTAAAAATGAAACATTTTTAAAGATGCTTCGGAGCCATTTAGATAAAAGTTTTCAACTTTTTTTTCTACCCTACACGTAAGGAGTGTATTAAGTTGAAATTTTAGCATTTTTAGTTTTTGCACACGTTGCTATTTAAAATGGGCAAAGTCGGTCAAGAGCCATGCCCATAATTCGACAAAAATCTATACACTTTTCACAAAAACTGAGCTATTTAGTTGAAATTTGGTACGTATGTGTACAATTATTTCATGCATCGAGGTGCCAAAAATGGCAGTGATTGATTCACAGGCACGCTCACAATTTACTAAAAACCGGACTGCACATAAAACTGAACTTGAAAGCTGATACATAAAACATACACCATTAGAGGGCATATACCTGCCATATACCTGCCACGCCCACCATTGTAGATGTAGATATGAAGGGTATTTAAGATTTAGCCTAAGCCCCATTTGGTTTTCTTACCATTTTGTTTTGTTTTCATTTTATAATATGTTCTCAAAGGGTTCTTAAGTGACTTGATGGCTTTTCAATAAAAATTCTCTTTTAGCCTATAATCTCTTTATTGAAATATGCTTCTAAACCTCTTTAAAATACACACGGACGGACGAGATGATGCATCAGTAAGACAGATGACATTAAAGTTTATATAATGAAATGCAAAGTCAGATTAAAACCTTCACACCAAGGCACTGTAATGCAACCAAATGATTAACTCGTCAATTTTAGGGCACATCAATACGGAAAGGTGTCTTTTTTGACAAGCGAAAAAGGACTTGTATCAATGGTTTTCCTTTTTTTTTTTGGACAACCCTCGAAACTCAACTCATCTCTCACTGTTCGTACGAGAGCAGGGACAGTGTAACGTTTTCGATATTATTTCGTAATTCAAGTAATGAACGTTTAAAGCATCAAGCAATGAGATTTATTTCTGCCTTTTGTTATGCTTTCTTTTTATCTTTCACTTCAAAGAACAAAAGCGAGATTCAAGCGTATTGAGTTGAGCATTTCAGTACCTGGATTGTGATATGATAGCTGAACAATGCAAGTATCAGTACAGTACGTATGCTGTTGTTCCATTCAATATGATGTGATTCACTTTGGTATGGACTAGGGAAGATTTGTAATAAGGCATTGGGGTGTAAAAA
Source organism: Ornithomya chloropus (assembly GCA_963971445.1). Lineage (NCBI taxonomy): Eukaryota > Metazoa > Arthropoda > Insecta > Diptera > Hippoboscidae > Ornithomya > Ornithomya chloropus. The sequence goes on from OZ020530.1 coordinate 54,068,509, forward strand.
TTACATAAATTTTCATGGTAAACAATGGATAAAACATTATCCGATTTAAGTTAATTACATGTGTGAAGCATTCACACAATAACATAAATAGGATTAATATTGTTATAATTTTTTTTCATTTCTCCGTAGATGACTTTAGTTAATGCGTGACACGATGGCTGCTCCGTCAGTGCCTTTTGACTTACCAGTTAATACCCTTCCCTTTAGCCCCTCTATTCTTTTTGTTTTCTTTTTTCATTTCTTTACCCACCATCATCATGATATGGGAGTATATTGGTTTTGTTTAGATGTTTGTAAGTACCAGAAGGGGGCGACACACATCCCCAAAAGTATATATATTCTTGATCAGCATTGAGTTTTGAGTCAAATTCCACGCCCATCTCACGCATTTGCAACGCCGAAGAGGAATTCTGAATCAGCATTAAAATAATGACTCAATCTAGCCATGTTTGTCTGTACGTCCTTCTATTCTAAACAAATTAATATTCTAAAACAATTTAACATCTATATGTTCATGGGCGTGGTTAATATGAGTTTTCCACATGCATAGAAAGTTTTCCCCAAAATTCTGGCATCATTTGAGCCCAATATCTGCTATGGTTGGTCTGTAATAAAGGAAAAATGTCAGAAACTAAATTGAATCCTTGATTCGACTCAGTTTTTATACTTTACTGTCTGCACATTTAAAAATTATTTGTAAAGAATTTCACAACAATGTCAAAACTTGTGTGACCGCAAGAATGCTAGCATGAGAAAAATAGGCTAGAAAAGGAACTTGTTAGCATTGTAAGCGTGCCTTTGCGCCGATTTTGCTTTCTAAAAGTTGTCCACACGAAACTTCAGCTCGATCTTTGTTACGTAGTCGCATGGACAGACAGACAGATCGATTCGGCCATTAATACTTGCCACTTATATACATTTACGTGTTTGGGTATGGCACGCTTCCTCCTAGTTGTTATAAACGCTCGCACAAAACCAAAATACTTTCATTTCAATATGATGATAGGTATAAAAATATTGAATTTTATTAATTTTTGCAAACTACCGTATAAACTAGTTAAAGCTGTCAAGCAAATCTAATTGAAGAAATCATCATCATCAATTCGCAATTTACTTTTTCATCACTCGCACAATCAAGCAAAAAGGAAAATGTTATCGATAACACACAGTTCGACCGTATAGTGTCAAAAACTGTATGAGGCCATAGACCATGGCGGCAACTTGTGCTGAATACTAATATGAAAAAAACAACAAAAAATGGAAAAGTAATTGATTTGCTATTAATTGATTTGATTTTGTGCAGTTTTGTTATGCTAAGGAAATAAAAAATTCAAACAGGCAACAAACTGCCAATTGAAATAAAATGTTGTGCCATGATTTTCTCGTTCCCGTTTCCCTCCCGTTCGAATGCAAATGGCACACAGAGTGAAAACAAAGATGATTTTCTATGAAATGGGGCGGGGTTGCGGGGTGGTTGGTCAGAAATAAAAAGTACGCTTTGTTTATAGCTCAGGCTACAATCCGGCAAATGCTTGTACTACGGGTGCGTCAACTGAAAGTGCAATCTCACACTAGATACATGCTCAACACACTCACACATATATGAACAGGACCATCAGTTATAATAGTGTCTGTTTTTTCTTTCTTTTTCTTTGTTTATTTCTTTTTTTCTTTATACCTCTTTTCCGTTCCTATACTGCTGCAGCATACTCAATTAAAAAGTGAAATTGAGTCAAATCGTGCCAAAAACAAATGCTTTTTGCTGCTTACACACTCAATACTTAAAATAAAAATTCTTGGTTTCTTTGCACACTCGTTTATAGCCCCAGCCAGAGTACAGTTCAGCAGCATTTCAGGACTATATCAGTGTTTTAGCATCATTATCGTAAATAACAATATTAAAAAAACTATGCTTAAAATAGAAAATATCACCACCGCAAGTGATGGGGAACCTTATCTTAATCGAAATAGAGAAGCATCAGAAACCTTATGGAGTAGGTATATTTTGATCAACATGAAATTCTGACCGATATGTCCGTCTGTCCATCTATGGTAAACATGTTTATGGTCGAAAAGAATGAGATTTCAACTCCTTACACACTTTGCTTGATTGCGGAAATATTGTTTGTTATCGTACACAGGATGGTTTTGAAATTGGCGCAAAACCGCCCAAAAGTACACGCCCACAGTTAAACAAAAACCTCACATTTGTTTACTAAATCTTCATAAGGTTTTATAGATCGAACGAAATGTATCACCGCACCTATCTTATTTTAGAGACCTGGCACACCTTCGGATTATTACTTATTCCGGCAACTACAACATGTTTTTAATAGCAGAACTTTTACTTCAAAACTAACAAATATCAACACCTTTTCGAGCATGGAAGGAACAGAAAAGAAATCTATTTTAAATGTCTCCAATACCACCTTTATGAGACTAGGATCACACAGGCATTTAACAGTATACATATATTCACCAGTACGAGTGTGAAATGATTGCTTTACGGTTTAATAAACCGTACCAACTAAAACAAACAAACAAAAAAAAAAAGAAATGGTCCTTAATGCAATTCTTTATACAATAATATATGGGTGGCATATGTTGTGTTGGCTGTTAACAAATCGCCATAAATGATTAACGATTCAACGATTTAATGTCCTATCTGTCAGGTTTCCATAATTACATGCATTCATTGTTTACGTATAATATGGGGGAGGTTGGATGATGGTGATAACTGTTCTCTTTACATGTCCTGGCCGGTTTCACTTGTGTGTTTGCAGCTGAATATTGTATTTGCCAAAATACGTATGAACCACATGAAATGAATTTCATTTCAAGCACAAAGATTTTGTGGATGATTTTCTCGAACCTATCACTAACCTCAACTGGGCTGTGATGTACAAATATACTCTATTTCAGAAGTCTTCCCGATTATGGGTTTAATGATTGCTTTGGACAATAAAACTTTATTGTTTAGACTTAATCTAGAGTTAGGATCTAGTAGCCGCTATAATTGATTCCTGCGAGTGCAGAATTGCGATTTTTTGCTTTATAAAGACTTTTATTATAATAGGATTTTAAATGGAACTGGGGTTTCAAAAATGGTCCAATTCAGAGCATTTTTGATAAGATTCCTGTACTAAATTTTATTGAAATATTTTGCTTATAAATTTACATGGACCGACAGACGGACGGATTGTTAGATCAATTGAGATTTTGATTATGAATCGATTGGTATGTCTGAAACTTAACATGCTTTTTGCCACCAGGGTATAGGGTATAAAAATGTGTGAAATATTTCTTTTAGATTTTTATTTTTTGTTTTTGTTTTCCTCTTCTATGCTGCGGCCTTCAAACGAGCGATGCCTGTATATACATATACGTACATCCTTTCTCCTTTCTTCCAAGTCTTTCCTTTTTTTTATTCCTTATTAAAACAATACAGCCCCTTATCGTTTACAATCATTCGTTACACAAGCCCTTAGCCGCTTTCAATCTATGTGCTTCAAACTGTAAGGAGAAGTGCTTTTACGCTTTGTGCGGGCTGGAGATTAAATCTTGTATTATTTTAAGATTCGATTACAATTCTGGCAGACGTGACTTGAATTTTGAAATGTATGCAGATGAAAATGAATGAGAATGGCATCAAAAGTGAAATGAAAAACTCCCAAAACGACGCTAATATCGAGAGTAATAGTAAAATGCAAATAAATTTTTTATTTTTTGATTTCATTTTCATTTTTACATTTGCCTTTTTCCGCACAGCTTTCCCTCACACGTAATAAAACTTCGAATTACAAATTAAAATGCGAACTAAAAGCGTGTAAATTCAATTTGAGTTGAGTTGAGTTGAGTTTTTTATTTTTTATTTTCTTATTATTTTTTTATATATTTTAGAAAGAGAGATAATCTGCGTCTTTGGTTATTTGAGTTTTCCTTTTGAATTCCTTCCTTTAAAAATATGTAATAGGTAGTTGTCTGTTCTGTGCCAGCTTAAGAAATTGTCACATAATGTGAGAATTGTAGCGTACGTCTTAGCGCGAATGCTTGTGCAACAGTGCGGTCTCCCGCACTCTCCGCCTATACGTGAATACACGAGTTTTCTGTTCCACTCTTGGGATTTTCATACATTTTGTTTCTACGCAAGCCTGTGGGCCGCTTATGAATGAGCTAAAGAACCGAAGATGATGCTGCTTGCTGGGCGGGAGTTCAGGGGTTATGTTACAATCATTTATAAGTTCTTATTTATCGGCAAATGGTGGACGATTTGAACAGAAAGATTTAACATGAACAAATGTATCTAAATGGTGTAAGTGCCGAAATGAAAGAGGAAATGTAAGAATGTCATAAAAGGAAGCACACACCATCATTTGGCAAATATATATGAAATGCTTAAGACGTACAATATTAAGCATGCTTCAGATAGTTCACGTCCTATGTACATTTTATTTTCCTACTACATGGTAGAGAAAATATCGTTATCGAATTTTTGTGCTAAGCATATACAAACTTTGCCACAACAGACCCAAGTACAAGTTTAAAGTAAAGTTAGGTTGTTCCATTTTAGAAGAAAATTAAAAAAAAATATAATTTTCTTTATTTCCTTATTAAATAAAATTTTAATTGTAATGCGGCTTAAGAGAGTATATGTTGGAAAACAAAGCAAATGTTCTTGCAGCCTCTCCACCTATTGTATGCACTTGCAAGAAGAATACATCATTCACTCTAGAGAAGAACAAGAAATAATAAAAGAAGAAGAGCGAAAGAAAAGAAATATTTCAGAGGAATTTCTTTCATTGTTATTTACGCATATTTCGTGCCTTTTTTAAAGCTTCGTTCGTCTTTCTTCAATTTTTGCAGCTGTATGCAACATTTTGGGTTTTCCTCCCAACCAAAAAAGCATTTGTTCATTTTTAATATAACTGCACAGAATTCAAAGAACTTGTTCTGTTTTTTCTATGTTTAGCCGTTTGGAAATGCTCACTTATTAAGATTTAATACGATCTTTAGAATAAGAACGTAAAGGAAGACGTTTTATATATATGATTTTTTATGGAACATCTTTATGTCAATTCTTGTAAATGTTTCCCCAGATAGCTGAACAAACCAACAAAATGTGTACAAATTGTTGTTGTTGTTGTTGTTGTTGTTGTTCTTTCAGCGGGCATTTTGCAGTGATTCATCAAAAATAACTCATAGACAAAGTTTGTCATTTCATTTACAATTACCAGGATCAGGCTACACGAATACACTTAAAGTACATATATAAGATTTTCATCATCCACTGTCCATCGCATTTATCCATTTCATATCATTTTCAACTCCATGTTAACATTATTACAATATATCGAGACATTTGTTATATTTGGGTTGGCAACTAAGTGATTGAGGACTTTAAATTGGAATGAAAATTGTACATTTTTTGGTTAAAAATAAAACTTTTTTCAATTAGATGCCGTTAGTTTTTGTCGATGACCTTTCGCCTTAATTCAGGCGGCGTCACATTTGCACGTTCATAAAATTTCTAATCTTTGCTATCAAATAATAAATGCATAAAAATGATAAAAGATGCCGCATTTTACCTCAAAAGAGAGGTAAAAAAGTGAACTTTCGATTTCCAGTAATAGTTGTTGAACTTTTCATAGGAGATTTTCGAGTAAATCACATTAAAAAAAAACACAAATTTTTAAATCATTTTTTTAAACAATTGTCAGTAACTTCGTACGGTGCAAAAAGTGTTGTAATAACTAATAAACAGTTAGAAAGCAAAACTTATTGAAAATGCAAAAAGTTATGAATTATGAAACTGCTTTGTACCGTTATAAAGATATGATCCAATTAATTTTGTCAGTTTGTGAAGTTTAAGTTTAAGGCCTCAACAAATAGATAGCATTCCGCCTAAAAAAGGTCATTACTTAGAGGCCACATGGGTTAGGTAAAGTATATTTAAGTTAGCCACGCCCCAATACGCAAAATTTATTTATTTTTGAACGGAAAAAAACCTGAAAATTTATTAATATTTGCGTTATTAAACAAACGTGCCTACAATTTAAATACAGTTGTCTCGCGTGGAAAATTCAACCGTTGAAATGGAATTTATAATAATTCGCCAACGCCATCGCCTCTAAAGTGTAGACGTCTTCGCTATCGTTTGCGGTTACCGAATTATTTGGTATTATGTAAAGTCGAAATATTCAGTTCATTCATCATGTTGCATTTTGGTCGAAACGAGGGCTCTGCTAGTGATACCAAAGGTAATCAGAAATTAGAGACGACAGCGACGAACTTGTCTTGATGGCATGCCCAGAATGTAGGACTTAGGGTGCAAATTTGCTAACTACGGGTCTACACAAAGGTTTCTACTTTATTGGAGTGGTATCGCTTGACAGCCACGCCCCAATTCACAAAATTAATAAATGAAGTTGAAGTTGAAAATTTATAAAATTTATTTTTTTATTGATTGATCCATAGATTTGGTAAAAATGGGAGGAGCCATGACCACAATTTACAAAAACCAAACTATATAGCGCAGAATGTGAGGTCTCAGATGATACGTAAATCTCCAGTGAATAGAAAGCAATAGTTGCTTTAGAATGAAAGGATGTTTAAGGATTGGCTAGTTGCTTTATTTGCCGTTTTTCATTCTCCTCTTACCATTCTTTAGTAATCCTTTACTAACACCGCTCCGGTTTCTTTTATCCAGTTTAAGTCTTTCATTCATTCAATGCTTTCTCTATTCGAGATTGGACAGGCGGTTTCTATGCTGTAGGCTTACTTGATACGTACGATATATATACATATATGTATGTGTATATATATTTATAAATTTTTTGTTAGGTTTTCCTTCTTTTTTTCTATGCATTACTTTTCAACAGAGAAGAGGAACAATTAGGAAACATTTTCCAATTATAATTTTAAATAAATAATATTTGTTGGTCAGAATAAGAAGAGAGATGATGTGATTATAGAGATGCAAGACAAGATACACGGATGAGCAAAGGGACAAAATAGATTTGTTTAATCGCCAGATATTATGTGGCCGACTGCTAGGTGGTGTAGGCAAGCTTTTACTAATATTTTTAAAATTTCATAAATGAACCATGAATGAATGAAGATTGTTTTGTACATTTCTACATATGTATATGTGTGCGTATATAGAATTCTTGAACATGCATAATGATTTATGAGGGCATTTGTACGGACATTTTTATTTCGAAGAAGTTCATGTAAAAACCTTCACATCATCGCACATCGTTATCAGCTGTGTGCGTGTCGCTCCTGTAATATGAGTAGAGTAGTATCTCATTGCATCATTGCATTGTTGTTGTTGGTGGCGAGGGCCTTGCAGAACTGTATGGTGTTGTTTTTATTTGGTTGATTGGAACAATGATGTGCGCGTGTGTGTATGTGTGTGTGTGTGCGTTGTTATTGTTGTGGTTGTTGCTTCTATTATTGTCGGTCTTACTTACTGGTAGACCATACAACATTTGCAAGATCGTACGCGTAAGGTGGTCTTTTAGCTCTTTGTTAACCATACACGTGTCCTGCGTGTGTTGAACTTGCCCCCACTCTCCACCGCTCCCGACACTACCACTACCACTACCACTAATTCTACTTTTTGTAGAGGAAGCTTTGTTCTAATTCTACTTTCCATTTATGGGAACGTTACAGGTATACGTGTGTATGTCATTTTTCATAATAGATATATCTGACTGGCTTTTAATAATAGCTACAGCAGCAGCTGCTACAGCTGCTGGTGATGGTGCTAGTGCTGCTGATAACTGTAACCCGTAATCAGGGGGATATTTTAGTATTGGATTCCACCGTTATATATATGTACTTACTTAATGTTTGTGGTTTTTTGTATATTTATGGAGATTTTTTTGTTTGTTTTGTTTTGTTTTTGACCAACTGTTCTCCCCCACAGCTTACCACTCACAGCTCATAGCTTGTTACTGCCTATATGTGTTTGGCTTAATGAAATCGTGTGCGTTTCCCAATCCGATTCAATTTCCGCTTTGTAATGAAATAAATGCCTTTTTTTTACATCCCTAACGTCTGCTATCCATTGTTTAATGCTGGTACGGTTGAACTACCTTAGTAACAATAACCGATTGAAGTTGTGTTTTTTTTCTTGCTGCTGTATTTTTTGGCAATTTTTGGCCATTAGCTTAAACTTGATGATGATGATGATGATGATGATGATGATGATGATGATGTCAGTTCAATTATTTTATGATTGATGGCGTGTTTATATTTCATGTTTTTTTTTTTATACCCTCAACCTCAGTGATGAGGTATACTAAGTTTGTTCTACCAATTGCAACACCCAGAAGGAGGCGTCAGAGACCCCACAAAGTATATATATTCTTGATCAGCGTCAAAAAGTGAGTCGATGTAGACATGTATGTCCGTGTGTCCGTCTGTCCGGGTGTCCGTCTGTTCATGGCACTCTCACGGACGTAAATTTTGAGATATTGAGCTGAAATTTTGTACAGGCACTTTTAGTTTTTGCACGCAGATCGCTATTTAAAATGGGAAAAATCGGTCTAGAGCCGCGCCCACAATCAACAAAAATTTTGTTATTTGCCACAAAAATTGAGCTACAAACTTGAAATTTGGCATGTACATCTATGAATATTAGCTTCATCGGTTTGGCAAAAATAGGCGCGGTCGGATAACAGACACGCCCACAATTTTTAAAAAACTATATCTAACGTAAAAGTAGACTTGCATGCTGGTACGTAAGACATACACTATTAGAGGGCGCAATATATATATATATTTGCCACGCCCACCGTTGTGGAGGTGGAGCGTATTTAAGATTTGGCCTAAGCCAAATTTAGTTTTCTTACTTGTTTTAATTTATGCATTTTTCTTAATAAATTCAATTATAGAATAATATTAATGTTTTCTTTTTTTGCTTGTGACTTATTCGTAACCTATATAACAGCAGCGTCTTGATGTGTAATGTGTAAGTGCGTGCTCTGGACACGTGCCTTCTCTGTGTTTCCAAGTAACGAATTCTTTTTTTTTTACATAATTACATGACTCTGTATTAGTTTTGTTTATAATAAATGTATCCATCTTTCATTCTTCGGTAATTAAATTTTGAGAAAGGATTTCTTTTGCACACGTACACGTTGTTTAGGGAGTTTGGCATATGACAGGACAAAAAACGAAGCTGCACTTGAAGCAAACAAATATAATTTTGATTAATTGGTTTTCATTACACCCTATACCGCATGTCGTAATCGGTTATATTAGGTTGGTGCGGATGTTTGTAACTTTTAAAACTATTCAAAATCAACATTTGAATCGATTTAAACATGTCCGTCTGTCCGTCTGTCTATCCATGTATCGTATATATGTGCTTAAGTTCGCATTTTTTTAAATATTTCAATGAAATTTAATATAAGGACATGTATTGGCTCACAGAGAGAACCCTATGGAAAATGGACCGGAGCGGACCATTTTTAGAAACCCTCCGCATCATATACATTTTGGGTTGAAATGCACAATTGACAAAAAACTATCTATCAGATGCAAAAACTGCGATAAGAAATCAAAGTTCGTTACACATATTAATATTTAGCTCTTTGCCAAGATTGGGCGGCATAAAATATGAGACACGCTCACACTTTACGAAAAAAGTGCACTTGACGCAAATTTCTATGTAAATGTTAATGCATAATATAAACCCTCTTAGAAAGTATGTGCCACGCTCACTATAAAGAAGGTGGTGGATCGTATTTAAACAAATTCAGTTGACTTTTCATTTTTAAATTTTGAATTTTTTTATTATTAATTGAACCTTAAATGAACCTTCCCATATAAGTAATGATTATCAGCATATAACAAAGACTCAGATTATGTTTGCATTCAATATTTAATAAGGATTATTTACATTAATAGCTTAAGTCTTTCACTATCTAGGGATGGTATTCACCAAACTAATGAAGTGCCAACACTTTTGAAACGAACAATTTTTCTATATTGTAGTATCTAGTATTTAGTTATAAATTAATTAAATATAAATAATTTAAAGGAATATTTAATAGTTATTTGAGGCGAGATGTGCATTCGTTGTTTGTTCTCACGTTTTATATTTATACCCTATACTAGAGTATGAGTGGTGAGGGTGTATTAAGTTTATGAGGATGTTTGTAATTTTTAAACGGCAAATGCCACACCCACCTTCAATTATACCGATCGATTCAGAATCAACTTTTAAACTAATTTAAACGTGTCCGTCTGTCTATCTAATAAACCTATAAACATTTACGCAAGCTTCAGATCACATTTTTGAGATATTTTGATTAAAATTGGTCCAAGGACATGAATCGGCTCACAGAAGGAACCCTATTAAAAATTTACCGGAGTGGACCATTTTTAGAACCTCTTCCCCATATAAGGTCCTATTTTAATGAAAAAAATTCTTAATAGTTTTTCACAAAATTTGGTGAAGATTAGCTTCATATTTGGCTGAGTCAAATTTTTAGACCCGATCGGATCATTTTTAGAACGCCTTCCCATATAATTATATTTCACAAAGTCATTAGTATGGCAGTGCCTAGCTAGCTAAATTAATTGTAGCTAAGTAGTGCAGGGTATTAAATAGTCGGGCGTGACTGACTATAACATTTTCATTTGTTTTTTTCCTGTTAATTGCCATTATCTCGGATGACCTATTAATTTTTAATTAAACAGAAACATATTTGTGCATCTGTGCTGTATGCTGCATGCATACGCTATCAATTTATGTATATTATAACTGGAATATCATTAAAAAAATTTGTTTGTGTTTTCCCTTAAAATTACGTATTTTTTTAAACTTTACTTTTGGTTATGACCGCTTTATGTATAAATCGTAATGACATTAAAATAGCAACTGATGTACAAGTAGTTAAATATTACTGGAAAAGATGTGGAACAGGAAAAATTTGTACCTGCTAACTTTCTATCGCCATTTCCAAAATATTAAGTAACGCAGCTCAAAATTTCGAACAGCAATCAACATTTTTGGCTACCTCGGGTTCTGTGCTTGCTATGCGACCACACGGCAAAAGTGTCAGCAGAACTAATCAAACACTCTACGAATATATTCCGTGCAGAATTGTAGCTATTTTAAGAGTAAAGGGTGCCCCAACCCCTTATTAATGCATAAATATTACGTCAGATGTTCATAGTATTTTGTCCATCCTCTGTAGATTGACTCATAAATTGATGCTGATCATTTTATTTATATACTTTGTAGAGTTTCTGATGTCTCCTTTTTCGTTTGTTGAACGGAGAATGTAAGCATTAGCTAGAATTTGTACTGGGGTAAATTTTGTCCGAGTCCACAACCCCTTAAAGAAAGTTTTTGGTTTAATTTTGGTTTAAAAAGTTAATAAAAATGGGTGCGACATTAAATCACATTCTCTTCACTAAATTTTGTTATTTTCTAAAATCAAATTAAACTATAAACCGAGGTAAAAGTAAGTAAAATATACTGCAGTCTAAATAAAAAAATTACAACACTTGTCCCCTACGGTAACGGCTCCTTTTTGACAAATATATCTCAAGCGATAGATCGTACAAGTATGAGAAGTGTCTGATTTACGTCCGTTGCGCCCTCTCTGAGATATATAGCTACAAAGCTACTCTCCTGTCACTTTTGGAAATTTGGAAATATCGATAGAACAAACGATACTTTTTGAGCGTAAGAAAAACAACAAACTACACATAACTTAAATCAAGTCAAATGAAAAATATCGTATCGAAAAAATAAAAAATAAAATACAATCGAATAAAAACTGGTAATCGATTTTCATATAAGCCATAATTTGTGAATTTGTTTTTTCATTAATGTAAATGGATGAATGAATCAAACAAACAACTTCATATAAGAGGATTACTGTACACGTGTAAATGCACGTATAGGTGCATAAACAAACTATGTGTAAATGTATGTGGGCATGGCAAGTAGCTGCTTATGCGGTGTCATAATGTAAGTAATACGTACCGACTCAAACACCACATTTTGCACAAAGAAAAAGATTTTTTGTAAATTGTGGGCGTGGTCGGATTGCCATACTTTCGCGGAATTGGTCATGCACCAGCGCAATCTGCTTGGACTAATTTCTTCGCCAGTTAGTTCCTCTATCAATTGTCGTTCGACACTAAATCTGGGGCATTTCAAAAGTATGGGTTCAGCAGTTTCTTCTTCATTGTTGCACGCTGGGTACCACGGTTCTGGTAGTAGTAGTCCATGCAACCTTGCTGCTTGTTCATCCATGATCCTATTCTGGGCAAGAGCTCATATGTCCATCGGCCTCGTGGGGAGGCATTCCACTTCACCCGCCATTCATTATAGCTGGTCTGAAGAATGGCGTTTTTTTCGACGAGCGTAAGCTTTCTGCCTAACTCCTTCCCACTGTCATGCATCCTAGTGAGCTGTAGCGCCATTATGTCTGGCGGTGCTATGCCAGCCAATATAAGTGCCGCGTCTAGGGATATGGTACGGAATCCACAACATACTCTTAGAGCTGTAGCACGCCACAGTTTATTCAGACTTTTCGCGTAGCTTGGGTACTTCTGAATACGGTTGCTCCATATCGGTGCGGCGTAGAGAGCTACTGAGAAAATCACTTTGGCCAGTAGTAATCTTCTTGTTTGGCTAGGGCCGCAAATGTTTGCCATTATACGTGCGAGTGCTGTATATATGCGGGATGCTTTTTCGCACACTGTATTCAAGTGTGGTAAAAACGACAGTCTTGCATCGAGTGTGACTCGTAGGTATTTGATTACCTCCATAGTGGTCATCTTGTATCCGCCAATATCTAGCTGCAGACGTTCTCTCTTTTTTCGGCTAATGACTAGTATCGACTCCGTTTTTTGCGCCGCAAGCTCCAATTTATGGTCCTTTAGCCAGGTTGTGAGTAAACCTATAGTAACTCTGCATACTACATTCTACATACTTGTAGGGTGTGTGACGCTCTCTGTGGGTGTTGCAAACGCAATACCAAACTTAGTATACATCTCCCCACTAAGGTGAAGCATACGAGTATAAAAACAAAGTATTAAATAAAACAATTTATAAATATATGGCGCACATAAATCTATGAAAAACAAAAATAAAATACTAATAATAAAAAAAGTAAATAAACAAACAACCCAAGGGACTTAAAAATTTTGTATTGAAAATAAATGTTATGATGAAACACAAATTTATCCCATATGCAGCTTGTATGTACGTATGTACGTATGTACGTGTGTACGTTCTGTGAATTTACATATTTGGAATTTGTTTGTTTTGTTAGCAAATTGATTTTCATATGTGCATGTAGGACGTTTAATAACCACATCCAAGTGAATGACGGATGGATGGATGGATGAATGAGAGTGTGTCACATGTTTGTTTGTATAACCGAGGGTTTGTATATATCGTAATAAGTTAATCAATTTGAAGTATATGTTTATAAGTGTGTGCGTGTCTATGTGCTTAGAAGAAGAGATTTAGATGAACAAATCTTCATCATTTTCTACTTTTTATTTCGTTTGGAATTTTACATCTTAAAGTGGTATTTGAACATGACTTTAAAACGCACACATACACATAAAATATGTACGTATGCCTGCAAACTTGTGCAACCTAATTTTCACCCCGTTCCCAAAGCAAATACATATTATTAAAAAGGGTGTGTGTGTGTGTATGGATAATTACATTTCACTGTTAGTTGCTTATTTGTTTATTTTTATCATTCTGCTGTTGTTGTTGTTGTTGTTATTGTTACTGTTCCTTGCCTGAAGCGAACAAACGAGAGTAGTTTTATTTTCTGTTTTCATATATATGCATGTACGTTACACAAATGTATGTATGCATGTATGCACGTGCATGTGTGTGCTTATATAACAGTATGTGACGTTAGTGTAGAAACCCCAGGGAATGCCCTTGCAACAGCAGCAGCAACAGCAGCAATGGTAGTTCCATGCATACATTTTCCCTCTTTAAATAATTGTTGCACAAATCCACCCGAGCGAGCCAGCGTGCTCTCTATTGCCTGAATAAATGAAATACAGTATGTGTGCATGTATGCTTGAGATTAAACCATAGTTGTATTTGCTATTATTGTATCTAACCTAATTTGAAGGAGTATAAAATGGTTCGTAATTTATTTTCTTTCCACCATTGCAGCTATTCAAGGGTTAACATGTTAACAAAACAAGCGATTTTCACGTTTCAAATTTTTTGACGATTACGTTGAAACATATTTTGCTCCAAATTTCAAAAACACTTTCTTTCTTACCCAGAAAGTTAAGACATTCAATCAATCAAGTTGAACGAATTGAACGCATTGCATCAACAGGCGTACGAGGTAAACTATAGAATGGTGGTAACGTTGTACTCGTAGCAGTCTTAGTTATTATAACATATTCTACGTGTTTCGCATAATGTAAGGCGTATGGTATGTTGATTTTTCAATTTGTTATACTCGGAAGAAGTATTCAAAGATCCGGTTGTGATAGGTACCTGATCCATGGCCTTTTCTATTATTGGATTTTTCTTGGTAACCAGTAAAAATTTGGGGTATTGAACTGAAATATGTAGTTTCTGTAAGCAGGAGCCACATTTTATAAAACCAACTTGGGCCAGCTAAAATTTCGCATATTGGTAATAAACGCATTTAATGGCGGGATTGGTATTAAACTTTTAAATTTATGTTTATTCCTATTTCCTCTCTCTCTCTCTCTCTCTCTCTCTCTCTCTCTCTCTCTCTCTCATACACACACACACACTCATTTTGTAATTTTTCAATTTCAATTCATTTTCATTAAAAGTAAACAAACATTTCAGGGTTTTTACTTTGCTGCCATATGCATGTATGTCTGTGCGTCCTATTGCTTTACTAACAATTTCCCTTCACTTCTGTTGTTGTTACTTTTACCGTTACAATTGTTGTACTTTTTATTTCATTTCATCTAATAGCTATCCGCCTAAAATGGACTTGAAATGTTCGTGCAGTTGTTTTTGTTATTTTTGATTTTATTACGGGACCGCTGTGTTTAGCGTGAGAAATTTTATTGCTTTCGGGCACTTTCAATGTATGACATTTAGGACCCTTTTTGGTGGTTTTGGGAACATTCACATGGTAATGATTGACCGATCGATCAATCGATCGATTGATTAAATGAACTTTTATTGTCACTTCCATCATCCACTTTTATATCGTTGTTGTAAAGCATTTCATTAAAAATAAAAATTTAATTGAACTTATTTTACACACAGTTGTACAGACGTATGTATGTATATGAAGGCTTAATATATAATCCGGAAAAAAAGGCCAGCAGCATCACATGTGTGAGTGAAAGCTTGTCCCACCACCCTCCACATCAATACCACGAAAGCAAAAGAAAATATTTACCAAGAAAATTATACATCGAGATAGTAGTGCCGCCACTGTTGCCGCTGCTGCTGCTTCTGCATGCATGTTATATACACGTACACTCAAGGATATGTGCACCTTTCATATCTCATGCCTGACAGAATGCCGTGCATACCATGCACGAGAACTGCTCAATTTTAATTCATAACATATTTATACAAAGCAAATAATATTATTAACAATGTATGCTCTTGTGTTAATTTAATCACAAAGAGAAAGAGAGAGAGAGAGAGAGAGAGTGCATGCGTTTGTGAAAGAGAAACAACCATTCATCTTTTCTCGCTGTAAATTTTTAATAAATTTTTTTTCTTTTTCATTAAAACCTTCTCGTCTCTTCCTCTTCTTCCACTACTTCCTCCTTAAACTGTACATTTCCGCAAAAAAACTACAAAAAAAACCACATACGGCTTGAAGCGAATCTTAAATACCCGCCACATTTATTTACCACGTTTTACACATCAAGTCTTATTCGTTCTTATTCGATTAGCCAGATCCGCCTGTCTATCTGTTTGGCCATGTCAACTTTTGTCAGAGTTTCTAACATATTGCAATGAAATTTAGTACAAACAAATATCTTAAGGCAACAGTGAGCCTTACTGAAAATAGTTCAATTGGACCTCTTTCTAAATCAACCCCTTCCAAGTCAGTCTTTTTATGATGAAAGTTCGCTCAATTCTTTAAATTTTCAAATTATAATTAAAGTTGATTATGAAAACTTTGAACCCCGTTGCACCATTTTTGGAATACTTCCCCGTATAAAGCTTTTTCCTAAAAAATTAACGCAGTTGAAATTCTTAACGAAAAGTGGTATTTTTCATTCTTTTAGCTTAAAATGTTTGGACAGTATCAATATCTAAAACATGGGCGTTAATGGATCGTTTATTTTTAGATTTTAGACATTTTTGGTTTCTGCAGGAAGATCTCCGTTTAAATTGGGCAAAATCGTTTGAGAATTACGCCCACATTCGGCAAAAGCTGTAATATAAAGTGTGCACACTTATTTAAAAATTACAGCATTCATGAACGTGCCAAAAATGGGCGGGGTAGAATAACAGGTAATAACATATACTCACAGAGGTCGTAATCACCTGCAACGTCTACTGCTGATTTATAGATGTATTTAGTTGTGGATTAAGCCAAATTTTCTTTCCTTTAAATTGTTCTTTTTGTATATAATTTTTATATTTCAAACATTTCGTGAATGAAACAAACAAATTATAAATATAAACAGGGTCACTTGTTATTTTCATTTTTATTAAACCCTCCACCTTAGGGAAGAGGGTATATTCATTTTGATCATCCGTTTACAACACATCGATGGAGGCCTCGGAGACCCCACACACCATATATATTCTTAATCAGCATGAAAAGAGAAATCGTTTGAGACATGTATGTCCGTGTGTCCGTCTGTCGTAATTTTTGAGATATCAACTTGAAACTTTGCGTACGTATTCTTAGTTCAATTTCGCTATTCTGTATTGAAATTGGGCACAATCGGTTAAGAGACACGCCCACAATAAACAAAAATCTCAACATACCTCGATAAAATTGTATTTCTACAAAATTATATATCGCGCAATACTAATAATTATATATCGCATAATACTATTTAGTAATTTGGTTTATATAAGTGTTACCGTTGTCCAACACTGTGCCAAAAATGGCCGTGATTGAATAACGCAAATGCCTATAATTAAAAAAAAAACACTATTTGTTGCTTAAAAATGACCTGAATAATAATATATACGCAACAATTTAAAGCAGTAGGAACTTATTTTTAGAGGATTATAAAAGGTGGAGGGTATTTAAGCTTCGGTCTTAACCGAACTTTTCTATCTTGTTTTTATTTTTATTTTTATTTTTATTTTCACTTGATTGCAATATATGGTCTCGCATCGGAGGGACACTCGAATTGTTCAAAAGGCAAAGCATTTATGTCCAGTTGTTTATCGCCCGTTTTCTGTAGCATATTGTTCCACAAAGCCGTGGCTGTTACTGCATGACCTAACTGACTAAAGTGGAAGCAATCGGCAGCTAAGTAACGTAAATCTACATTATTATTTGATGCAGTTGGTATTGACGCATTGGCCATGAATGGTTGATAGATGACCGCAAAATCTTGTGTTTGAAATTCGGGTAATTCCGCCACATATTTGTCGATAGCTTGCCATTGCTGTATGTTTTGCGACAGCCAGTTGCGATATGAGTCCGTGTAGCTATCACTTATCACACAGGGGCACATCAGAGGCAACATAAGTTGACAAATTGACGGAACATTGCTGAGCAATTGTTGAGAAAATAGAACCAAATTGGGGGCCGGTATTAAGTTTACTATGAGACGTGGAATATTTGCCTTGAGTAGATTTAATGCTTCATGTAAAACTGATTCGTGGGATTTTAACCATATGTAGGCGCTGTCGTGGAAACACATATCCGAACATATGTCATTGGCTCCAACGAAAACAGTCACGAGTTTCCAATGCTTCTGCATATCTACGTGAGCATCCTGTTTCATGCGATCTATCAGTTGGTGACTTAGTGATACCAAGTCGCGGGCCATAATTGCGGGTTTGGCAATGTTCAAGTCCGATGACTGCGAATTGGAAAGACCACTGGGTTGAGTGGAAAAGCCGTAAAGATTCGGATTGAATACTTTCAAAATGTTGGGCAATGTTAAATATTTCTTCCAATCGCCGAAGCCACCACCTGTGAACGCAAGGCCCGGATATACTATAAGGACATCGAATACATGTCTGGAGGTGGTACCCATACCAGCCGATAATGAATCTCCCAACACAGCCACCACATCAATATCTCCAGGCCTTAGGCGATCCACGGAGTCTGGCACTACACTTGAACGAGCATTCGTCAAATTGCAGGGAAAACCTTCCTGCTCAGCTATTTCTCTTTGCATCTTGTCCTGGTAACCGACGATGTCATTGATATTTTGAGTGAGATGCATATTAATCATCTCAAGACCGTTTATAAACATACTACGTACTACATCCAACTGGTTTATTATGGAGTTGCCCTTTCTGGTTTGCTTTGTGAGGATTTTTTTTGGTTTTTGAAAAAAGAAATTTTGCTTTTGATTCGTACTGTGGATGCTACACGCCATCAGTTGAATCTGATGCTGAAGAATTGAATTTAATGCAAAGAAAATTAGGAAAAAAAATTCATTTATTTTAATATTCATAACGTTGCTAACTTGGGCGAATCACTTTTTCAACTAATTGAATTATTGTTTATTAAGTATAATGTTTATTAACGTAAACGCATTAACTTAACGTACTTGACCGCGTCATTTTATGCGTTGTTTGAAAAAGAAACGTGTAGTACTTATACAACAAGTGCGAAAGGCACTCGGTACCTACACTTTGCTGCTGAAAATTATAAAACATCATTCGACATCAACTCAACGCTCAGTTAGAAGAAAGAGTATTGTGCTACTAATACATAATACAGTTCCAATCGTTTAGATGGATTTTTAAATAATTATTTTTATTTATTTTATTGTTTTTTCAATTTGTTCATTGACCTTCTCTAAGAAGTACGAGTACAATATGTTAGGTTTACTCAGTTTCAATCAGATGTGTTTTGAGAATAATCGGGCAAGATTTTCTGTTCTTTCGCATACTGTGTGGGTAACACAGTGTGTACTGGTACTCTACCATACATATTTTAATATTAAAAACCTTAAAACTGCTTTTTATACTTATCACACTCGAATAATTCACTTTGAAGTCTCATTACATTCTTAGATAAGCTACAAATTATATGTAAATGTCTGTACGTCCGGCTGTGGTAAATGTTTTAAAGAAGTGAAAAATATTGACTGCGGTCCAACAAAGCTTGAAGCACAAGTAAATTATTCGAAGCAAGCGTTTTCCTATATCTGTTCAAAAGGAGGGATGGATCGTCAAGGGCCTTCACAGAGCCATTGGTGGTAAAGGGTATACGAGTATTAAGTTTATTCGAATGTTTGTAACTCCCAACAACCTTTACTTACTAACCTTTACCGATCGGTTCAGAATCAAAATCTGAAGCAAAATTAACCATGTTCTTCTGTCCATGTAAATTTGTGCGCAAGCTATACAGCGCATTTTTAAAGATATTTCGTTGAAATTTTGTACTAGGACATGTATTGATTTAAAATGGACCGAATCAGACTATTTTTAGAACCCCTCCCCATATAATTATATTTCACGTATATGGCAATGCCTCCCGTTTACAGACGCAATTAATGTAATTGTAGCATAATTTAAGGAGCTAAGTGGGGTAGGGTATTAAATGGTCGGGCTTGGCCGTCTATAACATTTTCACTTGTGTAATTTTTATTATTTAATTAGGACAAAAACAAGAGTGTGGATAAGTTAACTTGACCTTGGTTGCAATAAAACCACGCTCAGCTGTTTTAATTTATATTTTAATTATATTTTGTACATTTAAAGTAAATTTGTTATTATTAAATTCAACTAATTATAACAGCAGAGTTTATGCATATATTTAGAAAATAAAAGTAAACAGCAACAACAGCAACAACAATCAACAAATAAATAAATAAATACTCGTACATTACACAAGTAATAAGATTAAATTTGGCTTAGACCAAATCTTAAATATCTCTCGCATCTAGAGTGTTCAAACTTATGTGGAGAGTGTAATAAAAAAAATGCAAAATGTACAGAAGCAGAAAAATATAAAAAAGGAAGGAATATTATATAAGCATACTAATACCAAAGATAACAGTAAAGTATAAAAAGAACAACAACGGTGAGGTCATAATAAAAAAAATTTCAAATAAAAAAATTATTGGCTTAGAACCACTTTTAGAAGAAGTAAAATAAAGATCTAGATCTACGTCAGCGTCAAGTGACCTGACAACAAAAATTTTTAATTTTTTCCGAAAATATCACTCCATCACTTTACTACACTACTAGAGAGCGCAATCATATACCTGCCACGCCCACCATTGTAGATGTGGAGGGTATTCAAGATTTGGCCTAAGCCAAATTTAGTTTTCTTACTTGTTTTTTTTTTTAATATCATATAAATATTTTTAAACGATTGATTCCGCATTTTTATACCCTCCACCTTAGGCAAGAGGGTATATTCATTTTGATCATCCGTTTACAACACATCGAAGGAAGCCTCGGAGACCCCACAAACCATATATATTCTTAATCAGCATGAAAAGAGAAATCGTTTGAGACATGTCCGTCCGTGTGTCCGTATGTCCATCTGTTGTTGGCACTCTCACGGTCGTAATTTTAGATATATCGAATTGAAACTTTGCATACGTATTCTTAGTTTAATTTCGCTGTTCGGTATTGAAATTGGGAAAAATCGGTTAAGAGACACGCCCAAAACAAACAAAGATCTCTACATACCTCGAAAAAGTTGTATCTTTAAAAAATTATATATCGCACAATACCATGCTTATCAAGTTGAAGTTTGGTATAAATATAAGTGGTACCGTTATCCAGATTGAAAAGCGCAAACGCAAACGCCTATAATTAAAAAAAAAAACACTATTTGCGCAAGTACATGAAATAGTCATATGCATAAATGTGGCAATAGGAACTTATTTTTAGATGATTATAAAAGGTGGAGGGTATTTAAGCTTCGGTCTTAACCGAACTTCTCCATCTTGTTTTTTATATCACTGAGGTTTTGTTTTGTTTCTCATTTACTGAGTGTCACTTAGTGAAAAAGTTAGTGAAATGTATATAACGGAAGCTGCGTTCAAACATTCTAATTTATTTCATTGTTTTTTATTAATTGTGCTTCGTTAATGCGAAATCTTTGCAGCTTAATACTTACTATCATTACTATCATTATCATATGCATATAATCGTACTTTATTATGTTTAATAAAGGCGTACTTATTATATATACATATACGAGTATATATAGCCATCTATTAAAACGATATAAAGAGAAATTCATTAAAACATATTATCACATATGCGTACAAACATATGGAAATACAACTGCATGCATATATGTATGGCAAGAGAAGTGAAATATTAAATATTTATTTATCAGGTAATTTTTTTTAATAGTGAATACATTTTAATTTGTTTACTGTTCACATAATTGTGAGAAATATGCCAAGTTTGTCAATATACTTGCAATCACCAAGAGGTCCTATGTTCAACTAGGTATGAGGGCGAGTTCGTCGGATGGCAAAAACTTTAGTTAACCTCAGTAGTAAAAGGGTCCTTTTTAAATAGGGCGAATTTGATTAACTGCCACATCCACACGTTACAAGACTCCGAAAAGTGCAGAGTTTCGCTTTTTAAGTAAAGTGCAAGGTGTCGTTAAGACGAAATCATACTCCTGCCACGTTTAAAAACGCCATTGGATGGTGTCCCCCCCGTGATTGATTTCTTTACATTTGCATTAATTACTTAGAATTTCATGAATGAATGATTTATTTATATTTACATACACATACACATACACATATTAAAATTAAAGTAAAATAATTTTTTTTTGTACAAAGTTTCATAGTCAAGTATGATTTTATACGAGTCTCAAGAGATGTTTTTCGACATTGTCGGTATAATTATCTATGCAAACTCCTTTACATTTACACATTTAATTATAATTAATTGTATGCAATTCAATACATATACATAAATAAATAAATAAACTATTTAACACTTTAACAAGAAAAGTTTTCTCAACTTATGTTTAATAAAAAATACATAAAAACAAGTTAAAAGAACTAAATTTGCCTTAGGCCAAATCTTGAATACCCTTCACATCTACTGTGGTGGGCGTGGCAGGTATATGATTACGCTCTCTAGTAGTGTGTGTATTACATCACAGCTTGCAAATCGACTTTTACGTGGAGTTCCTTTTTTTTGTAAATTGTGGCTGAGTCTGCTATTCGACCATGCCTATTTTTATCACATCGATGGATGGGCTAATTATAAAAGAGTGTACTAAATTTAAAGTTCATAGGTCAATTTTTGGAATATAGGTTTCTGTTGATTGTAGGCGTGTCTGTTATCCGGCCACGCCCATTTTTAGTGTGTTGATGTATAGATTATTTATAGATATACATGCCAAATTTCAAATTAATACCTCAATTTTCGTAGCAGATAAGTGGATTCGTGTCGATTGTGGGCGTGCCTCTGGACCAATTTTCTTTTGAATCATTTGAATTTACGGTCAAAACTAAAAATGCCAAAATTTCAGCTCCATATTTAAAAATTTACGACCTTAAGAATATCAACAACAGACGGACGTACGGACACAGGGGCACACATGTGTAGAACGACTCAGTTTTTGATACTGATCAAGAATATATAATTTGAAGGATCTCTGACGCCTCCTTCCAAGTGTTGCAAACGTGTGGAGGGTATAAATAATATTTCATAATTAATTAAAAATTTATTTTATATAAAATATACAGAAAAAAAAGAAAAAAGACTTCTTTCGATATTTTTCGTATAGATTTAATAAATCTCTCCCACACCTTACAACAAATAAATAAATACAAATCATTGAAACTACAAAGAATAAATTCAGACATCTTCAAAGCGAGAAAGAATTTTGAATAAAACAAAAGCAATAACAACAAAAAACAATTGACATGAAACCAAATTAAATGAAATTCCAAATTTAATGAAATTAATTCAAATGCGGGTTGCACATATGCTACGCACGTATGGTAAGTACATATGCAGCAACGTTATAAATAAAACTCAAAACAGCACACAACGACAATACAAACAAAAGGCAAATTTGTACAGGGCTTCATGATGAGAATGAGGATAATATGTTGATGAGGATGATGATGGTCAATGATTACCATGCACAGGCATTCAAGCGTTCATACTAAATGCATGAATGTGATATGAGGACGGGGATGGTGATGGTGATGGTGCTTGTAGTCAAATAACAAACTGTAGGTATAAAATGTTTTTACTTCACATTCTTGTTGTTATCATTGTTGGTTAGATATGTTACAATGTTAATTAAGAAGTTTGTGTGCATGCAAAGTCTATTTCGTCCCCCTCTTCGCATTTCCACAGTTTTTTGCAATCTGCCAACAGTTCTAACGGAGAATGTTGATGGAACAACGTTTCAACCCAATCACAATCACAATCATACTAATACATGATTAAGCTTATAAAAATGTTGTCGGTATGCACGCATCCACATATAATTTGGAAATGCACACAACATCTACCTTTGAACTAATCCCCACTACACTCATTCCACATCATTGTTGATGTAATACTGATGCATACTGATCGTTTAAATGTATACGTGATGTGCATGACTAATACTGCATATATGTGTGTGTGTGTGTGTGTGTACACAATAAATATATAGTCGAAAAAGTTAAAAATTTAAGCAAGGATCGACTTGTACAATGGGTTGTAAAATATCTTTACGAAAAATACAATATTTCATAATAGTTATGTTTAGACACCCGTTATAATTAATGTCGTTCGCTTTTAGTAATGTGCGCATATTTGCTTTAACTCAACGCATGTAATGTTTTCCGTGTCAATTATGTCAATATTGCAAACAAACGGTATCAATGCGTTAACATGTGCACTTACAATATTTATTAACTCGTTTAAAATATTGTAAATAAAACGCTTTAAAACCAAACAACGACTATAAACAAGGTACAATATTTTCAAAAATCAATGTACAGAAAATAAACAAATGAAAATAATACTATACCCTGGGTGGGGTATGTACCGCCATGTTGGAACGTTGAAACACTCACAGTTGTGAATTTTTAAGAAATCGTGATACCTGACATTGTGGAAATTCTGTAAAAATATTGCTCTCTTGCTTGAATCACAATTTACCTGCTTGTTATAAAGCTTGGATCCGTCTGTGGTCCGATTTTGTCCATTTGAAGTGCCAAAGTTTTGACATGAATGAAGATTATACGCACCAAAGTTCAGATACATAATTCACTATTTGTGAACGTGTGAGTGCCGTAGCAAAAACCGAAAAAAATTACAAGAATACAGGGACACACAAACGTTTACACAAAACCAATATACCCCCAAATCATTATGGTGTTGGATGATGTAGAGTATTGAATAATCACTTGTTAAGAAATATTTCAGATTACATTTTGATTTATTCTTACACGAAGGTGGGCTCAAGAAGCACCTGTTACATGATTTTCTTGGTTCTTAAGGTTGCCCAGCTATCACGAAACTAGATGGAAGCATAAAACGAAACGAAATACTAAACATTACAATATTTTGTTAAAACAGATTACGAACCTTAACACCACAGGTGTTCTTTGGAATAATATTTATAGGATCAAGGACACAATACCAATAGCAACTGAATGCTGGTTGTAGATCCGAAAGAAAGATAAAACTACAAGTAGTCAGTGGGAAATTTCAAAGAAAAGCAATAAATATTCTTAAGAGGATGCCAATTGACAACAGTTGGGTTTGGTAATAGTTGAGTAAAGAAACACAAAACCTAAGAAACCAACACGCTCTGCTACCCTCACGTAAACAAATGGGATTGCGCGAATTATCTTAATGCTATGAAGAGGCAGAAAGCATATAAAACAGAAGCCGGCAAGCCTACGAGTAGCCATGAATATAATGCGACCGAGTCTTTAGATTAGAAAGTACAAGTGGTTGAGGTCATAAGAGGAATGCCTTTGAAAAGAATGTCATAATAAGTGTGTGTAGATGAGGAACGTTTCGAATTCGATCAGTTGCTGATGTCTTCAATAAATTTGCCATAAAGATCTCTTTGAAAAACGATATTTTAGCTGCTTAGCTGGAGCCAACTTTCTGTAACATCTCACGTATAAAGTGTAGCGATTTGCTGCATGTACGTACAGCGTTAAGCAACAGTCATAAGTTTAAATGGTTTTTAATGTTTTATTAAATTATGTCCCCGGTGTCAGACGCTAACTACCAACTTAATTAGTTTGATTAGAGATTCATTAGTTTGAATAAAAAATATTTTTACTTTCATTGTTGTTTTTGTTTTTGTTTTCGTTTGTGCCCTATCTCGGTATAACAATTTCATTCTCATTCTCGAGTAGTTTATATAATTTAATAGAGTTAATGAAAAAATTTTGCTGGCGTTGAGTAAAGAGATTTAAAAAAAAAAGTGTAAAACACAGAAAAACACGTAATAAAACAACTCTCTCACACCCGCTCTATCTCGCTCCAGTACACATTAAATTTGTATAAACACTTTCCGCATAAATTAATTTTTAAACCATTATGCGAACAGGGAAAACCCGAACCAAAGGCAGGAGTGAGTACGCGAGCGTATGTGTTCAGTAACAATACAACAATAATAACTGCAGGCTACCTAAACCGCAAAACTTTTGTTTTATCGCATTTGTTAACGTTTGCCATAAACAAAAATTATTCTCATTTTTTCGTTTTTATTTTATTTTAAAGATTTCAGTATTTAATGGAAAAACCTGAATGTGGACAAATGAGCACAACAGTGTTTGCCACAAACGAACCGGTGCAAAAAACAATATATTTGGCTTAAATCACATTTCAAGTACCCTCTACATGTACATTTTTTATATGTACGTAGAAAAAGGGAGTGGCAAGTAGTCTCTCTAACTAACAACAACAAGTTGGGATCCCAACCAAAGAAGCTTTTATATAAATTGCAGCTAATTATCAAAATAAGATTTTTAAATGTTTACTTTCTGAGTTTTTTCTTGTAGCTGTGGAATTGTACTGGTCGATTATGGGCGTGGCACTTCACTGATTTAACCCAATTTGTTATAGAAACTAACAAGTGAACAAGCTGTACGAGATTTCAGCATACAATAGTACGACTATTACAGCATGTTGTACACTTTGCTGTAGCAATGGACTTCTGCTTGAAAGAAAATTTTTCGAAATTGTGAACGTCTGATTAATACGACCACGTCCACTTTTCGATATTTTACATACAAGTATTTAAACTCATAACAATTTTGTAGCCAACTTTGTTTCGGGGCTGTGTTAGATTTTTGCCAATCGTGGGCGTGGCTGTTAACCGATTTCAAGCAACATGGATTAACTTTCAAAATTTCAGCTCAATATCAAAATTGTTGCCAAGGTGAACATTCTACGGTTACTCCTGCTGCTGGGTACACAAACGAAATGACAAACTTGGCATACCTTCCCATTATATACGAGTATATATATGTAGAGGTTTATAAAAATGGTCACCAGCTGATGATGCCAACCATACAATAACTAAACACACATTTATAGGTGTATATGCACGCACACACATACACACATATTCACATACTCGTACACATATTCCCTACCTCATATGGTTAACATCAAAGTTTTTCGCGTTTTGTACACAGTTTTCTATTTTATTATGATTTTGTCACAACGTGAGAGATGTGTGTGACCGACCCCATGTGTGTGTTGTGTGATTGGCGTATTTTTTAATTTCCCTTTTTTGCAGTTTTTAATAAAACGCGGTGCGATTTTGTGTTTTGCGTTTATATTTTTGTTGGTCTCCTTTTGTGTGAATTATTTTCTGGTCGGTGTATAGTGTGAACTCTAAAGTGGAAAATTTATATACGATGTTGCTTGCTTACTTGCGTGCTTGTTGTTGTTGTTCTATTTTGTTTTGTTTTATATTATTTTGTCCGCTCGCTTTTCACATTAAAACTGCTGACATTATGTAGTGGAAAAACCGCAGGCATCTATGCATTTTTTCTACGTGTGTTTATGTTTCTACTGCCAATTTGTAATCAAAATCATATTAATGCAACAATTGCAATTTTTTCTGCATTTCGCTTTTTTTAATGGCCCAGCAGCAGTCGCACTTTATGAAGCACTATATATGCACAAGAGGCTACGAAGAAATGTGTTTCTTGTATTTTAATTTAAAAAAAGCAAAAAAAAACCATGCATTTAAAATTATACGATGCCTGTGTTACGTGCACCAAATCTCTTTACAAATTTTTCAGATAATTCATCGTGTATTTTAAAGGTTTTGAAGATTTGGCTGTGAGGTAAATGAATGACAACCTTTTCTTGCCTATTGCCTAGATTGCTTTCCTTTTACTTGAACTTATCATACAAGTTTTTGATTAAAAAAAGCTGTAAAACGATTTCCTCCAAATAAATATTAATATAAAATAAAAAAATTAAATGAAAATATAACAATTTTCGTTTGATGTGGCAGAGGAATATATTTTTAGAATTTAGAGCACGTAACTCTCACAACCAGCTGTGAACAATATTATCATGTAATAATTTGGATGTTAATGTTATTGCTTTATGCGTCTGGAAATATAATGAAAAGGTCTCCTTTAGAGGTTCATAAATATGTAAGTTGAAGAGTTAAGTAAGTTCGTAAACTAATAAAAAAAAGCGGAGGAAAAATAAATGTCTCTCAATTTGCAAATCGAACTCTGAAACAGGTTTTTTTGTAAATAGTGGACGTGTTCATCGCTCAAGATCCACACCCACAATCGATAAAAATTTATTTATCTGCCACGAAAATTGGCCTATAAGCTTGAAATTTAGTATGAATTTTATTTCATTCATAGATGTATCAAAAAAGGGCGTGGTCGCACTAACAATTTAAAAAAAATCGTACTCCATGTAAAATTCGACTTGCACGCTGGTACGTAATATATATACTATTAGAGGGCGCTATGTGTATATATCTGCCACGCCCGTCATTGTAGATGTGGAGGGTATTTAAGATTTTTAATTTAGTTTCCTTACTTGTTTTTCTTTATTTTCTACTTGTTCTCTCCCTCTGGTGCTTACAAACGGAGTATCCAACTTAGTGTACTCTCCGCGTTTAGTTGCAGGGGTTTTATAATAATTTCGAAACACTGTTCGAAATACGTCAAGTACCCAAATACGTGGAATTTTGCAATTACACTCTTCACTTAGTCTCATTCAATTAAATGTTGCATTGCACATGCCATAAGTATGTTTATGCAAGTACGTATTTTGTTTTATTACAAATGACGGCACTTCGCCCTAACTAAATGACATTGAAGATTTATGGCAACACAATTAATCAGAGCCTGCCTACCAGATGCATGAATGTATTATGTCTGTTTCTTTCTCACATTAGCTCCGTCCATGGGGGTATGAGTAGAATTCTCTGACGTTGCTGAGGCAGTTGCCTCAGTTGAGATTAGAATCTGATGTGCCAATGCCATAACTCTTGTGAATTTCGCTTTCATTATCATATTGTAGTTGCACTTGATGTTGCTTTCACATAAAATAATGAGACATTTATACATGTAAATAAGCCCTTGCAGGTATGCAGTGCCATACCCACAGTGGGCAAATGCGGCATCTAGACCTACTCGATAACTGCTTAGTCAACAATTCACATTTTCAAATGAGTCTAAATCCACTCCATTACACTATTATGTACATTTAAAAAATTTGCAAAAGTGAGTGTGGCTATACAACAGAAAATTGTGTAGGATACAAAACCATAACCGGCAAGATCAGAATACAAATATATTTGATTGCCTTATGGTCAAATGGAATAATGTTAAAATGCGGCCCCTAAACCTATTAAGCTTACCCACCCATGTACCATTATAATTATTATGAGTTGCATATAATTGAATAATTGTTTAAATGTTCGTCAAAGTGTTGCTGCCGCAGCCTCAACTGAAGTGTGAAAAAGATCGCCGAAGCATTGAGAAAGAGGACGGTGAAGAAGCACAAAGATGAGTGAAGGAAAATTCTATGAATTCATGTCAACATTTAAGAAAATATGTTATGCGACATAAATGTCACATTTTCCAGCATATTACTTAAAAAAAAAAAAACTACTTTTGGCTTAAACGTGGTGCAGACGCACTGCAAAAGTGTTCATTTTAAAAGTGAGTTAAATTAAATTATAATAAGTAAGAAAACTAAATTTGGCGCTTAGGCCAAATCCTAAATACCCTCTCTAAAGTTGCGGGCGTGCCAGGTATATGGTTACGCCCTCTAATAATGCATATATTGCACATCAGCTTGCAAGTCGAGTTATACGTTAAATACAGTTTTTTGTAAGTTTTGGGCGCATATAATATTCTACCATGCCCATTTTGGGTACATCAATGGATGGGATATATGTAGATATTCATACCAAATTTTAAGTTCATAGGTCAATTTTTATGGCAGATATAAAGGTTTCTATTGATTGTGGGCGTGTCTGTTATTCGACCAAGCCCATTTTTATTACAATAGTGGATAAGTTAATTATAAATATATTTATCAAATTTCAACTTAATAGCTCAACTTTTGTGGCAGATGAATAGATTTCTGTCGATTGCGGGCGTAGCTCTTTACGGATTTTGTCCATTTTGAATAGCGATCTGCATGTAAAAACTAAAAGTTTATGTACAAAATTTCAGCTTAATATATAAATGTACAACCGTGAGAATGGCAAAAACAGACGGACGTACGGATACACGGACATACATGTCTAAATCGACTCAGTTTTTGATATTGACCAAGATTATATACACTTTGTAAGGTATCTGATGCCTCTTTTTAAGTATTAAATACGGAATGACAAACTCAGTATACCCCCAACCGTTCCAATGGGGCGGGGCTATAAAACTTCTACAAAACGTTCATAACACGCACCAAGAACCTTTAAACTAGTTTTTGTCTGTACGTACGGTATATATACAACAATATATATGTTGCCGATTGCCAAAATCAATATATATATACATATATAAAAATGTACAATTTTTTGTAATTTTGTTTCCATATAAACTCAACTATCATTTACATATATATCTACATAGTAAATGAATTGCTCATCAATTTTGTAGCAGTAGCTTGCTTACATATGTGTTTATGTGTGTGTGTGTGTGTGTGTGTGTGTGTGTGTGTGTGTATGTTCGTTGAGTAAAATAAATCCCTTTTAATGATTAATTAACATGAAAATTAATTACAAATTATTTTTCCAAACCGGTAAATATTTCAATTACGTTCAGAACATAAAGCAGTCGAGCTCTCAAAGGAGGGTTTGGAAGTTATTTAGTTGTTAGTTTGTTATGATGCCAGAATAGAAATGATAACATTTTATATATAAACTAGTTTGTTCAATTAGCAGCACATACAACTGGTTAAGAGTTAAAAACTGATAACCGTTGGTGACCACACAGCTAAAATTATTTTAGACTAATACAGAACCGCATCGTTATTGTTTAATTATAACTATTATAAAATGGAAATGGAACTGTGATGTCTGCCTTATGGCCTTTGGGCCAATATACAGGCGCTCGGTTTAATCAGCGGTGCACCCGGCATGGAGGGCATGAGAGCAGAAATTATATATATATACTCGTATATATAAAAAAAAAAAAAAATTGGTCAAACGATTCGTTTGTTTTTAAATAGAAATCACACAATAACAACAACAACAATAACAATAAAATTAATTAGAACAAAACTAAATTACAATAGTACAAATTACAGGATGTAATTTCACAACAATTGTGCAGCATTTACGATAAGGTCACATGCAGCACAAAACTCTAATTTTATTAGTTTTTCAATTCGGAGAAGAGAAGCTTTAAAAGCCTTTCTTGCTAAATTGTATAGTTTTCATTAAAAAATACAAAAAACTTTCATCATTAGGTTTTTGTACGAAAGTTGCAAGACTGACCGGTGGGTTATTTTTCCTACAAAAAGTTCACTTAACATGGTCACGCCGTTTAACGGTCATCTCGTTAAACAATATTTCTGACAGAACAAAATCATTAACGCTTCAACTACTGTTACACTGAGGATGTGTGTTTAGAAAAACACACACACACACACACACATTAATTTTCTAAAGGTATGTTTGTATATATATGTAAACTATTGTATATTGTTTTTAAATGTTTTGCTGTGTTGGGTGGATTTTTGCAAATTAAGCATATTTGTATACAACAACAACAACAACACCAATAATAATAATAATAATAACGAGGAGGCACAGCAGAAGCTCAGGAAAACATATTATTTATGCTGAACGTACAAAATATTTTGTAAAAATTAAAAATTCACATACGGCCTGTTTACAGAGAATAATTTGTGTAAAATGTATGCGTATGGGTAGGTGACTGTATATATTTACACCCATATATATACTATATATTATATATATATATATATGTGTGTGTGTGTGGTTATTACAATAATTACCACATATGTTCTATAAATAGTTCGCACTAAGTAAAAAATAATTAATCGTTTGATTGTATAGTAATTAAAAATTTATTTTATTTAAAAGCAGAAACTTTTTATATACATTTATTAAAACCAAGTAAAAATGTTATGTTCAATCAAGCCCGAACAATACTAATACCCTACACCACTTAGCTTCATGAAATATGCTACAATTAGTTTAGTTAGGGAAACACTGCCATATAAATTACTTTGTGAAATATCATTATATGGGAAGGGGTCCTAAAAATGGTCCGATCTGGTACATTTTCAATTTGGTTCCTTTTGGGGCCAATACATATTTTTGTACCAAATTTCATCAAAATATCTCCAAAAATGCGCACAAATTTACATGAACCGACAGACGGACATGGTTAAATGGATTCAGATTTTGATTCTGAATCGATCGGTATTATATGAAGATGGGTGTGGCATTTGCTGTTTAGGAGTTATAAACATTCGCACAAACTTAATACACCCTTTTCCACAAGTGGAGCAGGGTGTAAAAATATTGAATAAATAAAAGAAAAAATATTAAAAGTTGAATTGAATCTGTTATGTATGTATGTATTTGTTATTCAGTTGATCTCAATATTTTTTACTTAATTTTGTTTTTTTTTTTCGTTAAAGAAAAAAACCTAACTGAACGTCTTTATATTAGTAATTTTTAATACAATTTTCTCCTTCAATACACAATTATTTTAAAACTCTATCACAGTAAGTATGGTACACATACTCATACATCTATCATCAAGCAAGCCATCATTTTCTTAAGTTTTTGCGTATTACGAAAAATTTTTATTTGAATTTACTAAAAAAAGTCATTTTTACATTTGTATAAATATATTTTTGTTTCAATTTGATTTTAATACTATAAAAATGTACCCTTTTGATTATAATGCCAAAGTAAAGGACTCTCCATCATCTCGAGTTTATTATACCCATCACATAAGATGGGGGATAGACTAAGTTTAAAATTGGCAAGGAGGCATTAGAGACCCTACAAGGTATATATATTCATGATAAGCATCAAAAACTGAGTCGATGTATGTCCGTGTGTCCATACGTCCGCTTGTTGTTGGTATTCTCGTGGGCGTAAATTCTGAAATATTGAGCTGAAATTTGGTTTCTGCACGCACATAAGTATTAAAAATGGTCTAGAACCACGCCCACAATAACAAAATAATCTCTATCTGTGTCACAAAAATTTTACCTATCAGCTTGAAATTTGTTATACATATAAGTAATTATTCCATATATCCATATATCCATATATCCCATCTATCGATTTGCCAAACATGGGCGTGGTCAGGTAACAGGCACACTTACAATTTACAAAAAGCCTTATCCAGCGTACAACTTGACTTGGGAGCTTCTACGTGATACGTACGCTTTATAGGACGTAATCATATGCCTGCCACGCCTAATGTTTGTATGTAAATTTGGAAGGTATTTAAGAATTGACCTAAGACAACTTTAGGTTTCTTACTTTATTTTAAACTATCGTTTGTTTTTATACCCTCCACCTCAGTGATGAGGCTATACTAAGTTTGTTGTACCGTTTGCAACACCCAGAAGGAGGCGTCAGAGACCCCACAAAGTATATGTATTCTTGATCAGCGTCAAAAACTGATTCGATTTAGACATGTATGTCCGTGTGTCCATGTGTCCGGGTGTCCGTCTGTTGTTGCCACTCTCACGGGCGCAAATTTTGGGATATTGAGCTGAAATTTTGTACAGGCATTTTTTGTTTATTTTAATTTTTCTTTTTGGCAAACACTTTTTGTTGTTCTTGTTGTTTGCGTATTATTCTAAATAATTTTATATTTATTATTTTTGGTATATTAGCGGTATTCATTTAAACGCGATAACTGTACAAACTCGAGTATTCAAACTGTACAACAAACACACAAACAATAGATAAATAAATAAATAAAAATTTGCTAAAAAAATTATAGAAATAAAAACAAAACTATTTGTGTAGGCACGTGCATATTTTGCAATTTCGCAAAAGTTACTAATACGCCCGACAGAACTCATACAACAAAAACGAAAATTCATATTAACATGTTAACAAGATGAGTATATGAAGCATTCCATGCACAACATAACATTTGCCTCTTTTGCACCATAAACAGAATGAACACCTTAATGAATTGTATGCAAATTTTTTAGTTTCAGTTTCAGTTTCAGTTTCATTTGTATTGTATTGCAATATGCTGTCAAGTGATAAACAGCAGTTCACTTGCATTCGTTTCGAAAAAGAAAGAAATTTACTTTTATTTGTGTTTTATATGCATACACACACGTACGAGTATATGTGTACGTATTAGTGAATAGAATTGCATTTCTTTTTAATGTCTACCTGCTTGTGAATGCCTTTTAAGTGGATCTCGGTCTCTCTATCTCTGTTTGTTACACTTAAAGTGTGTTGCTTGTTGCAGATATTGTTGGAAAATAACATAAATTTGTTTAGTTAATTATTTAGAGATTATGGCAGCAATAGCAATAACAATGCAAGGAACGTAAACGAGTTGTTGTTGTTGTTGTTGTTGTTGTTGTTGTTGTTGTTAACTTACCTACTTACTTGTATATAAAAAAAAAGTTTTCTTAACAATAAAAACTTTTTCTTCTTAATCTTACTCTTCATAAAATACACGCTCACTAACTCTCGTTTCTCTTATTGTAGATGGCGTTGTCAAATGCATTATATATGTATGCGTATGTGTATGTGCATATACAAATGCGATTACATATTTACATTGTGAGGAAAATGTCAAATTTATATTTTATAACTTTAACTAAGAGGGTGAAAGTTTGTATAAAACTAAACAAGTTTATCGTTCTGCTCAGCTCTTGTTTTTCTTCTTGCCAGGGTCACGTTTGTTTTTTTATTTTTATTTCAACACATATATAGCGCTGTTGTATTTATTGTAAATATTTTTCTTTATATTAATAATTGGTTCATTGTAGGCACTTGTGTGTGTGTGTGTGTGTGTGTGTGTGCGTGTATGTGTAAGCAGAGCCTTGTGTGAAAACATGCAAAATATTCTTATTCTTATATAATTGCTCTTACTCATTTTACTCATTTTTTATTAGTCCAAGGGGAATAATAATAATCCTTAATGGCATAGTGTTTTAAACATACACCCATTTATCACTTATATTCATTCATTTTCGTTTGTTAGTTTTGGGTGAGTGGGAATTAAGCATAAAACTGGTTTCATTGCCACCATAAACAACATGCAGCTCGTACAAAGAAAAAGCCAATTTAATATTTAAAATTGTTTCCTTATTTGTTGTTGTTCTCGTTATGTTTTTATACTTCGCCCATAACACGGAACCACTACCCACTAAGTTTGTTAAACTATTTGCAATAGTCGGAAGCAGACGTTAGAAATCCTAGAAAGAATACATATCAGCATCGGCAAGCGCATTTTTATTATCGTTCATAATTGATCCTTATATGTCCGTCCTTGTTTGCAACTGTTTTTGTAAATTTTATGTTAAATATTTATATAAACAATTTCGGTTTTTGCATTCATGTTAATCTTTACGAAGAATGAAATGAGTTAATAACCACGCCCACAATCCATCTGTCATTCACTAAAATTGTACAATAAAGTTTGGAAATCCAGTACACATACTTATAATTAAAGCATACAACAAAAATGGGCGGGGCCGTACAATAGCCACGCTTCTGCCACGCCTACTGTTTATATAGAGGTGTGTAGGATATTTTACATCTTCCCTGGCACAGTTTACACTTTTTAACATGTTTAATATTGCTTGACACATACGTTAGGTCACACTAGCTGTAACTATGTTTCTGCCGCAAGGACGCTATTTCATTTTATATGGTGACAGTCAAGGTGTTAAGAATGGGACAAAATTTTGTTACTTCTGTTATATTTTCCTATTTTTTGTTATTGTTACTGTTATTGAAAATTTATAGTTAAGTTCCGCATCAAGAAAAAAAAACAGAAAAGAAATTCAAGTGAATGTGTCTTTAAAGGTAATGTCACAACATTGCATAAAATGCATTGTATTGTATGCAAAATTTCACATTTAACTTAAATCCAAATCCAAATCCAAATCTGTTATTATAATATTATTGTTATCGTTATTATTATTGTTATTGTTGCCATTGTTTCTAACAATTTTACCCTTTAATAATTTTTATTTATATCTTTTTATTATTTTCGTTTTACTATCTGTACGTGATAAGTAATGAAATGTTGTATTATTATGATATATTTCGGTGTGTGTGTGTGTGTGTGTGTGTGTGTGTATGATTTTTAAAACATTTCTGCCACAATAATATTTTATGGCGCAGCCCTGAAAGCGGAAACATACGTGTTTGAGTAATGTTCTATTTTTTATATTTTTTATTTATATTGTTGTTGTTGTTGTGGCTGTTGTATGACAGGCGAAATCATCGTTTATCTTCATAAAAAAAACATTTAAAATTATTATATAGACTAAATATTGACACCAAAGCTACAGAGATACAATACAACCGATAGAAGCAGAGATCAGCACCAGCACTAGCACCAGAACCAGAACCAGATGCCAACCGTTTTAGTTTAGTTCGGTTCAGTTCAGTTCAGTTCAGTTCAGTTCAGTACATATGCCAAAAAATGATAAATAATTTTATTTTTAGTTTATTTCAGATTTAGCCGGTTTGTTCGTTGTTGTTGTTGTAGTTGTCGTATATTTTTGTAGTTTTCATTTTTCAGACCATTTGAGTGGAAACAAAGGCAATAAGTAAAAAAAGCTTGTTGTTATTTTTATATGCGAGTTTAGAACAGGGCGAAAAAAATGATGAAGTAAATCCGAAGCATTTTTAAATACTAAGAGCAGTTACCATAAATGTAATCAGTTGTGCGGATAATGGTAAAGCACGAATAAAAGACCAATAAAGACCAATTTGAGTGATGCCATTATGGGACAGAATATATTTGTGGTTACTCCAAAAACATGAGATAATTTTTTACGCTGAATGAAACATTTATTGAAACAAAACATGACTATAACTCGTAACGTTCCTAAAACAAATGTTTTTTGATGTACTTAAATCAATTCAAAAAGTTTCACTAGTGAAAATAGTGTAGGAATCCAACGAAAGATTATGTTTTGTTGAGAGTTTCCTGCTGAGGTGATCAATCTATGATCCATTAGCATCGAATGCCAACAAAATTTCCACATAAAAGATTTTCAACAAATTTTTAAATTTCCAAAAAAAAAATTACAAAAAAGTACAAATTGCACCCAAAGTTAACACGATTAAGCTCTATGGTAAATAGATGTAGACGCCAAATATCAAGATTTGTGCATTTTCTCCACTTAACACACTTTCCAAAATAGGCTAAATGAAATTTTGAATCAAGATAAAATATTGCTTATTGCAATTACATATAAGGGTTAAAGTGAGAGAAAGAACAATTATACATATTAACTCTCTATACGGCTGCATTAAAACGAATAACAATGAAAATATATTCATTGAAAATTTGTCCAATAAATGCAAAAGTGAATTAAATAAATGTGTTTTATTTATGCATCTTTTAAATTGTACAAACACACTGCTGTGATAGCAGTAACAACAATCGTAAAAGGTCGCTTAATGTATCACATCACTGGATATGTACTGGGTACCACTGAATACGCGTACAACATAGACACACTTTGTCCTCTCCATCTTTTCACCCTAATACTTATTTTAAGCTGGCGTAGCATAAGTTTGGCACGAGTTGCAATGAAATGCACTTGTTTTGGGTGGATTTTCTATATGATTTGGACAACCACAGATTTCTAAAAGAGATTACATGGGCAACAAACAAGTAAGGAAACTGAATTTGGCTTGGACCAAATCTTAAATACCCTCCACATTTACATCATCAATAGTGGTCGTGGCAGATATATGATTACGCCTTCTAATAGTGTATGTATTACGTATCAGCTTGAAAGTCGAGTTTTACGCGGAGCATAGTTTTTTTGTAAATTGTGGCTGAGTTTGTTAATCGATCATGCCCATTTTTATAACATCAATGTATGGGCTAACCATAGATATATGCACCAAATTTCAAGTACATAGGTCAATTTTTGTACCAGAAGTAAACGTTTTTGTTGATTGTAGACGCGTCTGTTATCCTACCACGCCCATATTTGGCATATTGCTGAAGGGAATATTTATTAACATACATTCCAAAGTTAAACTTAATGGCTCAATTTTTGTGGCAGATAAATAAATTTTTGTTGATTGTGGGCGTGGCTCTGGAAACTTAAAGTGTCTGTACAAAATTTGAGCTAAACATCCCAAAATTTACGACCGTGAGAGAATGCCAACAACAGACGGACACACGGACACTCGGACATACATGTCTAAATCGACTCACTTTTTTATGCTAATCAAGAATATTTATATTTCGTAGGGTCTCTGACACCTCCGTCTGGGTGTTGCAAACAGAATAACAAACTTCGTATACCACCAATGGTATGTGGAGGGTATAAAAAGTGCTTGTCTTTGGAAACCACGATTCTGGGTTAATTTATAACACAATTTTACCCACTATATGTAAAATTGATATGGCTGAAACTTCTTAAGCATTTTGTTTTAAATGTGAGCCTTCTACGTACGCACTTTTACTTAGAAACGTGCCAAGTAAGGTTTGTATACACTTTTAATTATACAATAATTACTTCACTTCTACTTGATTCGTATATAATTGATTTTCTCCCTTACCGCGCTATACCATATGTTCTAAATAATTTTTTTTTGTTTTGGGATAAATTTATGTTCCACCCTCTTAGCTGTAACACTTGTGTGGTTTCTCGATGATCAATCATTGAAAATTTTCCAAATACACACTGAAGGCGTCATATAATAACATCATAATATTTTTATTAGTTTTATTAAGAAAACACCTAACAAATGCTATTTGGGAAATAAATTGAAGGGTAAACAACAACGTAGGTCATCCCTTCGTTATGGTCTCCAGAGACCAAATATTATTTATGTGTACAAATAACGAAATATTTAACATTTTTAACATGGCGCAGCATAAAAATTGTAATAAATAAAATGTGTTCAAATAAAACGTGTAAACAAAGGTACATTTTAACTTATATTCGAATTTTAAAATTTATTCACTCAAGTAAACATTTTAACCACTTTTCTTCTTTTTTCAGAGATCCCACAAAGCACGTATCAAAATCTGAGTCGTTTAAAAATGGACGTACGTTTGGGTTAAAATGCTTACGGTCGCCAAAAGTAATTGATATGAAGTCAAAAATTTTGCACATTGGATTGTTATCTATTCAAAATGGGCAAAATAAGTCATCAGTTACGCCCACAATTATCATAAATTTCGCACAGGCACCATAATACAGCTGTAAAGTCCATATAAGATAACAAGGATCTAACTATGTTTTAAAAATAAGCGAGTTTTAATGACAGACAATTTAGTAGTATTTTAGTTTTGGTCAAAGTTTTATATTCTTTTTTAAGCGATCGTTTTATTATACCCATCGTCGTAATAATCTGGGAATATATTGTTTTGTTTTAGACTAGAAGCGGGCGAGCCACACCCACAAAAGTATATGTATTCTTGATCAGCATCAATAGAAAAGTTGATTTAGCCAATCTGTCCGTGTGTCCATGTGGATAATATACTTTTTTGTTGGATCTCTTACAATCGTAAAGTTTGAGATATCGCACTGAAAGTTGGTAAACGTAACCTTCAAGGTTTTCTACGATTCTTTATTGCAATTCGGCAAAATTGGGCAAAGGACACGCTCCCAATGACGTCCTAAACCTTGCACCCGGAGCTTTCAGCACTCTCATGATCCCAAATTTTGAGATATCGAGATGAATTTTGAAACACGTATTCTTCATCAACCGGTTCCGGATCACTTCTTTAACCTTAACAATCCTTAATTTGCTATGGTTATGCCTAAAACTCTTGCGAGTGCGTGTGCTACACTTTTTTTTACAAGTACAAGAGTATGAATCCCCCAAACAGATGTTTTCAAAAGCAATATGGCACCCAACGGTAAAGGCAACTCGTGTAGAAATTTAATTGTCACTTTACACTTGTGCACATCTCACAAAACTTTAAAGAAGAAACATCCCGGCAACTTTTCTTTTCTTATAAATCAAATGAACATTTAAACGAGAGCAGAAAAGTGGCATTTTTGTGAAAGGTTTTCATTTCCCTTATACCTCTTTTTTTTTTTATGAATAACGTCCCAAAACTTTTTATGGGAAACTTATTAAAGGTAACATATGCTTTTTTAACGTCAAGCATTTCTCGATTTTTTCTCTTTTTTTATACCCTCCACCTCAGTGATGAGGGTATAATAACTTTGTACTTCCGTTTGCAACACCCAGAAGGAGGCATCAGAGACCCTACAAAGAATATATATACTTGATCAGCATCAAAAACTGAGTCGATTTAGACATGTATGTCCGTGTGTCCGTGTGTCCGGTTGTCCGTGTGTCCGTCTGTTGTTGGCACTCTCACGGGAGTAAATTTTAAGTTATTGAGCTGAAATTTTGTACAGGCACTTTTAGTTTTTGCACGCAAATCTCTATTTAAAATGGGCAAAATCGGCCAAGAGCCACGCCCACAATCAACAAAAATTTTGTTATTTGCCACAAAAATTGAGCTATAAACTTGAAATTGGGTACGTACATCTACGAATATTAGCTTCATCGGTATGCCAAAAATGGGCGTATTTGGATTACTGTCACGCCCACAATTGACATAAATCTATATATCTGCCACAAAAGTTGACCTATAAACTTGAATTTTAGTACGCGTATACATAGTTATCTTATTGACTGACGTGCCAAAAATGGATAATAGATACGCCCACCATTTACAAAAAACCATATTCAACGTAAAAGTAGATTTGCATGCTGTTACGTAATACATACACTATTGGAGGGCGCAGTTTATATATATTTGACACGCCCACCGTTGTGAATGTGGAGGGTATTTAAGATTTGGCCTAAGCCAAATGTAGTTTTCTTGCTTATTATACCCTGCACCACCCTGTGGAAAAGGGTATATTAAGTTTGTGCGGATGTTTGTAACTCCTAAACGGTAAATGCGACACCCACCGTGAATTATACCATAATCTGAATCGATTTAACCATGTCCGTCTGTCCGTCTGTACCTCCTCTCTGCCCATCTAAATTTGTGTGCAAGCATTTTTTGAGATATTTTGATGAAATTTGGTACAAGGACAAGTATTGGCCCAAAGGGGATAAAAAAAACTCTGACTTATGTATCATTTTGAAATTTTTGAAAATACAAGCAGGTATAGAAAAAATAAACTTTTCATTTTTCAAACAAAAAAATTAAATTGAATATTATAATATATCAAGTGGTGTAGGGTATTTGATAGTCGGGCTTGACCGACTATAATATTTGCACTTGTTTTTTTTTTTTTCATTTTAATCAGTCGCCGACATTGTATAACAAAGAAGCGTGTCAGTCAGTTAGTCAGCCCCATTACAATTAATACAAATAAAAATGAAAATACAAGATATTTATCTGGTGTGCAAGGAAAGAACAAGATTTTAAGTAAGTGTTGGTGTTTTTGCAGAGAATTTCCTAAAAACCAAAAGCAAAATCACAACCGAACAACATGTTCGTCACTTAACACAAATCAGTTCTTAGGAAATACTTACAAGATAAAAACAAAAACCGCTAAAGAGAACAATTTACCTTATCTGCAGCATTATCACAACTTCGTCATCGTCATCGTCATCGTCATTTAGTTAGGAGCATACGGCCTCGTTCAACTGATGAGCCGTAAATGGCAAATTTATGTTAAACATGGAGCATTTGTGTTTCACTTTGTGGAGGACGACCGACTCCTTCTCAATTCGTATGTGAAGCATGAGCTGAGCGTGGTGAACAAATTAAAAAAGTTTTTTTTTCTTGCATTTTAATAAAGTGCCTCAACATTAATTAGTCAAGCTGCAAATGCATTTAATTTTATGGCACTCGAACCTAAACGCACACACTCCGCATATATTTTTTAGTACAGTACAGAGACTCTAGCGTAAGCACTTGCATTCATTGATTCATTTATCTGCATTACCATCAGTGTACAAGGAAGCAAACACGCGCGTACAATAACGAAACTAACAGAGTAGGTAGGTATACCTCCACTGCAACAACAATAACAACAACAGCATTATAAAAATGCCCAACTCTTGTGCCCTCTCTTGTTACTTTCCTGTGCTCTACTGTATGAAGGGGCTTTTTTTGGACGCCATAAGCTGAACGAACACACACTCACACTTGCACAACATCTTTAGTGTTGTTTTTAAAAGCATGTTGTATGTGGTTGTAATAAAAATTTCAATTTTTATGTTACAAATATTATTAATCGGGGTCGTGCAAGTGTACATGTACATGTATGTGTATGTGTATGTGTGCACGTATTGGTAAGTATAGTGTATGCCGAAAACTGCATCCGTGCCTTGTACACAACTCCTCCTCTGACTCTTCCTTGCTTTGGTGCTTGCTCTGGTTGCTGGTAACTACACCCTGCACACTGCACACGGCACAATACTGTACAACGCAACACTCTCCGTTCTCTGCCTTATTGTTTAAGGAAATACTTCATCATGCTTGACTGGTTGTTGTAAATAAGTGTCTGAAATTTAATTTGTGGATTTATGATGTCTTTCCTCTCCTTCGCCGTCTTAGGGCGCTTCAAGGGTTGCAGCGCTAGTTGTTGATGTTTTTTGTTTGTTTGTTGCTACCTTTGTTGTTGTTATTATTATTATATAGCGTACTACAAATATTTTTCATATTTATGTTCAATTTTCATGATGATTGTCAAGTGTTTTCGTGTACATTTAATATTATATCACATAAATTTATTTTTTCCTTTTTTCCTTTTTTCCTTTTTTTTGCTGCCGTTTCGTTTATATGTGTATTCTAGCGTACGCGTCTATTTAGTGTTTTACCAAAAATATTATTAAATTGAAAATTGTTTTTTACGATGACGATTGTGCTTGATTCATAGCATTCATTTGTTTGCTGACTGGCTGATGGGTTGTTGTTGGTGTGTTGTTTACCTTTACTTTAAATCTAACAAAAATAATAAAAAAACATTTTATGAGAGAACACCTTGAGTAGATTATGCCAACAATTTTGACTGTGAACAATAAGTTTAAAGCACTTTCTAGGCTTTTGTTAAAAGTACACTAAACTGCGCGAGGATATCGATCGAATGAAGATTGACTTTGATTAGGTTGAAAAAAAAAGTGGCTAAGGTCTAATTTTAAGTATCTTCCTTATCTCTATTTATATACAAAGTGGGCGTGGTATATCTGCGATTTGAAGCTTGCGCGCA
This sequence comes from Ornithomya chloropus, assembly GCA_963971445.1. NCBI lineage: Eukaryota > Metazoa > Arthropoda > Insecta > Diptera > Hippoboscidae > Ornithomya > Ornithomya chloropus. Next base: position 54,111,512 of record OZ020530.1, read on the forward strand.
AATTTACATGGACGGACAGACGGACGTAATTAAATCGATTCAGGTTTTGATTCTGAATCAATCGGTGTAATGGAAGGTGGGTGTGGCATTAGCCGTTTAGGAGTTACAAACATCCGCACAAGCTTAATATACCATTTTCCATAAGTGGTGTAGGGTATAAAAACAATGTTCGCTGTTACTGGAAGGATTCGAAAGAATCTAGAGAATATCTTCTGGACTAATTTATTTATATTCATCTTGAGATCACTTTATCAAAACCTTATAACACTGTCTGTCTGTCCCTTTTGTAAATACGTTTGTTGTAAATATTGCAAAAATTGAACACTAATTTCAAACTTTTCCGTAGCAATGGTAGTTGTTGTTGAAATTGAGCAAAATCGGTCAAAGCACACGCCCTCTACAAATATGCAAGAATTGAAAAAAGTTAACTTTTTATTTGTTTTCAGGGGCTTATGTCTAAAAATTGTATTCGAATAACCCCGCCTACAATATTATTATTAGAAAATACATTTAAAAGCAGCAAGTGGTGGATATTGAAAATGGGGGCAGAAGCTTTTAATGAAAACAAAAACAAAAACATAATCAAAATCAAAAATCAATAATAGTTCTATTCTTAATATTTGCGCCAAATAATCTGCTTTTTACCAAAACACAAGCAACAACGCACGATTATTTATCTCTAGCTTTGTGTACTTGCACGTACGTATGTACCTAAATACAAAAACAATGCATTCACAACTACACCTCTACATGCACACACACACATACACATACACAGTAATTGTATATGAAATAATGTCTCTTTTCTCTTTCTCAATAAATATTGAGTTTTGGGATTCTCGAGTATTTATGTTGTAATTTGCATATTTGTTTACCATAACAAATATACGGACAGACCGACAGACCGACAGACCGACAGACCGACAGACAGATAAACGGATGTACAATACAATACAATATGTCTTGCGTATTGTAACCACCATCACACAACCTATGTGTCGATACGACACATTCGATTTTCCCATTTGTTTAGTTGTGTTAGTACGGTTGACGTTGCTGCTGTTGTTGTTGTTATTATTATTATTTTAGCACACATAGTGTATATACATTAGAACATCTCTTTTATCAATTTACATTAAGTTGTAAATTTGTTTTGGCATTTGGTGCATAACCAGGACACCAGGCACTGTTTAAGATTCAAAGGAATTGTCTCTGTTTACACATGCATACATACTCGTATAGTGTGTGTGTATGTGTTGAAGGAATTTATTGAATTATATAAATTTCGTAAGTATATGGGCTCAAATAATCATTTTATCTTGGCCTCCTTAACTAATGTGTTAATTGCGTTCACTTTACGCCTATTGTCGACAAACATGCAAAGCTTCTATAAAGCCAGCTAGAAGGTAGCAACGTTGAAGTTGAAGTATATTATGCACCTTAAACATATTGTTCCAAAAATTAAGAGAATCTCTCGGTTTAAAATATTTATACATTCGTACGCTTGAATGTTAGTTTCTTGTACAATACTCGTATATGAAAAGCTTTACATGGATGGCTGGTGAACTTCCAAATAGTACAGATAAACCAATTTTTATACGTGCATAAAAACATATATGGTTTAAAATATTCTATAAATTTTGTTCCCTCTTTTCTCCTCGTTCTTTTCCTGTCTCTATTTTCGTCCTGCATGTACAAGCATTCGATTCTGTGGTTTACTCTTGAGGTTTGTATGAAATTCAACCATAAGTAAGTACATACCAGCGTTGCATGTTTCTTACACTGATATCGATTGTTGTCGGTTTTAATATTTAATTAAATATTACGAAAAGTGTTACAATTAAATTTATCTCCATTCTTAACTCAACATTACACACACTATGAAATTTCTGTCCCATAAAACTATAAGTCCTTTACGTTGCAAAGCCACAAATAATAGACTTGAATTTTTCTCTGCACATTTTACTTAACCAAACACAAGTAAGCGCACACGTATAGAGAAATTAGTGCTAAAATGTCTTGTCGGGGCTTTTAAATGAAATTTTGAATAAATTAATGTTTAAATATTAATTGAAATTCCGTTTTTTTTCATAATAAACTTCTTATCAGTTCATATACATGCGCACTTATACGTAGGCTTAGTTTATTTACATTATATACTCGTATATGTTGTTGAAATTTAATTATCTAGAATATTCAAGGATTGGGTTTCAGTAAAATATTTACTTAAGTTGCAGTTATTAATAATACGTAAATAAATTAATAAGTAAAGAGTGAACTGAACTGAACTGAACATAACCTATAAAAGTATGTATTAAGCTTTTAGTGCTGGTTTTTTTCAAAAACTAATGATCAGAAGGTGCTGATGTTTTTATTGCAATTTTCGGGTGCAAAATTAAATTATATTCTTACACGAATTGATTATTTATTCAGTAAATTCTGTCGATTCACACATAAATGAAAAATTTCACTCGATATATAAACTATGATACTATCACCTTGTTCGTGCACATCATCTCTCTCTTTCTGTCCTTCTATCTATCTGCATGATAGTTAATAAATAATAACAATAATAAAGTTGCTCGTAATCGATTTACTGCACGAGTAATAAATTCCATTTTCAATTTCAACTGCTTTTATGTGTTTACGTTATCCAATAAAAACCGCGAATATGGCAAATCAATTACACAAAATTTAAAATAAAAAAATTAATATGGAGACAACAGCTGTACTACAAGTTTTTGTGCAAAACATACAAATTGATTGACTGATAGTGATAGTGGTGGCACCCGCAAAAACTATAGAATAGGAAAAAAGCACAAATAAAAAACAACTGCGTGACAAAAGGCGTGACAGCTGGAATACACCCTTTGTACCAAAAGGGCAATAAAAACAAAATTCCAAAATTTCAACTGTATACCCTCAGTGAATTTACGCATTTTTCAATCAGCCGATCTGGTGGGCTGTCTAAAATAGCAAAAGTGAAAAAATTAAAAAAAACACAAATAACGCCATGAGAAAACAATTTGTTTAATGCACTCAATAACAAACAACCAACACACAAAATTATTTGTCTAAATGACAGTTGAAAGTGTCAATTAAATGCCGAGTAAGAGAGCAACAGTCGGCTTGGTAGAAGTATAGAGACGGCGAAGGACGAGAAGAAGCAAGAACAAACAAGCAACCAGGGGAATAAGAGAAGCAGGGCATCCACTTATTCAGCAGCGAAACGAATTGAAACGCAAATGCGTGTATATGAACAAGAACACATACGCATGCACAAACACAAACACAAACACATATAACCTACAAATTGAGTAAGCAGTAAAGTTACAAATGACAATTTGAATTGACAGGCAAGTGTTGCGTAGACGAATAAATTGTTATCGATTGTTCTACAACGTAGTCGTAAGAGCTTAATGGTACTAACACCACCACCGCCACAATTGCCAACATAAGAAGCATTACAAAGTGTGGGAGTCACACATGACTACTTACATATTTTACATTGTACACATCTACTCGACTCAAGAAAATTTCCTTATGTTGGAGTTCTGAAAAAATGCCCTGTGCATGGTGGGCAACAGCTTTAAAAAGAAATTTAACCGAACAATGGAAAACGATTTTATTACTTTTTTTTTCAAGGTATTTCCTCCGAAGATTGATTTGTTCAGTGCGTTCGAGCCATTTTATTTCCTTTCCCTTTTTCGGTTATTCTAACCATCAAGGCGTGAGTCATTTAGCACAGAACCTCATTCCTGATGTTGATTGCGGTTAATTTTAGCAATAAAAGAAATAATTACAACAGGGCGGCACAAGTTTGTTACAACCAAGGGCCAACATTTTATTTGATATAAATCATTATACCCTACACTACGTGTGGTTATGTTCTTACCCTTATTAAGTTTGTGCGAATGTTTGTAACTCTTAAACAGCAAATGCCACACCCACATTTATTTACATCAATTGATTTAGTATCCAAATCTGAAACAATTTAATCCATATCCATGTGTCCGTCTGTATGTCCATGTAATTTGTGCGAATTTTTTAAGATAGAAGAACTTTATTGAAAATGGACCGAATTGGATCATTTTTAGAATCCTTCCCCTTATAAGGTCCCATCATAGTGGAAGTCTTTATACCAAAAAATCGCTATTCTTAATATTTTTTAACAAAATTTGGTGAAGAATAGTTAATTATCTTTATATTTGGCTATGACAAATTTGTACCTGATACTTTACAAAGTGACCTAAATGGGGATTTTTCGCGTTGGCTAATATGAATGAAATTAATTTTAGCATAATTTGTGCAACTACATAAATAGTCAGCCTTGACCGACTATAGTAAAATATTTGCACTTGTTTTTGTTTTTGTTTTTCTGCCCCTTGAAATCAGTGCCCAGCGTTCTGCATGATGTTCGCGCATGTAAGCGACACCAGTTACCGCGCTAATTGCTAAATATTAATAACGCATTATTAATAATATGCAATACATTAAATTGTTAATTATATATTTATGATAAATATGGTCTAGATTATCGATTCATTGTCGATGTGCTGTAAAGTTGGCCCGTTATCCACTGTTAAGACAGGCGTAATAAAAATTAATTACCTTCACATTCACAAGTGATGTGCTGGTCTTTTGCTCACTTGTGATTTGCATCAAGTGAATAATTTTAATTAAAAATCGTTTTTTTAATATATTTTTTAAATTTTTTTATGGCATATTTCTACTTATATGAATTAATAAATAAAACATATTTTATGCATTAAACACAAATGTATAAACGTATATAAAAACACAAACACACAATACAATACGTACTTACATAGTGCATGCATGTGTATTACAATAATTGCCAGTCAGTAGGAAAAAAAACAAGTGAAAATTTTACAATCGGTCAAGGCAGACTATTTAATTCCCTACACTCCTTAGCCACACAAATTATATTACAATTCGTTTAGTATCAGTGGTACTTACGTATTAACGATACCGCAGCTGCAGATTTGACGCTTTTTAAGTGCTGCCAATCTAAATTTGGTGTTTTTGACGCAATTCTCTTAGTGCTACGGAAATGCGTAACATTTCCGTTTTTTGGTTAAATATTTTGCTCCTCCAAAAATAAAAGGGCTTCTTCTATTTTTGGCAAATCCTAAATACGCATTTCCGTAGCACTAAAAAATTGCGTTAAAAACAGCAAATTTAGATTGGCAGCACTTAAAAACTGCCAAATCTGCAGCTGCGGGATTGGCAGCTCTTAAAAACCGTCAAATTTGCAGCTGCGGTAGCGTTAATACGTAAGTACCGTATCAGTAAACGCCAGGCATTGCCATATAAGTCACATTGCGAAATATCATTATATAGCAAGGGGTTCTAAAAATGGTCCGATTTTGATGTACTTGTCATAAAGTTTTAATAACTACGATTTTTCGTTATTAAAAACTTCCTTTATGGTAAGAGCTGATATGGGAAAAGGTTTCAAAAATGATGGGATGGGCCGATAAATGACCTTGTACTAAATTTCATGGAAATTTCTTAAAAAATGCAATCTCTGCACCTTGTGCACAAATTTGCATGGACAGAGGGACAGATGGACGGAGGGACGGACGGACATGGTTAAATCGTTTCATATTTTGATTCTAAATCGATTAGTATAATTGAAGGTGGGTGTGGAATTTGCCATTTAGGAGTTACTAACATCCGCACAAACGTATTATACTCTCCTACCACAAGTGGTGCAGCTTATAAAAAGACGAAAGAATTAATTAAATGTATGATTGTGTGATGTTGTGAATGGATGAAAGCACTTACAATTGTATTAAAATAAATAAATACAACAATAGTACATAATACATAATAATAATAACAATGCAACAAATAAATACAAATAATGATAAATTTATAAATACAACACGGACGCACACATACGCACAAAAGAAATACGAAACCTTTTATGAAAATTTAATGAGTGACACTGACAAGGTGGCACATACAATGCATACACTTTTATTTTAGAGGGTCGTCACAAAGATAAAAAAAACAAGATAGAAAATTTCGGTTAAGACCGAAGCTTAAATACCCTCCACCTTTTATAATCCTCTAAAAATAAGTTCCTATTGCATTAAATTGTTGCGTATATATTATTATTCAGGTCATTATTAAACAACAAATAGTGTTTTTTTTTTAATTATAGGCATTTGCGTTATTCAATCACGGCCATTTTTGGCACAGTGTCGGACAACGGTAACACTTATATAAACCAAATTACTAAATAGTATTATGCGATATATAATTATTAGTATTGCGCGATATATAATTTTGTAGAAATACAATTTTTTCGAGGTATGTTGAGATTTTTGTTTATTGTGGGCGTGTCTCTTAACCGATTTTGCCCAATTTCAATACCGAATAGCGAAATTGAACTAAGAATACGTATGCAAAGTTCCAATTTAATATCTCTAAAATTGCGACCGTGAGAGTACCAACAACAGACGGATACACGGATATACGGACACACGGACGGACATGCCTCAAACGATTTCTCTTTTCATGCTGATTAAGAATATATATGGTTTGAGGGGGCTCCGAGGCTTCCTTCGATGTGTTGTAAACGGATGATCAAAATGAATATACCCGTTTCCTTAAGGTGGAGGGCATAACAAAACAAAAAAAGGAAAAAAACTAGTTAGAACAAACACTCGGGGACAATTTACACAAGTGAAAAATAGCAGCAGCAGAGACAGCAGTAACATAAATAGCGCAATGAAACAACAGCAACAATGCTGTTATGCATAAACAAGTGAACAACTTTATTGCGTTTAGGTCAACTTTTGAATACCTTCCACATTTACTTTTTACAGGTATTCGTATGAAGTATGGGTGTGGCTCCTTCTCCTTGTGGCTTACTCCTACAATACATATGTATTGAATTCAAAGTAAAAGGTTTTTTGTAATTCGTGGGCGTGTAACAGATATTTGATACAGTCCATTTTAATCACATGTGTGTGTAAATTTTTCATTTTTGTTTTTTAGAGCCGTGAAAGATACAAATATGACATAAATACCAAAATTTATTGGCGTGTCTGTTATATGAAACCGCCCATTGTCAGCATATTGAATTTAAACCATGCCAGGTTATCATTGGGACTGTCAGTACCGTACTGTAAATATTAAAATTAAACTTTTTAGGTTATGTTTTATATTTTGGGGGCACTAAGACCTTTTGTAAGTAGGGGGCGTGCCTATTATATGATGCCGCCCTTTTTCAGCATATCAATTAGTAGAGTAAGTATTAAGTGAAGTTTTGGTTTTATTGTTGTATTGTGTGTGAAAGGTTTTTGTAGGCGTGGCCGCTTAAAAAATTTAAATAGGAAATAGAATACGCAACTAGCAGAGTCTCTTAACAACTGTGTATTTCAGCCCAAAATTACGATGGTTAAAACAACAGACAGACAGACAGACAGACCCAGATAGGGTTATGACTCAGGTATGAACTCACATTATAATACAGGTGAAGAATATATTTGGGCCCCGTCACCTCCTTATAAGTGTTGTCAACAGAATGACAAATTTAATATACCTTCTCTCTCTCTCTCTCTCTCTCTCGTAAACATAACAAATATTCTACTTACTCATGCATAAGTATATAGTAGTAGCAGTAAAAATATTTTATATTCGTGCACAGCAATTGACGAGAGTGTACGTTTGAGATGAACACACTACATATACTACGTGCCATGTGTCATTTCTATAGATTTCACCCACCATATGTGCACACACATTCATTCACTCAACCAAGCACAGTTATTCATTCAATAATATACTTAACAAAAAGTATACCAATAAACACCAAAAACAACAAGAAGAACAATGAAGGAGAAGAAGAACAAGAAGAAGAAGAAATGTAATGGCCGAAAAAAGTAATATTGATATATTGCTGACAGGGGGGGCTGCCTCTGTCTGAGAGGTTAAGCCAATAGGGCTAAATGCAGCACCAGAAGCCGCAGAATTGTTCTGTAATAGTAACGATGGTGACGTCGCCATAACCTACACCTACACCTACACCCATCTTGTCACCTTCTCCTCACCGCACAATTTGAAACTGAACACTTGCTTCTCATACACTTGATACGAACCCCTATGCACCCCCATACCTATACCCACACATGTAAAGATCGCTTTGCTCTTAGGAGAAAAGATACGCATGTTAAAATTTGATTGAGAAGTTGCCGGAATAGCAAACAATACGATACGCAGTATGTATGCATAAGCCCGCATATTTATAGTGTTGTATTACTCTACACACACATAACCCATAAATGTTGTATGTACACTCTCGTTTACCTACTCGTTTGCAATTCACTTAAAGATCACTGACCGTTTAACCTGACATCTGGTTTAATTCAGCAATTTTTCCCAAGTGCTTTACTGTGAACGTATGCAAACTGGTGGTTGAATCGGTTGACATCGATTTAAAGAAATACCTACAAACGGTTTCATTTCCAGCGTAATTATAGGAAAGTGTGCTTTTTTTTAATATCGGGCCTTTCTTCTAAACGTGACTGCTTCTACTCACCTGACATGATGTACTTAGTTTATATGGGAATAACTCCAGCAACATTTGTTCTTAAATTTCAACAGCTCAACATAATCAAATGGAATACGTCTCCACTCCAGATGAGTCCAATAATTGTTCCATTCACTCCCTTCCATATCGAATTAAATCCGAGATGGAATTCCTTTTTACATATTTTGTACCTGACTTCAGCCACGTCCTTCACATGATAAATCGTAATACAAAACCGCCACTTGAGTGCACTCAACAATATTTTTCTGGGTTTCTCCAATTTTAGTAAATTAAAAGCCTACAAATGTGTATAAGTAAACGTGTAAACAATTGCTTAACAACCACCCAAAAGCACTTTACTTCACATCTACACCATTTTAAGGTTAAATTGAGAACTAGGGTTCAACATTGGTGAGTATGGACTGAGTCGTAAAAGAGTTGCCTCGGAATTTTCAAAAACTTCTTCCAATGAAGAATGATATGAAGCATTATTACTAAAAACCCAATTTCAATTTTGATTTTCCCAATTTCAATTTGCAAGTTCTCAATTTAACCTTAAAATGGTGTAGTGCTAACCCTTAGCTCAAGTGGTTGGGTGAAAACAAAAGAAAAAAAAAATTGTTCTTTAATTTATAACGTAATGGCTAAACAAACAAAATCAATCGATACAAGTTACTTCACTACGCTATAGCTTCTCTTTACGCTTTTAATGTATTGCAAATGTGACCGTCCCTCCCCCTATTTCTTACGTATGCCGTAAAGTATTTGGGAGGAAGGTAATAAATTATTTTTATACCCGTCAGAGATCCTACAAATTATATATATTCTTGATCAGCATCAAAAATTGAGTCATTTAGAGATGTATGTCCGTGTGTCATTATGTCCGTCTGTTGTTGGCATTCTCACGGACGTAAATTTTGAGATATTAAGTTAAAATTTTGTACAAAGTTTCTGCATGCAGATCTTTATTTAAAATGGGCAAAATCAGTTAAGAGCCACGCCCACAATTAAATAAAAATCTATATATCTGCCACAAAATTTGAGCTATTAGGTTGAAATTTGGTAATCTATCCATCTATGTTTAAATATGGGCGTGGACGGATAACAAGTACGCCCACAATCGACAAAAATCTATATATCTGTCTAAAAAATTGATCTATATACATATATATATATATATATATATTTATCTCATCCATCGATGTGACAAAAATGGGCGTAATCGGATAACCTACACGCCTACAATCGACAAAAATCTATATATGTGCCACAAAAATTGACCTATGAATTTGAAATTTAGTGCACATATATATAATTATCTTTTCCATTGATGTACTAAAAAATGGGCACGGTCAAATAACAGTTGCGCCCACAATTAAAAAAAACAATATTCAGCGCAAAAATGGACTTGCCAGCTGATACGTTCTACGTACCCTATTGGAGGGCGCAATCATATACCTGCCATGCCCACTGTTTGTATGTGTATGTGAATTTAAGATTTAGTTTTCTAACTTGTTACTTGTTAATGTTTAAAAATTTGTAAATTTTTTAATTTCTTCCTTTCAGCGATTTTGCCCAATTCCAACAACACTTGTCAATAATATGTTTAGTATGAATGTGATTAAATCTACTCAGAATTTGATGATGATGCTAAACTAAATATTTTTCTATAACAAAGGTTTCCGCAAGGTAAGGCAAAGTGGGAAGTCAATTTTCTGAATAGTTTTAGAAAAATATTGCAAGTACATGAGAAGTTAATAAAAAGCAAAATAGTATGTAGAAAAGCTATACTGCTTATATATTATAAAATATATAGTACATAAAGGAACATATTTATTTATGGTGAAGCGATGCATTATAACCTGTTATGTGGTGTGAGAAGGCAATCAAATAAAGTTGCGAATGGAAGGCAACAATTCCACGCTGTCTGACTGTTTATAATTATTGGTTTTTTTTTTTTGTAAGTTTCATTCCAATCATCATGAGAAGTCTCTGGGAATCATGCACTGTAGGTAGGTGGGTGGTACGTTTAGAATTTATACCCATCACAGAGGATGGTGCTGAGAAAGAGGATGAAATTTTCATATATTTTATATGTATTATAATGCATACACATCCCGGGTGTATTTGCTTGATTTTTCATCGTTCTACTATTGTTGTTGTTGTGTTTTTTTTTAGGAGGATATGGTGTACGCTATAAATTGTAAATTGTAATCATAAAAATAAACAAAACATCAAATGCTTAAGCAAATAGTTGTTATAATAAACGTTCGAGATACCGGATAGTCCGGAATGCACATACATTGTGAATACGGATTGCATACCTACTGTACATACGTACATAGTACAAGTGTATAGACGTATATGTGCCTTTAAATCTATAAATGTTTATATTGTTGCATCTGTATAGTTTAGTTTAGCGAAGGATACATATTTTTTTTAACGTTTTTTATGCTCTTTGTTAATAATTTTATGTTTTGCCAAACTGTTGTGCTGTCTCCTTCTTCTCTTCTTCTTCTTCTTCTTTTTCTTCTCGGTACTGTATTTGTATTTGTATATCCCATTCAAGCTATGAATGAAACGGATTTGAGTTGTACACGTTTTTTTTTCGTTTTTTTTTTTGTGTTATCTCTTCTAACAACGTTTGTTGTGCACAGTGGTGTTATGTGTTTTTGTATTATTATCGCAATTACTCTTTTCGGTGTTCCTTCATATCATATTTATAACAGATTTGTTGCTAATGAGCTATTATATCTATTACACTCATAAAAAAGGGAAAGCATTAGGCGGCTGCAAATCCGAAATTTGAACATATGTCATAAATTAATTGTTATTGTTGTTTTTATACCTACCATCTTGACAGCAAGGTCGTTTTGTCGAAACGTTTGCAACGTTCTTACTCCAAGGGGACCATATATCCGCATCAACTTTGAATTTACTCGGATTTTACTTCAGCTAAGAGTTATAACAATTGCTTTGGAAATTGGTTCAGTAACATGGCTCTTGACCGATTTCCCCTTTTTTAATTAAGATTTACATGCGGAAACACATGTTTAGATCGACTCCGTTTTTGATGCTGATCATAAACTACTTTGTTTAGGACGCCTCCTTCTAAGTGTTATAAAAGGGAATGACAAACTTGGTATACCACCCGTCTTATGTGGAGGGTATTATTATTAGTTGTGTTTAATAGATAAACATTTTATTCCAAATTCAATCATAATGGATTCCAAAATTGATGCAAATACCCGTCCAATAACAATTATTGTAAAATTATTATGACGTACATACATAAAATTGCCAAATTTTAGAATAATCACTGCTGCTGGATAGATATTCACAATTTGGTGAAAGCCATGATACAGCTTTTTTTATACCCTCCACCTTAGGCAAGAGGGTATATTCATTTGGTCATCCGTTTACAACACATCGAAGGAAGCCTCGGAGACCCCACAAACCATATATATTCTTAATCAGCATGAAAAGAGAAATGGTTTGAGACATGTCCGTCCGAAAAAGTTGTATCTTTAAAAAATTGTATATCGCACAATACCATGCCTATCAAGTTGAAGTTTGGTATAAATATAAGTGGTACCGTTATCCAGATTGAAAAGCGCAAACGCAAACGCCTATAATTAAAAAAAAAACACTATTTGCGCAAGTACATGAAATAGTCATATACATAAATGTGGCAATAGGAACTTATTTTTAGATGATTATAAAAGGTGGAGGGTATTTAAGCTTCGGTCTTAACCAAACTTCTCTATCTTGTTTATTTTTTTTTTTTGCTTGTTATTTATATTCAGGGTTAACATTTTTAATGGTATAGAGTCTTCAACAATAAAACACAAAAATTAATTAAACACACGGCAGGATATCAGCTACAAAGGAATTATGATGTACCCGTATGATGCACTGACACTCATAAAAAATGCTCATGTGCTCATGTGTACGTATTGTTATACCCTCCACCTCAGTGATGAGGGTATACTAAGTTTATTCTTCCGTTTGCAACACCCAGAAGAAGGTGTTAGAGACCCTACAAAGTATATATATTCTTGATCAGCGTCAAAAACTGAGTCGATTTAGACATGTATGTCCGTGCGTCCGTCTGTTTTTGGCACTCTCACGAGCGTAAATTTTGAGATATCGAGCTGAAATTTTGTACAGGCACTTTTAGTTTTTGCACGCATATCGCTATTTAAAATGGGCAAAATCGGTCAAGAGCCACGCCCACAATCAACATAAATCTATTTATATGCCACAAAAATTGAGCTATAAATTTGAAATTTGGTACGTACAGCTATGAATATTAGCTTCATCGGTATGCCAAAAATGGACGTAATCGGATTACATATACGCCCACAATGAATAAAAATATTTATATCTGCCACAAAAGTTGACCTAGGAACTTTAAATTTGGTACGCGTATACATAGTTAACGCATCTACCGATGTGCTAAAAAGGGGCGTGGTCGGATAAAAGACACGCCAACAATTTTCAAAAAACCATATTTAACGTAAAAGTAGACTTGCATGCTGATACGTAATATGTACACTATTAGAAGGCGCAATATACATATATATTTGCCACGCCCTTTGTTGTAGAGGTGGAGGGTATTTAAGATTTGGTTTAAGCCAAATTTAGTTTTATCACTTGTTTTTCTTGATACCTGGAAATTTTTACCGAAGAACGTGAAGAACGCACTCACCGTGTGTGTAGGTTTATGATTGAATTAATGGTAAAAGTACTTAAAAGGATACGTTGCCATTGCAAACAATGAAGATGTGAACAACTTGTTAGCTAACGATGGTTTATCATAATAATTCTCAATAATTGTTTGTTTTATAATTCTTATTCTTCTTGCTTCTGATTTACAAAAATATTTCAACGACCATTTTTATAACCAGTTGTATGCTTACTTAATATGCACCCTAATTTTTTAAAATAGAGAGCTCGAGATATTAGAAATATGATACCATTCTACACAGGCGACATATGGTATTAGAAGTTTGTTCCTATGATATGAAAAGGGTTACTTCGATTATTTGTTGTTTGATTTTACAATTGATTCCAATCTTTTCGTAAAATCTCATACAACCCCGAAGCATCACCGTACATGCTTGAAAAGGTATAACCGGTTTGGAATGTTTAAATATTTTCACATCTTCATCTGGAGACGTTTTTTTACTTGTTGGTTTTGTATTCCATTCAAGCTTGATTGAACTGGTCTTTAACGGAATTGTTCGTTATTAAATTGTTCGTATGATATCATCTGCTCTTCGTATGGTTTATTTATTTAGGCTAACTTTTGACAAAAGCCGATTCGAATTCAATGGAGCCTAAGCGATTAAGGCTACCAAACAGACACTGATATGCTTTAAGTACTTTCATAACGAGATCATTGTCATTGTCATCGCTTTCAAATATAACAATAGTTTTGTATCGTTTGATAGAAAGCGCCTTTCACATCTGATGATCATCGTCCCTTTTTCACATTCAAGGTTTTTTTTTCGGTACAAAGTCTCTCTAATGAATGCTGATGGAGTGCCCTCAATAAATCAACGAAACGTAAACAAAACAAATTTCACATAAATCTATTGTACGTGCATAGTTGTCTGTTAGTACATTTTATACAATTATTCATGCTTTTATGTTTACATATATAACATATACATATATATATGTATATATGTGTATATGTATATATGTATATATCATTGTATAACAAATCTCCTAATTACCGGTTTTTATCTGAAAATTTTCATTAACCCAAGTACCATAATTACTCGCTTGTATGTGGATATGTGGAAGTATATATACAAACATAAATTACGAACCAAATGAAACCTTTGTAAACATACACACACACACACACACACACACGTACGTACCGTATAAGAAGATGAGATATTACCGAAACTCGGTTCAATTATAATGAAAATATCATTAGAATCATAATGTACGAGTGTGCTCGCATAAAATAAATATATTAGAGCAAGCAGTACAGCAACAATGAGAACAAAGCAAAACGAAATATTAAACCGAAACTCTACTAACTTATACGGTACTAACTGGAAACCATCATTATCATTATATTGAAACTACAAGAACAGACATTTTCTTTCCAGTCAATCTCCGAAATTTCGTGTACGAATGCTTAAAAAGAAAATTTCACTAGATTTGCATTGGATGGGTTTTGCAAACAATTTTACTCCAAATTTAATGCTAAACTATTTAGAGCATGGCTAGCAAACTTCAGTTGGATGGGTTTTATGGAATGGATCGACATATTATTCCGAATTTATGCCTATTCTGCTCCGCTCTTATCTTAAATGTCAATTATTACAAACTTTATTCTGAAATTATAGTTCAGTGACACTTCGTTAAGCAACATTTCGGTCTGAATTTAATGAGTATATGTTTCAAAATTTATGAAAATGTCCGCCTAATAACATTTGTTGAAAATGTATAAATAGACAAAAATGTCTTTCTCGAAACCCGACACTGCTTTGAAATTAATGTAAATGTTCACTTGACAATATCTGTTTTAAATTTTATTATATTTCGGAATGAAATTTGATCAACTCAAACTTTCTTTTCTACTTAGTATATGTACGTTGTGAAATTGGTGAAATAGCCTGCGTTTCAACGATGATTGCGCTTTACTTCAAAAGGTGAAGAAAAGCTCTTAATTTATTACAATTTCATTCTGAATTTACTCTTAATCTAAACACATTCCGAAAATAGTCCAAGTGCTCTAAAATAGCCAAAATTTCATTCCGAATGTAGTTCGCAACCGCTACGATTCTAATTCAAATACCTACCTGAAAAACTTTACTCCGAAATGTGTCAAGGTGCTCTAAATTAACTAAAGTTTCACTCCGAATGTAGTCAGCATCCGTTACGATTCTGGTACATATGCCCACAATATATGACAAATTTTACTCCGAAATTTGTTTATCCATACTTGATTCATCAAATTTCATTTCGTTGTTTCCTAATTTGAATTTTTTAATATTGTTGTAAATAAAACGCATTTATTTCAATGTTATTTTATGATTTTCATCATATTTATTGATTCATTCAAATTTAGTTCATTTTGTTTAATTTTTTCTTTAATTCTTTCATCATCAACTTCAACTTCAACTTCAACTTCAATTTTCATTTTCATGTCAAATACGTGATTATTTATTGCATTTGTAATACAATACAGACTGCATGGCAATTGTATTATGTTGGAAAAATTAATTTTTATACTAAACGATTCTTGGTTTATATCGTTTTTGACCCTATCTCTCTCTATCTCTTTCTTTCTCTTTCTCTCTATCTCTATATATCTTTCTATATTTCTCTCGCTATTGTTCGTTGGTTTTATGTAGTATAATAATGTATAATTATTATTAAACATATTTATTTACTAATTATTATTATTATAATTATAATCATATCGTAATTATTAGTATTATGGTAATTATAATTAATCATCATAATAATATACTGGCGCTAAAACGATTGTTTTGCAATTACATTTAAAAACTACTTACGTTTTCATTCGTTTTTCGTTTCTTGTGTTTTGTTTTTTTTTTTGTTTTTGTTTTTGTTTTTTCTCACTATATATATGGGAGTGAGTCTGAAATCTATGTATGCATGCACGTATGTATGTTTGTATGTATGTGAACATGTTTTATATGCTGCATGTGTGGTATGTGGTTGACACAATTGCTGACTTTTTCTAATGACTACATATGAGCGTTACACTAATAAAATACACAATCATGATTATATTGTATATATATATATATATATATATATATGTTGTATGCATGGTGTGTGGGTGGGTGGTTATGAGTTGTTTTGTTGTTTGTTGTTTGTTGTTTGTTGAGCTATATGCCAACAAGTAATTAAAAGGTTTAAAAGTGGGACATAATGCTGAAACACGGTTAATTGGTTGAATGCGTCTTCTTAAAAACTCGGATTATTTTTATATATTTTTTTAAATTTTGTATTTTTGTATTTTGTTTTTGTTTTTTTGCATTGTTTCGTTCGTTCTCTGGGAAAAATAATTAATCCATTTACCAAAATTGGTTTCAAAGTACAATAGATAAATTTTATTGTAAATTTAACATGATTCGTTCAAGTGAGTTTTGGTTAATAAGGAGAAGAAAACCCTTTTGCTTAACATTTCGTTTTATATTGTACTGAATATATATACCTACATACGCATGTATGTATGTGCCTACTATAGAACTACATATTTGTTATAGTGTACTTGTTTGTTTGCGGGGATGATGCATGGCTTAACTTAATATTACTTTTTTCTTCTTTCTTTTTATACAGAATAATCTATATAATGTGTGTGTGTGTGTGTGTGTGAGTGTGGTATCCCACTTACCTCATAATTCATCAATTTTCTTTACATTACAATGTGAGGGTGGCTGTCTATATATAACTAATTATTAATAATTTATTTATTGTACGCTTATTTGCTACCTGTAAGTGTAGACAAAAAATGAGTGTGTGTGTGTGTGTGTACACAAGACATCATTGGATCACTTGGTGGTTCCTTTATTTTTTTTGTCATAAAAAAAAGCTTTAATTAGGGACAAAATAAAATTAACATCAAGTAAAGCAAAAACTTCGTGACGTTCTTGTTATACCCTCCACATAAGATGGGAAGTTTGTCTTTCCGTTTGCAACACCTAAAAGGAGACGTCATATACCCTACAAAGTATATATATTCCTGATTAGCATAAAAAACTGAGTCGATTTAGACATGTGTGTCCATGTGTCCGGGTGTCCGTCTCCATTTACACGGGCGTAAATTTTGAGATTTTAAGCTGAAATTTTGTACACTCACTTCTGGTTTCAGCAGATCTCTGTTTAAAATGGGCAAAATCGGTCAAGAGCCACGCCCACAATCGACAAAAATCCATATATCTGGCACAAAAATTGAGATATGAAGTTGAAATTTGGTACACATAAGAACAACTAACCCAGCCATTAATATGCCAAAAATGGGTGTGGTCAGATACCGGAAACTCCCATAATTTACAAAAAACCACACTCAGCGTAAAACCCGACTTTGCAAGCTGATACGTAATACATACACTATGTTATTGGAGGGCGCAATCATATACCTGCCACACCCATTGTTTATATAAAGTTGTAGAGGATATCTAAGATTTGGGCCATGCCAAATTTAGTTTTCTTACACGTTTTTATTCACAATGTATGGTTTCGGAGATGTCTTCTTTAGTAGGGTCCTTTTTTAATAATAAAACTAACTTCAAATCAGGTCTTTGAAAATTACTTGATTTAGTGTTTTTGCCGTCCAAAAATCCAAAAAAAAATACAAACGATCTGTGAAAAGACGCCCCAAACTTTTTCCTTTACTTATTATCTCGAAATATTGTAGTTAAAGAATAAGCATAAAATTGTTTAAAAAAAAAAACGAAATATCAGGAAGAGGTAGCGAGAAAGGCTTCTGTAACAGGACACTTGAATTACATGAATATGAAATGATTTTCAATTTAAAATGAGAAACAACAACAAACCAATTTGAAATGAAACTAGTGAACAAGTTATAGTCGGATATACCCAACTATTTCATGCCCTACACCAATTAGTTCAACAAATTATGCTTAGCTTATAATTAGTTTATTTGTGTCGGTAAACGTGAGGCTTTGTCGTATTATGTTCTATAGAAAGGAGTTTTTAAAAATGATCCCGTCGTAAAAACTTGTGAAAGAATTTTAAGAATTATGAATTCTCGCCACATAAAGACTTTTTTTATAATAGGACCTTATGTGGAGAGGGGTTCTAAAAATTGTCCAATGCGGTCCATTTTTAATAATGTTCCTGTTTGGGCGAAAACATTTCCTTATGCCAAATGTCATCAAAATCTCTCGAAAAATACGACCTCTAGGCTGCGTTTAAATTTACATGGACAGACAGACGCACATAATTAAATCGATTCAGGAAGTGATGATGTATCGTGGTGCTTCCTAATGGTGTATTTATTAAACGTTAACAGATAAGTGGAATTATGCACCAAATATAGTTTTTTCGTAAATGGTGGGCGTGTCTGTTTCTGCCGCGTTTCTCTAATACGGTTTCAAGAAACTCTTTTCATGGTTGTTTAAACTCATCACAGAAACTGTCGCAGTGGCCCGATCTAGCATTCAATTTGTCTATTGAATTACCAACGACTGGGATCAAAATTTCAACAAGATGGCTACTTTTTACCTTGCTGTAACTTCTAGGTGGGCCACCATATTGTATGTCTTAACAAATAAAAACGAAAACAATGAAAAATTGGAAATTTTGCAGTCTACTTTATTACTGGCTAATTTCAATGTGGCTTCCAATGCTAGCGCCACATAGATCGTGCCCTTGTTTTCGATAAGCGGGATCACGCATAGACACATAGAGGGGACGTAGGCTATATGACGCTAGCATACGGGTTATGTTCTACACAATAAAGTTCTAAAAACATATGAAATCGAATTGGTTTCTCTTATTCTAATGCCGTAATATTAAGACCTGTTTATAAAAAAAGAAAATTGTTCTTTATCTACTAATAAACAAAAATCATATTTTTACAACATTTTTGTTTTTTATGGTATAACTACATATATTAGAATATGTATGTAATTTATAAACTTAATTATATATTTTGTTTATTTTATCTTGAAATTTTCACTTATTTAAATAAATTTATTCATATTCGCTTTGCATACATGTCGCCATTGTAATAGCTCTTAATATATACATACAACTTTCTCCCCTTCTGTCTCTCTCTACTATAAATATTATTCTTTATTCTTTTCCTTTTTTGTTTATTTTAAATATGCGTTCTGCTTAAATTGTATATAATGTTAATTTTAAATATTCTCTATTTTTACTATAATTTATTTGTTCTTGTTTATGGGTAATTATTATGTTTAATATTATTGTTGTTTAAAATTAATTAAAAAGGAACTTAGTTATGTTTTATGTTTTATATAGTCTTTAAAAATATTTTAATTTTTTTTTATATATGTAGAGATAATGAACGAAAATTATAAATAATAATCACAATTTAAAGATGAAAATCCTCTTTTTTATTTTTTTATGTCTTTGTTTTTTATTTTTTATTTTATAATAGATTTAGGCGTAAAGGTTTCTTTCTTTAGGTTTTTTGGTCCGTTAATGTTACGTGTTTATTAGAGAAGGTTTACAGCGACATTTTATAACTGAATGTGTGTGTGTGTGTTGGGAGCGTAGAGTGTAGAAAATGGTATATTTTAAAATGGAAGAGAAGATTGCTTGTTTGGAAAATTAACAGAACTAGAACTGTAAATGGCTGCAAAATTTTATATTCACTCCTCTCTACTCCTTTCATAACTTTTCAATTTATTTTTGCATTATCTCTAATATGTTTTAATATTTACAAATAATTTGTTTTTCGTTTTTTGTTTTTTTAATATGTACAATTTTATTTTTGGATAATCTAATAGATAACTTTATTAGTCACAACTTTGTTGTCAAATGCCGGTTGAAATACGAAAGAACGATAGGGTACATTAGCTTCCCCCCTAAACCACTAAACCTCTAAACGTGCTAGGTGTGCTCCATGTTATATAAATCCATGTTGTAGGAGTCAAACACATGAGCCGTTCACAGCCCAAAGCAATTAATTTATTAAAAATAAATTTCTTTAACGTATCAGGCTTAAGACACTACGTGACAACAAGTTATACGAATCCGTCTTATATGAACTCATGTTATAGGAGGCTCTACTGTATTGTAGAACTCGGCAGGGAGGTATAGTTTTTGTCTGTCATTAAAAAAAATTAAAGGTGTGCACCGGGAAGGTATACTTCTTTGTTTTGCCGCGATTTTCGTTAATATTAGTTCCGACCATTCATATGTGGCGAGCATTCAGACGAAAGACGTGCCAAATTTATGATGAACATATATTCAATAAATCGACATTGTTTGAACTGTTAAAATATTCAATCATCGATGGGAAAGTTACGTGAAATTCTTCGATGATATGATGTTCCAACAAAACGTACTATTTATCATGTAGTAAATAAAACGGAGAAAGAGGGTTTACCCCCTAATAGACCCAAGCATGGACTACAACTGTAATATCGGCTGAGAACATTGCCTACGATGACTAGTATGGGTGAGAGTGCTCCAGCTAGGATGGTGTTAGACAGGGCATCGGAAGGACGTCTCGCAAGAAGCAGACCGAAACTCCGGTGGTGAAAAATGATGAATATGGTGAAATTAATGGAATACCGAAAATGAAGTGTGAAGAAATGTAATGAAAAATGTCTTTAAAAGAGTTCGCATTTGCGACATCAACCGAGGCCAATCGAATTGGTACACCTTCCCGGCGGACATCTTGTGCTCTACTTCCGGGATCTCAAAAGTTATGTAGATGTTATGTATCCAACATAATTAATTACGGGGTTCTCTATATATTATTTCTTGTAATCCTCTATATTTTGTCTGACGTGTATTTCTTAAATTCGTTTTACAAAAATTCTACAATATTTGTTTATTATTTTTCTTTTCTATACATACAGAAACTTTAACTAAATTTACATTTAATTGTGTGTTACTAGCATTTTTTTTCTTTTTTTTCTTTTTTGTGTTCATGGTGAGTGGTTGCCTAACCAGCAACCAGCATGGGGAAGGTGTGCTAGCTGAGTTGAGTCTGCTTCTACAGTTCTATGGGCTGTGTGTGTTTCATTATTAAGTTTAAGCTTTCTTTTAGAAATATATTTACAAACAAACGAAATTTTTCGAGGAAAACTCAAAAGATTTACTTAGCACTTGTTTTTTTTGTTGCTTACAAATATATTTTCATTTTTCATCTTAAAAAAAATTATAATAATAAAATAAAAAAGAAAAATTTCATTCGTTGGCAAAATTTTATTTATTTTTTACTGTACTTTAAAATTTTTTCATTCTGTAGTGCTTTTCAGACCCAATTCTTAAAAAAAAAACTAAAAAGAAAAACTAACCAAATTATCTTTTTAACAACACTCAACAAAAAAGGTTTTTTTCTTTTTTTACTTTCAGTAAAATTCGGTGTATGAAGTCGTTTATGTACACATAGGTAACCTTGTGTGTTTTCCATAGGTAACCCGAGTGCATAAGTTTTCATAAGTGAAGCCTATGTATTTATTTTATTGCGCTGTTTCTTCCATTTCTTTTTCTTTTTCTTTGCTTTGAACATAGCTACGCCGTTGTTTGGTACATTTTTCCATCCTATTTAATTTAAGGTTTTTTTGAGGCCTCCGAATCAAGAGAGGAGATCTAAGGTAACATCAACGCCTCAGTGGTCTCAATGTGGTTAATTTGTTAAGGGGGTTTGCCAGCTGTTCATATTTAATGCTATTGACAAAGAGAGAGATAACAAGACCACAAGAATATTTATTGATGTAGAGCAACGCAATAGGGTCAAGACTTGCAACAAATGTCGCCATTTTTTATACCGTCCTCAGAGACCCTACAAAGTACAAAGAACCTGATGCTTGATCAACATTAAAGCAAAAAACAAGTGTTCAATCTGAGTTTAGTAAGTCTGTACGAGAATTTGATTACTCTTTGATACCGTGACACCATTTATCTTTCTACCAGTCTTCATGTCTGCTTATCTACTAATTATCTACGAAATCGAAAAACTAATCCCAGAAATTGCGCTCACGTGCGTCTGTCTATTTGTATTCTGTACATATATGTTTCATTTGCCTTGTGTTGTCTCATTTTGATCCATTTTTATGTACCTTATAATGCCCGCCGGCAGATTAGATACCTGGTCACACACCAGAAGAAGAATAAAATGTTGCTTAAACATACCTCAAAATGTTTCTGCTGTACGTCCCCAATTACTTGTACCACAATCTATTCGTTGAGTGCTGTAAGTGATTTGCAGAATTCTTTCTATTCAAAAGATTCAAAGAATTTTTAAAACAATGACCTTTGCCATCATTATGATCATCATTTCCATCATCGTGATTATCTTTAGCATTTCGCACAATTTCCTCATCGGCACTATTATTTGTCCAGCTGTCGCTGTCTTCGTCGGTGAATTCCTTAAATTTGTAACTTTCATTAACAACCACATTATCGTTGACGTTGACAACGTTTGTATCTTCCACATATTTTTGCAACGTTATACCCATTATATCTGATTTGGTTAAAGTTGACGGCAGTTTATAGCGGTCGTCGTGATGATTTCGTGGAGATGATTTCGTGGATATTTTGTCGCAGCTTAAGTGTGATATTTTTAAAAGTTTCAAATCTAAATTTTTCTCCATCGAATCGAATGTTTTGCATATAGGAGACTTTACGCGTTGCATTAAAGAAGGCTGTTGTTGTTGTTGAAAAAAATTGTTGTAGTGATTTAGAGTGAGATTGTACTTGGATGCTAGTTGTTGTTGTTGCAATTGTTGTTGTGTGATTATTATATCTAAAGGGCAATACGAACGTTGAAGCTGATGTTGTTGCGGTAATGGTGTTGGTGTTGGTGTTGGTATTGTTGTTGGTTTTATTGTTGTTGTAATTGGCATTAAGTGGTATTGCGTCGTTTGGGGGATGGTCGTACTTAAAGCACTCAGTTTTTTCAATTCTTGATATGAAGTGCGTTGTGGCTGTTGTTGTTGCCTTTGTTGATGCTGTTTCAATTCAATGTGTAATTCCTGTTTTGTATTTATTAGAAAATTGCCACCGCCCTCGCTGTTACACATAAATTGCTTGTATTGTTGTTGTTGTTTGGCCAATGCTACTATTAAATTAGTGGTATTCGTTGGAGTTGCTGGTATTGCTGTTGTTGCGGTTGTTATTAGTTCTGTATTTTGTAATTTTGCAGGTTGATGTTCGTGCTGTTGCTGTTGCTGTTGCTGTTGCTGTTGCTGTAGCTGTCGCTGCTGTATGTAGAGTTTTTCTTCAAACTAAAGATTATCCGGATAGCTGCGGAAATTATAAGTTCTGGCACGTTGAAATTGCAAATTTTCGTTTGCATTCAAACTGGCAGAGGTGCCAATGCCTCCAACGCCACCACCTCCATTACTACCACTACCACTACCAGTACCAGTGCCACTGCCACTGCCACTACCACTACCACTGCCACCACCCGTATAAGGATTTATCATCGGAGCTGTGGACTGTGAATTCATGGTTCCCATGTTATCATCATAATTAAGTTCACTACTTAAATTACTGCTCGCCTTGCTACTCATTGTATTGCTGGCCGCATTGCTACTGCCACTACCAGTTCCACCGCCACTGCTACCGCCATTACCGCCTGCACTACTACTGTTCATACCCTTGATGGGTTTAAATATTGCGGTGGTAGCATAATATTTCTCCATGGGTGGTGGTGGCACTTGCGGCGGCCGAGGAAATATACTGCTTAAAGGTGGTGGCGGTGTGCGACGTATATTTACGTAACCACTTTGCGTTGCATTGGACATTTTCGTGGTCATATAATCTTGCATATGCGGCACCGCATAACCACCTTCGGGTACATCTACGCATTCATGTATGTGCACAACATATATATTTTAGCAAATTTTTGTAAAATGTTGCAAAAGTATATTTTGGAAAAATTTAATTAAAATTCACACATCTAAGGTTTCTCTCCGCACAACTAAATGTTATGTTTCATGTTATGTTTTTTCTGGTCTTTTCTACCAATATTTACCTGTATAATCGGGTGTCATATTACACTGTAAATCATTGACGGCCGCATAACCATTCACCCCACTTGTGTACATATTTACATTAAAGGGTTCATGATACAAACTATTCTTACCTATTGAATCGCTGTCATCAACACTAGCCTGTAAGTAAATAAAATAGAAGAGGAGACTTAGCAACATTTCTGTTAACAAGCAGATGCTGCAATATATACAGAAAGTCGCTACAATATTAGGTGTTGTTGTTGTTCTTATATTTACCTTAATACTATTGCCATTAGGCCGATGTTTGTCCACATTGCCCCCTAAAGCATTGGGATTAAAACTATATTGGAATGCATCTAACACATTACTGCCACGTCCACGTTTGGTACGTGAAACTATAAACAGTATGATCACCACCAGCAGTATAATAATAGTGGTTAGCACCACAATAACAACACCAATGAAATTTTCTTCAGATGGTTCTTGATCAATCGGCTTGGGAGCAATTACTACGAAAAGAAGAATAAACAAAATTAATTCTTACTATGAAAATATTTTTTCATTAACAAACAACTCTATATGAGTATAAGGTAGACTTTTTAACGGCTCTTCAGTTACGATTGAGAAAATGACTGTTTTTGGTATTCAATTTGACTACTTTACTGTAGGGCGTGGGTAAGTTTTTGTAAATTGAAATTTGTTCTTAAAGAATTCACATCAAGAACTTTAGAACTTCGGTCGGTTTTTTCACCAATTTTTCTTTTATGCTCGCTTACGAAATATTTAGCAGTAATTTAAAAAAAAAATTGATTACGACTGCATTTGCAGTTAAATTTACTTTTCTTTTTTATAAATCTCAATGTTTTCGAAACTTCTTTTTGTAATAAGTTGGATCGTAAAAAAATTGCAAACTCTTTAATGCTTATTTTTTACTACACTTTAAAATTTATTTATTTATATATTTTTTTAAGTTTCATTTTAAACATTTTTTTTTCGTATAATACTCACATTGTGGTCCATTATTATAATTTCGTTGGCCATTAAAACTTGTTGTTGGCATTTTACCACCATTTTTATTATCGTGATGATATTCATTACTCTGTAAAGGATATTCACGGCTATCCTGTGGCAATAAGGCGCCACGCTGTTCCTGTTCGTCTGTGAAATTTCCCACGGCCGCCACTAAACATGGAAAAACAAAAAAACAAAAGAAACCGAATCAAAACATAAATGAAATACTATAAATTGTTCTTCTATATATATGTGTGTGCTTCTATTTTTACTCTATTTTGTTGTCAAAGTTTTACAAGAAGTAAAAAGAATATTTTAAGAATTCTAAATAAATCATGAAGTATGAATGCGTAAGTTTCCTTTTTCTTTTTTTTTGACTTTCATTCTTATACGTTACGCGTTAAGTAGTCAGATTGTGTGCAGTATTCTCTTCTTAATTTCTTTTTTACATAAATCATCATTTATCTGTACACTGTGTTATATTAAAATCACATTAATAGGGGAATGATTGAGACCGTGTGGTTCCCCTTATCCTGGGTGAGGTATTCAATTAACAGTACGCTTGAAAATATATTGAATTTTGTTTAGAAATTGACAAGACCATCCTTATCCGAAAGTTCTTCAACGATTGTTTTGAAATTTTTTTAGAGCGTGGCCCCACCCATTATGTCTAATATATATTTATCGCAAAAACCATACAACAATTGGACTTTTAAACTGCAGAATATATTCGCTAAAATATGCTGAAAATGTTTATAATGGTTATAAAGGCGTAGCTCTGCCCGTTTTCTTAAAACCTATATAAATAGAATCTTAAAAAAGATAGAAAAGTTCGGTTAAGACCGAAGCTTAAATACTCTCCACCTATTATAATCCTCTAAAAAATAAGTTCCTATTGCATTAAATTGTTGCGTATATATTATTATTCAGGTCATTGTTAAACAACAAATAGTGTTTTTTTTTTTAATTATAGGCATTTGCGTTATTGAATCACGGCCACGGCACAGTGTTGGACAACGGTACCACTTATATAAACCAAATTACTAAATAGTATTATGCGATATATAATTTTGTAGAAATACAATTTTTTCGAGGTACGTTGAGACTTTTGTTTATTGTGAGCGTGTCTCTTAACCGATTTTGCCCAATTTCAATACCGAATAGCGAAATTGAACTAAGAATACGTATGGAAAGTTTCAAGTTGATATCTCAAAAATTACGACCGTGAGAGTGCCAACAACAGACGGACATACGGACACACGGACGGACATGTCTCAAACGATTTCCCTTTTCATGCTGATTAAGAATATATATGGTTTGTGGGGTCTCCGAGGCCTCCATCGATGTGTTGTAAACGGATGATCAAAATGAATATACCCTCTTCCCTAAGATGGAGGGTATAAAAATGTGAAAATTCTTCACTGATTGTTATAAACGCAACGCGTGTGTACCGGGACCTGAGGCACAAAACACCGGGTATTACAGACTGAGCCCTCTTTCTACACACAATGAAATGAGTGAAATGATAAGAAATTAACCAACAAGGAAGAGAACTAAATTTCACTTAGACTAAATCTTAAATACCCTCCAATTAAGGGCGTGGCAGATATATGACTCATTATGAATTACATAACTAAATTATATGTGACTTTTGGATGGATTTTTGTTGATTGTGGGCGTAACTCCCAAACGATTTTGTGCAATCTAAGAAAGGTTTGTACAAAAACTTTCGCTTAATATCTCAAAATTAACGATAAAAAGTGCTGTAAGAACACATAGCCACCTGGACGGATATGATGAAATTGACTCAAGTCCCCTTCTCGATGATGTTGCAAATGGAATAACAAACTTAGTATACCTCTATTTTAAAAATCTTTAAAAAAATAGTAAAAATTTAAACAAAACCTAAAAACAACAACAAAAGGACGAAGAGGCGAAAAACAAAAGAATTAATGAAATAGCCAACTGTACGGTGATTTTAGTTTTAAGCAATTAAGAAGAAATAATTTCATTTTTTATGTTAATATCTTACCGAGAAAGGACAAATATAACAAAACAACCAAGCCTTGATATAAATAAGTAAGAAAACCTTACTCGTTGACCTACAAAGCCTGCTCTACCACCTCGAATGACTAAGTAAACCGTGAGTGTTGACTAAAATGGACGGTTACTACCAACTACCCCCAAGGTACGGTAAAAAACAAAAAAAACAAAAAACAAAAAAACAAAGCTGATGCTTAATAGATTTATAAAATGAGACAAAAGATTTGTTTTTTTTATGCGAAAATAGTGCCTAACTGTGAAGAACTTGGAAATTTAATCTGCGAATGATTTATGAATAAATATGAATAATAAGCAAAAACAATAACTAGCACGTTTTTAATAATAATACAGAAGCCGCTCTGTATTGAAGCGGAAATGTGCGTAACGATCCATCATTCAATTAAAAAAACGGGAGGGTAGTAGGGCGAAGCAAAAGCGAGGGGATAAGCTTTTAACACCTTTAAGAGTCATACACGAAATTGAAAAGAATCTTTGTTTTCAAATTTATTAAATCTCAATCTCTCTTATATTGTACACGCATCACACATGAACAATTTCATAGTTCGGCCTGCTTCTCAATCCCTGATATATTGAAAATCTCGATTAATGCATAGTCATCATCAGGCCGCAAATTGAAATGCAATCGCATTGTACTGATCAGCATCAGCATCAGCAACAGCAACAGCAACAGCTACATGAGGCCGAACACTGAGGAACACTGAGAACTGTGCATTGTGTAAAAATGACATTCATATCAATTTGAAACACACACACACACACACACACACATATACGATACAGTCAATTCAGTTACAGACTGGTTGGATGAATGAATGGATGGATGGACATAATGCAAAAGCAACCCCTCTCAATGGCAGCTAAACGTCTGGAACAATCATTAAACACAAAGAAGGTATATCAATAAACATATTTCTTTTTATTTCAGTGCACCAGGGTAGTTTCCTGTCTGTCTGTCTGTCCCTTTACCTCTCTCTCTCTCTCTCTCTCTCTCTATCTATATCTCTGTCTGTCGGGCTGTCTTACTCCTTAATATTTTATAATCCAACGATAGCTTTGGGACGCATCCATGTTATATTAAACTATCAAGCTCTATTGTATGGATAATGCCTAACAAAAGGAAAATAATCAACAACAACAACCAGAAAGAAGGAAAGAAAACGTAAAAATTGAAAACTGTTCTTATACAAATGAGTGAACTGCCATGAATTGAACTCATTTTATCATACGAAAAAGAATTTAAAAAAAGAAAAAAAACTTTTCACGCAAAAATGCATTTTCAAGTGCTTTTAACACTTGAAAGTGAAATGAAGTTGAAAATGGGGTCTTTTTATACACTGATAAACAGCTAGCACACACACACACACACGTTCACATTTTTTTTTCAATTGAAATGAATAAATTTACGGAAAAAGAAAAGAAACAATTTTCATTTGTTTTTACACTCACCCGATATAAACGATATCTCCGAGAGCATGATCCACTTCACAGCAAAATATAAATTAATTTTTAAATATTTGCCAACACGATGATGCAACTTTATGGTCACATCTCGTGCATGATCCATTATCGTGTCGGGCATATAAGAGAATTGTACCGGCTCGCCAGAGAAATGCCGCCCGCCAATGCTGAAAAACACTTTGGCATGAACGAAAACCTGTAAACAATCATAAAACAATAATACTTAATGTAGATTTTATGGTTAGAAGTAAACTAAACGTTAATGAAAATATTGTTTTAATTTTTTTATTAATTTACTCGTTTTTTTTATTCTTTAATTCTTAGAAATTAGGAAGAAAATTACCTATTATTACACCTAATCGCTACATTTATATTAAAACTGGGGGGCGCGTCTTAAACACAACTTACGCATTTCTTCTTACACTAATGACCTCTTCTAACTCAACGATCGAATTCTGCACCTAATAGAATGAAAGTTTGGCCACATTTTCTTTATCTTAATTTCTGTGACCGTGAGCGATTTAATAATAGACGGACAGACGTAATCCCGCACTTTTACACTCTGCGGAATTCGAAACTACGACCTCCCGTATTGGAGAATTGAGATTACCAAGTAAATTGTGTTTTCACCTCTAATTAAAGTATTTTTTAATCCTTCAACATGAATAACTTTTAAATTATTATGAAAGCTTTTTACGCTTTGATTTTGCCCACTTACCTGTACATCCTTGGCGAACATATTGTTAGTGTGCAAGATGATTGCACTAAAATTGCGAACACAATCAAATTCAAAGACAATCTCTACCGGTTTACCAATTAAACCGGGAGTATCGTTACGCCAACCAATCCATTCATAACCTAAAATGAAATTCAAGAATTTCAAGATGTAAATAAAGGTTCATGTAATCATACGTATAACTAACTACTAAACTGCAATACATTGGTTCTCAGCCAAAAAAATGATGCTCTGTGAAATTATGAAATTTGGAATTCAATGTAAGTGGAACTGGTACGGAATTGAAAAAATGGCTAAATTGCAGCCCTTTGCAAATTGTAGAAAAACTACAACAACTATACGCAGCATTTTATGGAATTTTTACAATACATAGACCTTCCGATTTAGTAACTAGACTGCTTCGCATAATTTTCATATAAACACAAGCGAATTCTTTCACTTCAAGAATATTATGAAGCGCCACTTTCTTTCGTACATTGAATTTAAAAAAAGAGCCTTCACTTTTAATTTGCTTCTATTTAAAAAAAGAAACAAAAACAAAAAATATATAAAGCGAGGGGTTTTTATTGCTCACTCTTTCACCCTCTTTCCATTTACATTATATTATACTTTATATGTAGGTATACGAGTATATGTTTGGTTTTTTATTTACTTATCAAAAGCATTCGTCGTTGGGTTTGTTCTTGAGCTGCACCCTTTTTGCATAACTTTGTGCTATACTCGTATGTATATGTAAAATAATGCAGCGGAAAATATTTTAACCTCGAGATATATAATATATTGTAGAGAATATTGTATGCCTTGCCTTGACTTGACTTGACTTGACTTATTCTAGCTGGATTTCATTTGGCAAGGTCTTTAATATGTTGGCAACTACAATAACTACAATAAAGTATTTGGAGCGTACGACGAGTAGGAAGGAGTTCAAGTTACCCTTGAATTTCTATTTCTATTTTAATGTTAATTATATTAACGAGATTATACAGTTGAACTTTCTTTCTTAAGAACGTAGACAAGAGAAACGAAGAAACAGGGAATCGATGGAAACTAAAAAGACTAATATTTAAAAAAATACATTTTACTTTATGCTTAGCGTTTTGGAATGGGGTTTAAAAGAGGTGGTTAAATACGATACAACAACTGGGCCACTCTGTTCATCAATTCCTTACAATATGAGAAGAGTTCATTTTCGGTACAAGTTTTTAAAAATTTTTTGCCCGAGCATTGGAATTTCCAACTTCTCTGTAAATATTATGACTTGACTTGATTTTACATTTAATTCTTCTCTTTTGTATCAAATGGAATGAAATTTGCATTTTCTTTGAAGCATTAGGAGATTAAGAATCACCCGAAGAATAACAAGTTCAATTGATTTCATTAATTACCAAAAAAGAGAAACCAGAGAAGTTTACAAGTTAGGGAAAAGTTTAGGAAAACAAAGGGCACAACTACAACAAGAAGATTTTTATGTCATTCACTACGAAAATTGAGCATTTCATTGTTAGGAATCGAAAACGAACAAACGAAACTTGCAAAATATTACACTTTTTGCATATTTGTTAGTTTGATATTCTAATTTAACGACCAGACTAACAAACCATTTTCGAAAAGTAACTGCAAACCCACTCCTCAAACATCAACTAAACGGAAAATCATCCCTACTTTGTTTGTTATAACTAACTGAATAAGGGAATCAGAAATAAAGTAGAAAGTTTCAAGTTGTTTGTATTCTACCGTGTACTTAAAGAGAACAGAAGACAAGCGAGAGAAGAGGAGTCATTCATATAACAAACTTTTCTACTTAAAATGTAAACTTTACAATAATTTCTGATTATTGGCATACGGCCAACAGAATCGATGAAGTACAAAATACCAAAGCCAGTCAAGGCAATACCAGGAAGGAGGAAAGGCCAAGAGCGCAATAGAAAGGAATGGAATGAAATGGAAATTAAAAAAAAAAGACTTTTTGGCGGAACTTTGTCTCTACACAAGTCTTGCTGTCTATGCCTTTTTTAAACCAGTAAATACTTAGTTTAGTTCTACATTGCCTTTCCTCTCCCTCCCTCTGCAAACCAATTTGAAATGAAATGCCACAATAGCCATAAATTATCACATCGACATTTTTGTGTGAGGGAAAGAGCAAGAGAATCACTAGAATAGTATGCATAATATTTACATTTAATTTTTAGTTACCAATAATGTTTTGCCATTAGGGTCTTTAGGTTTATTTCTTCCTCTTTCTCTCCCCCCAACCCCCCCTCTGTTACAAATTATTAGCAATTTTTATACCCTCCACCTTAGGGAAGAGGGTATATTCATTTGGTCATCCGTTTACAACACATCGAAGGAAGCCTCGGAGACCCCACAAACCATATATATTCTTAATCAGCATGAAAAGAGAAATCGTTTGAGACATGTCCGTCCGAAAAAGTTGTATCTTTAAAAAATTGTATATCGCACAATACCATGCCTATCAAGTTGAAGTTTGGTATAAATATAAGTGGTACCGTTATCCAGATTGAAAAGCGCAAACGCAAACGCCAATAATTTAAAAAAAAACCTTATTTGCGCAAGTACATGAAATAGTCATATACATAAATGTGGCAATAGGAACTTATTTTTAGATGATTATAAAAGGAGGAGGGTATTTAAGCTTCGGTCTTAACCGAACTTCTATATCTTCTTTTCAACTATGTTGCTGTTCTTGTTGTTTATTGAACAGGAAATTATTTATTTACTTTCATAAAATGTCATGTCTACCATTTATCTTTAACTATATGTATTCGTTGTTAAGTAAAAGTATAATAAACACATTTGCGAGTTTTAAGTAAACTTTTTCGTAATCATTCGTTATTAATCAAACAAACAACATGTTGTAACTAAGTTGTTTAAAAAAATAAAAATATTACAAAAAGCATATAAGAGCAGCAGGCATGACAACTAAATTATGTAAAACGATTATCGTTTAAGTTTAATACGTAAATGTTTTATTCTATCGCAGCCTAAATATGTATGATTTTTATTTTAAACTTTATAATATTTCTAATACCACAACATAGGGGATAGTCGCCTATAATGGCACAGTTGCAAAATGATTTTTTTTTTTTTTTTGGAGTACAATAGATGATTTTTCGAATTCATTTAAGGGTTTTTTAGAGTATGTCAAATGTGCTGTCATGCGCTACAAAATAATAATCGCGTTTTTTTTTAAAGCACTTATAACTTATCTATATATCTATATATAAAGTTAGGGTGTCTGTCATAATTTCACTTGAAGCTGATTAGAAGTTTTAAGAGCGTGTTAATAGAATCGAATATTTAAGCACTATAAGATGGAATGCAATTCTTCACGGAATAGATTCGTGGAGTGTTTGAATAAATCTCTTGCCATTGTTGCCGGAATATAACCTACAAGACTTGGCACATAAACTGTGCAATACATACGCGCAAGCAGTGCTGCCAACATGCAACAACATGTACCAAATTGCATAGTGTTCATATTATTTTGTCAAGTCCTGTACATTTTTCATTAAAAAAAGAAAAAAGAAACGAAATTACTTTCCCAACAACCCAATACTAAGAAAGGAACAGTTGCCCGTTTCCATTATGTATCGAATTAATATTTTTTTTATACTTGAGAAAAAAAATGTCAACATAAGCTACTCTTTCCCAAATAAAAACGGAGTAGTTCAATTTTTTTTTTTTTTTTTTTATTTTTATTTTTTGTTGTTGCTGTGACGCGAATTTACTTCGCGTAACGTGCAGCTAACGTGTCTAATACCATGTGAAAAATTGCTTTTAATTGATTAATTCGCTTGATGACACTTTTTTTGCGATATATTAACATTCTTCACTCACCTTTTCCAAATCCATGAATGTCGGTACGAAAGTTATCTTTACCCTTCTGGCCATCCACTAATTGACCCAATCCATCAATATAACGATCACCCTGTTCATAACCATCATATGTTTTATCTGATAAATCCACTTCCATGCCACGTTGCACACCCTTTGGTATACTATACGAAACGATGCCCTCTGTGGAATGATATAAAAAAAACAAAAATAATAATAATTATTTTTCCAATAAAAATTAACTTGACTTATTTGAAACATTATGCATATGACTAAAAACCCCCAACGTTCGAAAGTGTGCAATTCGAAACCGATTGTGTTGGTAATATTATCAGCATATGTTTCACGTGACAACTACTTAGCGCCCTCGCACTGTTTCTCTTTGTTATCGTTATCATGATGTGGATCACGATGATGATGATGATGATAAAGATAAATGAATGAATAATAAAATTTTGAGGGAGAGTAGTGTTTTTTTTGTTATTTCAAAGTCATGCACTTAATGGGTACAAGTTGTTTTGGGTTACAGCGGAGCGGTTCATATTACTAAAAGGGAAATTCAATTTTTGAATTTTCCTATTGTTCAACATACTTATGACCTCGGGTGTGCATAATGTTTATAGCATTTAGTTAATAAATCGTTCTGGGTAGTGTTTAAAAAGTTCACAGAGAGTAATAAATAATAAAACAAATTATGCATAAAACACTTAGTGCATTAGTTTTCAAAATAGATTGCAATCGTTTCAAAAATTTGGTGATGTTCTGTTTTCGGTATTTGTTAAATTTGTTAAATTTTTTTGTTAGTGTGTATTAGTGCATAAAAAATATATTACAATTTGTAGTTTTTTCAACTTTACTTAAAAAAATCATAAATTATAATATGTAACAAAAGGTGTGGCAGCTGCTGCTAAAAAAAATATTAATAATTACATTACGAAGCTTCGAATTATTTACAATGTTAAATTGGGTGTTGCCAGAAAAAGTTAAATGTTAAAAAATAAGCGACTAACCACTTATTACACTTATAAATAAGCGAATACTAAGTTTGTACATTCGTTAGCAACACCTTAGAGCTTTCAAAGATCATCATAAACAGCTACAAAGTTAAAATGCAATGGACTTACTGAAAATGGGCGGAATAAGGATAACAGACACGCTTAATAATGTACCTGCTACACCCATTGATTGTGGGTAGATGTGAAGGGTATTTAAGAATTGGCCCAAGTTAAATTTAATTTTCTTAATTGTTTTGGACTCGATCTAAATCAAGCACGAAGTGACATAAAAGTACTGAGAAAAAAAAGAATTAAATTCAGAATAATATTAAGATCACTGCTAAAAAAATTATTAACCACGTTGAAAAACATACTGGAATAAATAGCTCGCATATGTCGTGTTTTTCGTTGGTAAAAAAGGACGCAGATATCAATACTTTACAAAAGGTACTTAAGTTTGGCATCTCGTCAATTTATTACAATGATATTTTGAACCCTGCCATCCGGCCAGCTAATGTTATTGTCAGAGCTTTTGTTTTTTTTCGAAACGTGAAGGAAAATCCAAACAAAATGCAATAACTAAAGGTAATAAGTTTTCTTTATATTATCAAAATGTAAGTGGAATGAGAACTAAAGTAACGCTATTTACAACTGCGACATCGCATCGTGATTATGACATCATTGTATTATGTGAAACCTGGCTTACTGTGAGTATTAGTAGATCCGAGTATATTGATAAATTTTGCATTGTTTATCGCTGTGATCGCGACCTTACACTCGCTGCTTAAAGCACAGGTGGAGGAGTTCTACTTGCCGTTCGCTCTGATGTGAAGAGCATAGCTATTTTATTAAATTATACGCTTAATAGAGAACGAATTTGTATTAAAGTCTACTTTGATGACTCCTATGTAAAAGCAATATATTTCTTTGTCTGGTATATAACCACCTAATAGTACTTAAGAACTTGTTTCTAAATATTTAAATAATATTAAAATGATTGCTAATAGCCTTAGTTATAGTGAGTATGTATGTGTTCTAGGTGATTTTAACATGTCGTTGGCCATTGAATGATAGTGTATTACTGCCCAGCAATATTCGACCTGATATTGATGATCTTGTTACTAGCTGTTTTCTAGAAAATGATCTTTATCAGATTAATTGTTATAAAAATGCTATTGGTAGAACTCTGGATCTTATTTTCGTACCTAATGATCTAAATATTTCATGTAGTTTACGTCCATGCCCGATTTCTACCAATACTATTCATCATAATGCATTGACTTTATATTTTGAATTTTACTCTTATTTGGATAAATGTAAAAGTTCTTTCTCAATTCGTAATTTCTCTACAGGCAATTACAAAGATCTTAATGAGTTCCTAATTAAGACTGATTGGTCACCTTTTACTTAATTAATGCTAGTGTTGATGACATTCATAACTACATCATTAGCATAATTAATGCTGGTATGTCTAAAACAATTCCTCTTAAAATGGTTAGAAGCAATAATAAGCCACCATGGTATAATAAACAGCTCATACATCTCAAAAGCGTTAAAAACAAAGCATTTAGAAAATATAAAATAGAAAATATAAAGATGATTCTCATTTTAAAATTTGTAAGCAATCGTGTCAGGAATTTGATTTTCTTCAAAACTTTCTTTATAAAAGTTATATATTTAGGATGGAAGTGAGTATTAAACACAACTCTTCAGCATTTTGGCAATTTATAAAAAACAAGCTTAAAACTACTGGTTTTTCAAATGGTATGTTTTATGATGATATTGTCTCTGGTAACATTGCTGAGTCTTGTGAACTGTTCAGTATGTATTTTCAGACAACTTTTATGAATCATAATTCTGATTTTTCTCATTCGAATTCTTTCAGTTGACCCAATAAATTTGAAACTATTGATATAGATGACTTGGATATTTTGTCTGCTATTGCTTTGCTAAAGGATAGCCCAAATTGTAATTTTCCTGATTCTATTCCTGCAATTATTTTTAAATGCTGCTCTATGTCGTTAGTAAAGCCATTAAAAATCTTATTCAATTCATGTGTGACGGAGGAAAATCGTTACCCTCATTTTCCTTCCACACAAATCCTACTTGTATTATATTATGGAATATATCAATATATTTATATACTTATACGAGTACGTAGATATAAGCTCTGTTGTAAACATAAGTAGATAATACTTGTATATATAAAAACTATGCATGTTAACTATAATATAATATATCGCATGCTACAAATTTGTATTAATAGAATAAGTTATATTAGTTGTCAAGTTAATTAATCTGGCCACTCCACTCAATGTCCACGTCATCAGGTTCGTGACGATATATGAACGACCGATTCCAATATCTACGTGGCAAAAATGCCTTCTTACTAAAACGACGAGAACTCTCGACCTCTTTTGGGCTGCGGACGATGAAAGCGTGAAGATCAAATATCGATCTCTTAGCGTGTGACTACGAAAGCAAGAAGACCTTAACAACAACGTGGAAAAGGGAAAGGATCAGCTGCGAAAACCAAAGGAAAATAACACTGATATGGTGACAAGTACCTATCAGATCCTATACTAGCCACGAGTCAATAATAAAACAACCCCCAAAAGGATTCGATGATGATAGTCCTCGACAAATGACCTGGATGGTGGGTGAGTATTGTTTCGAGTTCCATTTTTGTTGCCAAGTTTACGCGTAATTGTTACGATCGATGGTGACAAGCCTCGATATAAGAATTGAACGGTATCCCTATGCTATTATTGTCTCTACTGTGACAAATGCCTCGAAGGACAAAAAAGAGTGGAGTGCTGGATGGTTGTATTATTTAAGCTAAAGTAAGGAAATACATTGAAGTAATAAACTGGACTGAATAAGATTGAAAGCGAGCGTTCCCTTATTTAAAAATTTATGTGCGAGTCACCCTATAAACCGACGGCTTCAACCCCGGCTAGAAAATATCTCGTTACACATGTATTAGATCTGGGATATTCCCTTCTAAATGGAAAAACTGTATAGTTGTACCTGTTTACAAAGCAGGTAATCGGTGTGATGTCATGAATTATAGACCTATTGTTAAACAGGATGCCATTGCTAAAATTTTCGATTGTATATTATACAAAGAACTTTACAATCTAACAGGCAAGTGATGCAATTAATTTTCAAAATGAATTAACGATTTTGCAAACTCGGTGTGATACGAACTTCTAGCGTTTGAATATAAAAAAGTGCTTTGTTATGTCATATTCACGTATTGTTAATAACATTTGTTATGATTACACTCTCTGTAATCAGATGCTTAGTAGACCTTCAAATATCAATGATCTTGGTTTCATTTTTGATAGCAAACTCTCATTTAATGACACATAGACTTTGTTATTGCAAAGGCGTATAAGAATTTAGGTTTCATTCGTGGAAATTGCAAAGAATTTAAAGATCCGCTTACTTTAAAAGCACTTTACAGAACGTTAGTACGTAGTCAGTTGGATTATTGCTCTATTGTTTGGAATCCATATTATAGCTTACATGTTAATCGCATTGAAAAGGTACAAAGAAAATTTTCAAAATTTGCCATCAAATTTTTAAATTGGTCAACTGATTGTCCTCCTTATGTAAGCAGGAGAAAGTTACTTGGCTTACAATCTTTAGAAGATAGAAGATCTTGCTTTTCGTTAACAACAATTTTTAATATCATTAACGGTAATATAGATTGTAATGAACTATTATCTCTAGTACGTTTATATAATCCACCTCGTGATTTGCGCTTGAATCAAATGTTTTTAGAAGGGTTCCATAGAACTAATTATGCAAAAACTGAACCAATCATTAGGTCAATGAATCTTTTTAATAGCCTTATGAGTGTCATAAAAATTGATTTTAGTACGTCCCTAGATATATTTAAAGCGTCAAAAACTGAGTCGATTTAGACATGTATGTCCGTGTGTCCGTGTGTCCGTGTGTACGTCTGTTGTTGGCACTCTCACGGGCGTAAATTTTGAGATATTGAGCTGAAATTTTGTACAAGCACTTTTAGTTTTTGCACGCAGATCGCTATTTAAAATGGGCAAAATCGGTCCACAGCCACGCCCATAATCAACAAAAATCTATTTATCTGCCACAAAAATTGAGCTATAAACTTGAAATTGGGTACGTACATCTACGAATATTAGCTTCATCGGTATGCCAAAAATGGGCGCATTTGGATTACAGACGCGCCCACAATAAATAAAAATCTTTATACCTGCCACAAAAGTTGACCTAGGAACTTGAAATTTGGTATGCGTATACATAGTTAACGCATCTACCGATGTGCTAAAAATGGGTGCAGTCGGATAACAGACACGCCCAAAATTAAAAAAACCATATTTAACATAAAAGTAGACTTGCATGCTGATATGTAATATGTACACTATTAGAAGGCGCAATATACATATATATTTGCCACGCCCTTTGTTGTAGAGGTGGAGGCTATTTAAGATTTGGTTTAAGCCAAATTTAGTTTTCTTACTTGTTTTTATAATGAATTGTAATTTATATATCATAGTCTATAATATTAAATTCTGTAGACTAAATAAATAAATAAATTAACTGGACAAATTTCTTAGTAAAATGGTCAGAGTTATTGCAGACGATCGCTTTGAATAATTTCGGAATCAATTTATAGTGAATTCAGGATTTATTTGCAACTCTTTGTGTGTAGTGTTTATAACGATTTAATAATAATAATTGTGTTTAATTAATAATTGTTAATTTCTCATAATTAGGAAAAAATAACAACATGCATGCACAGAAATGTCTCTCAACATGGCACCAATTAATTTGCATAAAATCATTGATTTATGCCTTCTACAATAAAATGGCTAATTATCGTTTTAAAAATTATGATGTATATAAAAAAACGTATTGTTTAGAGTTCTACATACACACATACATTCATAACAATATAATATAAAATACACGATAATTGAGTAATTGTTGGAAAAAAGAAACGAGAAATTTAATGGACTTTTCAGAAAATTAAGCCGAAGTCTGTATATCGGTTGGGGTTGGTGCCTTGTATTGAGTGAATCTTTATAATTGAATCCATGATAACAAGAAATAAACAGTATAGGAGTGTAAGTAACTACAAACCCGCATTAAGTAACAGTAACACACACAAGTGCACACACACAGCCAAGTGTATGTTAAATCACGTACAAACATTAAATGCATTACCCAGCGTTGCCAGTTTCAATATAAACATTTACCATCAATCACCTGTTTTTATATGTTTTTATATCTACATAATTCTTCTTCTTTCCACTTTTATGTGGCGGAATGTAATGACAAACGTACAACAACAACAGCAACAGCCATGCAAATGATACAATATAACATAAAATGTTGAGTGTTGTCACAGTCTGAGCTTTTGAATAAACATGAATCAATATTTTTATATACACACGTGCACACCACCCATTTATTACACACATTCAATATAAAAAGCATGTGTTGATAAAATGCATTGTATGTGTGATTTCATTTTTCTCCTTTCTTCCTTCTTCCTTCTTCCTTCTTCCTTCCTATTCTTGCGTGCTCAAGTATTCATAGTAAACGATTTTCTCTACAGTGCCTACCACTGTATTATGTTTTAGCGTTAGACACGTTTTTGGTATGAAATATAAAATTATTATGATTATTATGATGTCATGTTAATGCAAAATACATTAGCCCAGCCACACATTGCACACTAATACCTACACAAACACTGAACCTTTTTTCTTTTAAAAGAAAAAATTCAACATTTAAATATTGTACAGTACACATGAAAAAGATGTTTTCAGTGTAAAGGTGTTATTATGATTAATTTGCATACAAACGTCAAAGCAACAACAACAACAACAACAACAACAAAATAAAAATGAAAAATGAAAAATGAAATTTTAGGTATTAGCCATTAAGCTGAAAGCTTTAGCAAAATTAAAAAAAAAACTAAATTTGGCTTAGACCAAACCTTAAATACCCTCCACATCTACCATGATGGGCGTGGCAGATACGTTGTATGTGTTACGTATACGCTTGAAGTAGAGCTTTACGCCGAGTGCGGTTTTTTATCGATTGTGAGCGCTTCTGTTATCCGACTATACCCATTCTTAATACTTCGATGGATGGGATAACGGCTCTTCACCGAATTTGGACCTATTTTATCCATTTTCAATATCAAAGTCTAGACAAACTTGAAAATGATGAGGGGTCAAATTTAACCTTGATATATCAATGCTTGCGGCCGTCAGAGAGCCGAGGCAAAAATCAAAAATCCACACACGGACGAACCAAAGGGCTAAATCGACTTCTGGTACTTGCAAACGTTTGATCAAAACCAATATACCCCCAAAATCATTGTGATGTTGGATACCATAGGTTTTTTCCTTTGACAACCACTCGGAAGGATTTTTATACACATTTGTACAAAAGCAAACAAAAAAAAAAAACAAAAAAAAAGGAGGAAAAAATGAGCAGAACCAGGTATTTAGTTAAAAATAAAAACCAACAGTACGCTACTGCTACTTAACTATGCCCAGGATAATTGCATGCAATACACTTTTTGGCGCCAGTATTATAAATGATAAGAGCATAGCTAAGGGGGTGGTTGGTATACTCATAGTTGTACTTGTATACACACATGTACATACATTGACGTTTATACGGAGACTGATTTAATGTCTGCACGCAACTTTTTTTATATATACCTACACAGCTACTCGGTTTCATTTTAGTTTAATTTATTTTTAATGCATAGAAAATCTGAAATAAAAAGTTGTAAACAAAAATCATGTTCAGCTTAAAACAAAGCATAGACACATAATCTTCTTATTTTAGGTGAGGGTGTGGCAAGATTTTAACTGCGCTCTCTTTTAACTACTCTTCAAGTATGTGCTTCACTACGTATTACTCGAAAATATAGAACTTTTGTATGGTGGACTTGTCTGTTCCCGATTTTCCTCATTTTCAACATATTATGATGAGTGAATGTTTTGAAAATTGTGGCCGTGTGCGTTTGTGTTAAGCGACCACGCCCATTTAATATCTATCAATATAAAATTGAATATTTTTAAATGAAATTACATTTTGGTTGCATCGTTTTCGTGACTGTAAGAGTTTTTGCTAATTGTGGGCATGGTTATAAAGCAATTTTGTTTATTTTAAATATTACAAGAAATTGCTTGCATAAACTAAAAATATTACCACTCTGTGGTTTTGTAACGATAAACGTTTTGACAAACAAACACACAGATACTCGGACACACGGACATTGCTGATGCTCCTTCTAATAATTACAAACATCATGACATACGTAACATGTATTTAGAAAAAAAATTTCATCAGCTTTTTCACATCATAAATAACTCGAAACAAACAATATGTGACTTAGGTCACTTTCCTAATTATGAGCACATTTATCAAATGCAAAATTAGTGTGCAAAGTAGTTTTCGAGAATGTCGGCATTAATTATTATTCTTTACATAAAAACCATGCATGTTTGCCATATAATCCTAACATTTTCACATTCTATTTCTATATGTATCGTGTATCGTGTACGCATTTGCATATGTTAACATCCAAATTGCTGCCTATCTGTTGCATTCGGTTCTGTTACTCATTGAATAATAATTATATGTATAATTATACATGTACTAGGTATTGTTTCGTTATTACCAATTCGCCAATACGTGTGCTTGTAGTTAAATTCTGATTGAAATTTAATCCGTTGCTATAATCAACCGTTTTAGCGCCATTTGTAATTATTAGTTAAAACAAGTAAGGAAACTAAATTTGGCAAAGGCCGTATCTTGAACATCTTCCACATCTACAACGGTGAACGCGGCAAGTATGTATATGATTACGCTCTCTAATAGTGTATGTATTACGTGTTAGCTTGCAAGTCGAGTTTTACACTGAGTATGGTTTTTTGTAAATTGTGGGCGCGTCTGTTATGCGACCACGCCCATTTTTGGTACACCAATGGATGGGATAATTATAGTTCTGTGCACTAAATTTCAAGTTCATAGATCCCTTTTTGTGGTAGAGATATAGATTTTTATCAATTGTGGGCGTATGCATTATCCCACCATTTTTTTGGCCATTTTTGACACTTCAATGAATGGTATAATTATAAATATACATTCTGAATTTCAGCTTCCTAGTTCAGTTTTTGTGGCAGATATATATATTTTTGTTGATTGAGGGCGTGGTTCTTGACTAATTTTGCTCAATTTAAGTAGCGATCTGTGTGAAAAATCTAAAAGTTCCTGTACAAAATTTCAGCTCCATATCTCAAAATCTACGCTCGCCTGTTGTTGGCAACAGACATACACACGGACATAGCCGTCACAGGGACATAGCCGTCTAAATCGACTCAGTTTTTGATACTGATCAAAAATAAATATACCTTGTAATATATTTGAAGCCTCCCTCTGGGTGTTGTAAATAGAATGACAAAATTAGTATGCAACCATTGGGTATACAAAGAGGCAACGAAACAAAGAAAACGATAATGATCCTTGGGATTCTAATATGACATGTTTTGTCCGTTACTAACCGACATTTTCATTTATTTTCGCGCAATTTAAGATTTCTCTAAAAATATCTTTGAAGCTTAAAGAAAATCTATTGCACACCAACTAAAATCATTACAAAACAAGAAAGAAAAGTAACATAAACAAAGATAGAATCCTTCTCCTACTCATATACAACATGTATATATAAAGGGTGTGACCAGGTTATAATAAGCTTTTGACATGCCAAGAAAAATAGGAAAACTCCTCTTTTTTTCAAAACTGAGACTTTAACGTTAACTTGAACGAAAAGACGGGAATTGGCATGTGAAACAAAAAAATTTTGTTCTTTTTTTTGCTATTCAAGGTGGACTACAGACAATTAGACTCGGCAGACGTCTGAATCTAAACAGCTAAACACATGTACGAGTATAAATAATAATTTTGAAGTTCATTTTCTTTGTTTGTTTTTTTAAGGAGTGCCAGCAAGATGTTTACAATGAATTTATAGAAAATAAATAAAGAAAGACAACAGTTGGATTCAGCCAAATCTTAAATATCTTGGACGCACATATGTGCGAAGGGTAGGCGTGGCAAATACTTGATTACGCCCTTTAAAAGCAAATGTGTAAATTATGGCTGTGTCTGTTCTTTGGACTGAAAGTTGGATTTTTCACCATTATGGGTGTGGCTTTCAACTGATTTTGCCCAATTTCAATAGAAACC
Organism: Ornithomya chloropus; assembly: GCA_963971445.1. Lineage (NCBI taxonomy): Eukaryota > Metazoa > Arthropoda > Insecta > Diptera > Hippoboscidae > Ornithomya > Ornithomya chloropus. Next base: position 54,155,150 of record OZ020530.1, read on the forward strand.
GTTTAGATATTATTGGCTTAGTGTCTTGCCTTCAAATCTCACTCTTGTCAATACAAGAGTAACAACAACAGACGGACGCACAGAAGAACGCGTCCAGAACGATTTTGTGCTGATCAAGAAGATGTACACTTTGTAGGCTTTTGGCAGGCCTTAAAAGCGGAATTGAAAACTTAACACTAAGATTTGTTATTTTACACTCAACACTTAATAGCCTTAAATAACGCTTTTAACAAAAGTAAAGAAAAAAGATCAGTGCTTATGAATAATATTGAGCCGCCACCAAACTCATATATTTTCCCATTTTTCGTTTAGTAAATAAATTAAAATTTGACATAAAAACTCTTTAAAACTTTCCACACATTCTTATCTGTAATGGCTATGATGGCATTAACAACTATAAACACGCATATTGGCAAGCAGGCATAAAACTGCCCACACACACGCGCACACACAAGAGAGATGACCTGCTGGACTATCCATTTATTATCTTATTTCTACGCATAAATAATATACAAAATGTTGTTGTGTGGAAATTATTTTTCCTTTTTTATTCGCATATTTTTTTCTTACCTTCCCATGGGCAGCCCACAATTTCAACTCTTAAGCACACTGTACGATCATACTGTCCGTATGGATAAATGCGTATTTTTGAAGCGAATATAATCGATTGTAAAGTATTCTCCACTTCACTGTAAGTGTTTATATTACCCGGTAAAATCTATTTATAAAAAGTAAATAAAATAAATAAATATTGATTATTTTCTATAAGCGAATTAAAATAAAACATATTAAAAAATGTTATAGTCGATCAAGTCCGACCATTTTATACCCCACCCCACTAAGCTCCTTAAATTGTGCTACAATTAATTTAGTTGTGTCTGTATGACTGCCATATAACTTTCTTTGTGAAAAATAATTATATGGGAAGGGGAGCTAAAAATAGTCCCATCGGTTCTAAATTTGACACACCCAAAAATATTAAGAATTGCTATTTTTTGCTTCCATTGTAATAGGACCTTATTATATATGAAGAGTGGTTCTAAAAATGGTCCGATCCCGTCCTCTATGGGCCAGTATATGTCCTTGTACCCAATTCATCGAAATATCTCAAAAAATAGGACTTTATATGGAGGTGGGATTTCAAAAATGGTTCAATTCGGTCCATTTCTAATAAGATTCCTGCTTGATTCAAAGCAAGTCTTTATACTAAATTTCGTTGAAATATCTAGAAAAAGCAAACTTTAGCTCGCTTATACATTTACATGGACCGACAGATGGACATGGTTAAATCGATTAAGTTTTTAATTTTGAATCGATCGCTATAATTGAAGGTGGGTGTGGCATTTTCGTTCTTAGAAGTTACGAACATTCGCACAAACTTAATATACTCTCTCACCACATGTAGTGTAGAGTATAATAAATTTCAAATATGTTTGCTTTGGAAAAGTTGCTGTGCGGAGAGAAGCACTTACTTCACTTTCAAAAGAAGCCATTCAGATATTATATTAATATAGTTACATTTTATATAAATTTGAACTAAATGCATAATAATTTTAATTGTGTGGAGATGCAAATATGATCAATTTTCTTGAAGAAGTTGAAAAAACCCTGAAATTTTCCTTACCTCCTTGCCTTGGGTGTTCTTCCAGCGTTTCCAGTTGGTAAAACCCGGCCGCCAATACTCCAGCACATACGCTTCCGTATACTCTTGGCCCTGACCCTTGCCGAAACGACCTTGCGTGCGTATTGCCGTTATAACATGCGTCGTCAATAAATCCACTTGTAAATATTCTTTCAAGGCATTAGACACCATATGTTTGGGACACCAAGCTCCACCATTATTATCAGTTTTCAGTCTGCCAGAGAGTATACAAATAAAATGATAAAAAAAATTTAAAAAAAAATATATTAAAAAAATCAAGTAGGACAAGTGTAAATATTATAGTCGGTCAAGCCCGACCATCAAATACCCTACACCACTTGATATTTTATTCAATTTAATTTTTTTCTTTGAAAAATGAAAAGTTGTATTTTTCTATACCTTCTTGTATTTTCATAAATTTCAAAATGATACATGTCAGAAATTTTTTTATACCCTCCACCTCAGTGATGAGGGTATACTAAGTTTGTTCTTCCGTTTGCAATACCCAGAAGGAAGCGTAGCAGATAAATAGATTTTTGCCGATTGTGGGCGCGGCTCTTGACCGACTTTGTCCATTTTAAATAGCGATCTGCGTGCAAAAACTAAAAGTGCCTGTATAAAATTTCAGCTCGATATCTCAAAACTTACGCCCGTGAGAGTGCCAACAACAGACAGACACACGGACACACGGATATACACGTTTAAATCGACTCAATTTTTGACGCTGATCAAGAATATATATACATTGTGGGGTCTCTGACGCCTCCTTCTGGGTGTTGCAAACAGTAGAACAAACTTAGTATAGCCTCATCACTGAGGTGGAGGGTATAAAAATGCACAAATTTAAACACAACAATGCTTTATATATAAAATAATTGACATTAAATGACAGCCACCACACAGGAGGGATTCTAGGACGCTGAAAGTATTGCAGCACATTGGATGTGATGTTGATGACTGTATGGCATACCATTCAATATCGGCCAGCGTCATCGTCTACCAATTCAATAAACACTGCAAAACAAAACAACCAAATTGTGCACAAAATCAAAGCTAAACCACTGAAACACACAATAAACCTGATTTAAGCCAATATCAAACCATTACCATCATTAACCCACTAGCTCCGCGGTGGGTAACCTGCGGCTCTTATTACTTTTTTGATGGCCTCTGACTCCCTACTTTAAATGGTTCATTTGTGGGATTTTGAACTTTTCCTTACCATTCAAAATAGCATGTTTTGACTAAAGTTTAGTTTCTTTTCATTTTCCGCGTTAATGACAACAATTTAGAAGAAAGGTTATTTAGAGCAGTAAGCGAATGTTGATGTGAAACATTTCGCATACGTTACGCGTTAATTCAATATCAATTATAATTTTTTTTACATATTTTCCGAAGTGCCTTCCAAGTCAAACAGACGCTTTTTTAAACATTCCAGTGGTGCCATCTATTCTTCGAAATGATTCTTTTTTATACCCTCCACCTTAAGGAAAAGGGTATATTCATTTTGATCATCCGTTTACAACACATCGAACGAAGCCACAAACCATATATATTCTTAATCAGCATGAAAAGAGAAATCGTTTGAGACATGTCCCACTGTGTGTCCGTGTGTCCGTGTATCCGTGTGTCCGTGTGTCCGTCTGTTGTTGGCACTCTCACGGTCGCAATTTTAGAGATATCAAATTGAAACTTTGCATATGTATTTTAGTTCAATTTTGCTGTTCTCTATTGAAATTGGGCACAATCGGGTAAGAGACAAGCCCACAATAAACAAAAATCTCAACATACACACCTCGAAGAAGTTGTATCTTTAAAAAATTGTATATCGCACAATACTACGCCTATCAAGTTGAAATTTGGTATAAATATAATTGGTACCGTTATCCAACACTGTGCCAAAAATGGGCGTGATTGAAAAACGCAAACGCCAATAATTTAAAAAAAAACCTATTTGCGCAAGTACATGAAATAGTCATATACATAAATGTGGCAATAGGAACTTATTTTTAGATGATTATAAAAGGTGGAGGATATTTAAGCTTCGGTCTTAACCGAACTTCTATATCTTGTTAGGAATACAGTATTATCTTCATGGCTAATGCGATGTTTTGCTTGCTTTTTTTTTTGTGCTGTTCTACTATTCCTCTTATGAGTTTTCTTAATGCAGCATTGGAGTGATATTTGGTAGAAACGTGAGGCGTGTGTATTACAGTATGTTCATTTCTTGTTAAGTTTTCTTACAAGTGGCGTTTTAGTTTTAATGTAAATGTGGTTTAAGCGGTTTTAAAACGTCAATCCTCGACATGTTATCGCAAAAACCAAAACCAAAAAAAAAAAAGAAAAAGAAAGTAAAAGACGCAGCTTTGTTTATACCAGCTCTTAAAAGTTGTTCTGCTTCTGGTGAGTTGTTAACTTCGTTAAGCTCTTTTAGCCATCTCGGTTGGTTAACGTGTCTTAGGGGAACCATTTGCTTTCGTCTTCTTTTGGATTGCACCGTTTTTGCTTTTTGGTTTATCTTACATGAAGTTCTACCATTGTGAGTCACTGGGTTGTTGTACACGTAATTAGGGATTAATTTTAAAATTTAGTTTTTTGTTTTTTTGTTTTGGCATCAACTTCAATCTAAGTAAGATTTTCACTGGTTCCATGTAATTACATAGTTTCAATTTAAAATAAAATTTATTTTAATACCCATGCAATATGTGTTTATACCCTGCACCACCCTGTGGAAAAGGGTATATTAAGTTTGTGCGGATGTTTGCAACTCCTAAGCGGCAAATGCCACACCCACCTTCAATTATACCGATCGATTCAGAGTCAAAATCTGAATCGATTTAACCATGTCATGGAATTAAAAGGCATGAAGGCACTGAAGAAGCGGAGTGTTTGACGAAGAGAGATAAAGGTTATTTTCTTCATCCTTTAACCTTCTGGAATATGCCACAAAGTAGACACAAAAATAATCAGCTAATCTTTAGAAAAATATCCCATAAGAGAGATAAGCAAAACGATTTATCGAAAGACTAAACTACTAAGACTACAAAAAACCAGGCCTCAGGTAAAAACCTAGCCTTGTTAGCTAGCTCTAAGGAAAGCGAGCTCAAATCTAGCAGAGGAACATAATAATGTATGATTTTTTAAAAGCTTAAATACTCATGCGCCTGTCGAACCAACCTCGTCTTTCATGGTCATATACTTAACCTTCGGTAAGTTACCAATCCAAGGCGACACATGAGTTCAAATTCCAGCTGAAAAACTCTTTCACCTTTTTATTTATGTGGATTTGAACCCGTGTCCTACAGCTGGCAGCGCTTACTAAGACAAAGTTTTAGCCCACTTAACTAATAAAGGGCAAAGGAAAAACTTTTGCATCTTGAGTTTCAGGTGATAGGTGAGCTCAAAGAACTGTAAAGACTTAATCTGTAAGAATAGATGCTAAAACCCAGATTCTATGAGAATACTTAACCATTGGTAACATCAGGTTGCAGCAGTTACTAAAACATATGGCAACATTAACCTAACTTGGGGTTTAGACTGTAGGTGTATAAAAAATCTCTAAAAGTGAAGAGCGAAGAAGTGTAGCTGGTGCCCTAGTAATCAGCTGGCTATGAATATAATTTCTTAATAAGGAACCAGTATTGTTATCTCTAACATAATTGTGGGCGTTGCTGATGCCTGATTATGTACTTGATTATGTACTTTATTAGAGTACGTAATACTTTTATGCAGCTTCCGAAAAAGGTTTATTATAAAGAGTTGGCATACCAGGCCCATTTTTAGGGCTAATTAGAAGCATAGTTGCCCAATTTCAATTTCCACTCGATTGAGTGCCTGACTCTTAACTATTTTTGCGCATAAATTTATGCAAATATTCACAAAAAAAATTAAACCTAGACGAGTAACAGTTGATATTAAGTTGATTGAAATAATTTCTAAATCCGTAGAAATGTAGTGTTTAATAAAAAAGTACGAAAATTTATTTAAATAGTTTACATTGGTATAAATGTTAAATAAACCTAGTCAGAGGGCGAGACGGAAAGGGAGAAAAGGTTTTATTTCCATTTCAATACAAATTAAATCAATTTTCAATACAAGTAATTGTAGAAAACATTTGATACCAAATGGCATGTAAAAGCAAACATTAAATACCTGACAACTCAACCAAACCAAGCCAACCGAACCAACTAACTGACTATGTGTGTGACTGACTGACTGACTGACTCACTGTCTATCTGTTTCCGTCTGTCTAAGTTAATGCTATAATATCATTTTACTCTTGATTAACTAAATGACAGTTTTACTTGCTTTTTTTATTTAATTTTTTTTATTTTTTTATTTTTATTTTCTACACAAAGGAAACATGTGCATAAAAGTATTGTATATTTGCGAGTGGCAGTGGTAGCATAAAGTACGGTTATGGTGTGGAAATAACATGACATGTACCTGGTTTTAAGAAATTCTAGTCGACTATGTATACATTTTAATAGGTGAAGTGTAAAAGTAATCTCTTTTAGACTTGATTTGAATTAAAAATTTTCCTACTCTTGCGCCACATGCATGCACATCTCCATACAAATACAAAGCACTGGCAAGGATGAAGGGGTGGGGGGAGCTACTTAATTATACATATGGATGTATACAAACTATGTATTCAATTAAAATAATATATTGTGGAATGGTTAGCGGAAAAATATAGGAAAAAGAAGAATAAGCAAAAGTAAAATGAAAATGTGCACACAAGAACAAGAACAAGAACAACAACCATGTTGGTTATAGTAAAAGTTTCTTACAGCCTGTTGTTGTTGTTTGTGTTTAAACCATTAAGGCTGGTGCGGTGCACACGACTTAACTTCTTATTTTGACGTTTTCAGAGTTTGTTTGTGGGGGATTTGTGCTGATGCCTGCGTATAATGAAGGCCTACGTGGTGCCTTTTGATTAGATAGTTGTTAGTCCAGTTGCATAGTTGTTGTTGTTGTTTTTATGCTGTTCCTACTATTGTTATTGCTGCGTTTATTATTATAGAAAAAAAAATGAAGTGGCAGCATTTTTCCTTTTTTCTATATTTTCTTACTTGTAGCTGGATTGCTAGTTAAACATCAAGCATTTATACCAATCGCTAGTTAGAGAAATGTTAAGACCATAACCATACCATATGAACGAATAGAGATAGATGAAACTTTGGCAATAACCATAATTAAAGTTAAAATGAAACAAGTCTATAAACTACCACTACCACTACCACCACCACCACCACCACCACCACCACCACCAATCACTTTTGCGAGTATAATAAAAAATCAACATTTTAATGATTTTTATTATATCTACATAGACACAAACGAAAACATACAAATACCGTACAATATAATGGGCAGACGTAAAACATCATTCAGCATCAACAACAACAATAAGTATAATAATAAAAACGACAACATCAGTAGAAGGCAATGAATTTTATGATGATTAAATTGACCCTAACGTAGAAAACTATAAGCAAAGGCTGGCTTTTGTTATGTTGTTATTGTTGTTTTCTGTTTTATTACAAGGTAGCGAAGATATAAAAAAACAAGTAAGAAAAGTAAATTTGGCTTAGGCCAAATCTTAAATACCCTCCACCTCCACAACGGTGGGCGTGGCAAATATAGATATATTGCGCCCTCTAATAGTGTATGTCTTACGTTCAAGCAGCATTCAAGTCTACTTTTACGTTGAAGATGGTTTTTTGAAAATTGTGGGCGTGCCTATTATCCGACCCATTTTTGGCACATCGGTAGATGGGTTAACTATGTATACGCGTACCAAATTTCAAGTTCCTAAGTCAACTTTTGTGGCAGGTATAAAGGTTTTTATTTATTGTGGGTGTGTCTGTAATCCGAATACGCCCATTTTTTGCATATCGATACAGCACATGTCTAAATCGACTCAGTTTTTGATGCTGATCAAGAATATATATACTTTGTAGGGTCTCTGATGCCTCCTTCTAGGTATTGCAATCGGTAGAACAGACTTAGTATACCCTCATCACTGAAGTGGAGGGTATAAAAATATATAAAGAAGAAGAAGAAGAAGTGGAAAAAAGAGTAAATATGATGAAAACAACATCAAAATCTTTGAAAGGCCGCCTCTTTTTACAGTGGTTAGGTATGAGAAATGTAAAACAAAAATTCAAACTTGAAAATTTCGTATAATGCGAGTACCTGCACCTATACAAGGCTGACATAAAATGTTAAAATAAAATTAAATTAAATGTGTAAGGGAGAAAAATGCGTGGCATTTTTCATTAAATTTTTTACAGCTGTTAGCTCGTTTCACCACAACGACTGTAGCACTTTGGCGATCCAGTGCCGCCAACGCCAACGTGTGTAAACGAGTGGTGAAAAACGAGCGTTCGAGTCGTGCGGCCGAGGGGTCTCTGAGTTTAAGTTAGCGAGAACCAATTAATTTCATTCGTGTGGAAGAGGAGTTCGTTATTATCCCGGCACAAAGACTCAAAACAAATTTTCACAAATGTAGAGTTGAACTATTTTAACAACTGCAATTTTTCTAATAACATAGGACCTCGTTTGATCGACTCATATACATGTGGGGGATACCCGAATGGGCCACATTAGTAATTGAAGCGAACATGTTATCGATTTTTACATAAAGTTTCCTGCCATTTATATACGCCCTTATCACAACATTCGTGCGGATCGAATTTTTACTCGATTCGTTAAATTTGGTATCATAACAAACGTAATAGAAAAGCATTCTACAATCGATAATACAGAATGCGGATCGTTTAAGCAGTTGATTCGTGTATACAAATATTTCGTATTATAACTGTTTGCAACGAATCGAATTTCATGCAAAGTGTTTCATGTTTCATCCGCAATTAAACAAAAACGGATTGCATATTTTTTTGAAGATTTTGGAAAAATAATGGATTCAGAAAAAACCTAACTACAATGTTATTGCAAATAAAATAAAGCAAAGCAAACAAATGTTTAATTTGTTTTATTTAAATAATAGAAATTTGGTACAAGGACACGTATTGGCCCAAAGGGCAATCTTATTGAAAATGGACTGGATTGGACCATTTTTAGAACCCCTCCCCATATAAAAATTTTGATTTTATAGGCAAACAAAAAATAAAAAAAAACCTGACATGTATCATTTTGAAATTTTTGAAATTTTTCATGTATCATTTTGAAATCAAGAAGGTATATAAAAATTAAAATTTTCATTTTTCAAAGAAAAAATTGTATTGAAAAATATATGGAGTTTGAGACTCACTCGATCCGCACGAATGTTATGATAAGGGCGATAATTAATGAAAATATTTAAGAGATTACCACCAATTCTAAGAGTACGCCGTTTATTTATTAACATATTTTATGTAGCTGTATAACCTGCAATTAATTCCTCATTTTTTTTTTTAAAGAAATTTTCAATCCCCCCTTTAGTGTTTTATTAATAGCCAAAGCAGTGCCTGGGTCAGTTCTATGTCATGTCATATTTTATACACGAATCTAACTTCAAACTATAACGTATTTTTAGACCATTAGTTGTGTATGTAAATTGTGGGTGTGTTTGTGTGTTTATTAGTGTAATTTATTTATGATAAATTTGAAAAAATTTACGCTCTAAAGAGCTGGCATATATAGCGCATGTCGCTGCGATTGTTTACTAGTATTTTCAAGTCTATTAATGTGCGTGTGTGTAGAATAAAGAAGACTTTTTAATTAATTATTTAATATTTTCCCACAAATTTATTACATTTTGTTCTATTTTTATATATAATTTTTTTTCCTTATACATACCTTGCATGCTGCGGCCCCACAAAACCAGCATCATGCGCAGAGCTGGCTGTGATTTGAGCATCTGTGATTATACCAGATTCCATGCCCAGGGGCATATTACATGTGGCTACAAATAAATGAAGCAAAAAACATGATAATGTAAATAGTGTTCCAAAGAACTAAAAAAAAAAAAATTATTGCAGTTTTTTTTAATTAACTAAAAAATGTGTGTCAACAAAACAAGCTGTACACGATGTACAAAAAGAAAATGTTTGAATCTTATTTATTATGCAAGAGCCCCCTTATGCTAATATTGTACATGTATTTATGAACGCATCCAAACGACCGTAGCACTTATTAGTAATTATACTGTGTCCAAAAAAATATATAAAAAAATATTAAATGAAATAATTTACAAGCACAGCTAACATGTTTGTGTATGATGGGAGTTACCAAGGTTACATATCTACTTAATCAAAATTTGCATCGAAATAGGCATGTCCGTCCACATGTCTCCCTATTGTTGATTCCAGCACGGTCGCCAAATATTGAAATATTGAACTGAAATTTTATATAAATTTTACACAAAGCTTTCTATTTAATTTGAGCGAATACGATTATTTACCACGCCCACTTCTTACAATTTTATATCAACAAAAACAAAGGGAGAAATGTGTACAAGATACAGATCGTCTTTTATACCCTGTACCACTTGTGCCAAAAGGTGTATTATGTTTATACGGATGTTTTGTAATCGGAATCGATTTAACCATGTCCGTCTGTTTGTCCATGTAAATTTTTACTTAAGCTACAGGTTGCATTTTTGGAGTTAATTTGATAAAATTTGGTACAAAGACATGTATTGGCCCGAAAAGAAACCCTATTAAAAATGAACCAGATTGGACCATTTTTAAAACCCCTCCCCACAAAAGGTCCTCTTATATAAAATATAAATGTTTTTATGTGGAAAAAAAATCGCAATTTTTAATATTTCTATAGGTGGTATAGAATAAATAATCAGCTTCATATTTGATTGAAATAAATTTGGATCTGACTGAAGCATTTTTAAAACCCCTTTTCATATAACGTTCTGTCATTAAGTCACTTGAGTGACCAAGCCAGCAAGTGAGTCTGCTACAACGGAAATAATTACAACATAATTTGCATAACTAATATAATACCCTACACGTATTAAACTATAAACTAAAAACTATAGATGGAAAAACTTAACATAAATAATTAATACATTTCATATTAATCGATCTATTTTTCGGACCCTTAAAATATTTTCATAATTTTGGGCGTGGCTGTAAGTAAATTTTTCCCTTTTTCCTCTTTTCCCATTAAAAAAAAACTCTTAACGACTCCACAGATGAAGAATGTATGTAACAGATTGCAGCTCAATATATTTTACGGGTGATATAAAAATGTGGGTGTGTGTGTAGCTTATGAACAACAACATGTTTATTGTAGTTACTGCAAGACGAGTCAGCAATATAGAAAAGCATGTGCTAAGTTAAGTTTACCTTAACAGTTAACTGCTGAGTAAATGTCTTGTCTAACTAACAGAATGATTGACTTACTGATGATTGTTTGGTTGCTTTGCTGCTCCACTGACATTCTGTGAATATTTTTTAAGGTAAATATAAAGGCTTTTTTTCATGCATAACAAGTATGTATGTGTGCATGTGTAAGTGGGGCAAAGCGTATATACCCATATTTAAAATAAATCCGTTCCATTTTTCTGCTTTTCTGTGCTGTGTTAAAGCGAGTGATGCACACACGCAGGGCCATGTCAACCTGCCATCAGTCCTGTCTAGGCAACCTACCACTACTGCTTGCTACACACGAAAAAGTGTTGTGTTTGTGTGTGGGTGTATTTGTGTGTGTGCTTTAAAATTATATAGAACTATAAATAAATGCACTAAGCAAACACCAGGAGAATAATTTGAAGTGACTATTTATCTATTTGCTGTTCTGCTAAATGCAACTGGATTCAACTGCCTCCCCACTTCGTTGTGAGCTATTGTTGGTAATGCTACTGCTGATTAAACGTGTGATATGCTGCATGAGTAAGTTTTTGTTAAAAAAAAATCAAGACATATGTTGCTTTTATTCGCCAATATTGTCGAGTCTTGTGTGTGCGAGTAAACTCGCATATAAAAGAAAAGTTAGAGAAGTAAGTGCGATGGTGGTGTAAGTCATGGATGTTTAAATGATTTTTAAAAAATTATTTCACCAGAGTATTATTGTTGTTGTTATTGTCTTTGTTGTTGGCGCGTATATTGTTACCAGCAATTTTATGCATTCACGGGGAAAATTTCTTTCATAATCTAAGCAAACGTTCTGCATCTTTGCATGGCGAACCATAAATATTAGACAAGTATCACTTCAGCACTACAAAGAGAGGGAGAGACAGCTCCACCCTTTATATATGTATTATTTATACATACGTTTCTATACAATGCATTGGTGTTTGGGTGTAAGAGGCAATAGTTTAGTAAACGCAGTGAAGCTAAGCGCACTTAAGATTTCAGATGGAATGCTTAGGTATGCATATGTATTATGTGTAGATGAAAAAGTAGACTGTATGAGGTTGAAGTGTCGACACTGAGAGAGAAGGATCAAGTGGGTAAACTTCTCCTCCTCAATCGATTGATACATTAAAGTTACAACTTTCTATAAACTTTTGTTTCCGATAATTTATTATATATTATATACACACTCACACACATACATACACACAGCCCCTTAACAATATTTATAACTTTTCATATCATATATCATTTCAACTAAATTTTCTTTCATAAGCGAAATAAATCGTTTCACTCCTTAAAGAGCAACACACCAACTATAACGCATAACAATGGCTGGGCATTTATGGTATAAGAAAAATGAACGCAGAATCTATCTGGTGTAACAAAAAACCAAAACCAACCGAAACACACAAAAACAATAAGAGGAGCTTCCACGGTAACAAACAGCACCCCATAAAAATGTCAATAGTTAAATGGTGGCGCATATAAAACTACAAGTAAAGGATATTAAAAGACAACTGAGCAAACACCCAACAGACCAGACCAGACCAGACCAAACCAGTGAAAAAAAAACAAAAATTGTGAAACTTATATAAAGCAGGATGCTGTAGATGCAGGACAAACCATTAAAAATCCATAAGAATCTGCATATGAGCTTATAAGTTACATGTGGCGACGCAAAAAAGAAACACAAAAACACAGGAAAATTATGGTCTCTTGTTAAAGAAATAAGAATATCCCGCTGTTTTAAAATGAACCACAAAAAATGGTCGACCCAACAGTTAAGAGAAAAAACGCGGCTGAGGCAAAAAAGGTTACATTTGACTTAAAACACATTTTAAACACCCTTCACATGTATTCACATATACGCTGCCTTGTCACAACTACTCAGGTAGATGATAAATTTTATTGCAGAACTAAAGGAGGAGGTCGGAAGTACACTCGAATTGATCAAAACGTTGTTAAAACACCCAAGAGTAGGCTTCTAAAGTAGGCTACTAAATACCCTTAAAATATTTATGATCAGTATGAAATATTGAATCAATTTAGTTATGTCTGTCTGTCTGTCCATTTTCGTGTTCGCGATTGGACAGCTATTAGTCGCAGGTTACGCCCTTAATTATACAAGTACTTAATAGTTTTTATAAACATTTTCACTAGAAAACCTCGCTGTAAAACCACGCTTACAATTCGTCAGCATCATTGTTGGGGTGAAATTTAATTTAATGCTGTAATCAGGCGAGACTGCAAGTTTCATAAAACATTTTTGGTTTTTTAGAATTTCTTTAGAAGTGGGCGTGTCTGTTATACCACGTTGACCGTTTTGAGTTCTTGGATGAATAAGATAATTTAGTTATTGTGGTTATTTTTGTGTCTGTAAAGGTTTCTTTCAATTAAGGGTGTGACGGGCGTAACGGGAAAGAATGAATTTAAAAAGCATTGCAACAGCGGTCATGTAAAGCCTGGCCTTAACTAAAACGAGTCAGATTTTTAGCCCGCTTATACTTTGTACAGCCTCTGACTGCCTCCTTCTATCAGAGCTGCAAAGTGAACCGAAAACAAAGCATACTCTGAATCTTGGAGTAGAGAGTAGAAAGATTGCTTGACATAACATTGAAATTATGGCATGTACCGAAAAACGAGAAGCTCGCTTTCATTGTAATATTAAGGTTGTTGTTGCGCATTTTATGTATTGTAGCATTATTGTAGGTTATATTACAACACAATGAAGATGTTACGTTTACCGAATTCTTGCTGACAATTGTTGTTTAACATTTAAAAAATATTAACACAAACAATTAGAATGCAGATGAGAGGTGTTGTGGAAGAAGTGATGCAATCAGAATACTTACCAATATCAAATCCTCGCGTTTCGGCTGCCCGCTGCATAACCAGCAGACTGATTAGGATTAAAAACTGATAGGAAAGGCACTGTTGGGAGAACATGTTGCAGGTGCTGATGGCGGAGGTGGTGCTGGTGGTAATTGTAGAAAATGTTTTTATTGTTGCTGTAGTTGTAGTTGTGGTTGTGGTTTTGGCTGCAATTGTGTCTGTGGTTGTTGTTGCTGCTGTTCTTCTACTTCTTCGTGTTGAATTTGTCTTATAAGTGGTATGCGTGGAATTTAAGGTGAGCTTTCGTTGTTGAGAATTCTTGCTGCTTACGTTTAATTTTATTTGAAACATTTATTTATTTATTTATGTTTTTGTAATAAAAAGGCAGCGTTGTTGTTTTTTATTTTGTTTTGGAATTTGTTAAAATGATGAAAATGAGAAATCTGCAAAAAGAATAAAAGAGAAAAACGTGAACATGAATATAAAAGATATTTACCACCTGCTGACTGTTACATACGGACGAACGTACGTGCTGATGTAATGAATTAAGATTTTATAATAAACTATTCACTTAATGAAACTGTGCAGCACTTACACGCCTAACTTTAGTAATGGCTGCACACACAAATACAAACCTTAATACCTTGCCACGGTGCTCTGGCACAAGATGTATGTGGTGAAATATAACAAAAGTAAAATATTAAAACAACAACAATAACGAAAATAATGTTGTTAAACAATATTTATGTGTCTGCTAGCTAAATACCAGGGCAAAAACATTGCGTTCCGCACCATTCATTCCAAGCAGCAGCTAATTGCAATTTATGAGAGGAGTTCAGCGGTAGTAGTAAAACAACAACAACACAACAACAACACAACAACGCGAAAAGAAAATTTTCGCCCAACATTTTAGAAAATTGTTTTCTTTTTAAACAAATTAAACGAAAAAAAAAAAATTGTTAAAAAACTCAACAAGACTTGGGCCAAGCCTTGTACACTCGCCCATATGTAAATGTAAATTTTGAAATTGTTGTCTTCATAGGTGGCACACTAACGCTTGAATGAACGCACTAAATATTCTCAATAGACGAACGGACACAAATCGCATTCATAAATGGATCGCTTTCAGTTTCTAAGCTAATTAAAAATATAAACATTTCCTGCAGTCTCTTAAAGCTTCACTGCTTAGCTTTTTGTTTGTGCAGTATGTTCCAAATTGACTGATGCACTTAATACATCTGGAAAGTATAAAAAACAGTTTTTCTGTTATGCGTATAGTTGTGTATGTGTATTCAACAATATCGTTAAAAAAACTCGGCAACATTTTTTTTTTTTTTTAAATAATCCGAAAATCTATAAATAATGAACGATGAAAACAGTGTTTATTTTTTCAATAACAACAAAAAAAGATAAAAACAAACAAATTTCCAGACGAATAATTCGCAAATTTTGTATTATGTTTAAGCGTCACCTTGAATAGATTATTGGAGGCAAACATTTTGAAAAGCTCAGCTTAGCGGGCTTTTATTTATTTATTTTACAAATAATTTATTTAAAAAACACAACAAAAGTGAAATAAAAATATAATTTAAAGAGACAAGTCAATAATAGCAACAACAACAACAAGTAAGAAAACTAAATTTGGCTTAGACCAAATCTTAAATAGCCTCCACCTCTACAACAAAGGGCGTGGCAAATATATATGTATATTGCGCCTTCTAATAGTGTACATATTACGTATCAGCATGCAAGTCTACTTTTATGTTAAATATGGTTTTTTTTTAATTTTGGGCGTGTCTGTTATCCGACTGCGCCCATTTTTAGCACATCGGTAGATGCGTTAACTGTGTATACGCATACCAAATTTCAAGTTCCTAGGTCAACTTTTGTGGCAGGTATAAAGATTTTTATTCATTGCGGGCGCGTCTGTAATTCGAATGCGCCCATTTTTGGCATACCGATGAAAGTAATATTCATAACTGTACGTACCAAATTTCAAGTTTATAGCTCAATTTTTGTGGCAGATAAATAGATTTTTGTTGATTATGGGCGTGGCTGAGGACCGATTTTGCCCATTTTAAATAGCGATCTGCGTGCAAAAACTAAAAGTGCCTGTACAAAATTTCAGCTCAATATCTCAAAATTTACGCCCGTGAGAGTGCCAACAACAGACGGACACACGGACATACATGTCTAAATCGACTCAGTTTTTGACGCTGATCAAAAATATATATACTTTGTAGGGTCTCTGACGCCTCCTTCTGGGTGTTGCAAACGGTAGAACAAACTTAGTATACCCTCATCACTGAGGTGGAGGGTATAACAAATAAGAAAACTAAATTTGGTTTGGGCTACATCTGAAAAATCCTTCACATATTCAGCTTCAGGATTGCATGCTAATCAAGAATGTATGGTACATACTGTGCAGAGTTTCTTGCTGGGAGTTACAAATGTTTTGAGAAAGGTGGTGGTCAGTAAATAGAATAAATTTGAATGAAACTTTACTTTTTTCCAGTCAACTTTCAAATACTTTTTGTTTCTAATCGTGCATTTCATAAAATAATTCAAATAAATATTTCATAAATGTGTGGGTAATACATGGATAATAGATACAAAATGGCAAACCTATATATGGGCCAACTATGTGGAGTTTTCTTTGTCTCAAGCTTGAACCTGCCACGGCACACGTCATATGTGTTGCGATCATATTATCGTTTGATTCAGTGCGAAAAGCTTTTAACATAAAACAACCGCAACGTTTCTGGAAACATCATTTTTTTTTTACACTGTTATACTCATTCGGATATAAACATATGCGTGTACATGTGTAGCCGTTTAAATGCTCATTTTTTTAACGGTTTAGTGTATAACAAGTGAATATATCAAGTACAAACATTTAATACCCTACAACGCTTACTATCTACTGAGCAGGAACTTAATTTATGCAAAAATTTTAGTACAACCATCAGTAAACCGAAACTATGTCATGAAAAGGTACTTGCCAGTCCCACATTGTCAGCAGGTCAGCAGTTTTAAGAAAGGGGTTTGAGATTAGATCCAGAGATTAAAATGTCTGCAAAAATGAAAGCTGCAGCTTATACTCTAATACACTTCCGCAGACAGACGGAAGGACAAATGGAAGTTCAGGGGATAACACGATTCGGAAAGAGGTTCTGAATAGGATGAAAGACAACAGCTTTTGCACACACCACCGCTATTAAACTTTCTTTCTCTACCATACATATATTTATGAAGGTACCGCATTTGCCACTTGCCTTGGTTACCCATCCATATTATGCTATGCCATGTGTTATTTTTTCCCTACTTGTTTCAATAATCATGTACTGGACGGTTTTTGTTCACCTTGTTGTAGCCTTAAGAAAAATGAGCCTCTGATTGCATCTTTAACAGACTATACAATTTATACCTGCTATAAATATACTATGTACACTATGCTTGGCTAGGGTGGGTGTACACATAGGTAACACTATGGTGTTATAGAGATTTTTTATTATAACGTTCTTGTGTGGGGCAACTACAAAGCGTTTTAAATAGATGCCTGGAGTATTTTTTCGTTTTTCTACCCTGATGCTCTTTTCTGTCAATGAGTATGTGTGTGTGTGATATCTTGAAGCCTAAAATTTTTCAATTTATTTTGCCTTAGACTAGATATGAAATGTTTACCTGTCTTTGGTTGGTTGGTTGGTTGGTTGGTTGCTTGATACGGTTGCCCTGATTGTGGCTTGATTACATTATACTCAGCTAATATATATTTATCTAACCAAAACTGTATAGAATTTATGTTCCTGTACGTTCATTCATAAATTTTATTTGAACGGTTTTCAATGTCGTCTATAAACTATATAACATTTATATACGATAAGATAAGATCAGTTAGTTAGTTGGTTGGTTAATGTCTATTTTTGTACCAATTACTCTGAGTGGTGTACATAAATTAATTTCCAATTGAAAACCAACTCCATTGCATTCATTTACTAAACGGCAAATCATTACACTTTCCCCCGAGATGCCTTTTAATTATTTTTACCATTAGCATCAAAAATCTGTTGCCATACCCGTGTTGCGCTTTTCTCTCTCTCTCTCTCTCCCTCTCTGTCTCTGTGCCTTATATATAAAATCATAAATATGTATGGGTAGATTTTTAAGTTTTATATCAATCTATTTTATTATCTGCTTTGGTTCACGTTCACTTTTTTTTTATTCAATTTAATTTAATTGGATCAATTATATCACAATGATGTGGTGACCACACAAAAGATTATTTTATAGAAGAATTGGTGACGATATTTGAAAATGAGGGCGCAAGCATCCTTTTGTAAACATATTGAATGTGAAGATTACTTAAGAAGAAATAAAAATCTTATTAAATAATGGAATGTTTTAATGCCCAATATTACATCATATTCCATAATGGACAACAATTGAACGTGAACTCTGGTTTGCTTGTTTTATTATATATCCACCATCTACAAATCGGAGGTACACTAAGTTTGTCTAAACAGTGTAACAACCAGAAAAGAATTCTTCAAACACTCAGCATCAAATTCTAAAACGATTTAATAATGTCTGTCTGTCCTTCTGTCTTAAGTAATATTGAAAATAAGCAAAATCGGTCGAATTACAAGCTAACAATACCACAAAAAAAAAAAAAAACAAGTCAAAATGTTATTAGTTTAGTTGTGCATATAAGTTATTGTACTTCGTGAAAAATAATTATATGAGAAGAAGAGATATCTTATGTAGGGAGGTATTCTAAAAATGGTCCGCCTTGGGTTCTTTCGTACCGCAAGGTAAAATGTTGATGGTTTTGATTAGTTTCCTTATTTTTCATGTCTACGCCAATAAATTTTGCTAAAGTTGGATTTTTTATGTAAGACATTCATCAATTATATCTCATTTAAATATATCTGTCCGTCTGTCTGTCTGCCTTATAATGAAACGAAGACATTTTGTATGAATTCAATTATATGTGTGTGACAGTAATTTTGTCACTGACACTAAATTTCAAGAAAATATAAGGAAAACCTTATAATTGATAAAAAACAAAACCTTGCTAACACTTTGACTAGCAAAAAATTATAACAAAATTTATAAAAGTCTGCTAACTAAAGAACTTTGTACGTGTCTGGGTACGTTGGTGGTTGTTACAGAGGCAGAAATTTCAGAGAGAGTAGCGGAGGTCTTTAGTTTTATTGGTTATAAGCAAAATACTGTATTATGGCTGTTAAAACCGGCGTCAAAAAGTCCTTTTTCTACACAAACATATATCCTACTCACCCCCCAACACTTTCCTTATATTAGAGCTTTGCCAGACTAAAAAGTAAAACGGAAATAAAGCAATACAAACTCTATACGACAAATGAACAACATAAAAACTTATATAAACATATATATTTCAGCAGAGTACATACATACATTCGTGTAGTATGCATATCCAGTGCTATGGTATTAACTTATATTTTGTTGGCTGCTATTAGGTTTTACAGCTACTGTGGTTTGCATACCATATCCACACCATCCAGCCAACCAACCAACCAACCAACCAAACAACCAATAAAACAAAACAGCAATACCTTGGGGTTTAAATTATGGTTATAAAAATTGTGTTAGTATACTATGGGGAGTTAGAGGTGGACAAACATATTTTAAGGGTAAAATTTCAATAAAGAAATTTGTGCAAATAACAGCACGAACCGTACTAATGAGAACAAATGTTTAAGAATATATGAAGAAGGAGAAGAAGATAGATATATGTACATGGATAACAAAGTGAAGTGAAAGGCTAAATTAGGCTTAAGCCTAATTATTACTATTATTATTAGAAATCCATCATCTCAATATTTTAATGTAAATATTTTGACCAGTAATGAAGATTTTATATTATATCCATTTAAAATTGAGAGGATCTAAAAAATTTTAATCCAAAATAAAAAATATATTTTATATCGATAAAATTATAATTCAAAATTGAAAAAATTTCTAAATTAAAACGAAAAATTTTTATTTTGAAACCTAAAAAAAAATTCACTTCACATTAAAAACTAAGAAATTGAAATTGAAACGAGTAAGAAAAAAAATTTGGCTTAGGCCAAATCTTAAATAGCCTCCACATGTACATAGAAACAGTGGGCGTGGTAGGTATCTGATTAGTGTATGTATTACGTACCAGCTTTAGAGTGAAATCTTATACTGAATATGTTTTTTTTGTAATTGTGGGCGCATTAGTTATTTAACCATGCCCATTTTTAGCACATCGGTGAATGGGACAACCATCAATATATGCATCAAATTTCAAGTTTATAGGTAAATTTTTGTAGCAGATATATAGATTTTTGTTGATAATGGGCGTGGCCCTTGACCGATTTTTTCATTTTAAATAGTTATCTGCATGCTTAAACTTTAAAAATAACATGTCTGACATATCATAGGGTCCTTGACGTCTTCTTTTAAGTGTAACAAATGGAATGGTAACGAAGATGTGAAATGTTTTATCGATAGATAATCGAATATTCTACATGGCTGCGTCGAATTTTTTTAAGCTTAATTACAGTAGCAGATGCATTTTTTTGTACAACACGTTGTAAGAGTGTAAGAATTCTTTTGTTATAGAAATGGTCCTCTGTGGTGACGATAACCATCTACAATATCTTTTTCCAAGAAATTTGCTTCTATTTTGAAAAAGAGAAACTGTTGCAACACATTTCTAGCTTTCTTTGTCGGCATTTTCTTTTCTTTTTCTCTATTTTTAATGTTCCTAATTTGACTGTTTGTTCTAGTAAACGCCTCCTACTGTTTGAGGAGTCCCCTTTCTACAACATGTGTCACATGCAATTCATTTCATATGAATTTCAAAATTGATTTGTAATTAACTTTTTCACTTGTAAACGTATTTGTACACTTATCATAAATATCCGTTTCAGTTAAACTGTATTATGCTCACTTCAATAATTGCACTGATAAATATTGCGTTTCTTGTACAAATGCAATATCGCTTTTATTGACCTTTAAAAGGTTTAATAAATCTAATCTGCGACTGTAATCCACTAAGGAACGAACCTTAAAAGTTAATAAATTAATAGTATTATGGACCATAAGTTTTCAGGACTTCATTTAACAGAGAAAGACATTCCTCTTTAGCTTTGTCTTTTGATAATCTTTCAAAATTTAATAAAAATTGTTTAATTTTATCTTTTAGAGAAATCGGTTCAGGATTACATAAAATTGCAGCAATTTTTAAAAACTCTTCAACCAAAGGACCGCTACCAGTACCATCACGACCTTTGAAAAGGCTTGCGAAGGATTTATTAGGAGAAACAAAGTTAGAATTAACAATTGCTTTTGAAACATTATTAGAAACTAAAGAATTTTTAATTTTATTAACTTTAACACGGTTTTGTTAGCGTGCTATCAAATCTTTACAAAATTAATTCATAAGATAACAATTAAAAAATAATAATGAAAATTGATAATCGGAAACATTATATCGATCAAATCTAAATTTAATGAACTTTGTTATATCAATATCAACTTTACACTTGATGGTTATAATTTTTTCAATCAATAAATTTTTTTCGATCTTTTTTAATCATTATTCATGATAATAAATAATTTCACATATTATTAAAAATAATCGTTATTTATAATTTTTATTTTTAATTATTAGGTATATACGTGATAATAAATAACGAAAAATGTCTGGATACTGGATAAAACAATTATTTAGATTTTCTGTTTATATTTATTTTAGCAAAAGACTCCACACACACAATTTAATTACAAACTGACTAAATTTCTCACCATTTCAAATAATCTGTTCTGCTACAACTTTTTAAATGAACCCTTTATTCACACGCTATAGCTTTATGTAAAATGCAAAACCAAACACAAAGCAAAAAAAACAAGAATACAAAATAGTTACATAAAACCCTTATACAGATTTTTTTACAAAGAAATTTCTTTCTTTCTTACTTACTCGCTGCTTTTCATTTAATTGCCTTTTAGTGGGAAAACATTAAAAATTAAATAAACGACCTCTTACTCATAATAATACATGCATATGCATAAATGCTAAATAACAGGCCGCACACACACACGTAAATACACTTATTTTAAATCACATAACAGCGAATTAAAAACATTTCAAACTGTTGTACAACAATCTAGATTCTAGAATATGAACATACGAGTGTTTATGTGTATGTGTGGTATAATAAGAGACCGAAAAATCACATTGTTACGTTATGAAAGGGAACTGTACAAATAAAGGAGCGAGAGCTGATATTTATAAAATTACTTAGCGGGTAGAGTGTGATTAAGTTTATGTGGTTGTAGTTGGTGGCAAGCACACAAAAACGAAACGAAACGACTAATTAACTGCATAATAATGCATTCATTAACTTAAGAAGCATTAAAAAGAACTAAATCAAGCTGGCGAGAAATGTAAACACCAAGAGGACAACAGACGCAGACCAACAGACCAACAACAATACAACAATATTATGATATAAAATTAAATTTGATAAGAGTAATAATTTAATAATGATCACCCACAGACACACACAACACAACACAACACAATCATGAGGAAACAAACATTGCAGAAAAAATCTCAAACACAATAGAGAGAGAGAGAGAGGGAAGAGGCCCTACTTAAATAGATATTAATGGTTGTGTAGTTCACTCTATAGAATTATGTAAAAAAGACAAAAAGACGACTTCTTTTATTTAAACTATAACTGTGATTATTAGAAGCACACGCACACTCATTACAAAAGAACTAGTTGTGTTTAGTGGCCTATAACGGAAATGTAACTTTAATTAAACCGTATAATGGACGTACAAAAACCTCTTTTTTATTATTGCCCGCATCAACACACTATGATGAACATCTGTGCTCCTACTTTTGAAAGTGTTCCAAGTCACATTCTCTAAGCAACATTAATATTGAAAAATTGGATAATTTATGAAAAAATATATTTTCAAAAATAGTTCATAAATCGATATGTGCCAAATATTGACTTAGACCACTTTTAAAATTAACGTCACATATGTATGTGCATGTATATCTAAAAATCATCAACTATAAGTATCAAATATTATGTATGGTTGCGTCTGGTTACTCTGCAAGGTTATTTATTGCTTCTACACTATACGCTTACAATGATTAGTTTACTTAAGTTGCGAATTCAAAACTTCATACATCATTAAACTGTTGAGCATCATTGCGTTTCCTTGGTTTTGATATCTATCCTCCCTCCTCGGTAGTGTTGAGTGATGAGAATACACTAAGTTTGTCATTCCGTTTGCACACCTAGAAGAAGGCGTCAGAGACCCTATGCAGTATATATATTCTTGATCAGCATCAAAAATTGAATCGATCTAGACATATATGTCCTATATTTAAGATGGGAAAAAACAGTCAAGTTACACGCCCACAATCAACAAAAAACTATATGTCTGCTACAAAATGTTGACCTATGAACTTGAAATATTATGTGCATATCAACTATTATTCCATCTAGGGATGTGCCACATGTGGACGTGGCTGGATAACAGACACGCTTATAATTTACAAAAAACTATACCCAACGTACAGCTCGACTTGCAAGCTGATATGTAATATATACACTATTAAAGGGCGAAATTATATACCTGCCACGCCCACCGTTTGTTTGTAAAGGTATTTAAGACTTGGCTTAAGTCAAACTTAGTTTAAATTCTGGAAGCAGAACACGTTATAAAAGTTGCACTTAATAAGAGGCATTAACACCACGTCTCCAATAATTATTTTAGATTTTTACTCCGTTGTTTATTTAGAAGGAATAGTTTTACGTTATACGCGCGCGCCAAAGCGTAATATACGAGGGGAGAATTTCCATCAACAACGTCTTCTTCAACGTTATCATATTTAAAATTAACGGTTTTTGTTTTGTCTTTGTTGTTGTTGTTGTTGTAGTTGTCACTATTGGCCTGTGGCTCTTCTATCTTTATGTATGTGGTTTTATGAATTGCTTTTAAATTCGTATAGTGTATGTTGCGTTATGTTATGTTACGTCGTTTGTTTATCTTATTTAACGCTTGATTGGTTTAATGCTTTTTTTTGTCGTTTTTTTTCAAAAAGCATAAACATAAACATCGATATCTCGCTTATCCCTGTTTCCCTTGTTAGGTTTAAATAAAACTAATTTTCTTATTAACTCGCTATTGAGAGGAAAGATAAATTAAAAAAATTATACAAGAATCACTTTCTCAATATATTTAAAGGTGTCCGTTTGGCCGATCGACCATTCCGGGTCTGTCCGGGGTGTGTCCATGTAAATTTTACTGATATTTGGTGATTTAACAATAGATTCGACACGAAAGTTATGCGCGTTTCTCTCGGATAATACTCTAAGTTAACAGTTTTCAAGATTTTCTGGAAATTTTTGTTTTTCTTATATAATAGAAATTATTTAACTTCATAAAATTCTAGACAGTTCTGCGATGATCACGAAGATATTATTAAAAAATATACTTGGAAAAATATTAAACAAGATAGAAAAGTTCGGTTAAGACCGAAGCTTAAATACCCTCCACATTTTATAATCATCTAAAAATAAGTTCCTATTGCACGGATACACGGACACACGGACACACGGACGGATATGTCTCAAACGATTTCTCTTTCCATGCTGATTAAGAATATATATGGTTTGTGGGGTCTCCGAGGGTTCCTTTGATGTGTTGTGAACGGATGATCAAAATGAATATACCCTCTTCCCTAAGGTGGAGGGTATAAAAATAATATACTAAAGCACGTCAGAAAATTAATTCGGCTTAGGTTAAATCTTAAATACCATCCACATTTACATACAAACAATGGGCGTGGCGGGTATATGATTACGCCCTCTAATAGTGTACCAGATTAAAAATCAAGTTTTACAATGAGTACGATTTTTTGTAAATTGTGGACGTGTTTATTATTCGACCACTATTTTTGGCACATTGATGGATAGAATAATTACAGATACGCGTGCCAAACTTCAAATTAAAAATTCAATTTTTGCGACAAATAAATAGATTTTTGTCGATTGCCTATTTTGAATAGTGATCTGCGTGCACTGAAAGTGTCTGTACAAAATTTCAGCTCAATATCTCAAAATTTACGCTTGTGAGAATGCCAACATGAGACGCACGGACATACATGTCTAGATTGATTCATTTTTTGATGTTGATCACGAATATATATACTTTGTTTGGTGTCTGACGCCTCCTTCTGGATGTTGCAAGCGGAATGAGAAATTGAGTATACCCTCCATCTTATGGGGAGGCTACAAAAAGTATCAGTAATAGTATTGTTAATAAAGAAATTTTTTATTTTTTTAATTGAATCCATAAAAAGGTTAGACTGAAAACAGAGCTGCTACCCAAGAAAAACATACATAATTCGTATCTTTATAATTTTAGTTATGATTCGCATTTTTTAATTGGCGGACATACGGACAAAACTACTCTAACAAGTACCCTGTAATAAAGTATTCTTGTCTGCACGTCCGTCAATTGAAGGCGAACACAGTCAGTTTTTAACCTTGATCAAGAATACGTGTTTTTTGCAGAGTCCCCGGCGCATCTATGTGGGTGTAGCAAATGCAATAGCAAACTTTCTCATCACTAAGGTGGGAGGGTATACAAATAATTATTTTTATTTTTAAATATATTTATAGCTGGATTGTTGTTGTTATGATAATAGTTACAAGTTTCTCATTAAATAGAAACTTTGGCAATTTTTCGATCTTCAAATATTTTTGTTTTCATTTTGCTTTCACTTTCATTTAAAGTTAAATTGAATTTAATAAATAAGTAAATAAATATTTTCTTAACACTTAGTATAGAATCCTCTTTACTTAACGCTTCATAGAATCCTATCTGGATATATTACTGTTGATTATAGGTCCTGGGCTTACCGTTGTAAAAAGATGTCGGGTAGATATCAAGTGGATATTAAAAGTTTCCAAATCCAGTTAATAATAAATCCAATGCAAGTGTAGAGAGAATAAAAATATATTTTCTTGTTTCTTTTTCTCTTTTTTGTTGTTGTATTATTTTAATTTGCAATAGTTAAATTTGGTTTTACGCGCATATTTACATAAGATGAAATATTTGTGTTTTAATTATTTTTACTTTTTATTTTTTTATTTTTGTGTCATAATTTTTTTGTTTAAAAAAAATTTATTAAACACAAGAAAAAAATAAATGCCTATTTTCAGTTATCATA
Organism: Ornithomya chloropus; assembly: GCA_963971445.1. Classification (NCBI taxonomy): domain Eukaryota; kingdom Metazoa; phylum Arthropoda; class Insecta; order Diptera; family Hippoboscidae; genus Ornithomya; species Ornithomya chloropus. The sequence continues at coordinate 54,181,221 of OZ020530.1, forward strand.
GATCGCCGTAGTGACATATTTTCGCTATATATTTTTAGAATAATTTTTTGTGTCGCACTAGGTTTGGTGCACCTTACAGTTACTTAAGTATCTACATACATATATATATAATATGCAAATGCTATGCTGATTGATATGCTAAATGATTCAAAGTTCAATATCCAGACAAATTTTTTGCACTATTATCTAAGTTTGTAGATAAATCACTTGTAATTGCCAACACATCTACATATAAAATATCAATTAATTTTTTGTGTTTGTTTGTTCAGCAATAATTTACAATTTATTGTAGTTTCGCGTTTATTTGCATTTTTAGCAAATGAAATGATTTTATATTACACCCGCATATATGCACGTACCGTACCCGTATAGCAACACCATTTACACAGGTAAGCATATTTTCTCACATATATATATGTTTTGGTTTTTCATTTCTACGCCTTTCACATCGCATCCATCATCATCATCACTTGAAACGGTACTCTACTATATAGCATATGTATATATAGCTAACAGTTTAGCCATAACCATTAACGAGCGTCATCATTTTGGTGGCGTTGTTCATGCGGCAAACGTTACATTGAAACTAAACGGATGACCGTGTCTCTATTCATAGAGTTCTTGTAACACACGTAAAATACATTTATTGTAAACATAAGTATGGTATCTACTCGCATATATTTATAGCAGAAAAACCAACTCCACCACCACCACCACCACTACTACCACACTCATCGCTATCACAAGCACTAACTGCATACAACTCTCTCATTTTATGTTCTGCAAGGAGCATAATGCATAAAAGCAAAATCACCCCAATCATAAGAGTGCAAAAATAAGAGACGTCACACGCACACAAAAAAGAGAACAATTCTCTCTTTCAACAGCACTGTCACATATTCTGCAACCACCATGTTATTAACAGTTATTAATTATAAAGTTTTCTCTTGCTTTCCTACATATCTATGCACGACACTAAACCATGTAAATTAAAAGTTGCCTGCTTTTAAGCAGCATGTGTTAACCGGAGTATAAGAGTTTTCAATTCATTTTAACATGTTCCTCTTTGTAACATTGTTAGGCTTCAAACATGTACACATGCTGCACATGCTGCACATGCTGCACATACTGCATGTTAACTGACTTTCTATTAAATAACATGTTTTATTATGAGTATATTAATGTTAATTATAATTATATAACAAATTTTATAACACAATCTATGGCCGTGGAATGTACACGGTTCCGTTCTGTTTTAAGGACCCTTAAAATCTCCGTTCAATTTTATCTTAAACGTTTGAATTCTGCATTAAAGGTTTTTTGTTTGGAAATTGTAGGCGTGTCCGACTCTTTTTTAACTTGGATAGAGTATATTTTTATATCTTATACCAACTTTCCAGTTCTTTGCAGTAATTGTGCTTAAAAGTGATTTTTCTTAATTGTGGGCGTCTTAATGGAAACATTTTAAATACAAAACTACCCATTTGAAGTAAATAAAATTGGTAGTTAAGGTACTTTCCTAATCAAAATGGAAAAAAAAGTTTAGGTCCCGCCCACAAAATAATTTAACAAAATTCTGATCCAATCACAACAACATGCATGGTACAGTGTACATTTTCGTAATCATATTTCAATTAAACCATGATAATAAATGGTGTTGCCCGCCCAAGTCTGGCCCAAAAATCGCAAGAGTCTCTCACGTAATAATAAAAATACAACTGAAAAGTACATTTTTATAACCACGCCCTCAACCCAGAAAAAAAAGACAATAATGTTATGTATCGACTTACTAGCGGGATCTGTGCTGTATATGATTTTTTTTTTAATTGTGGGCGTATCTGTTATCCGACTCCACCTAACGAAGCTTTCGCTAATTATAAATATATGAAACATTCCAAACTTGTTACTTAATTTTTGTGCCTGTGCAAATTGTAGCTTAGTATTGACGACCAACAACAGACGGACACACGGACGGATGGACGTTTCAAACGGAACCACAAACTTAGTGTACTACCATCCTAGGTAAAGGGTAAAAAATAAATCTCAAATCCATTTTTCAACAACTACTGATTAAGGATTTTATGGTAAAACTGTGTCTAAATAATGACAGAGTGTAAAACATTAAAAAATAATTTAAATGTTGCCCCATTAAGTAAATTTGCTCAAACTACTTTATGATTAATGTTAAGTGCTTGTGTGTGTGTGTGTGTGTGTGGGAAAGCTTTAGATTAAATTTTTATCAATCGACTTATGAGCTATTTACATCAAAATCATGTCTTTTCTGTCCAAACCGCTATCTCGTACACATACTTAAGATATTAAACTGAAAAAAAAAATGAAAATATTATGCGTGCGCTCGCTCGCTCGGCTGCCTTGTTGTGTGTGTCATTTATATGCATAAGTATAATTATACTGTCGCATTAACCAAAAACAATTATGATTATGATTATTGTGTTAATTGCTATCACACTTGTTGTTGTTGTTATTGTTGTTGCACTTTGTTCACATGCCTACATCACGAATAAGTGTTAAATGTTGGACCATTTTGTAAATGTCTCATATTATGCAGCTTAGTGCAACCAGGCAGCATTATTCTCAATAAATCCAATAGATAGACAGACATACACGCACACACAGCAAACACACAACACCCAACGCATATGAAATTAGCGCGCATACTATTTTCTCAACAGCGTACATTAATCAAGATTTTGAAAAGCAATTCCAAGCGGGCCTCTTCAGCACGTATGCTTGCATGTGTGTACGTGTGTGTGTGTTATTTAATGCTTTGTTATGCTTAGCGCAGCGAATTATAATGCTGCGTATTTTCTTTTCTTTTTTTTTCGGCCATTGTTATTATTGTTGTTAAGGCAGCAGAGGCTTCCTTTTGTTAAAGCCAGTAGCAGGTGATTTACTAGTATTTCGATTTGTATATATGGAGGAAAAGTGATTTTAACCAATATTAATAGAATAATTTTTCTGTGCATGTACTCGTATGTGAACTTGAAAAAATTTGTAACAACTCGTTCATAACAGTTGTGGTAGATATGTAGTCAATTTTCAAGTATTTATAATATAAATCTAAAGAGACCGTATAATAAATACTCTCCACATAAGGTGAAGGGTATACTAAGTTTATCCTTCCGTTTGCAACACTTAGAAGGACACGTCAGAGACCCTACAAAGTATAAATATTCTTCATCAGCATCGAAAGCTGAGTCAATCTAGACTATCTGCTGTTGGCATTCTCACGGGTGTACATCTTAAGATATTGAACTTGATATACGATGTGCAAGTAACTTTTTATTTTAAGAAATATATGAGAAAATGATTTTTATTTTAGGCAAGCTGTTCTTTACAACTCGCCATTTAGTCCAATTTTGCCCAATTAGAAAAAGAAACCGCAGATGCCCTCTATGATTGTGTATGCCAAACTTCAGCACAATATCTCATTTGTTGCCTGCGTTAGAGTTCCAGGAGGAAAAAAAACTCCCAGGGACACAAAATTCAATGCTGAACCAGAATATATATAACTTTAAAGATGTGTCTCACCCTCGTCTAGTACTTACAGACACTTGAACAATAGTAATATACCCCCACAATATTACTATAGCGGATACAAAAATTGAAAATTAAAAAAGGACTTTAAGCAACAAATGTTTTAAACAATCATTTTTTATTAAGTCCAGGTTCAACCTCTCCAGTCGCTAAGTATTAATTTTTCACAATTTCTAACATATCATTACAACATTCAATATAATCAGATGAAATAAATTTATTTAATAATTTTTTACTTTGTTTTTTATTGCATCCGCTAATGTAAATAAATATACATAAAAATAATACAACAACAAGAACAAATAAAAAATTAAAGGAATAAAAAAATGTATAGAAAAAAAACATTTATTTTAAGTGCAACATTTTCTCATTTTACATTTGTATTGTATTCCACCACCTTTAATCTTTTTTTTCTTTTTATATCATTTATTAATTTAAAATATGCACGATTTTATTTTTGTGCTTTTTCCTGTAATTTATTGAATACTCGTGCGCTTCCCTAACATGTTCACGTTTATAAGCATAAGTATTGTATGTATATGCATACAAACAATACTATATATGTAGATATATTTTTTGTAGTGTAGGTCGGTTTCTCACACATCAGCCAAAACGGCAGCAGAATGCGACGACATGTGGCAACAATTTTCTCTATCTCTTTAACATTCCCAGCACGTACACATATATCAATTGTGTTGTTACAACTTCTCATCATTATAATTTTTTTTATACCCTCCACCTCAGTGATAAGGGTATACTAAGTTTGTTCTACCAATTGCAACACCCAGAAAGAGGCGTCAGAGACCCTACAAAGTATATATATTTTTGATCAGCGTCAAAAACTGAGTCCATTTAGACATGTATGTCCGCCATGTATGTGTCCGTGTGTCTGTCTGTTGTTGGCACTCTCACGGGCGTAAATTTTAAGATATTGAGCTGAAAGAGCTTTGTACAGGCACTTTTAGTTTTTGCACGCAGATCGCTATTTAAAATGGGCAACATCGGCCAAGAGCCGCGCCCATAATCGACAAAAAACTATTTATCTGCCACAAACATTAATCCATAAACTTGAAATTTGGCATGTACGTCTATAAATATTAGCTTGTCAATATGCCAAAAATGGGCGTAATCGGATTACAGACACGCCCATAATTAATAAAAACCTTTATATCTGCCACAAAAGTTGACCTAGAAACTTGAAATTTAGTACGCGTATACATAATTATCCCATATACTGATGTGCCAATAATGGGCGTGGTAGAATTACATATACGCCTACAATCGACATAAATCTATATATCTGCCACAAAAGTTGACCTAGGAACTTGAAATTTAATACGCGTATACATAGTTATCCCATCGACTGAAGTGCCAAAAATGGGCGTGATCGGATAATAGACATGCCCACAATTTACAAAAAACCAAATTCAACATACAACTAGACTTGCATGCTGATACGTAGTACATACACTATTAGAGGGCGCAATATATATATATATATATATTTGCCACGCCCACCGTTGTGAAAGTGGAGGGTATTTAAGATTTGGCCTAAGCCAAATTTAGTTTCCTTACTTGTTTTTTTTGCCCTCCTCTTCTCTTTACCTCTCCCTCCCACCCACTCCATCGCTCTACCTATTTTTTTACTCTCTTACGTTGCTTTATGCTTTATTTCCTTTTATGTGTTTTTGTGTTTTTTTGTTTTGTTTTCATTTTTGGTATGAGGTACGTTCTGTATGTGCGTGTGTGTGTGTGTGAGATTTTTCATATCTATTAATAGACATCTTTACTCTAGTTACGTTACATAAATTATGAATATTTTGTAAGTTTATCTCAATATTGCATCTGTTTAAGCCACTTAACGCACCTTCTCCTGTCAGAGACCGCAAAATACACTTAACCCCTCATTTCATTTCAACACAAGTCATATTTAGTTTAGCGCTTCCTTTCCTTAGTAATATATGCGTATTTGTTGGTAGCTATTTAACTGCCTTACACAGATTACAGACATATTAAAATATGATAAGGGATTCTTTTACTTGCTACCCCTCCACTTATCGCTCCCTGCTCACATCACATATCACTGTGATGACACTTTTATAGATCAGTCGTTGAATAGCAGACTGGGAGGACAGTTGCCGCCGTCAGTCGTATCAGTCGTATTTACAGTTTATGCCATCATTACAGTTTATGCGACATATTTTTCAAGTGAATTTATGTTAAATAGTTTTGTATGCAAATTATCTTTAAATGCGCGTCGTTTTCTTCTGAAGAGCCTGCTTTCCACTCACAAGTGCTTCATATTTGCTTAACAGATTAACAAAACGTTAAACTAGTTGTTGCTATAAGCAAACGTGGAGGGAGGGTAATGTGTCCATTCTGTATTATTTTGCAGAAACATTAACATTTGATTGAATGGTGTTATCAACGGTTTTATTTAAACAATCAAATAAGTATGAATGACACTAAAAAAAACTATTTACATATATTCGCCGATGAATTCTTTCAATCATCTTTTTATAAACCCTTGAACGGAACGCTGGAGTTATTGAACTCAACTCTTCGACCACGCTCAACTCAACTCTGGTTTCTATTTTTACTTTTTTCAACATTATGCTGACATTTCGTAACGAAATCTCTTCAAATCGGTTCTAATTTGATCTGCATGAGGTTTTCTTAATTGTGGTCTTAGTTAGATAATGATAAATTTTTTCTAGTTTGTCTTCTCACTCAACAAACAATTAACAGTTTTCAATAAAGTAAACAAACTTTAAAAAAATAAAAGAAAAAAATAAAAAAAGAAAAATCATCCAAAGCGTACACACATAGCGAATGCGATAAAGATTGTTTTTCTTAATAAAACGAAAAACAATAAAACATTAAAATGAATTTAAGTAAACAAAAATTAAACACAAAAATTTACCACATGCGTTTATTGACAATCGTCAGAGGTGATGTACTAAGTGCGTTGGAGGGCTTAGGCCTTGACGTAAATATAGGTGTTGTGTCCCGATATTTTTTTTTTTTGACGATCGGTATGCAGTAGAAAACAAGCACGCCACGTGCCGATCTTATGTGTTGTATTTAATTGAAAACACCCACTTTCCCGCATAGTCTTGAGGAGTCCGCTTTAGATATCCGAGCTAACTTAAGTTAAAACATTGTATAAGTATTTATAGTGATTGCCACGCCCTTTTCTCAAAAGTCTTCAAAAATCCATTACAGGCACCTAAAGTAATGTAAAGTTAAAATGTATATATGTATTGTTTAGAAAAATGGGCAGGGCATTATAACTGTCACGCCCACAATTTACAAAAAAATTCATTTAATAAAAAATTTAACATAATGTAATAGGACGTCCGTGTATACATGGCACGCCCACAGTTTACACATAAGGAGAGATGGAAGGTATTCAAAACTCAACCCTAGCTAACGTTTTTTACTCGTGTTCTTTACATTTCATACATAGTCCCACACACACACACCTATTGTTACATATTATGAATGTTTATACAAGAAGAGTAAGAAGAATTTCTTTTTTTTTCCATTTTTTTTTCTTTTTTTTTTCAGAAAGAATTGTTCTTTTCTTTATCATACCCTAATGAGTTTTGTGACTCTATGTGAGGCAATTAGTGTTTTACGATGGGTAGATTGTATTGTTTAATGTGGAACTTAACTCGGAATTCAGAATTGTACTCGTAAATAAAAACTGTATAGATTTAAAACATGGTATAACAACAGCAACAACAACCACAATAACAACAACAATTTTCACATTTGATACACAACAATGGCAACAACTTTAATGACTGATAATGTTCTTTTTGTTTCGTTTTGGTGAAAATCATACAAATATCTGTAATATGGTTTTTCTGCTTCTTCTCCATCATCATGTATATAAAACATTTGGTGTCAAATTATCGTATTCGATATTTGATTCGAATGTTATGATATGTGCTCAAGGTTTTCAACATTCATCATGTTTAGGTGAAAGGTCAAATCACTTTTTCAAAATGTTTGTAACACCTTCAGAAGATCCAATTCAAACTAAACATATAATTCAATTCAACACTCTGCGGGGCATGAATCTTCTTAAAGAAAACGATTTTCTTTTTTAGCATAAAATTTTGTGTCGATTTCTGTGTATGTTTGTCCGTCTGTGTTTGTGTATTTTAAACATTCTTCCTTATATAACAATTGACAAATTGTCTTGAAAATTAGTAACTGTATGGAAGCGGACTGATATTGAAAATGACCACGCCCACCTTACATTATACAATTGAAAAAGGCTTTATTTTTGATAGTGCTTGTTGCATGATTCATAAGCTATAGAGTACATTCATATGTGCTATTATGGCTGTTTAGTAAATTGATGAACACGCCCCACAAGACATAATTTTTCAAAATTAAATTTTTATTTTTTTTTATTAAATTTTAAAAACGCAGCTGAGAGGTTTTATTCAAAGATAATCTTAAAACCGCGCCCACAAATTTTTAGTATCATTTTCAGCCATAAATTTTATATAATGCCCCAAACACAAGGGTGTCTCGAGCCTTGATGAATATTTTTTGTGGTCGTCTGCTTGATTAATTCTTTTGATATATTTTTTGTATTTGTTCTTGTTGTTGTTTGCTTTTCAAAAAATTTCTTCAATGATTTATGACTATCGGCTTATTTCATGTTCGGCATTGTGCTATGTGAGAACTGCTGACAAATTATGTTAATTGGTTTTTAAGTAAAGACCCAATATGTGCCGCCTCTCTATGGCACACTGTCCTTATATATTGCTTCATTTTCGATTCGATCATTACCAATTTTTTAATCACCTCCAATTTAATTATTCTTCTTTATTTGCAATAGTCACTTTTGTTGTTGTTGTTGTTTTGTTTTGTTTTGTTTTGTTTTTTCAGTTGTGTTTTATTTTCATTTTAATTTTTTTTCTGGGATGCTCATGATGCAAATCGGCTTATTTTGCACAATTCAACATTTACTCAATGAGTTTTTTAAAGGTTCATTGAAAACGTGCTGTTGCATATCAATGCGACCGTGGAAATGATATTTAAAACTATAGTCATCTGTGCTATAACATAACTTGAGCCAGTATCTTAAAATGAATCGTTCATACAAAAAAAATAAAATAACGTTAACATGCTCGATTTCTACCGATTCGTTATACCAGGTTCTTCTATGTATTCAATTTTGAATGTTTTTCAAAATCAACATAGAGACTTGTTAATATAAAATCAATTTGCTATTCCTTACTTACTAATATGGATCGATTTCTTTTTTAAGATAAGCACTCAAGAGATCTCACATCACAAATAGGGTCCCGACAGTTTTGGATATCGTACCCGCGACCCTTCCACATACTTTTGAATCACTATTTTAAATATTAAAAATTTAGTGTGAAAGTAACTTGGGTTAGTATGGCAGCATGCATGCGTAAATTAAAGGCAATAATTTCATCGCGGTATTAGGTGAAGAAGTTTTGTACAAATCGTTATCCTGAGCATCTGATTTGTTTCACTGAAAATATTGCTACTCTAGCTCAGAATGTGTATTAGAATCCCCTATAGTGGCCATAGTTCCGAAGTATTGAACATCTCCTGAATTTCCCCGAAACGTTTTTATTAAAATTATTTGTAGAACGCCTTTAAAAACAAGTATTGGACGTATAATAAACCATAATCTAAATAAACAAACTATTGACACTTAAATGGAGCAATATCGTGTTGAAAAATTCGAAAAAAAAATGGAATAGCTACTGTGAGACTAGCCGAAGCAGCCATTGTAGGATATTGTGCTACCTAAATAATGGGAATAATTTCCCTTTCACAGTTAAATTATGTTTTTAACAAGAAAAAAACTAAATTTAGCTTAGGCTAAATCTTAAATAAGTTTCACATCTACAACGGTGGGCGTGGTAGATATATATATGTTGCGCCCTTTAATCGTGTGTTTATTACGTATCAGCTTGGAAGTCGAATTTTACGTGGAGTATGGTTTTTTGTAAATTGTTGGTGCATCTATTATCAGACCATGCCTATTTTTGGCACATCGATGATTAAAATAATTATAAATCTGTGCACCAAATTTCAAGTTCATAGGTCAATTTTTGTGCCATATATAATGATTTGTATCTATAGTGGGCGTGCCTGTAATCCAGACACGCCCGTTTCTGGCACATCAATGAATGGAATAACTATAGATATTCGTACAAAATTTCAAGTTTATAGCTCAATTTTTGTAACAGAAAAATAGGTTTTTGTTTATTGTGGGCGTGGCTCTTGATCAATTTTGCCCTATTTAAATAACAATCTGCACGCACAAACTAGAACTGTCTGTACAAAATTCAAAACTCAAAACTCAAGATCTCAAAATTTGTGAGAGTGCAAACAACACACCGACACAAGGACACCCGGACGGACATATCTGGATCTAGACTCAGATTTTGATGCTGATCAAAAAAACATATATCTAATTGGGTCTTTTGGTTGTGGCAAACGGAATAGCAAACGTAGCATACGCCCCATCTTATGTTAGTGGTTATCGCTTTTTGTATACTATTGGCCCACTGTTTACCGTTCGTTTATACGTAAGTAAATAGAGAGCTTTTAATATTTTTAGGACCATTATTATTCAATATGTGTTTGCTGTGTTGTGCTTTATCCTGGTCATTCATAGCTATTACTATTGCTGTTGTTTTTATTTTTGTTTTTGTTTCTGTTTTTACCTCAATAGTCATTTTAACGTATTTTTACCACAAATTAAAGCCACAAATGGACAAAATATGTTCATTTTAGTTAACAGTGATTTTTGGTTTTTCTCAACACAGAAAAACTACAACAACAACAACAACAACAACAAAAATGACAATAAAACAACAAAATTGTTATAATCAACATGGTTTATAAATGCATGCATATGTTTCGTAAACACACACACACACGCGCGCGCACATAAATGCACTTTATTTGTGTTGTAAAAGGGGAGAAACATGAACGTACAGCGCGAACCATAACTGCGCGTATGTGTATATTTACCGTGCCCATGCTGTAGTGCCTTTGGAAAAATCAAAATCAAATTTTATATATATGTACATGTACAATATAATAAAATGTACAGACATAGTATTGGACTTGCTCGTATATACACTTGTACACAAACGCGTATATACGCGAGTGTGTGTGTGCGGTGTGAAGAGCAACTATTCACTCTTTATGATGTTTGTATGCAAACGTTGCAATTGTGCATTGTTGGAAACGTGATTGCAACCTAACAAGTCAACGTGCAGTCCAATGCTTGCTTATGTCTGTTTATGTGTAAAAGAGTTTTTCAAAGCAAATTTTCCAAAATCATTGAAAATTCGTGAAAGTATTACAAAATTTTTCAAAGTCTGTTTGTTGTTATATAGCGTCCAACAGCGAGTATTTTCCTCTTCATTAGTGGACCACCTCCACTCCACTCTTTCACTTGTGTGTATGAGGCTCATTAGTATCCGTATCCGGTCTTCACTAAAAATGCTCCATTAGTCCGTGTTTTGCAAAAACAATATCCCTCTATTAAAATGATCTAACAAAGGAGTCAAAAAAAACCTCGACAGCCTACAAAGTATGGCGTGCGGTATAGTGGAGTGGAGTGGAGTGGAGTGGTGTGGAGTGGTGTGGAGTAGAATGTTTGGTTAGGATTTGTGTTGGCTTGTTTACATCCTAAAACTGATGCAATAGTTTAATTCCTTACGATACCATGCAATTGCAGCAGATTGTGTGTATATTTGTTCATGTACGTACAATACATGACTGCCGTTTAATAATATGTCTGTTGATTATTTTCGGCTGTTGATAATTTTACTTTGCATTTGTATCCCTTTTACACGTTCATCAGAAGGGAATTGTGAATTGCTGGAGTGCTCATGTGTTGTGACTAGAAATTTCGTGTTCGGTTAAGCCTCCTTTTTTGTGGTTGGCTGGAAATCGAGCGTAATGATGTGATGCTGTGATGTTGTATCATTTGTAAACAAATTTAAACAACCCGAAATTGTATACGTGCCGCTTGGAATAAAATGAAAATGCACAGCTTTTCATAAGAAGTGAAAATTTGTTTAGAAGGTTTTGGGCTCTTTAAATGGAAAATTTCATTCGTCTAATTAAGCCATTTAGTGAAGCAAATCACACCCTTTCTTCAGTTTACTTCAGAGTTAATTAAATGTTTTCCATAAACAATCAATTTTACTTTAAATGAATTAAAAATGTTATAGTCGGCCGAAGCCCGACCATTTAATACCATACACCTCTTAACTCCATAAACTATGCTACAATTTCTAAAAATGGTTCGATCAGGTCCAAATTTGGCACGACCCATCACTAAGGTAATTAACAATTATTCACCAAATTTTGTAAAAAAATATTAAGAATTAAAACTTTTTCCATATAAAAACTTCCATTATAATCGGACCTTATATGACAATGAGTTCTAAAAATGGTCCGATTTGGTCCATTTTCAATAAAGTTTCTTTCTGACTTTAGACATGTCCTTGTACTAATTTTTTTTAAAAATATCTCAAAAAATGCGACTTATAGCAGATGAAAAAATGGACATGGTTAAATTGATTCAGGTTTTGATTTGAAATCGATCGGTATAATTGAAGGTGGGTGTGGAATTTGCCATTTACGAGTTACAAACATCTACATAAACTTAATACACTCTCTTACCATAAGTGGTGTAGGGTATAAATAGTTATTTACACTACAGAAACCTTTTCTTTTTTTATTTAAAAATAATTATTTGTACCAGATGACAGTTTTTAAAGTACAATTGACTAATTCTAAAATACAATTAATGAAATAAAATTGAAAGAACCATTAAGGGAAAGATGTTCACTTGAAAGTGACTGACACTACATTGTATATTATTTAATAATTATTATTATAAATAATATTATTATAAACAAATAGCAACAAATATAAGCAAAAGAATTGTTCACTGTTTCTATTGTTACTTTACCCAAAACTAACTAAAATCAAATATATTTTATTAATTGAAATTAAGTACCTTACTTATAATTATTCTATTCATTGATGTGTCAAAAAGGGGCGTAGTCGAATAACAGGTGACAAGTGTAATTTCCAAATTCCAACTTCATAGCTCAATTTTTTGGGCAGATAAATAGATTTTTGTTGTTTGTGAGCGTGGCTCTAGACCCATTTTGCTTAATTTAAGCGATATTCATGCTTAGTTTTTAGTTCTGAGTGTCAGTACAAAATTTTAGCTAAATATCTCAAAATTTGCGCTCGTGAGAATGCCAACAACAAACGGACATACGGACATGCATGTCTAGAACGATTCAGTTGAATTGAATTGAATGACAAACTTTGTATACTCTCCATTTTATGTGTGGGGTAACGAATTTAATTCCTCTCCCATCATTTCATCGGGTAGTCTTTTGTAGGCAAAATTGTCACCTATGATTGTTTTATTGAAACTCATAAAAACCCATTTAGTAGTTATACGTTAACCTACCACAATGCTTAAAAATTCTTAAATGTAAGGATGAGAACGTTTTACAAACTCCGTCATTGATAGGTTTGTTTTTTTCCTTTTTTTTATTTTTGTGTTTATTTTACGCTACAAAGCGAATCTTTTTCCATTAATCAACCATTATCAATAAAAAAAAAATTTAGCTTCACCGAAAAAACTATTATTTCGTTTTAGATGTGTCTGTCTGCATTAGAGATTAAAAAATCCCATCATGGGGACACGCACACAATACGTTTGCTGGGCGAGTGTGCTTGCAGTGCGAACAAGTGAATCGATAATTGATAACGAAAAACGTATGTTAAAAGCCAAAAATGGAATTTCTAATTGAGTTTGCAAGGATTTACGCCCTCAAACCCCCCCAAACACACACACCTATTTATGTTGTATACATGACACTCGTATAAGGACACATATCGAGAGTAGTGTGTTCAGTCATTTGCAAATGCTTCGTACAGTAGAGGTGCTTGAGGTCTATGCCATTGATACGCTACTATTCCATATAGAGAGCACATAGAGAGAGGGAAAGGGAGAGAGATAGTTGACTGGTCATTTTTAGCACATGAATAAAGTGTGTATCGGGGGCAATCATCAATATTCTAATCACTATATATGTGTTATATTGTTGTCTACTGTTGTCTGTTGTCGTTATTGCTGGTGTTGGTGTCAATATATACTTCATATCGTCATCATCATCATTATCACTATAACGTCGAGTGTGCCGTTACTGCATCTATGATATCTTAGTCATCGTTGGCTGTTGGATATGTGGTCAACTAACACGTCATGGTGAATTCACAAAATTTTCCATCAAATGAATGACCAGATAATTCCGCTTACCGAAAATCCGGCATTATTTGTACCAACAATGGTGAGGAGGAGCGTTGAGGAGTTTTGATGCTTTGAAGGATTACCATTTCATACATTTCATTTGTTTCATATGTTTCATACATCGTTCCCAATAATTAGAACTTGTTACTTCAACTCTTCGTAATGAATAATTTAAAAAAATTTTCGTTCAGTGTACTCTTCGATAGCTGTGTGTGTGTGTGGATTTCATAAATTGAGTTGCTTAGTTCCCAAAGAATAACAACAACAACAAAAAATCAAATAATTACTAAATTAGCATAATTTAATAATAACAACAACAACAACAACAACAACAATAACGAAAAAAACTAGTTGTACAAAATAACAATACAAGCAATGTGACAGTAAACAGTTATATAAAAATATATGTAACGTGTAATAATGTTATGGTCCGTTAACACTCTCCTCCAATAACCCCTCAAACACCTAACAACTAGTATTTACAATTATATAATACAATAACAATCAAAACATAATCACATTCTGTATCAATTTAGGTTTGTCCGTCTGTCTGTCCATTGTTTGTTATGTAAACGGAAGGTACATGGCCGCATTATTTAGTTGAAATTCGGCAACAAGAACATGTTTTGATTTAAACACGAGTTGTACTGAAAATGAACTGAATTGGGGTATTTTTAGAACCCCTACTCATATCCTTTATACATCAACATCATGAATTGTGTTTTGTATTAAAGTCCATAATAAGGAGAGAGCTCTTAAATTTTAAATCTTTACAAACATTTCCATCAATCTAATATATAATGTAGTGTAGATAGTGTAGCGTGGTTGTGAAAGTAGGAAAACTAGTTTAGCTGTCTGCCAAAATCCAACAAGCAGCAACAAAATTAATAATAATAATAATAATAACAACAACAACAACAACAACAACATCAACAACAACAATACAAATAACATGGATAACATTATGACTAATGACATTCATAATTAATCTCCCCGGAGCAAAATTCATCAAAATTAGTGACGCGTACGCAGCCGAAACACAATTACACAAACTACAAACATCAAATTTGTCTCTGACTGTCGTCTTTCTGTTGTGTTGCTTGCCAACCAACCGGTCAGCTCTCTTGTGCGATATAACATCTAATTAGTGGTATTTTTTTTATTTATTTATTTTTTTGTTTTATTTATACTTTTTTTTTTAGAAATTTGAAATATAGAACAACAAGGCCATTATTGGCAGCCAGTGTTAATGAATGGTTTTTTATAAAAAATATGATGTAATTAAATTAATCAAATCAAATAATGCACCTGAAAAAGAGACGTATCTCTTTATGCATAATCAGTTAATTAATATTCTTAAACAACAGCAACGTAAAAATTATTATTTTTATAAAAAACTAAATGTTGCTTAAACCAAATCTTAAATAGACTGCTAAAGCTTTATGAAAATGTATCGCTAGTGTCCCTGATAGCTTATGGTGGGTGCTTGGGGGTAATTTTTGGTAAATTTCAACTCATACCGAATATATTGTGGGTGTGGCACTTAACCAATTTCACCACCTTTTTAATAAAAATTCAATAAAAAAGTAGTAAATTGATCGTTGATCACTGTACATTGTTGTGCGCACGGTTAACTTGATATTTATTGTGATTGAAATTGTGGTTTTACTTAACATTCCGATAGTCATAAAACATAATAACCCATTGGACAAATACTGAAACAAACAATATTTCGTCTAAAGTGCAAAATAATCACATAAAAAGTATAAAATTCAACAAAAACTTTACAATTCTACATAACTGGTGACTTACAGTTACTTTGTCATATATTTAGAGAGTGCATTGCACTTCTCTCTTAATTATATATATTGTATACATGCACATAATCTCGTTTTTGGTTGCAATAATTTAACACCAAGAATACTTAATACTTATAATACTTGACTAACTTTGGCACCTCGGTGGCACTGTGTGTGGTATAACTAGTCTACAAACTTAGCTGCCGCAGGGTTCAAATCCCGGTGTCGTGAAAAGCTTTTCTCTTTTTTCTATTCTTCTCTCGGCAAGTCTTTGCCACTTCGGCGGCGCAGGGTGTGGTGCATTAGACTACAAACTTTGCTGAAGCAGGTTCAAATCTCGGTGTGTAAAAAGATTTTTCTCTTACTAAAATAGCCATGGAGAGCGATGCGGACCCCTTCAAAAAGTCAGCTAAGGTTCTCAGATCTCCCTCTAAGCAAACTGAGAAGCAAACTGAGAAGGAAAAAACACTTGTGGCCAAAGTCACCAATGTGAGCAGCAATATAGGAAGAGCAATCCCGAACTGAGTGCCTCCTCGTCCAATAAACTAAATGATGCAACAGCAACGAATAAGGCATTGAGTACTAGAGCTATAGCAAAAGGAAATACCACAGAAACCACCAGCAGTACCATCATAAAAGCAGACAATAACAAAAAAGCGCCCATTCAAACAGGCACCGATAGATACATCAACATCAAAAGGAAAATTTCTTCACCGACAGAAAATTCTGCAAAAATCTCCGAGCGAAAATCACCCTACATCTACTGAATTGGTAACAACCAATAGATTTGCACCACTCGCTGATAAAAACGATGACGAACTTCGCCACATCTTTAAGAATTCTGTTATACAGAACTTTGGAGGACCTGCCCAAATGTAGAGTGCTATATTTACTTCAAAAAATTGTCACAAAGCAGGATCCAGGCTACCTGTTTAACAGACTCGAATTTTCAATGTCAAGCCGCAACCAGAATATCAGACCTATCCGACACATATCCCTAATGTCTGAACGTCATGTCTTTGTTTTCGCAATCCGATGGTGGAATGCCATCCCCGTCCGTCTACAGACTACACGGAATTCCACTCGCTTTAAGAGAGACATCATGTTGCACTTCGCGCAAGGCTTTGCGAACGACATTTAGTTGTAATTAGATGATAAGTAATTGAAAAGTATAAAATGGTAATTTGGTGCATACTCCTACCTCATATAAGCTCCGAGCTGGAGACGTGGGAGGCACCCATGTTAACTGCATATTTATAAGTAACTTTGAAAATAAATAAAAATGAAATAAAAAATAAAATAAAAAACCTACTTAAATCTATGTAAAAAATTTCAGCCTAATATCTCAAATTATACGATCGTGAGAGTGAGAGGTCAAAATCAAACGGACATACGTACGAGTCTATTCAGATTTTACTTTTAAACCATAATATATGTATACGTATACTTTGTAGTCTCTCCTAATTTTTTATATTCTTATGTGGAGAGCAGTAGAAAAAGAGGAAAAGGAAGGCAAGTAAGAACAAGTAAGAAAATTAAATTTGGTTTAAGACAAATCTTAAACACACTCCATATCATATCTATATCTAATGGTGGGCGTGACAGGTATATGATTACCTATATACCCTATAGTGTATATATTACTTTTATGCCCTATAGTGTAGCTTGCAAGTGGAGTTTTACGTGAAGTATGGTTTTTTTGTAAACTGTGGGCGTGTTAGTTATCTGACCATGCAGACACACGGAAACACGGTTTTTGATACAGATTAAGAATATATATGCTTTTTAGGGTGTCTAACGCCTCCTTCTGGTTGTTACAAAAGGAATGACAAATTCATCTCTAAGGTGGAGAATAGAAAAACCCGCCAGAGCAACAGAGAAACAGGTTGGCGCTACTAATAGGAGAAACCCCTACTCCTGAAAATATAGTATGGCGCATGCTTATTTCCAGTAGTAGATGACAAGCAGTAAAAGGCCTTGTGGCAGTGATAATGAAACGGCTCCGATTTCTGGGAAGGAATCGAGTGAATCCAGATCTCTCCGTTGGTTAGATCTTCGTTCGACTAGATAGGTTGTTGTCATAATAGACGTAGTCCAGTCAACGGCCTTTCCCCCCTGTGAAGGAATACCTTACGGTGGTGCCACAGGGAATTGACGCAGATGTGGTTTTAGCGGGTTACAGTCTCGCACCTCAGGCTTTCGAAGCTTTCCACCTATCGCAAAAAAAAAAAAAAAACAGCTACCTTTCATGCATTTTAATAAAATTTATAAAATCTCAACCCTCTACATCCCCTTTTTCCATTTCACTTAAGTGAATGCATAAACACAAAATTTTACATTTTATGACTGCTAGGGAGCTAATTGTTCTGTTCTATCCAGAGTATACCGCTTGAAAAGAAGCTGTCAAAAAAAACGGCAAAACTTAAATAAAACAGATTTCATACCATTTCTAAAATGTTGGCTCATGACTCTTTCATCTTGTTGTTGTTGTTGTTTTTAATCTCTTCACTTGGAAGGAAAATTTACTTTCGTTTTATATACATATTGCAGTCAGTCAGACAGTCAGCCCATGTGTCTGCCAGCAGGTTTCGTTTCGTTTTGTTTTTTTTTTCTTCTCTTCTTCTCGTCTGCCAAAAATTCACCAAAAAACGTTGTATGTACAGAGAGAAGATAATTGTTTTCCTCATTTTTTTACATTCTTGTTAATTTTATTTACATTTTTGCTAATTGAATTGAACTGATGTGTATAAGTTTAGTGTTGTTTTATCTTTAGCGTCTTTTAAAGATTGCTGGTGGTGGTGGTGGTGGTGGTGGTGGTGGTGGTGGTGGTGGTGCTACTACTACCTCTGTTGGTATTGGGTGCTGGTGTCTGATCCAAGAGTCAATTGCGGTGTGTTAAAAATCCATAATTCAAAGTTCATTTCGCTTATTTTGTTCGTTAATTTTTTAATGATTATTTTTACTTGTTTATTTGTTGTTGTTGTTGTTGTTGTTGTTGTTGTTGTTGTTTATTACTACATTTGTTTTGTTATTTCTCAAAAGTTGTTTTTTGTTGAATGATTCATTTGCTAAAAACATATGCGGTTGTTCTTGGTGTTGGCGTTGTTGTTGTTGTTGTTGTTGTTGTTGTTGTTGTTATTATTATTATTATTATTATTATTATTATTATTATTGTTATTGTTATTGTTGTTTATATATATTGCTGATTAAAAGTCTTAAATGGCGCCTAAAGATTGTTAGTTAAAAAACATGATATTATCGGAAAGAAGACAAGTGATATAAAGGAATTTAAGAAAACATATTTACTGCTGCTGCTGCTGCTGCTGGTGCTGGTGCTGGTGCTGGTGCTGCTGTTTGCAACTTTGATTCCTTTAACATATATTTTGAATAGAAACAATACCTATTTTTCTTTTTTGATAATAGTTGAAGTAGAGTAAAAGTTTGGCCTAGTTTTAGAAACTGAATACCAGTCTATTGCTAACAAACATCAAAAAAAATAAATATAAAAAAAAATCTCCATTCAATTTATGCCTTTCTCAATGAATCATTCATTCACATATACAACGCACACATACATGCATGTGTGTGCATCAGAAATTTATCACTCAGCGCAATTTGATTTTAATTTGAAATTTCCTCTTCTTTCATGACTTTCTTGTAGTGTTTCTGAAATGGTTTGGATTTTTTCATTGCTCCCTATAAACAACTTATACTCGTACATTTATTCACATTCACATTCATATATATATAAGTCTCTATATACATATGCGCAACGAATATATAACGAGTAATAAGTAAAGGATGCAACTGCCTCAGATGCATGGTCGTAGGTGTTTGATTTTATATTTAGCTCAATATTGTTGCAGGGGGTGTACTAAGTTTGCTATTGCGTTTGCAGCACCTGCAAAGTATATTCACTCTTAACCAAGAATGCTGGCCAAGAATATATATACTCGTACTTTGTAGGATCTCTGACGCCTCCTTCTGGTGTTGCAAATGGAATGACAAACTTGGTATACTCCGCATCTTATATGGAATTTATAAAATTATATGAAACTTATATTGCTGACCTGTCCTTTCCCGACTTATCCAACCAACGGTTTAAGCCTTCTTTTATATTATTTTCACATCAAATTAAAAAGCAAAAGTTAAGAAACAAAAAATCTCCTCATTATGTATTTATAAACACAAACATTCGCACGATTCGCCGAGTTAACTTATTGTCAGCTTTTAAGTGGTGCTGCTGATGTCTTAAAAAATAAAAAAACGAAATCAATTTAACCACTTTATAATACCATTCACATACAACGCTGTGGATACACCGACTTTGGCAAAAGCTATGCAACTTTTGAAAAGAAAAAACGGTCCCGCTATGAATTATAAAAGTAATTCTTATGTTTTTTTTTTGGCTGTTTTTGAAGTAGGAAAAACATTGTAGGAGTTATACACAATGGTTATACTAAGACCATGCCCCATAAGGTACAAAGTATCATAATTATTGCAAAAGTTTATTTTAATGCACCCAAGTGGGTGGGTATTCATGATTGGTCTTGAACGAATGATATTTTTTGTTCTTGTTTCAATTTTGTGTATTTTTTGTCCTTATCTTCTTTATTATCAACCTTAAAAGCTTCGTTTTTAATCGCATATGAACGTAACAACCATTGTAGTGTGATCTCCAACGGCTGTAGTTGTTTTTCGATTTTTTTTCTTTATTTGGTTTGTTCCACTTACTGCTCAACATTCAGCAAAATCAAATTGAATTAAGATAAGCTGATGCCAGACATCGTTCAACGTGCCCTCATAAGGCATGTGGATTTAAAAAAAATTGTTTCCTTAGCCTTAGTTAATGCGCTTCAAATTTAAGATTTCATTGCCAGTTGTAAACTTTGTACATTTTCATTGCAAGGGTAACAATCTCTGTAATTGTAAAACCCACAACAAATGAACGTGTTATAGTGCGTCACGCTCGACCATTCAATACCCTACACTACGTGATTCTACAAAGTATGCTACAATTAATTCAAGTTGTAAACGAGTAAGCCAGGCCCAACCAATTATTAAACTACTGAACTATTTTTCAACAAATATTGCCAAAAAATAATAACTATTGCGATTTTTTTCAATAAAAAGACTTTCACTATAAGGAGTGAACTTGTGTTAAATTTCATTGAAATATTTATTTGTAAAAATATGCGTAGAATTTTACATGGACAGACGGACATGAATAAATTGATTGAGATTTTAATTCGGAATCGTTTGGTATAATTGAAGGTGGGTGTGGTATGTGCTGTTTAGTTGTTACAAACATTCGCACATACTGAATGAACGCTTTGCCACCAGTGGTGCCGGGTATAACAACCCAACGTGTTCTGCTGACGTTTATAACGAATGTTTTTATTATCCTTAATTTGAGGTATGGTAACTATTTTAAAACGAATATTGTAACCCAAAAAAAGTTTTATGGACACCCTGCAATAAATTTTTTTTTTTAAAGATCATGGATTCCTCTCCGGTTTAAATGGTCCTCCTCCTTTATTCGAAGTGTTGTAAGTATTAATGTTTTTATTTTTCGTCTGAAACGCTCCAAAAAAGTTGCACTTTTTGAAAAATAATAAATAAAAAAAAATTTTCCTTTTCTAAGAAAGTCAGTCGGAAGTTTTTTTTGCCAAAAATTTTATATAAAAAACTTTATAGTAGAGTGCCATGGGCATAATGAAATAAAAGAGATGCTCACCAACAAAAAAAATGCATAAATAAAACTCGTTTAATTGGCTAAATATGCGAGCATGCTCTCTTCGGTTAATTGCATGTGCCATTTTGTTAATCTAATTTATTATATTTACCACCTTATTATTTTTGAATACATGTACAGCTGTTAAGTCTTTAAAATTCAAAGTAGATCGCTGTACACTCCTTTCAAAAAAGTTTTCCGCATTGATCGAACGTATAACATACAACTCGAGTTTTTTAATAAGAAAAGTTATAGATTGAAATCCGTTATGATCGGCTCGGTTCAGGGACCTCTAAAAGTTTTCTCTCGAACGGCAATCTTTAAATAAAAAAGTAGCTGACATAACACACTGAAAAATAGAGTGATAATGGAGGCGAGTATGGACTATTCGACTTCTTTTTTCCCTCTTTTTAGTTTCACAGAATGTTTCATCTTCATGCGCTTGTCTCCCACCATCTTCTGGTTATTCCCTTCAATTCAGGTTAGTTAGTTTATTTATATTAATATAGTGTTGCCTTTAGCAATTTTGTCGCTGACTTTGTTGTTGATAAATAATAATAATAATAAAGTCTGCTGCAAGTGAGTAGTGAGCAAGCGAATCAGTCACTATGCCGTGGCTGTGCTAACAAATGGGAAATAATTGAAATTATGACCATTTACTAACAAGTTTTCATATATATATTTTTATACCCTCCACCTCAGTAATAAGGGTATACTAAGTTTGTTCGTCCGTTTGCAACACCCAGAAGGAGGCGTCAGAGACCCTACAAAGTATATATATTCTTGATCAGCGTCAAAAACTGAGTCGATTTAGACATGTATGTCCGTGTGTCCATGTGTCCGGGTATCCGTCTGTTGTTGGCACTCTCACGGGCGCAAATTTTGGGATGTTGAGCTGAAATTTTGTACAGGCACTTTTACTCTTTGTACGCAGATCGCTACTTAAAATGGGCAAAATCAGTCCAGAGCCACGCCCACAATCGACAAAAATTTATTTATCTGCCACAAAAATTGAGTTATAAACTTGAAATTTGGCACGTACATCTATAAATATTAGCTTCATCGGTATGCCAAAAATGGGCGCGCTCTGATAACAGATATGCCCACAATTTACAAAAAACCATTTTCAACGTAAAAGTAGACTTGAATGCTGATACGTAAGACATACACTATTAGAGGGCGCAATATATATATATATTTGCCACGCCCACCGTTGTGAAAGTGGAGGGTATTTAAGATTTGGCCTAAGCCAAATTTAGTTTTCTTACTTGTTTTCGGTTAACGAACTTTGCTAATTGTTGTTGGGAACGTTAAAAAAAACGTATAGAATTTAAAAAGGTAAACAAAGAAAAATTGAACAAAATTAATAAAAACAAGTAAGAAAACTAAATTTGGTTTAGGCCAAATCCTAAATACCCTCCACCTCCACAACGGTGGGCGTGGCAAATATAAATATATTGCGCCCTCTAATGCTGTATATCTTACGTATCAGCATTCAAGTCTACTTTTACGTTGAATATGGTTTTTTGTAAATTGTGGGCGTGTCTATTATCCGACTCCGCCCATTTTTGGCGCATTAGTGGATGGGATAACTACGAATACACCCATTTTTGTCATATTGATAAAGCTAATATTTATACATACCAAATTTCAAGTTTAGAGCTTAATTTTTGTGGCAGATAAATAGTGCTTTGTTGATTGTGGGCGTGTCTCTGGACCGATTTTGCCCATTTTAAATAGCGATCTGCGTGCAAAAACTAAAAGTGCCTGTACAAAATTTCAGCTCAACATCTCAAAATGTACGCCCGTGAGAGTGCCAAAAACAGACGGACACACGGACACACGGATATACATGTCTACATCGACTCAGTTTTTGACGCTGGTCAAGATTATATATACTTTGTAGGATCTCTGACGGAAGAACAAGGAAGGAGGGTATAAAAAGGAAAAAAAAAAAAGAAGAGAAAATTTTATAGGCGGCCAAACCCGACCATTTACCATTTGTCTGTATGCGCGAGGCAGTGCGGTATAAGTTACTTTGTGAAATATAATTATATGGGAAGGGGTTATAAAAATGCTTCGATCGCGGGTTCAAATTGGTGCTGATTAACTATTCTTCACCAATTTTTGTCAAAAAGTTTTTTGTCGTATAAAGACTTCCATTATAAGAGGACCTTATATGGAGAGGGATTCTAAAAATAGTCCGATCCGTTTTTTTTTTCAATGGGGTTCTTCCTTGATACAATACATGTCGTTGTACCAAATTTTATCGAAATAACTGTAACTTGTACACAATTATATGTAGCAGACAAACAGACAGACATGGTTTAACGATTCAGAAAGTTCTTTTGAATCGATTGATGCAATTAAAAGTGGAAGAAAAGTAAAAGAATTTTTTCTAATATATGACTTAATTAATAGAGATTGAAGCGTTCTATAGGCAAACAGACAGAAATTCTTACTCTAGAGCTGAAAACATAGCAACTTTTGAGTGCGTTAAATTTGAAAAAGTGTTTCATATGCATATGAAATAAAAGCAATACAGTCCCGGTGTCTGTTGAAGTGAAGAGACTAACAAAGCAGAGGTTTTGACCATAACTCGGATGCACAACACAGTTGTTTGTTAAACGTAATCTTCTTTGAACTTATTTGCCTGAACTTCTGGTAATTTGTTCAATTTGTTGACAAAATGATTTAGATAAGGTGATAATTAATTGACGAGAAATGAAATTTTAAACACTCCCGCTCTCTCACCGCCCAAACTGACTTATTCTTCATCGTTGTTACAAAGATTTAAGTAAAACAAATTATACCGCCATGCATGTGGATTCAGAAAGAGGTGAAATATTAACAAACAAACAAAAAAACAAATAACGATGAGATTTTTTAAGGATAATAAAATTTCTCTCCGAAAAGTGAATAAAGTTTCATGAATGACATTAAACCTTAAACGAGAGGGTGTACCACTACAGTTTATATATTTCTCCGTTCTCAGTACAAAAAAGTGAACCCGCAGCAGAAAAAACCATTTAACATAACATGTTGTAGAAAAATGGTAGAAAACAAAACAAATTCAAATGACAACAGCAATAACAACAACAATTTTATATGGCCACAACTTGAAATTTCAGTTTCTATGTTATTAGTATTTTTGGTAGTTTCCATGCATTCCTGCCAGCACAGACATACCACCGCACACCAAACTATTGTTGACATGTTAATAAAAAGCCAGCTAAGCTGTACAAAGCTCCCAAAAACAGCAACAGCAACAACAATGGATGGACGGTAAGGCATACGAGAGGGCAAAAAGGATTTTTTTTTAGTTTTTTTTTTGGCTTACTCTTATATAAGGAGACAGTTCTTTTGGCAAAACTGTAATAAAAAAATTCTATTTAAAACAAAGCACATACCCACACACACACACCTACACACTTTTGTCTTTTGATGTGATTGTCGGGCAAGGCGGTATTATTGAGTCTTTATCAGTTTTTTGTTTCCTTTCTAATTTGTTGGTGGATTTTATTTTATACCATAAAACTAAGCTGGTAACAATTGTGAAATGTTTGTAAATGTTACCATATATTACAATCTATGTAGAAACATGAAATAAGTACTAAGCACTAAAACAGCGGGCGGCAATCTGCGACTCCACAGTAACGTAAAGTTCTTTTTTATTTTTTTAGCAAAAATTTATTAAAAATCAATTTTAATGGAGTTTGTGCAACTTAATATTACAAAGTAAACAAAGTGGCGGATTTTCCATTTCCCCGCAATATGGATGTCAAATGAAAGAGCCTGACGAGTAAAATGCCATGAATAAGCGCCATCATGCACAATTTAATATGGCGGCTGCCCTCAAGTAAAACGATTATCTATTCCTTCCTAATCTATATTAAAGGATGTCTACTGAAAGGTCTATAAAAAGTCCAGTAATAAGCTATAAATAACATCTTATTAAATCAAATATGGCGTCAGCCCAAAGATGGTCATTTAAAATATTCATCTTAATGTAACCAATAAGGGTATCAAATGGAAGGACTTCACGAGTAGAAATATAATCTATGTAATAAGTATGTTAAAAGAAAGAGCTCAACGACTAGATAATTATAAGTTAAACGGCTTCAGACTAAATTCAATATAACGACAAAAACATATATTTGTAGTCTTCTATTTGGACAAAGTATATATATTCTCGATCAGCATTAAAAACTGAGTCGATTTAGACATGTATGTCCGTATGTCCGTCTGTTGTTGGCATTCTCATTGAGATATTGAGCTGAAATTTTGTACAGATTCTTTTAGTTTCTACACCCAGATTGCTATTTAAAATGGGCAAATTCGGTCAAGAGCCACGCCCACAATCGACAAAAACTATTTACCTGCCACAAAAATTGTGCTATGAACTTTAAATTTGGTGCACATATTTATGGTTATCCCATCCATCGATGTGCCAAAAATGGGCGTGGTCGAATTTCAGACCCGCCCACAATCGACATAAGTCTATATATCTCCCACAAAAGTTGACCTAGGAACTTGAAATTTTTTACGCGTATACATAGTTATCCCATCTACCGATGTGCCAAAAATGGGCGCGGTCTGATAACAGATATAATTTACAAAAAACCATTTTCAACGTAAAAGTAAACTTGAATGCTGATACGTAAGACATACACTATCAGAGGGCGCAATATATATATATATATATATATTTGCCACGCCCACCGTTGTGTAGGTGGAGGGTATTTAAGATTTGGCCTAAGCCAAATTTAGTTTTCTTGTTTTTTTAATATTTTTTTTTATAAATAGGCTCTTGTTTATTGTTGTTGTTGTTGTTGTTGTTGTTGTTGTTGTTGTTGTTGTTGTTGTTGTTGTTGTTGTTGTTGTTGTTGGCTAGTCATTATATACATAAACAAAATAACATGTTTTTATTCGATACATATTTATATGGATGTGTATCCACAGTACATTAAATATAAATCATTCATTAAGGTAAATAACAAAAATGTAATAATAACAGCAATAATAGCAATAACGGCATATTCGTATAATCGTGCATGCAATTCATTCATCATTGTGTCTCTCTGTCCCTGGCTGCCTATGTGTTTATTAGGATGACAAATTTTTATTCATTTGGACAAATACATTTTAAATTGCTAATAAAACTAAAAAAAATATCAAGTGAAAATGAAGAAGAAGAATAAGAGCAATTCATGCTGAATAAGCTTAAAATTCTTATCGCACAACAATTTACACAAACATATGTGTGTTGGAAAATATTATGTATTGTATGCATGTATAATATTAGAGTGAGAGAGAGAGAGAGAGAAGTTTACTCCATCAAAACTCTCTCATTTCTTACTTATTGCTTCCTCTTTGGTATTAAGGCAATTATTAGTTGAAAGTTTGCGTGCATGTGTGTGTATGTGTGTAAATTCCTGTTGCCTTCTTTCTTTACTAAGTATTATGCTATGCATGCATGTGTGTGTGTGTGTGTGTGTGTGTGCGTTTGTTTATTTGTTTAGTGTTTAGATGGGAGCAGTGCATGTAATGATGTTTGTATTGTGTTGAGCTCTTTTACGTGTCATGTAACATATTCATAATTCATTTAAGTTTCTATTATTTTGGTTTTTTGATCTTTTTCACTTTCTTCTATCCTCCCCATGATATGGAGACGGTCTATTAAATTTGTCGCACTGTTTGCAACACTCAGGTTGGGGCAAAGTGTACCAAATCAAAATCTGAACATACATCTAAACTTATGTACGCAATAGGTATATCTATTAATGACACTCTCAATTTTTTTTCTCAATAATAAAATGAGATTTTGTACGAAAATTTTCAATTTATTTTTGGTATTAGGAGAAATTATTTAAGTGCCACACCCACAAACGATAAAAATCTACCTATTGGCCACAAAGAAAATGGAATTGAAATTCGGTAGATGTGTTTATATCTAGCCGTTCCATCATTAAGCTAAAAATAAGCGCTTTTGAATGGCACTCACACCGCCCCCCAATTTACAAAAAATCTTATTGTGGAGGGTATTGAAGATTTGTCTTAAGGGGTACATTTCGCTTATTTGCACTTATTGTTTATTTTTCTGGTTGTTGTGCTTAAATTTTTTTTATTTTTTATTATTCTTTATTATTAAATTGGAGAACAAAAGAGATATATTTTCTTTTAATACCTTGCGAAATAAAATAAAGAATATTTTTTAATACATACACAATGGATGGGTATAAACAAAAGACCAACATCTTCGCCCTAACAGAAGTTCACTCTGTCTCTCTATCTCTCTCTCTCTCCCTCTCTCTGACTCCATTTCTTTTTCCTTTGGCTTCCTACTGTCTTTTCTTCTATTTGTGTGAATATCAGTTTGCTTTCTAGTTTACTTAGTCGGTTAAAGGGATAATGTTTTATGTGAATATGTGAAGATGCATGTGTGTGTTTAAAGGGTGAATGGGGGGGAGGGCTTATCTCAAAGGAAGGCCACATACATATGTTCGCAAACAATATTTTGGTGCTTTGGCTTATGGCAAAAAAATAAATTCTATTTTCTGGCTTCCACAGTACACATGTTGAAAGTTTGTTTTGTTGGTTTATTACAATTGCAATTTAAATACTAAATGCCATCCATACATTTCACACAGATTTTCTTTTACTCTATGGGAATGTATGTATGCATATAAATGTGTGTGTGCACCTCTACATTTTTCCTGTTCCAAAATCAAGGATATTTTTATGTTCATATTTTTTATTAGAGTTCATATTGAGTTGTTTGTTTTTTTATGTATTTACATAGCAGAGTAATCCTAGTCTCTGTTTAGATTGGTAAACAAAATCATTTTTATTGTATTCCCTTAGAAATAAGAGATACGTTCATGCTTACTTGAGTTCAAAGTACAAAGTCTGTTCGCATGTGTATGTATTGGGTTTTACTCAAATCTCAAATCTCAAATCTTAAACCTTTCTAATCGTATGCATATTTTATTATACCCCCTTCCCCCCCTCCAGTATGTCGGCATACTAAGTTTGCTAATAATTTTTCACAAAGAGATTTATGTAGCAATACCTCGCGTTTATTGACACTAACTAAACTAATTTGTAGCATAATTTGTGGCCTTTACCGATCATAACATTTTTACTTTTATTTTTAATTTAGTACAGCGCTGCAGAGACGATATTGGGACCCTTATTGAACCCCTTAATGAACAGCCATAAAACCGACATTTTGTTTAAGATTAAAAAAATAACCCAGACACCGGTTATATTAGGCCGATTACATATTGACAGTAAGTAGCGACAGTGCTTTTAAGATTTTTTTCTAATTGTGGGCGTGGTTGTCAATCGACTTTATCGATTTTAAAAAGAAAACTCTTTGCCTTAATTAATAATGTCTTTGCGTATAATTAAATTTTTTAACAACAACAACAAACACCATTTATTAAATAATTTCTGTTAATACGTTGTAACGCTTCTTCAAAAAGCCAAAAAACCAAATTTTTTTTTAACTTTTTTCCATTTCCCACTAATAGTTAATGAGGATTATAAACATCCCTTTTTTTCATTACAAAGCAAGCTTTCCATTCACCTTCGGCTAGGTGTTTCTTTATAAACTAGCGTTTTTTTTTCAATCAAATATGAAAAATTGTTGTATAAATGTGTGTTTGTACAATAGTTATACATCTCATCATATAAACAGTGAGTAGTAAAAACATAAGACTATTCTTAGTGGACTTAAGGCCTAGAAATAAATAGTATTTTGGACTATTTCTTTTTAGGAAATGACATTCGGTAGACCCCAAAATAAGACGGTAGACACCTTCCGTCTTATATGAATTCGTGTTGCACAAGTAGCCTACCTGAGCCGTTCTCAGCCCAAGGCGATCAACTCGTTTGTTATATCTTAAATAACTTTTTTTAACACGTTGAATGCCATGGGGGTCACCGGCACCCGGCGAAGCCAAGATTATTAGAAACACATAATTCGAGTAAATTTTTAATGCTTTGATTTTTTTATATTATTATCGTTACTAAAATGGTTTGAAGAAATTGATGTTATATAGAACACACAAAAATAGTTTTATTTATATACATATAAACATGTAACCTTAAAGATTATACGCTCATGTTATTTGCGATTTAGAGTAAGCTGGTGAAAATAAATCGTCAGACGAGTTATTTGAGATATGATCTTTACTTGTCGCCATATTAATTTTAGGGCTCACTAAGAAATTAAATGCAGGATCGGAAATGCAAAAATTCATATATCGGATAAAAGCGTAATAAATATTATTACCTGATTGTAAAATAACTCGCCTCGACAAAAAACAAACGATTCGCCACTACAAAATATCACGCCAAAAATTACTCCGCTATATTAGTACTTCACCACAGACATCTACTCATATCTACGCACGAAAATAATCTGATGAAATAACGAACTACTGCAACAAGAATTAGCAAATAAAATAACAGTGCCTTTCAGCGCCGTGGGGGTTACCGGTGACCTCAGTGAATTAAATGCGTCACGAATGATTACAAAAATTAACTGTTGTGTTGTAAATAATATTTCATCATAATATGCAACAAATACTGAGAAATTCATTTTGGCCAGACGGGCAAGCCATGTAAAATTAGCGTGGCATTCAACGTGTTAATAATCAGTCGTATATGAATATGCTGGAGACATTTATGCACACCATCCCATTTCCGATGAAAGTTGCCATTTTAACAACCCAAGCCGCAGCTGAATTAGTAGCATCCGATAACCATCTAGGATACTGAGGGGGTCTATATGGCTCACTTAATAACGCGACGTCAACGTTAAGTTCCCTAACTGTTTGGTATAAGAGCTCTTGAGCAGCTGCACAATGATTTAGATTTATTTGGAGAATTCTCATCTATGAGCTTTGGAACAATTTTGCACTGCTTTACAGTAAGAAGGGCACGACGTCCCGCCTGTAAAGTGGTTCCTATTTTCGGTATCTTTGCATAAGATACAACGTAATGTGTCTTTAAAATTTTCTGCCGCGTATCCTTCTTTGCCGCATCGCAGGCAGTGTTGGCTGTAGTCACATTTGCTTTTACAAGAGCTGGTCATATGACCAAAGTTGAGGCATCTGAAGCATTTTTTTGGAGAAATTTTCTCGCGGATACGGCAGATAACCCAGCCTATACGCACCTTACCCATGTCTAAAAGTCTTCTTCCCAAGTTAGCATTTACGGCTACTGTGGCGGTCTGAGTGCCACGATATGCCTTACGCAGCGACTTCATTGCCAAACTTCCCAAATGGACATCTGTGCATTGTTTTCGCAATACTTCCAGGATATTATCCTCCGTCGTTATTTCATCGATATCCTTGATTTCAATGAGTATTTCGGGTATAAGAGCTCTTACTGCAGACGTATTTACTAGAACTTGCTCAACAGTGCTTTTGAATTCAGCAGTTTTTTCCATGCCGAGTTTCTTTAACTCAAACATGAGATCTCCTTTAGCTGTTTTACTTATATGTTTTACGTTCTCAGCCAAACCACTCAATGTTGCATCGGTCTTGACTTTCTTAAAAATGTCAGCGTAAGAGGTTCCTTCCAAACCTTTCGATAATCAAGGCATCAGGACGTAGGGGTTTTCCTTTATTTTTCCTTGATTGAACTTCAGTCCACTCTATAGTAGCCTTACTTTGTGAACGATTCACGCTTACAGGAATTTTTGGCAAATTTGTATTATTGCTAGGAGTTTGGGCTGGTCGTTCCGTAACAATATTTACTTCTTTATTATTGTTACCTTTTGGCGCCTCCTTTTTACTCTTTTTCGCCGGGGTGCCCTCTGCAGAATTTTCGCCTCTCGACCGTTTTGTAACGTTGACCTTCTGTTTAAGTACCGGAGACGTTTGTGTTGTCGTATTGTTGACTTTAACCTTTGCTGAGATTTTTTTAGCGGCCTTTTCATGAAGGACTACTAAGGATTCCTCGCATAGGTTGGTGGATGGAGCGTCTGCCTCCACCCATCATTTCTACGAGTTCCTGTATTTTTTCGCCTGATAGAAAGAATGCGTCTTCGTTTTGTGCATCCTTTTTGCCCTTTGATGCATCAAGACAAGGTAGAGACGAATTAGGCCTTGCTTTGTCTCGGTTTGCACCTAGTCTGGCAGGCGATCGCACCGTTTTATCATAGGCTGGTTCTTTCTCCTTGGGAGTACCCTTTCCCGTTGATGTATTTGGCGAGTCGGACGCTTGTTTCGCCCCTGCTCCGCGTGGTGGCGTACGCCCTAATCGCATCTCTAGTTTTTCTAGTAGAAGTTAGGGTATAGTAATAATAGAAATACCAAAATAATAAAAGTAATACGTAATAATATAATAGTAAATAATAGTAATAATAATAGAAATAAAAATAATAATAATAATAACCCGAGGGGGTTTGTGTCCCCTACCGGGCTCGTCCCCAGGTGGCGGATAGGGGAATGCTCTACAAATATGTAGGGTAGGTGGGAAATAAAATACCACCCACGGACCAAAACCCAACTACAAACCCAGGCGCGGCGGATCCAGATAGCACCAGTAGCACTGCTATCTGCTAAATTTCCTCCTAGACATCGCATGCGTCGTTTGCTAGAGGGGAGAGCTCAGAGGCCATTTCCTCAGCTGTGCTGGAATTTATTACGTGTGTGCTAATCACTTCGCCAAGTAGTTCTTTATCAAAGTTCGAGACCTTCCAGGGTGGCCCTGTGGGTCTCTTATTTTGATTGTTTGCTTTTTTGCTGACACTTATATTATAGCATATTTCTTAATGGTCGCTATGAGTGTAGTTTTCACTCACCCACCAAGAAACACTTCTAGCCAGCGTACTACTCCCAAGGATGATGTCAATGATGGATCCCATTCCAGCTTTTCTGAAGGTGTCCTTATTGCCCGTGTTTGTTATTACCAAATCCAAAGAAGCGAAGGTTTCGAGTAGACGGCGACCCCTAGCATTTGTGGATTTGCTTCCCCAATTCGTCGCCCAAGCATTGAAATCCCCACCGATGATAATAGGACGTCTGCTTCTGGCATCGACCGCCAGAGTGTCCAGCAATTCCTGGTATTCAGTGTGAATCCATCGTGGTGGAGCGTAACAGCTGTAGTAATATATCCCCTTCATTTTTGTTCTAACAAAGCCGCGCGAGGAGTACACAATATTTTCAAAGGCGTGAAGGCCACATGACCATATTACAGTGCTCCCGGTTAGGTCTTGAGCCCTGTACTATGATCTAAGTGTTTGTAGGGTTCACTTATTATAACGATGTCTACATTTTCGTCCCTCACTGTTTGTTCCAGCAGGCTTTGTCGGTCGATATTGCTTTTGCAATATCGTGCTGTGTGTCCGTACTCTAAGCATTTGAAACACTTTTTTAGTGTTTTCTGCTTCCTTATACGGCATATTACCCACCCAATCCTTACTTTATCCAAGTCCAGCAGTATTTTAGCCCTATCTGCTGGTACTCTGACGGTGGCGGTTTTTGTGTTGTCGTATGCTTTGCGGAGGTTTACTACCTTACATGTATTCTTCAAATCCTCGCCGAAGTGCGATGATAGTGATTCGCGTACATCTTCAACCGTAGTAATTTCATCAATATCTTTTATTTCTATAGTCAGCCTTTCCGTGAGTTTTTTAACAGCCGCTTGCTGTCCAAGCGAGTTGCTGATTATATCCGTAAACTCTTTAGGTTTGTCTCCCGAGTTGTTTAGCTGGAACAGTATGTCTCCTTTTTGTGTCCTTCTTATCTTTGTGACACTTAGACCTAGTTCTGTGAGCTTCGGATCCAGTTTTATTTTTCGCAAGATTTCGGCTTATGATAACTGGCCTTTAGATTCGATTATAATCGCGCCTAGCCTAGGTTTGGCAGGTTTTTGCTGTTTCTTCCTGTCTTCCTTTTTGTTTTTTTCTACTACGATTTGTGTGTGTGTGTGTGTGTGCGTGTGTGTGTATTATATTTCTACCTATTTGCCATTAATGTGTGTTTTTAAAGTACACAAACGCGTTTGTGCTGTGTACTGTATGTGTTGCTTTGTTCTCTTTAATGACATTTATATATTTAGATTTTCTCCCTTGTTGTGAACAATAGTAGCAATAATAATAACAATAACAACAATAACAAAAACAACTAGCACTTCTACCATTACGGTACTTAACTCAACCTAAGAGTTTTGTTTTGTACTTTTGAATACACATTCCCACTACATACTAACACTACATACTAGCATGTGCGAATGAGAGTATTTATCAGAAATAATAATTTATAAAATGTTCTTTTCTCTGCGCGGTGTGTGTGTGTGTGTGTACATTTCCGTTTATGTTGCACATACCATTTACTACGTGTACGAGTATGTTTATGTGGAATATGTGGTTTTTGAGGTAAATTTTATTTAAGCATAGATGATTGTTTTCCTGCATATGACTGTGCGTGTGTGTGTGTTCTTGCCAGCACTTAAAAGCTTTGTTGTTAACTCCTGACGGGGCAATGGTTTTTAATTGCCATTTAAATTATGCACAAGCTGCACAAACATACGAGAGTAATCTCTAACAGAGTGGCACACAGCTTTTTCAAACAAATGATATGTTATATGTCATAGAGGACGTAGAAATATTATATCATTTGAGAAGAAAATGTTTCAAATCCTGGCAGGTGAAATCTTTTTATTTGTCACGTTGGACTTGTAAATACCTTAAGGGCGTGGCATGTAATTTTTCCCTCCTTTATTCACTATCCACTAAACACTATGTTTGGCCTCCAGTGCTTCCCCACATATGTGTTACGGTTTCATGAAAATTGTATTTGTTTGTTATCCGATTCCTGCACACAGATCACTATTTAAATTGGGCAAAATAGGTCAAGAGCCACGCCCACGCAAATCTATAAATATGATATAAACATTGAGCTATTAGGTTTAAATTTGGTAAGCATATGTATAATTGTACCAGCCATCGATGTGCCACACAAGAGAGTGGTCGGTTAAAGGACACACCTACAAGTCATAAAAAACCACAACCAGCGCACAACCCGACTTGTAGCTGATAGGTAATACATACACTATTACCTGCCACGCCCACTATTAATTTATATAAATGAGGAGATGTGTTTAAGATTTGGCGCAAACCAAACATCCCAGCTTTACTTGTTATGTCTGTTGTTCTGGCTCTCCCCGGCCGGTATTGTATTGAATCATTTTCGATTTTCCATATTTCATTCAACCGATATAAGAAAACTATTTTTATGCTGTGAAATTCTTGACTTCATTAAATAATTGCACGAGAGTGTAAATCATCAATTGACTAAAACCACATGTGTGTATATTTGAAGCGCGCAGAATAAATTTATGGCTGCTTACTGTAAATTATGGAAGAAGAAGTTACGATATAAATGAACAATTGCCAGACACGAATACATGCACAAAAATGTTATAAAACTGAACAGATTCGATTTATAATTGAGTAAAAAACAAAAAAGAAAAACCGTTCTGGCGATCATTAACCATAACAACAATAATAATAACAACAACAACAATGACGCCGGGAATTTGCAATAAATATTTGTATGAATATAAATAAAGAATCACCGTTAAATGGAAGAAGAAATGTAATGGTTTTACGGGCAAATGAAAAGAGAGAAATGCTTACAACGTGTTTGCCATTAAATTTAACTGAAATTTAAATTAAGAAAACACGCGCACACATTATATACGGACAAGTCTGTTATTTACAAGTGAGCAGTAGCATAAAATATGTTCAACATTTAATCACAATGAAAAATCATCCGCTTTAATGTCTCTGCTTCTTATCTCGCTCTCTCTCTCTTTCTATCTCTGTCCACAACTTCCACATTGCGTTGCTGTGTGTTGCTGTGTGTTGCTGTGTTATTGTATGGCATTGTCTTGTATTGCAATGTGTTGGACGATGTTGATGACGACGACACAATGACAATTGTCATTTATCACTATTCCGCATAATTGTTCTTTTGTATTTGTATTTGTATTTATATATATATGTGTATATATGTAAATTTCATAATTTCATTTGTTAGTCGCTTTTATTAGTTTGTGTTCGTACGTTGTGCAATTTATACGCACATTGTCCAGCGCAAGTCAAACGCAATGAACAACAACAACAACAACAACAACAACAACAGCAAAACAAATGCTAATTTATTTAATATGCTGTTTGTTATGCTTTCTCATTCAAATTTTCTTTTTTCTTCCTTTCTTTATACCCTCCACCTCAGTGATGAGGGTATACTAAGTTTGTCCTTCCATTTGCAACACCCAGAAGGAGGCGTCGGAGACACTACAAAGTATATATATTCTTGATCAGCGTCAAAAACTGAGCCGATTTAGACATGTATATCCGTGTGTCCGTGTGTCCGTCTGTTGTTGGCATTCTCACGGGCGTCAATTTTGAGATATTGAGCTGAAATTTTGTACAAACACTTCTAGTTTTTGCAAGCAGATCGTTATTTAAAATGGGAAAAATCGGTCAAGAGCCACGCCCACAATCGACAAAAATCTATTTATCTGCCACAAAACTTGAGCTATAAACTTAAAATACATCTATGAATATTAGCTTCATCCATATGTCAAAAATGGGCATATTCGGAATACAGACGTGCCCACAATGAATAAAAATCTTTATATCTGCCACAAAAGTTGATCTATGAACTTGAAATTTGGTACGCGTATGCATAGTTATCTTACTTACTGACGTGCCAAAAGTGGGCGTGGCCGGATAATAGACACGCCTACAATTTTCAAAGTAGAGGGCGATATATATATATATATTAGCCACGCCCACCGTTGTGGAGGTGGAGGATATTAAAGATTTGGCCTAAGCCAAATTGAGTTTTCTTACTTGTTATACCCTCCACCTAAGGGAAGAGGGTATATTCATTTTGATCATCCGTTTACAACACACCTCGAAAAAGTTGTATCTTTAAAAAATTGTATATCGCACAATACTACGCCTATCAAATTGAAATTTGGTATAAATATAATTGGTACCGTTATCCAAGACTGTGCCAAAAATGGGCGTGATTGAAAAACGCAAACGCCAATAATTAAAAAAAAACCCTAATAGGAACTTATTTTTAGATGATTATAAAAGGTGGAGGGTATTTAAGCTTCGGTCTCTATCTTGTTTTTTTCTTTCTTTGTAGATTCCCCAAGACATGCATTGCTTTTACTCCTTCTGTATTTTCACTAAGAAGCTTTATCACAAAAAGAGATTTTTTCCGCTACTGATTATTTCTTCTGCATGAAAGGAATGGGTATGGAAATGGGAGTGGGTAAAGGGGAATGTAAGGGAGCATGCAAGTGTGCAAGTGAACGAGTGTAAATGTGCGTAAAGAACTTGACATTTTTCTATTGTGTACGCAATTACGTTTTGTTGGAATAATAGTATAAACAACAACAACAACATAAATAAATAATAATGGCTATGAGATGTTTAATTCATGATTTTCTTAGTGACTTGAAAAGAATAATGAATATATTGGTGGTATGACCATTTTTACGCAATTACTTGCAATAGAAAAATCACGATTAGATTAAACGCACATTTTTTAGTGTGGGCACTCTTAATATTGTAAATAAGGGAAGGTCGCGTGGCCTTAATTAGTTCAAGCATTAGTTTATTTATATCGAATCAATGTAAACTTTAAAATCTCAACTGTTGTAAATATTAATTTTGGAATTTTCTCGTAAGAAACTAAGGCGCGGATTCTTTTTCTGAGTAATTATAAACAAACACAAGTAAAAATCTCTATTTGGCTTAGGCCAAATCTTAAATACTCTCCTCATCTACAACAGTGGGCGTGGCCAATATATTTATTAGGCCTTCTCATAGTGTATGTATTATGTATCAGCTTGCAAGTCGAATTTTATTCGCAGTATGGTTTTTTGTAAATCGAGAGCGTGTTTATTATCCAACTATGCCCATTTTTGGCACATCGATGAATGGAATAATTAT
This sequence comes from Ornithomya chloropus, assembly GCA_963971445.1. Taxonomy (NCBI): domain Eukaryota; kingdom Metazoa; phylum Arthropoda; class Insecta; order Diptera; family Hippoboscidae; genus Ornithomya; species Ornithomya chloropus. The sequence continues at coordinate 54,218,675 of OZ020530.1, forward strand.
AGATGTGCATGCCAAATTTCAAGTTCATAGATCAATTTTTATGGCATATAAAAAGATTTTTGTCGTTTGTGGGCGTGGCTATTAAACGATTTTGTCGATTTTAAATAACGATCTGCGTGCAAGAACTAAAAGTTTTGTATGTATAAAATTTCAACTCAATATCTTAAAATTTACGGCCGTGAGAATGCCAACAACAGACAGACACACGGACATACATGTTTAAATCGATTTAGTCTTTGATGCTGATCAAGAATATATATACTTTGTAGAGTCTATGACGCCTACTTCTGGGTGTTGCAAACGGAATGACAAACTTAGTATTCCTTGTATCTTAGTATTTGGTGGGTAGAGGGGAAGGATAAAGTCAGACGGAGTATAAGTTGTAAAAAATCATTACTTAAATCGACTTTTGTTTTGTCACATTTTCTCTCACATCCGGCTTACATATCCGCAGGAGACCAAAATCATAATCATCAGCAATATAGCAAAAAAGTTATACTTCTCATATAATATTCTGGGACAATATTCACTTTTGTCAAAACATTTTCTATATATCTGCCCTCATAATCATGGCTGTGTGTGTTTTTTCAGTTAACTTTCATCCGGTTACCTTGTGCTAAGGTATTAAAACAACAAAACTCTTCTACAAACAACAACACGAAACGAAACAAAACAAAACAAAGCAAATCTGTATAGTTTCGTTTTTTTTTTTTATTATTCCATTTTTGCCACCAACCCCACCAACCCCGTTCCTGCCTTTCCGGCTCACCTTTAGTCAATTTTATATACTTTACATGATGGTGTACGGAGAAGACCTCCAGGGTGTTTTGATGTGCTTTGAATTTTTAATAAAGATATATGTATGTGGATGTTTGTTGGTGTTGTTGGTGTTGTTGATGTTGTTGTTTATTTGCTATTGTAGTCTCCTTTACAAAGTTTTCGTTACTGTTGCTTTTTCACAACTTTTGTTTTTATTGTTTACCCAAAAACAACATTAAAATAAAAACAATTTTTTATAACTTTTGATCTTTGTTACAGTTTATTGATTCTTTTCTTTTCTCTTCTCCACTTTTCTTTTTTTTTTTTTGTTTTCATTTTTTTTTTTATTTTTTTTTTTTTTTTTGCTCGTTTATGTTTTGTTTGCCTAGAATAAGTCCCTTAAAACCAGAAAACCAGATACATACGGTATCTGTTTAGTTTCGTTGTTGTTGTTGTTGTTGTTGTTGTTGTTGTTGTTGTTGTTGTTGTCATTGTTGCAGTTTATTGGCTTTTGGTAATTACTTACCTACAAAACTTCAAAATGTGATAATGGAATAAAATTGTTGGGTAAACAAGAAACTTACCCTGAAAGGATTTTCAACAGGATGAAGATTAGTAGACTACCTACCGGCTGTCAGTAAGATTATACAGTAATATATACCGACCAATTGACTATACATACTAAGTATTTGTTGTGGGATTATTACAATAAAGAAGCTCCTCAATGTAAAATTTGTCACTTATACGACTACGCCACAGCATCACTAATGATAAATGAGGTAGTAATTGTTAAAAAGCGTAGTAGTCGACAAATCTTATTAAATTCTGGGCACTCTTTATATTTAGATTTAACCTGGGGTCATGTCATATATAGAATCAGACTTCAGGTTTAACGATTATTAGGGCATGTGTTATATTTTTTGTCCCCTTATCACCCATCATTATAAAATTTACCACGTCTACAAAGGGACGACGCCATAAAGTATTTGTGTATATTCTGAAACAGCATTAAATATTGAACCATTTTAGCTAACTTTAATATGCCCCTAGGGTCGCGCCCACATTTTTTTAAGTATCATAGTCATTCACCAATTTTTTATCAACCATTATCCTAAATTTCCATTCTAACCTTTCAAACTCTGTACGCCTTGTGGCAAACAGTATATTAAGTTTGAGCGAATCTATGAAATTGTTTGTAAACAGTCTCATTTTTTATTATACCAATCGATTAAGAATTAGTTTCTTTATTATGTCCGCCTGTATGTCCATGTAAATTTGTACACCACCTATAGATCGCATTTTTGGAGATATTTCCATGAAATTTGGTACAAGGGTACGAATTGGCCTAAAGAAGAACCGTATTGAAAATGAACCGAATTAAATTATTTTTAGAACCGCTTCTAGTATAACATCCTCTTGTAGAGAAATCCTTAAATGGCGAAACTTCTAACTAACTAACTATGTGTATAACATTTTTAGTTGATTATTTCTTACTAAGAGAAAAAAAAACTAAATTTAGCTTAAGTCAAGTCTTTCGTGCTCTACGCAACCACAGCAAACTGTGTTCATGGCAGGTACCTGATTACATAACAACTTACAAGACGAATTCTGTTTCAAATAAATGTTTTTAAAAATTGTGGGCGTTTGCGTAAAAGAGTCCCGCCCATTTTTAGCACATACATATATAAGGTAATTAAGAATTTCAACAGTTTTGATGACTAATAGACAGGTTTTTATTGATTATGGGCGTGGCTGTTGATCGATTTTGAATAGCAATCCTACGTACATATGTAATGTTTTGTGTTCTTCTTCACATGCCATGTAATTGATTATACTCTGTCAGTTCTCATAGGAAGGCTGTAGGGTACTAAATATTTTGAGTAAGCCAAACAAATCTTCAATCAAGTACCACCATTTTTACTTTTACCCAAAAAGTTAAAGATTGTGAACCAGAAAAGCAAAGTTTTAAATGTAAGTAAAAAGTTTTCATACTCATTTTGTACCCGCCACATACGATAGGGGGGTATACAAAATTTGTCATTCCATTTGCAACACCCAGAAGGAGAACGACGTCAGAAACGACAGAGACCCTACAAAGCATATATATTTTGGATCAACATTAAAAACTAAGTCGATCTAGACATGTATGTTCGTGAGTTTTTTTTGTCCGTCTGTTGTTGGTATTTTTATGGTCATAAATTTTAACATATTAAGCTAAAATTTTTATACAGACGCAGGTTTTTGAAAAGGTAATGTTGTGCTTGTACTGCTTCTAAGCAGGCTTCCTCTCTCTGTCTCTCTCTCTCTCTCTCTCTCTTTCTTTCTTTATACCTCTCTCTTTTTAGTAACAATTTGTGTAATTTACAAATTTTAAGGAATTTTCAAGCAGGATTTGAGTTTAATCACATGAAGCTTGCACATGCACACAAAAATGAATGAAAAAAAAGAAAAACAGAACTGTAGAAAGAGAACGAAAGATAGATAAAGTGAGAGAGAGAGAGAGAGATAGAGAATGTAAATGAATAGAGTAAATGTGCAAAAGAAAGAGTGCACCACCACACTATATTAAACGTACAAATTACACACGACTGCAAGCCCGCCGTACCACATACATAGTTGGGGGAGAGGAGATGCCAGAAAAAATTGCGAATTAAAAAAAATTTATTTACAAACACATTCACATACACTTTTGCTGTACATGTAAAGAAATCCTAACAATGTAAAGTACCACACACAAGAAGCAAGTTCACAAAAAACTATACACTTGCTATTGCTATTACACTTTTATAGTCGTACGGATGTGTTTGAGTGAACTGAGTTGGAGAGAGTAGAGTAGAGAGTTGGGTGTGTTTGTGTGTGTGTGTGCGTTTGTGTTTGGCAAAGTTTACTAATAAAGGCTCGTTTCTAAAGTGTATTCGTAGTTTTAGTTATGTATGCATATAAGCACATGTACATACATACCTACAAACATGCAACAATGGACAACGGGAATATTACAAGTATTTATGTACGCCACAGTATGGCGTTTTATGTGAATTTAATTGTACTTGAATCCACTAAAAGAACCTAAAATATGTACACATCACTACAATAACAAATATCAACAACAACAAGAACTTCCATTAGAAGTGGAAGGTTACAGGTACATAATACAGAAGACTGCTGAAACAAAAGAGTTATACCACGATTAAGCATCATTTCGAAAATATAAATTTACCGTTGCCATAATAAATGTTTTCTTGTGTAATGAATGTGTACATAGAACATGAACCTTTTACATAGATATGATTTATTATACCCTACATATAGTAAGAGGGGTATATTGAGTTTGTTTTTCCGTTACCAACACACTGCAGGAGGCAATCCTTAATCACACTCGTCCGTCAGTGTGTTATTCTGTTAAGATGTTGGGGTAAAATTTTTGTAAAAACTTTTATATCTATTTAAATTGGACACACTCGATAGAGAGGCACGCCTATGATCATATACCTGCCACGACCACTATTTTTTGTGAAGATGTGAAGGGTATTTAAGATTCAGCCTAAGCCAAGTTTACTTCTCTTAGTTGTGTTTTCATTTTTTGGAATTTCTCTTTTCGACTACATTGGAACAACAAAAACTTCTTCGCATTTCAAAACCACGAGTCCTAATGGGTATTAGGTATTATCCGTTATTACGATATATAACAGTATATATTAAGGTTTGCTTATGACATTAATTAAGACTTTATATGAAGCGTATCATCTTCATATAAAGCCTTAATTTACCTGCATAAATTTTTTGCTTGTTTCTTCTAATTTAACGTCTCACTCTTATCTGCCTTTATTTCTGAACATATTTTGCCTTTTTGCAATTAATTGCCTAAAAGAAAAAAAAGATTATAAATAGTTTTTTATTTATGAATAACATGTTCGCCTCACTCAAGTGAATGTAACTCACCCAAGATGTTGTCAAGTGTATTCTTGAAAATACTTTAGAAGCGTTTTTCTTTGCTCAAATGCACACATCGGAGAAGAGTTCTCTACACGTCATTGAAAAATATCAAAAGATTTATAGCGCACGTGGATACCTCAATACTGCATTAGGTGGCAGCAGAAGCGCATTTAATGAGGCAATTACATTCTTTGCTAAAGTCAAGATTTGCTTTCTAAAAGATATTTATTTCTTAAAGAAGTACCGATTGTATAGTTCCGAGGTTCCAATTGATCTAAACTTTGCTTTTACGATCTAACTCATAAGATGGAATTTTATTTATTATTCTGTTAGCAACACCCAGAAGGAGGTATCAAAGATACGTTCTCAATTAGCATTAAAAACTGTGTCGATCTAGCCATCCGTCTGTTGTTCAAATGCTCACCATAGCAAATTTTGACAGGGGCCTCACAAATTATCTTCTGATTGGACGGTGGTTTGAGACATACTCTGTGACCGGTGTGGATGAAGGTGAATACAGCAGGCTTCAGGCATGCCTTAGCATAACATGCATATAGACTGCCATTAATACCTACACTACATACACCTTGAGGTGTCTCTGTTTTAACGAAAAAGCAGCGAACCTAGAGTCGAAAGATCGATTAAAACCCGTAATTCCCTGGCGTCCTCTGGTTTTATTCATGCCCCTTTCCCTTTTTTTTAACAGTTTATGGATAATTTTTTATTATAAACCCAACTAAAAACAGTGCCCAAGAAAATGCTTCATTCGTTTTGTCCGTCTGTCGTTCCATTTTGAGATATTAAGATGAAATGTTGTACAAAAATTTTTCGTTTCTCTATGCGGCTTACTACCTCAATAGAACAATATTGCCACGCCCATATTTCACCTATTAGCTACAAAAAATTGAGCTATTTAGATAAAATATATAATAAAGCCCGTCCAGTGGGCCAAAAATGTCAAAATTAATTTAGCCAAAAGTGGGTTGGGGTCGCATAACAGACATGCCTACAATTTAAAAATACCTTAAAATTTGACTCAGACTAATAGTCTAATCCAACACCTGCCACTCACCACAGTTTGTAAACCAATGTGGAGGATGTTTAAGAATTGGCTTAAACCATATCTTTTACAAATTTCTTCTACTACTGTTTTTATATTGTTTTTTACAGTATATACAAAGATGACGATTTATCTTGAAATTATTTGAAGTTGAATATTTGCTTTGATGCTCCGGTATATCAATTTATATATTATACTTTCTCTCTCTCTCGCTCTATAACATATTTCACTTTAGTTATTTATGAGTTTGCTTCAAAGTTAATTAATTGCAATTCAAGAGAAGATTTAAATGTTTCTTTTTACCAAAGGGCATTTACTGCATATCTATGGTGAGCATGTTCTGGAGGTAAGAATTACTTGATAAGTTACTTAGGAAGTCTAGCGTGAAGAAAGGAGTAAATCATCTTGTATGGCCTTAAAAATTGAATGTATAAAATCACAACATTCAAAATGTAGTTAAGGGCAAATGAATTACCTTCCAGAATGTAATGAATCGCAAGGAAAGGAATTAAGCAATATTAACATAAATTCTTATGAATATATGCACAGATTAGAGCTTAAGGTGAAAACCCCATTAATACTAACCTAGCAAGTAGTTTGCTTGTGAACAAAACCGATTCGATAGGAAATGTGGTTGAAGGTAAATTATTTAAAATTGAAATTTATCGAGCAGCAGCACTTGACTGCTGCTTAAGCAGCCAGTTTCCAAAATATTTACCTTATTAATTATAGAAGAAAAATGAATTTCATTTGTGCTTATACATGCATTTCTCACTTTTCATAAGCAACAAGTTTTATGTCTCTATTCATCTGAAACGACCGCCTTTCATCTTTTTCGCGTGCGTAGTACTTTTGCAGTAAAGGGGAACAGATATAAAATAAGTTGAAACAACAGAGGAAACTTGTCATCACATATATTTTTAATTAATGTCACACCAAGCATATATCCTCCCTCGCATACATACACACTTCCACACGCACATATCATCCATAAAATCATTGAGAATATTTTATTTGATTCCTGCTTATTTTAGAAATCCTAACGAAGAAAAACACTGCAAAAAAGTTGTACAAAAACCTTTATAGCTGCCACAAAAACTTACCTATAAAATTAAAATTTGGTATCTATATCTATAGTTAACTTAAAAAATTAGCATGGTCTATTAATATACGCGCCCACAATTGACAAAAACCGTTATATCTGCCACTAAAATGTACCAATGAACTTGAAATTTAGTGCACATATTAATAGTTATCCCATACATCAATATGCCAAAAAAATTTATAAAAAATCATATTCACCATTAAACTAGACTTGCAAGCTGTTACGTAATACATATACCATTAGAAAGCACAATGTATACATATTTGCCACGCCACTGTTGTGAATGTGAAGGGTATTTAAGATTTGGCCTAAACCAAATTTAGTTTTCTTACTCGTTTTATTTTTATTTATTGTTTTAACGGAAATGAGCAGAGACCGCTGTACATAATTCTTTTAGAAGACCACGCCTACACGTCATGCAGAAATGTAATGGAAAATCTTCCCTCAGATTAAGCTCAACGGATCGATATCAAAATATATTATCCTAAAAGTATAGTGTCAGCGATATATAAAGCTTTTTATAGATTTTGAAACATTTTCAAAAAAAAAAAAAAATTTCTTAAAAATAGTTCAAAGGAAAAGCACAAATGCACAACTTTTATGCTTGAATGCACATTCATATTTAGTCCCGCATCAGCAGCATCATCGTCAACAGTTTGCTGTTGTTGATGATGATCAAGGAGGAGGCCCATCTATGTACAATGTATAATTATCTTGTAGCACGATCGCAGAGTAGAAATTACAATTGAAGAATTAATGAAGAAGAGGTGAGAGAAAGAGAGGCAACCAAATATAGTATAATAAGAGAAAGACTAGGTGTTGTCTGCCTTGTTAGTAATTGGTAAAGTACCGTGAAGAAAACGAGCAAAACAAATGTATGTGGCGTCGGCCAAATACTGAACACTTAGTACAAATTTTTTTGATTAAACATACCCTCCAGATATGTACACATATATGTATAATAATATTTTAATTAAACCAATAAATTATATAAATTTCTCAAATTTCTCATTTCAGCCACTGAATTGTTTTTCGTGTCCACATATATGCTCTATATGTATAGCGTTACGGCCAGTGCAGTGCGTGTTCCAGAATTGCTTTGGCAAAAATATGAACAAATTCAATGTGATGCCCATTTAATGGTATAGATAAGAGGAACTGGTTTACCGGCACAGCTTTTATAACCAAATAATTATCAGAAGCTAGTTGGTACACTAATCACTTGCTTTGGTTGCTCTTAGAGAAGGCGTTTACCCTAGCGAAATTGATTTTGACAAGATAGCAAAGCAAAGCATGCAAAGAGCAGAAGTGGAGATGAAAGAAAGAGATGAAGTATAATATTTCCGTTTTGTAAGATTATTTTTAACGAAAGATGATTGCCCCATAATAATTTATTAATAATAATTTATTAAAGGTAGAAAAAACATGTATTACTTGATTGCTTATGAAGAAGAAAACTGTAATTGTTCAAGATTATTATTACTTTGTTGTTGTTGTTGTTGTTGCTTTATTGCAGGGGGCCTGATGCAACTATCATGTCGATATTAATGAATGAGAGTTAAACGTTTTATTAACAACTATGACTTAAGATTACGTGACTGCATTAAACAATTTTACCGACTGCCTTGCTTGCGAGCTCTTTCATTAACTCTGCGAAAACTTAAGCCATATATTTTGTGGTGTACAATTGACAAGATGATCAATTTATTAATGTTTCTTTCATATATAAGTTCATGAGCATAATGAGGTAGGAATGGATTGTATTGATAAAGGATTGTTGTTGGGAGGTACTCAATTAAGAAAAGGTCCAAAATTAATCAAAACATTCGAATGTTCAAATGTTCGGTAAGTAATTTCGTGCATGGAAGTGAAATAATCATGTATGGCGTTTTATAAGCTTAAATGTTCATTCGCCTGTCGAACCAACCTCAACTTTCATGGTAATATTCTTAACTGTCAGTGGGTTAACCAAAGCAACGCGACCCATGAGTTCAAATTCCAGCTGAAAAAACCCTTGCACCTTTTTTCTCAGCTGGATTTGAATCCATGGCGGGCAGAGTTTTCATGGTCTCAAAGAAATATATTTATTCAGTCTTATTGACTTTCGCTTCTTCAACCTCAATCGCTAATTATCGCTAATTATCACGATTAGTGGATATTCAACAATAACAATTTTAAACGCAAAAGATTCGAGAGTCAAAAATTTCAACTGACTGGCAATAATTTGCAAGTCAATATTCATAAAAAAAGGTTTTGCTGTCAGTTTAGAAAGATTTCAAAGGAATCCTTTATTTCAGTGCCTACCAGGCTTTTACCACAATCAATGCTGAGGTATATCGATATCATCAAGGCAAAGTGATGAAATTTATCAACAGAAAATATACAATGTTCGATCTCATATATGGTATATAGAGGAAGGCGTTGAAAGTGTACAGTATCTGCTGTGGGAATGTCCGGCTCTACAGGGAAAAGTACACAAAACACTTAAAGTCAGATTCGCGGAGGGTCTAGGGTCACTAGCAGATGCAAAGATTTTCGATATCAAACAATTTATAACGTTCTCTGGATGATTCTTCTAAACATTACGGTATTGACCTAGGTGAAGCGCCTTCTGGCATACACCCTATCAAGGATTATTACGCGTTCATATTTTTACAAAATTCTTTAAACGTCAAAACTATACTTTAAATGATAATAACATGAATCGGCCACTAAAGATGACCACTTTTATGAGCGCGGAATAATTCTACTGCCAAAAATATACCAAAAGATATTGAACCAAAAAACAGAGGTCAGTGGGTAGAGATTCAAGTGCTCACCTCTTTCAATCAATTCTTTACATTTTTTCAAATAAAACACGGTATCTAGGGGACAATTTTTATAGAGCAACTAACAACTACAGGCCGCTTTTTAGCTAGGAAAATATCCATTCCTCGCTCTACATTTCTTTAAAACTCAATCACTTTCACTTAAATAGTTTTTTAGAAGACTATGATAGAAAGTGTATAAAAGAAAACTATGCAGTAACAAGTAAGAAAACTAAATTTGGCTTTGGCCAAATCTTAAATACCCTCCACCTCCACAACGGTGGGCGTGGCAAATATATATATATACATTGCGCCCTCTAATAGTGTACGTCTTACCTATCAACATGAAAGTCTACTTTTACGTTGAATATGGTTTTTTGTAAATTGTGGGCGTGTCTATTATCCGACTCCACCCATTTTTGGCGCATTAGTGGATGGGATAACTTTGTATACGCGTACCAAATTTCAAGTTCCTAGGTCAACTTTTGTGGCACATATGTAGGCGTGTCTGTAATCCGAATACACTCATTTTTGGCATACCGATGAAGCTAATATTCATAGATGTAAGTACTAAAGTTCAAGTTTATAGCTCAATTTTTTGTGGCAGATAAATATATTGTTGTCGATTGTGGGCGTGGATCTTGACCAATTTTGCCCATTTTAAACAGCGATGTGCGTGTAAAAACTGAAAGTGTCTGTACAAAATTTCAGCTCAATATCTCAAAATATACGCCCGTGAGAGTGCCAACAACAGACGGACACACGGACACACGGACATCCGGACATACATGTCTAAATCGACTCAGTTTTTGACGCTGATCAAGAGTATATATACTTTTTAGGGTCTCTGACGCCTCCTTATGGGTGTTGCAAACGGAAGAACAAACTTAGTATACCCTCATCACTGAAATGGAGGGTATAATAAAAAGAATTGTTAAAGTAATTTCCGCTCTTATCGGGGAGAAAACTTTCAACGACAACTGCGACCATCATCACTTTGTCAATAATGATATAAAAAAAGGCACGCAACTTACAGCAATAATAATAATAATAATATAGCCAAAAGACCAAAACATCACAACCAGATAATTACTTAAAAAGGGGGGGAAAAAATACAAATGATGTCAAAACTAAAATAAGAATGAAATACAAAAGGAACAAATAGGAAAATAACATGTACTGCCACTTTGCGAACATGATAGGCGGAGAAGGAGACATGGAGGGAGGGGTAAAAAAGAAAAATGAAAAAAGAAAAAAAAACCAAAAATAAATTTGTGCTAGTACGACCGCCAAAAAACTTTTCCCATTGCCACTACATTGATCATCATCATCATCGTCATCCAAAAAGATGATGAAGGAAACGGATACAAACAACTAGTAATGGTCTAATTTCATATAACAACGCCTACTAGTATTTTAAATAAGTTCACTTCTTGCTGCTGCCATGGCTCCTCACTTTCTTGTACTCAATGCACTTCAGTGGAATTGTGTGCTGAATCAATAACAACAATTAAGTTAACGACTTTGAGTATGCTGCCGTTGCCATTGCTGTTGATGATTGTGCCATTGAAGGCGGTTGCTGGTTGCTGGTGGATGGCATGAAACAATTGCCGTAGAAAAGTGAGGGGAAGGATGGAGAGAAATCCTTTTCATTTCCTCTAATGCTACAAGGGAATACAATCTTTGCAATTAAAAAGTACTCGAAAAGTTTTCAATTTCTTGATTTTCATTTAGATTTTTCCCATTTAATGCACACACGCCCGTACTATTGTTGATATTTTGCGCCGCTTATCCTAAAAACGAGATTTCATTATATGTTAAGGAGACTGCGTTCTACAAAGGTAATTCATTGGTACAGTTTGAAAAGAAATGGTTTTTTTTTTTTTATTCAACTAATTTCATTTCATTCTAGTATTGAAAAACGAAATTAGGTCACACCATATGATTGTCCATCTCTATTGCTCTGCAAAATGTTTGCCATCATCACTTACACTAACACTTATCCATTCTATTCTATTAACCTTACGGGGCGGTGCTGGGTGAAGAGGAGATTGGGCGATGGTGTAGTAAGCCGTGGGTGGGTGGATGTAATGTGATGGTGGCGACTTGCTAATTGACAAACATGAATTTTGTTCCTGTTAAGTTGCTGTAACAAAATTGTTCGCAATGCGCTCACTTTTGTGTTTCGATTTTATTTTTTCATTTCTAGTTGCTTAAGTTCAAGGGTTCCAGTTTGTTGAATTGGCTTATTTCCCTTTCATTGCAAATAACGTTTATTTTACATCAATTTTTACAGTATTTTTTTTTTTTTTGTTTCTGTTATTATAACTTTCCTCTTTCAAAACGGACTGCTTTGTTAGATTGTTAAAATATTAATTTGTTTACGTGAAATTATTGTCTGATTAAAAAGTTTATGAAATTTCAGAACGATTGTGACTATGCTAAGGTTATAGTTCAACGCGAAGCGCCAGAACATGATTAACAATGTCAATGCATTACAATGAATATTTCTAACGCAAGTATTCTTCCTCTGATTCCCCCTTCTACCAAAGAGCAATACTTATTTTTTTTGCAGTAGGTGGAACGCATCTAAAGCCGGACGTGCGGGACTTTAACCCGCTAAAACTACCTTTGCGTCAATTCCCTTTTCCCTGCGGTACTACCGTGAGGTATTCCATCACAGGGGGGGAATGCCGTTGACACGACCTAACACTAGACCGACCTAAAAACAATCCTATGAGGAGGAGGTTTTCGCAAATGCATGGTAACACTCCAAACCTCAAGAGACTACCCTTAAAAAGCGAGTCCTATGGTCTGATGTAATGACCTAACTAACGAATTCAACAGGGAAGGTAAAACACCGCAGTTATCCACTGCGTATTTCACTATTAGCTGTTCTGCGCTCTCTTTCAGCTGCTCTTAGCTTGCAAAGAACCTTTGAGGCGTAACTACTAATTTTATCCCAGTTTGTTGGGAACTCCAACATAACATCGATGACGGTGGCAACGGTTATTGCAGCACCAATACCATTCTCAGCTTCTCTACGCTTATTAAAGAAGCGGGGACATGTGAAAAATACATGTTCTGCGTCCTCATCATGTCCAAAGCGATGAAGGTATGCTTTAAAGCAACCATGACCACTTAACAACTGCGTGAGATAAAAATTTATCTCGCCGTGTTTCCTGTTTATCCATGGACCCAGGCGAGGAATGAGCATATATGTCCTCGTTTGAAGTGGACCATCTGCTTTGCCATTCAAGCATACTGATCTCTCTACCCATAATTCGAGCATCGCCGCGGTGTCCACGTTCGCCGTGAGCTATTATAGATTCTTCCTTGATAAGAAGGTATGTTGGAGTCATTCCTGCGATGACAAAAGCTGCATCGTCTGAGTCGGTGCGAAAAGCGCCACAAACACGTGAAGCAGCGAGCCTATACACCGGTTCTATTAATTTCCGGTAAGACTTATGCCTCATAGCGTCGGCCCAGCTTGAAGTCCCATACAGCAGCGTGCTTTTTACTACCTCCATTAAGACACGTCGCTGAGGGTTCTTCGGTCCCTTCGTATTTGGCCTAATAAGCGATAGAGCCGCACAGACTGTGCTGGCCTTATTCCTAATATGCTCTAAGTGGTTTTTAAAGGACAGTCTAGTGTCCACAATAATACCTAAATATTTAAGAAAGGAGACCGTTTCAATATGAAGCTCTCCCACCGTTATAGTAGCTTTTTCTAAGTGTTTCCTGCTAGTTATTAGCACAGCCTCTGTTTTGTGGTCAGCTAAATTCAGACCTACCGACGACAGCCATGCTTGCACAGATCTTATAGCAGCGTTGGCTTCTCTTTCGATCTCACCAATATGTTTACCGACTATAACAACGGCGATGTCGTCCGCATAGCCTATAATTTGAGTATTAGGCGGCACGTTTATCCTAAATACTCCATCGTACATGATGTTCCGTAGCAGTGGCCCCAGGATAGATCCTTGAGGAACTCCTCCTGTTATATTGTGAAGAGCAATACTTATAATAAATGCTATCTGTTCGCTAAAGCTTAACCAAAACATTACAAATTGTGTGCTTGCCATGTCATTAAACTGGAACTCATTCACTATTTAGAATCTGCATTTATTTGAAGAGTATTTAATCTTTCACTTCTTACTAAAGTTTTTCATTTCATAGACTCGAACAAGTAATGAAGCGTATAACCGTTTATATCTTGTCTAGGCGAAGAGAAACATTGATTACGTTTTTTTTGGGTAAACAAAGAACGAACCTTTCTGCAAAGTAATGACTTCTGTTTACCAAAGGAACATATCGATCAACTGCTTATGACAAATTGCAACTATTTACATGAATATCATGCACAAAATTGTGCGTGTGTGTACTTGCTTTGCTACACCCAAAGATTCCTAAATGATTAACTAGCTGACTGATTGACTGACTAACAAACTGACTGCAGATTATATTATTATTTACCTTAAGAAAATTTGCACAGAGCACAACCACCTCCTCCTTAGGTTAGTTAGTAATCATCATAAGTTAGCTACGAGTAAAAAGAGAAGAAAACAAACAAACAAACAAAAATAAACAAAAAATCATAATATTCGTAAAATCAATAAAGCACACCGCAAGAACGATGTTGTTGTTGTGTATACACACACGCGTATATTGTATAGCACAAAAGTAAAGAATTGAAAGTGGCGCGGGAAGTACCTCCCATACGCATAAGCAAACGCACAGTGCAAGAACCAACAGCAGCCGTTTTGCATAGCCATGGGTTATGCAGTATATACGAGTATATAGATAGGATGTAGGTGTGTGTGTGTTTTAGTGTGTGTGCGTGTGTGCAGTAGTTTGGATCTATTTAGGAAACTATAAAATTCAATGGGGCATATTTAACAGCTACACTTATAACAATAAACGAGTTGTTGCTGCTGCTGCTGTTGCTGTTGTTGTTGTATTTGTATAAAGCATTAAAATCATTATTATTATTATTATTATTATTATTATTATTATTATTATTATTATTATTATAGCAATTGCGTTTAATGTTTGCGTTAATTACATGGTAAACCAAGCATATACGAACAAGGCGTTTAATGATGAAAAGAAAATGCAAAGAAATGCAACAGAAACCAGAATGAAACTTTAATTATGATTAATAACAATTTATGGGAGTGTAAAATATTGAGTTATTCGGAAAGTAATTTTTTTTTTAAAGCATCCCATTCTCAACAACCCACATCAAAGTGGGCAGAACAACGCCTTTAAAATTTTTACAGAAACCAAAGGCAAATGCAACGAATTCCCCAAAGAATGGCAGCTGTTCTAAAAGCAAATGTTGGCTCATTCGCAAATATTGTGTATATGTCAGG
Source organism: Ornithomya chloropus (assembly GCA_963971445.1). Taxonomy (NCBI): domain Eukaryota; kingdom Metazoa; phylum Arthropoda; class Insecta; order Diptera; family Hippoboscidae; genus Ornithomya; species Ornithomya chloropus. The sequence continues at coordinate 54,233,714 of OZ020530.1, forward strand.
TGTACATATTATTCTGTCCATCCTTGGTAGATCCGATATCTCTTTGCCTTTTTTTCGATCTATATTGGCACCTTTGTATTATTACCTAATGTATTATTGATGTTCTGGTTTAAAGTATGAGTTTTCTAGAAGCCGAAACATGCACTAATTCAAAGGTGCCTGGTTTCGATAATAAGGTGAGTGTGGTGGAGAAAGGTGTAAAAACTTTTGACGAATTGTCAAACTTGTATGAAATCTAGCATTATCTTAATGGACCAATTTTGGCCTTTTCTGTTAAAAGTAATCATTCCACTTAAACAGTTGAAAAAACTTATTTGAAATCCCCCCTAACAGGCAACATAAACTTTTTTTTTTAATTATCGGCTTGCTTAGTACTTTGAGCCGCTTTAACTTTTACTTCAAGACCTTTTTAGTTAAGATTGCTGCAAACAACCCATTTCTTGATGGTTCGCAAAAAAAATGAATAATTTTCTTAATTTTAGAGACAGACGTCAAGGCGATGTATCAAATTTATTTGTATAAAAATCGTGTAACACCCATATGTCGCGTTCTGAAATGAAATCCGGACCTTTCACGTTATCACGTGAAATGATGTATAATGATAAATTTAAGCTTAAACTTGAATTATTTTAGGGGTAATGAAGATGAAAAATAACTCTTCTAATAAATCAATTTTTTTTTATAAAACATCCACTCTGGTGTTTTAATAAGTGTGTATAAATATTCGAGAAGTAATATAAAAAAAAAGACTACCTGTGCAAACACAGACATTTGTTCATAAATATTTAATTTGTATGAGTTTCAGTTTGGCAATCCGAACGAACGAATGATCGGAATTCTTTTTATTGAAATTGTGTATATACGTTACATACATTTTGCCACTTTTTATTGTAACCATTGTATCCATTACCTTGAGAATGGTAGTATATGTATTTACTTTGTCTAACGTTTTAACCACTTTTAAAGATACATTAAAGGCACTACAAACATTAAAATCGCAGTCATGTCCATCCATCCGTTTGTTGTATACATAAACATTATGCTGGTCTTCAAAATAAAGACACCGACTTGAAACTACGCATAAATATTGATAGTCATAGTAAGCTACATATGTGGTATTGAAAATGGTTAAAATCGATCGAGGGAAACGGCCACTGTACACGGAAAACTGAGACGCTTGACGATTGAAGCAAATTTGAAGCACAAATAATCCTTCAAATACCATTCAAAATAGGGCACGCCCATCATAAAACCTTAAACAAACAAAAAACTTATATATATTCATTCTTCGGAGTATAGTACAGAGTTGTATGTAGAATATTTTTCAAGTATCATTGCATTGAGTAGTAACCACCATCAACTTATATTTGATGTAATATTTGGCGCTTGTCTCATCTTTTGTGGGGGGTCTACTTCTTAGAGGAAAAGTCAACTGACTATTTGTGTGAAGATGTAACGTGAGTTGTTGGAAAATAAAGAAACATGTTTTAATAAACTTTTGGGCGTTTTTTTTTTCATCCCCAGTTACAAATTTTTTTTTATACATACAAGTACTCTATCGATTGTTTATGTACACGTATTCACTTAAGTGAGTTGATACATAAATAAATGAACCATCACTCAGTAATCAATACGTGAAAATTTTTGGCAAAGACGCAATAAGAATAAAAACAAAACGATATTGCTCGAAAAGTTCAAAGTTGTTTATATTCTATCATGTCGATTCACGGGTGTGTGTGTGTGGTATGTACCTTGCACTGGTTCATCGTTTCACTTGATACTATACCAAGTCACATTGTAAGATTACATTCAGCACAGTTTAAATCTGAAGTGCCAATCATTTATATCAACTGGGCGGGTGTGTTCAGATGTGTTAATAAGGAACTAGTTTTCATATTGACAGACTTAAGACTTGAGACTTAAGCTATTCTCTATTGGAAAGGGCGTATACAGCTTCGTTGTTTATTTATATGTATGATTGCATTTTGCTTTGCCGTTTTCTTTTCCATTGTATTGTGCTGTATGGTTATGCATTCATGAAGTTCCATGAATAGTTTAGTATACAAGTATTCAGGTAATGGTTGCTTTGAATTGTGTTTCATCCAAAAATTGTACGCCAAGTTACCACTTTCCATTTATTTATTATACAATACAACATTATGCTATGTATGTGTAAGCATATGTGTTTTGTACCTAAAATTTATATTATCGTGCGAGTGAATTGTTACTTAAATGAGAACGAGTAAAAAGTTATTTATTTTTTATGTTGACTTAAGCCAAATTTTGGATGTCTCCATGTTAGTTATATGTAAATTGTGGGCGTGGCATTTGTATACAAATGTTACGTGAAAATGTATACTTTTGTATACAAATGCTGAGAAGAAAGTTGTTTTACGAAAATTGTTAGTATCGCCCCTTTTCAGTACATTGAAGAAAAGAGTAAATATGTGGGTGTGGCATATATACATAAAATAGAGCCTTCTTACCGCATAATCATATATATAACACATTTTATGTTATAGGCTGAATCCTATACCAAAAAAAATTTTTTTAAATAAATTGTGCATAAGGCGTGCATCCCGCTCATTTTCATTATTTCCATTAATTAAGTAAATCGAAATAAATGTATTAAATTTCCAATATTTAGCCTTATTTTTAAAAATTGTAAAAGGTTTTCCTTTACAGTGGGCGTGGCATATATAAAATTACGCCCTCTTTTAAGAAATCTTAAAATGCATGTTACGATTTCTCTCAAAGGCGGAATGCTAACTAAAAAATGGTTTGCAGGCGTGTCTCCGCCCATTTTAGAACATAACATCGATAAATGGAATAAATGCAAATATTGTATAAGTAAATAAATGTATCAAATATGCACATTTTAGCACTATTTTCATCAACGTTGTGTGTTACTGTTATTGAAAATCTACGAAACTAATCATGTGAACTAGAGATAATATTTGCATCAATGTAGATTTCGTATCGTTTCAGAGTTTACTCGCAAAGTGTTTAGAGAGCATCTCTAACGCCTACCTATGCTAGTTGCAAATAGAATGACAAATTTAATATACCCACTTACTACTATAATGTGAAGGTTATAAAAACGTAAACGTTAGTAATTCAATAGTTTCATACCACATTAAGACAATACTTTCTGCTCTATTAAGCGTTGCTCTTGCTGAACTTTATATGAGGAGGATAGATAGATACCAAGATAGAAGTTAAGATGAGGGTGAGGGGCTTACGTTTTTATAAAATATACTTTTGCAGTGCACAATTTAGTGCTTTTGAATAATTAATTTGAACGTGATAGGGCCATAAAGAAAGCTGCAGCTATTACCGTAACATTCAGAGAGACCTTCCGTCCGTACAAGACAATAAATGGTTGCCATTAAAAGATTATACTTTTGAAGATATTACATATCCCGGAGTGCACAACAATACTGAATGTAGTTTTATTATAGCGCCAAAAAACCAAAAAATCAATTACCGTTACAATTGGTTTTTTGATTTTTTGAATTTTTTGGTTTTTTTGGAAAGCAAAAAACTTCCACTATTCCACTTCATGGTGGGTTGATAATTATTTGTAAGAAATGAAACGGTTGCTGAAAATATATGCACGTTTCTTTCATTCTATTCTGTTGCTGCAATTAGTCTGTGCTACATCCTCTTAAAGATATTATTCACCAGCTTTATAGACACAAAACAATTCAGATATTAAAGACGTAATGTTTTATAGTTGCATATGCACGCACGCACACACACATACTTGTACTTGTAGTGATGGAGACAACACTGACTTGAACAATTTACTGAAAATTATCATAATTGCCATCATTATCATATACTGACCAACAATAAACAATTAACTGAACATTAATGGTCTTTCGTTTTGTCTGTCTACCTGTTTGTTTGTTTGTTTGTTTGTATGTTTGTATGTTTGTCTCTCCGCATATTTATGTACACCCCTTGAATGTGTCGAAAATTTTTATTGACATCGACTGCTAGTAATTTATTGCATAAGGCAATATTGCCAACACTTGTTAAGTGTCAATGCTTCAATAACTTAATAACAATCATTTAAATGCAACACAAACAGTAACAACAACAATAATAATAATAACATGAAAATGTCACCTTAAGCAACTCATACCTCATAGATAATTGATACCTACTCATTCATTTGTTTTTATAAGACCCATCATCATAATCATGTGGGGGTGTATTGGTTTTGTTCAATGTTTTTAATTTGTGGCTTTTCCAGTATATATATTTTTGATCAGCAACAAAAGCTGAATCGATCTAGATATAGACATACGGACATATCGTGTGTCCGTGTGTCCGTGTGTCCGTTTGTTTTTGGTATTCTCATGGACGTAAATTTTGAGACATTGAGCTGAAATTTTGTACAGACACTTTTACTTCTTGGTGCTTCAAACAGAATGACAAACTTAGTATACCCCCGAGTTTATGTGGAGGATATAAAATTATATTATTTTATACATTTTCCGGTAATCTCTCTCACTGAAGCTTAATCATAAATTTATTGACGAATGATGAGTTTGTAGTTGAGTAATTCTTACAGTAAAATAAAAATATATAAATGCGAATATTACGGTCGGTTTAGCGCGTCCATTTAATCCCCTACCCTACTGAATTCTCGCTGCGTACTTCTACACCATTTCCACTTTAATTAAATAAGCATAAAGACTGCGCCAGGTGCATCCAACATGTGGCAAGTTTGTACAACAATGTATTAGAACTAAGTGATATGTCCATGGGACAATAGCTTTTATAACATTTTTATGTAATCTTTACAAAAAGTATCTTTATTTTAAGTATAATAATACTTTAAATAAAATCTCTTGTTGCAACCTATAATATTTTTTCTTTTTTTATTCTGTGTATATTTCGGTTACATACAATATAATACAATATTATACAATATATAATACTTTTATTATCGTACAATTTCTAAATTTCAAGTGACGCTTAATTAAAATGGAAATGGTGTAGTGAGTAATAAAATTTATGCTAAAATGCATTTAGAGTATCTAGTAACCATATATGCATGCGTTATGCATTAGTCACATTGTAAGAAATTTTTATAAAGAGGGATTCTAAAAATGGTCCGATCCGGTCTATTTTCTATAGAGTTTTTCTATGGACGAATACATATCATTGTACCAAATTTTATCGAAATATCTCAAATTTACATGAAAAAACAGATAGACAGACGGACATTTCGACAAGATTAAATTGCTGGTGAATCGCTCGGTATAAATTGTAGGTGGAAGTTACAAACAATCGCACAAACTTAACATACCCTTTGCCACAAGTGGTGCAAAGTATAATAACAAATATTCTGTAGTTGTATAAATCAACTTAAATGATAATAATATATAATATATTATTATTATTATTATTATTATTATTATTATTATTATTATTATTATTATCATTTATTACATAGTATTTAAATAAATAAAATATTATTAAGTATTAAATTCAATTTAATTAGATATTATTGAGTATTCAATTCGCTTTGTCAATTTACTGCAAAGTAAAAAAGTATCTTTACAGATTTGTAAATACTTAAAATAAAGATACTTTTTGTAAAGATTGCATAAAAATGTTATAAAAGCTATTGTCCCATGGACATATCACTTAGTTCTAATACATTGTTGTACACACTTGCCACATGTTGGATGCACCTGGCGCAGTCTTTATGCTTATTTATAAATATTCTAAATTTCAAGTCACGATTTCTAAATTTAATTTGGAATGTCTGAATTTCAAATGACCAGTTCTGAATTATTTTGATAATTTCTGAAATTAAACTGGAACTGGTGTAGTCAGCAATAATAATAATGGTAATAAAGAATATGATAATAATAATAATAATAGTAATAATAATAATGATGAGAAAGGTAACAACATTTGTGTAAAGAAATACTTTAGAATGTTTGAATTGTGCTTAACGTTCTTTGTCAGCAGCCCGTTTAACGCCGTGTACCACATGCAGTACATTGTCACCATCAAACCAACCACACCAACCAAGCAAGCAAGCAAGCAAAACTCCTTGATGATGACAACGATTATGATTGTGATTGTGATGATCATGGATTATCAGTATTAACCAACCTGCTTATTATAAACTGTATATAAACATTTCTCCACAAACGCGTATATGTTTAAGAGCAATAATCAACTAACTATTCGTTCATACACACTTTCGTATGCGTGTGTGTGTGTGTACCCACTCTCAACTGTTCAAACTGTCATAACAAATCTCCTTACAAGATATGCAACAATCATGCATAAAGTTTTGCTTGTTTATATGTATGTGCGGTATTGTAATAATATGAGCAAACACATGCTCATGCACTGCTTACAACAACATTTGTGCGTTGCGTGTGTTGAGAGCTCGTCTCCCTTCACATTCACCACCATTTGCTTTGGCATGCATGGAACACACACATGCTCGTGTAATGTACATACTTGATTGTAAATAACATGTATTTGCGAGAGATCATATGAATAGAATATTGCATACAAGTATGTAAATACCGATGTTTACATTTTTGTTTACGCATACCAGTTTAGTTGGTATTTTGCATAGCAATGCGTTTATAATATATTATCTTTCATAATGCGAATTTGTCATTGTACATATTCTACAATAATTTCTCATACAATTCATCGTATACCCACGCCCAAGAACAACTGGTTTTAATAAAAAACAAACAAGTAAACAAACTAAACTTGTCGTTTGGGCCAAATCTTAAATTCCCTCCACATCTACAACAGTGGGCATGGCATATATATATTGAAAGTCTAGTTTAATGGTGAATAGGGTTTTTTGTAAATTATGGGCGTGTATATTATCCGACCATGCCCATTTTTGTCATATTGATGTATGGGATAATTATAAATGCGTGCTCTAAATTTCAGGTTTATAGGTCAACTTTTATGACAGATATATAGATTTTTCTCGATTGAGGGCGCGTCTAATATTCGACCATGCCTATTTTCGGCATAGCAATGCATATGATAACTATAGATAAGCATACCAAATTTCAAGTTTATACCTCAATTTTTGTAACAGATACATCAATTTTTGTCAATTGTGGGCGCGGCTCTTGTCCGATTGTGCCCATTTTAAATAGCTGTCTGCGTGCAAAAACTAAAAGGGCTCATATACAAAATTTCAGCTCAATATCTCAAAATTAACTCCTGTGAGAATGCTAACAAAAGACGAATATACGCACACACGGACATATATGTCTAGATCGATTCAACTTTTGATGCTGATCAAGAATATATATATTTGATAGGGTCTCTGAAATATCGTTAAATGGTAGGGAGTACTAAATATGGTTTGATAGAGTCTTAGGGCTGCTCTGTAATTATTATTGCCTACACTACATGTGGTAAGAAAGTTAGTATGGATGTTTATAACCTTTAATTATACCGATCGTTTTATAATCAAAATCTGAATTGATTTAACCATGTATGTCTGTACGTCCGCCTATCTATATAAATTTTGCCCAAGGTATGGATTGTAGCTTTTGAGATATTTCGATGAAATGTGGTACAAGGACATGTATTGATGCAAAGAGGAGATCCATTGAAAATTAACCGAATCGGACCATTTTCAGAACCTCTTCTCATATAATAATATTCCACGAAGTGACAATTTAGTTTACTGTCACTTGTAACATAATAACACTACATATCATAAATTTGCAGCGAAACTAAAAAAAGATTGCCAACCACGAACATAGGGTACAGATTAAATGGTTTAAGACAATAATTGTGCTTCAAGTTATTGGGCCAGTTTGTATTCGTATTTTTTCAAAGGAAGCTGCATAATGATAATGATACCTTCGCATGTACACATCATTTCTACTATCCAGCACATTCTTATCACAAATATTTGTCCGGTTGGGTGGTGGGCTATAAATTGTTTCTTCTGCTTGTTGCATCATCAGCAGTGTTCACCTTGTAAACGATTCTACTTGTCTTCTTCCCGCTTATCTGCTCGGATTTCATTTACACTTCCTTCATACACATACATAAAATAACTTTTATTTAAAGTTTACGTTTCATATACGTGCACATGATGTAAGAGCACGTATAGGAAGTTCCATTAAGAAGAATTTTGCAGCTTTCTAAAGGAATTAAGAAATTTAATTTTCCTTGAGAAATTTTTGGGAATATTTACTGCTTAACTATTCCAAGAAATGTACTGCGCACATATGCCTACGAGCAACAACATATTTTCCTTCGTTTTCCTTTCAAGATTGTACAAGAGATAAAAGAAGAAAACATTTCTCTTATTTCTCAAATTAATTTCTTTCCTTTCCGCATACGGATAGCGGATGCTCAAGACATGTAAAGCGTGCTATGAAGCATGACACCAATGTAAGGAACCATGAAAAAACATGGTGATGTGCGAATGTGTGTGTGTGAGTGAGTGAGTGAGTGAAGATACATTTCACACATATGCCTGGTATTTAATTCCCCGATGAGCATTTCGTGTGTAATATATTGTCGGAAAATGAAAGTCACTGTTTTTCGCGTATGTTTGTGTTTTTGTCATATGGCTGACGCGCTGTTTAGCGTGAACTATGTTACTACTGCAACTACTGTTTAGTTGTTAGCGTTGTTCACTCTTTCTTTTTAGATAATGTTTGCTTTCTGGCGCTTACTGTCATGCTGTGTCACATTATGTATTTTATTAAACATCTAATATGGGGTTTATATGCATTACACACACACACACACACGCATTTATACAAATACACACCTGCGCTATACATACACATATATTGTGTGTATGCTCATGCTAAATATATTCAAATACATGTTGCTGTTACATGTTTTACAAGCACTTAAATTGTGTGCGTTAATAATTTATAGATGAAAAATTTATGATAATGTTGTTACGTAACGAACAAGCGAACGAGCGAACGAGCGAACGAGCTCTACAATTACGTAAAGACCAAAGAGAAAGAGAGAGACAGCATCGGTGGTAACAAGAAACTTTCAAGTCGTCTACCGTTACACAATATAAAGGAACATTTTTAAGACTTCTTGCAACTGTACAGACTGTAAGTGGTGTAGCTTGATAGTTTTTGTTAAATGTGAGTTAAACTCTTATTGCATACGATTGGCTTTTGTTTCAAACACCATTTAACTTCCTTTTCATGCCACCTCCCGTTCACTTGTTTGTCTTTTCCATCTAAGATCGTTTGCCGACTTTTTCGGTTTTGTGGCAAATTTAATTATTTGTGTGGTTATGGTTTGCACTTTAATTATTTTTACACATCCTGCGCCTTAACACAGCCTTTCTTGCCTAACAGACACAGGCAAAGGCAAAAGAAACCTACTTATTATGTTCTTTCAAAAGTTGACTGAAATATTGGGTGAGGGGAGGAGAGGAGGCGAAACCCTTTTAAAGTTCCTTCTTTCATCTTTCGCTCTTTCGCTCCTCAGTTGATATTTGTAAGGTTGCTTTTTGATTTTCTTTGGGCTGGTGTCCAGTAGTCATTTAGGAAGTCATGTGTGACTTATTAAGTCTTGGTTACCACGTGTGTGTGGTTTACACTTGAATTTAAAATCGATTCTAGTTTCCCTTTACGCATTACTCATATACTCATACCAAAAGAAGTTCTGTTCAATATCATAGCACACGCTTGAATCCTTGTAAAATTGTTAAGCGCTTACGCCACATTTAACTTTTGTTTATCCCAAAAAGTTTAGGGTCAGTCATTTTACCCTTTTTGAATCTTTCCCTTACACTGTATATATATTGCAGGGTCTTTGACGCCTCTTTCTGGGTGTTCATAATGGAATAACACACTAAGGTGAAGAGTATAAAATTGCCAAGCATCTAATGTTGTTCAGCTGATTACATGTAAGTCCTGTGAATCCTATATATGTCAACTCTATACATAATATTACTTTTATTCAAAACAGTAGCAACCATAAAACAAACCATAAAAGGAGCAGAGAAAACAAAGAGTAGAAAGTAGAAAGTAGAAAGTAGAAAGTAGAAAGTAACGTAAAATAAAGCAAACCTTTACTTAGGATGTTCTATGATTTTGTATTTCAATTAAAAGAAAAAAACAATCAGTAAATTTAGCTTTGGCCAAATTATAAATACTCTCCTCATCTACAATAGTGGGCGTGACTGGTATATAAGAACGCTCTCTACTAATATGTATTACGTATCTGCTTGCAAGTCGAGTTTTGCGTTGAGAATGGGTTTTCGTAAATTGTGAGTGCGCCCATTTTTAACACATCAAAATTATAGATATGCTTACCAAACTTCAAGTTCATAGGTCACATTTTGTGGCAGATATATAGATTTATGTCAATTGTGGATGCATTCTTTATCCGACCACGCCCATTTTCGGTACATCAATAGTTCATACCAAATTTCAGGTTCATAGGTTCAAGTTCATAGGTCAAGTTTTGTGGGAGATGAATTTTTTTTTGTTGATTGTGGGCGTGACTCTTGACCAATGGCAATCTGTTTGCAAAAACTTAAAATGCTTATACAAAATTTCAGCTCAATATCTCAAAATTTACGCCGTGAGAATGCCTACAACAGACAGACACACGGACATACGTGTCTAAATCGACTCAGTTTTTGACGCTGATCAAGAATATATATTCTTTATAGGGTCTCTGGCGCCTCCTAATGGGTATTTCAAATGGAATGACAAATTTAGTATACTCCCCATCTTATGTGGAGGGTATAACAAGCCAGTGAAAGAGTATCGAGTTGTACCAGAAACGAAGCAAATATTGCCTTGCTATGCAAATACCTACACATAACATATATTAAAGCGCAGTACGTGCAACCAAAAAGAACTCCGAAAAGAATTCACCGGTGTACAAAATGTTTTTCTTCTCAGTATTGAAACAATTTTTTCATACTATAAATGAATCCGCCTCTTCCCCTCTGGTGCACATACGTAATCATATACAGAAATAAAATGTGTTTGGGTGTGTGTGTGTGTGTGTAACTAATACGTGTAACAAACATTCCAAAAAGCTTCTGAAAACTGTTGAACAATCCTTGTAAAAAAAACGTAAAGAACGGGTAAAAAAGATATTCTTCTGTTTTTTTTTTCATGTTACAGGTAAATGCCATAAAATAGAATGAAGTAAGTGAAATTAAATATTAAAAAATATATAAATGTGTGGCACCGTTAAGGTGCAGACACCCACACCCACACCCACACTCACAACCTCATATACCCGAAACATATTGCCAAAGAGCGAGAAGTCAAAATAAAACACAACTAACAAAATGGGAAAGAGAAGAAGGGGAGAAACTTTGCGAAACCTTTTCATATTAAATTTTTGTATCCTTTATGTGTATTTTTATAACTCACCATCCCATAACGTTAGAGGTGTACCAGCAATTAATACATTAGCAACACACGGAAAAAGCCTTTGGGAGATTTTACAAAACTTTTTCATATATTCAGAGTAGATATCTGAATCTATATAAATATTTAGATAATACATAAGTAATAGGTTTTTTTGTTTCATCGAATTTGAAAGGAAAAGCTTAAGTAACAACCGCAGAGGCAAACGAAGTATTACAAAATTCAACCTAAACTCCGATTAAGCATTATTTTTTATTTGTGTAAAGAGGCAGCTAACATAATATAAGATTTCCTTTAGACAAATTAATGTTAATAAAAATCGTTCATCTCCTTAACTTATAATTACTTTAGAAGTACGAAAAGTACAGGAGAGCAGTGTATGATGGCCACTTGCAAAATAGCATTTTTTTTCATTTTGTAACATTTTTGGATTCCATTTTTAGATTCATTGATATGTCTTAAAATTTATACGCCATAGAGGAAGGATTGCAAAGAAAAAAACATGAGTTCCGTATATAGAAGTATCAATATATTTTTACTCATTACAATTTGATACCTCATCTTTTCTCTAAATGGTCCACCTTTCCCCTATAAATGGTATCTGAAAAGCGCAATTACATCAGCCATGGAATATTTGAAAAATTTGTAGCAAAAGTAACGCAACCATGCATACAATTTTGTTCAGTGCGTTACGTTATGTTTTTATTTTTCATTTCAGCGAATAAGTAACTTTTACAAATTCCTTATTCTACACACTTTTCATGCAACTATACGTTTTATAAAAAAATTTAATGATAGGGTTTACTCAGGAATTAAACGTTTTTCGTTTCGTTTGAGTTGCAGTGGAACTATAAGCAAAGAAAATCTCCCTGTTTCTAACCTCTTTCAAACCACATGTTTGGTTTTCCTTAAATCGAATTAGTATCCTTTTTAGAGACAAAGGAAAAACTCTGCCATTATGTACTACTCTCCCTTAAAAAAGCATGGACCTTGTACAAGTGAAGTATTAATACCATCTCGACTGTGTTCGTTATAATTTTTAATAATATTTTGTTTAGATTTTTAAACCTCTCAACCTAATTGTCTCAAGGCTGTACAAGCTGTATGCCAGTTAACCTTAAGCCTTTATTAAATCACAGGCTAATTTACTTCAACCTAATGTTTGTTGTTATTTTCTTTTCATTCTTGCTTTTCATTACCATATTTTAACAATACGTTCAGTGCGGTGTTACAAATCCCTTTTCTGTTGTTGCATTTTCTATGGTTTACAACTGCAAGTAGTGTAACAGCTTACAAGGCCACTCTTCTTCTCTTTATAATTTTTTTAATGAGAGGATTATACTAAAAACCAGAGGAAGAACTCTGGCACTAATTCAACATTAAAAAAAATATATCAAAATACGTCTATCTTCAAAGCAAATCCTTTGGCTTTGAGAAAAAGTTGAAATGTTGAAGAAATTCCATTTATTTTAATAAAATTTCATACGCGTTACGCTACAGATTTAATGTTAAAATTTTGGTGAAACTCAACCTTGAGCCTCATGCTGGTTGTTTTTTAAATAAACTGCCAATTAAAACTTTTTTAATGTAAAGTTAAACAATGGGACAGCGGCAGCAAAAGAAAGAGAGCAACACCCAACTTATTATTGATATAAATTCTTTAATTAATGCTAAACACAAATTACAAACTTCACTTAATACCCAACGGCTTCTTGGAGGAACTAGGTAAACACTACATATATAAAATATAAAATGTTGGCAGGTAACTAAGGAAACCGAAACTGTGAAAGACGAATTAGTAGCAATGGTAAAGATTTTCTTCATTTTCCTTCCTTTTTTTGCGCGATCTTTCTTATATATGTTGTTGTTGTTGTAGTTGAATAACATTTCTTGGGAAAGCGGCAAGACAAGAAGACAACGGATTAATTATATTGGGTAGATGTGGCATGTTTTTATGTTCTGCAACAGGGGATTACAAGCTAAAGAGAAATAAGCAATAACGCAGGCAGGTGATTTTTTTGTAATTTCATTTCATTTGTCTGAAAAAACTACTGTTACTGTAGCTCCCAGTATACGTAAGAATCTCGCAAATATCAAAGCGCCATTTTCTCAAGAATTAAACATTTCACAGGCTTCCCTGAAATATATTTTTAACTCGGCCGCCATACCGGGAGCCTAAAAAGTTGAAATGGTTCAATTTTGGAGTAGATTTCAATCGAGAAGCATTTTATGATTAATGGAAATGGCGAACGCTATCGACACATAATAACTGAATCTTTCTGTCGCCCGGATTTGTCTTCGATTTGTCTTTATTAAGAACCCATTCTACATCGACAATTCAGAGGCTATTGACTTTGCTAAAGTCAATACCCAAATGGGTTTTCAAAGAATCTGCATTATTTCGAAAAACTGAGTCAAAGAGACAAATATTCGAATAAAACTTATAATCGTTGAATTATGATTTATTGGTTGTTGTTGTATCGTGCCTCCGATCAAGAATATATATACTTTGTAGTGCCTCTAAAGCCTCCTTCTGGATGTTGCAAACAGAATTAGAAACTTAGTATACCCTTCATCTTATGTGAAGAGTACAAAAAAATCTAATAGAATTTCATAAAATAACTAATTTAATTAAAGACATTAAGGTGTAAATAATGCAATTTTTCAGCTAACACCTACACATCCTCTTATATACATATTTATACATATATATATATATATATATATATATATATATATATATTAACACAATTAATTTTTAACAAATTACACAAAAACTACATTATGGCAAATAAACAAAATAGAATTCGGATATTGAAACATAAAGAATATGCATTATGTTGCTATTAACACTTAAAATTATCATAAATTACTGTGAAAACAAATCGCTTTTATACAACTAGAATAAATATTAAATGTTTGGCTTATAGTTGGATCGCTTCGCTAGGTAGACGAATTCTTGTACTACCGCGAAGCAATGTCGGTCACAATATGGAAATGATTCAAGACGTCGTAAATCCTCGTACACTTAGTTTTCCTCTCAATCATCGCTTCATCCTATGTGGAGGGTATAAAAATAGAAAACCCGTTTTTGGGGGGGCCCTATTTTCTCTTTTTAACAACCTTTACCGTATATGATCTGTATCAAAACTATAAGTCTTAAAAGCTACTACTGATTTTTATAGGACAGAAATATTGCTGACTTGATTTGTTTATGTGACCTTTTACCATATTAAATAATCGCCTTTAATCGATTCTAACGATTTACAAACTTTTCTTAACAATTGTCATTGATGCGTAAAACCTGTTTTAAACTAAAAGCTTAGATGAATTAAAGTATTGGTGCATTATTGATGCATTGTTTTTTTTCAAATCATACCTAATATCCTTATGCACAAGCTTGTACATATATATACAATATATTTATACATGCATATATATATATATATATATGTATTATATTTTCTGAATTTTTATGAGAATAAAATTCAGTTTTTGCAAATTTATTTTCAATTAAAATTGATCATAAGCATTTACAATGAAAAAAAATAACAAAAAAAACAAAAATTCCCAAATCCGGTTTTTAACACAAAATGCATATTAAATATGCAAAGAGAAAAGTACATATAATACAAAGGCAATAACACAAACACAAAATAAAATATACCAAAAAGTCATTTCCGTTTAGCTTATGCTACACACACACACACACACGTAATACGTACAATATATATATATTACACGTACACTAGAGTATGCTTTTGCATGCATATGGTACAAGAAAAAAGAAAGAAAATTTTCCAAATTCCTCTCGCGTATAAAATACAGTGCACTCAACAATATATTGAAAAAAAAAATTATTTATTCATTTGAATAAAATAAATCTTGCAATAGATAGCAAATGATTTAGTGTGTTATACCAGCCATCTATCTTTCTCTTTTCGTACAATTATGTAATATTTTGTAATCAGTCATCAAGGTTCAGGGATCGGTCATACATTTATTGAACATTTATGGTTGTAAAAATTTATTGTTATAAAAATAAAATAAAAATAAAAATTTTCCAACTCCCAGTGACCTGCCTTTTTAGCCGGATACATTTTCCCACCAACGGCTGAGAGCACGCAAAAAGATTAGTAGGATTTAGGCCAAAGTCCTCACATATCTATTGGCAATCTTCTTCAGTTCATCCTTTGTATTAGACATCTTCAGATGTCTGTCAATGGTGCGCATTCGTTATGTACCACGGAGCACCCGTTGTCAAATTCAGACTTTTTGTTTTTATCTTTTCTAGGCTGGGAATAATTCCATTCCATCCATATGTCCAAATTGCCTTTATTATCAATTTAGAATTCGAATTTAGCAGCCACCATAATAAAATAAAACCTTGTACACCCTTCCGTTTATTGCTTTGATTGTTACCAACAATTTTTTGATGAAAATATTTCAAGTAGCTATTCATGCGAAATATTTCACAAATATTGTATTTTGTAACAAAAGATTTTTATTCATGACAAGTTTTTCAATTCTCATCAAAAACGTTGAAGAATGTCACTTTTCAAATATTCTGCAAATTTTTTCCATCACAGGCAGGTAGGTAGGTACTGTCTAGCATTTCAGCTGGCTTTCAGTTTTCAAAATTATTCATAAAGCAACCATTTTTGAAATATTTCACAGAAATAATAGTAAATATAATTGCAATAGAAACCGCAAATAATGGTTTGTTCAGGTCATAAAAATGCCAATCAGAGACTTTTTTTTTATAACCATTTGCCCAAATATAAAATGTTCACAATAGGTGCAATAATTTACTTGGAAGTATGTAAAATTTAAATTTTCAAACTTTGTTCAATTTTATCAAACTTTGTCCGTCTGTCCTAACTGGGATTTTAATTCAGACGCTCTGTACACACAAATAAATTTTTTTTTTAATGATTTAACATCTTTGCTTATAATTGATGAAACACAAAAGGATTCAAGTTGAGTTGGGGGTGGTAAAAAATATTCACATACACCAAAAAATACCATAAACTATTAAATAAAAGGTGCGGTGAAAGAAAGTCAACAGAACAACTTGTGCAAAATGCAAATCAAGCACTTGCCAATAACTATAATCCCAAAATCGGATTCAATCAACTTGACATTCAACTCAACAAAAGTGTCACTTTTCCTCCGTTTATATGCATACAATACTATGCATATTGTATGCATACATATATAGCATAAATATTTTAAAATAATTTTTTTTTTGCTCTTCTTTTACCAACTGCTATACGGACTTGAATGTAATAATAAAAGCATTTATGTGTGCAATTATATTCATGTTACACAACATGTACCTAAAGGTAAAAGTTCGGAAGAGAGAGCGCTCATATGGTAACTATGCAGTACATGGATATATAACTGAAATTAAAAACTAAAATATGGAACAATTTGTCCAACAATACTTCTGCTATGCAAGCACCGTATATATGTTCCGTATGTATCACAAACAATAGCCACAAACAACAAAACAAAGACAAGCAAGGAAGTTGAACATATTTGGCTTGAACCAAAACTGAGATAAATCCATCCATCTACATACTCGTACATAAAATGCATTATCAACAAGACAACTTGTAGTTTGTATACAAGATTCTGATGCAATTTTTTAAGCGCAACATTGATAGCGTTTCTAGTAGTTAGCCTGTCTAGTGGGAGTGTGCATTATCTGTTTGGGGTTTTTACCTAGTACTGTGTCTAGTGGTCCATCTAGTAGTCTATCTAACAGCCTTTTTAGTCTTGTAGTCTAGTAGTCGGTGTCTGGTGCCTGGAAGTGTGCCCAGTATACTATTAGTAGTCCATGTCTGTCCATCTGGTAGTGGTAGACTCTCCAATAGTTTCTGAAGTAATTTATCTATTAGTCCTGGTAATAGTCGGACTTGTAATCTGACTAGTAATCTATATAGAAGTAGGCATAGGAGACTATCTAGGAGTTTGTCTAGTACGTTATTAGTTAGGCAATATACTAAACTCATAGACTTGCTACAAGAGAAACCACCACATAATTTAGGAGTCCGCCTAGTAGTGTATCTAATAGTGTGTCTAGTATTAAATTTAGTAGTCTAACTAAAAATTTGTTTAGCAATCTAGCATGTTTTAAGCGACTACTAAGAGTATACTGGGCACACTCCTAAATAGATTACTAAACAAATTTTTATGCAGACTACTAGATGGACTACTAGATGAACTACTAAACAGACTGTTAGACAAACTATTAGAGACACTACTGGATGAACTACTAGACAGGCTAAGTAGTCTGTTTAATAGTTTATCTAGTAGCCTATTTAGGGCTCTTTTTGGTAATCAGTCTTGTAGTTTATCTAGTAGTCTATTTAGGGCTCCCTTTGGTAGTCAGTCGTGCAGTTTATCTAATTTTAATATAAAGTCATATTTTAATTAAAATACGATTGATGGAAAAGACAACATATCGACAAATTTTTGTAACTTCTCTCTATTTAACACTCTATGTTATAAAGAAACTTTATATAGATTTTTCGTAATTCTTAATATTCAAAGAAGTCTTGATAGTATAGGGCTCCTTAGCATAATTAAACAAATACCAAATGCCGGGACAATTTTTACTACAAACCGACACAATGTCATCATTAAAGCGTCTTCTCATTTTATGCTAATTCTGAATATATGTATATACTACATACTTTGAAAGGTATATGAAACTTCTTTCTTTCGTGTTGCAAACGATTTGACAAAGTGAGTATAAGCCAGACTCGTTTGTATGTAATTCATGTAATTCATGCATGAATAGAAATGGTATACGAGCAATGTTGCAAAAATTCTTAACAGTCGGACATACCACTGAACAAGTTCTTGTTGTGTATGTATGTGTGTGTATGTGTATATATTACCGATATGAATACCATGTGTGTTTGGCTCTTTTTTTATGTAAACCATCTGCCTAACCCGCTTGGTTTTATTTTGAATTATTATGCTATGATTGCATATAAAAGGAATTTAAATTGTCGCATATTTTTGTAGCCATTATTTGAAAATCCTTATATGTGGCTGAGTGTATGTGCTTTACTTTTTTTTCTAATGGCCCATCACTGCTGAATTGTTAATTATGTTATGTATTGTTTGCATGGTTTTTTTATCAGTTACCGTTAAAGCTGGTGCGTATAGGCTGAAGCTCGCGTAAAAAGTGAAGGAATGCTGTTATGAGAGGATATTTGTTTTTTTGTTGTTTCATTTTTCCCAGAGGTAAGTGAAATTTTTACCAGTTTTGGTTCGTTAAAGTTTTTCGATGTTATTGCAAACATTGTTTGATGAAATATTTTCTATATATGTGCGATGTGTGCATAGTTTTCTACCTACCTACGGTTGGAAAAATTTTTATACCATTTTATTATAAAATTTAATAAAACACATTTCACTGCTGCTCATATTAACCAAAAATATTATTATGTGTAATGGTTGTACACAGTATGTCTAGCTATGTTTTTATTATTATACACACACACGCGTGCCTTACATATATATACATATAAATATATATATATACATATTAAATGAACATGTTTTTAGTACAATTAAATATGCACATTCTCATTAAAACTTTGTACCATTAATAAAAGCCACCAGGGGATGTCAAACACAAAACACATATAGCATAACCCACAACTATACATTTATATATATGTATACATCCGCATAAATGTGCCACAAGAGAAAATACATTTATACAATATTTAAACAAGAAGACTTTCCTACTCCAGCTGAGTAATATATAAGAAGAATGAAACTTCTTATACTCATTTATACACTCCGCACTGTTCATTTTTACATACACACGCAAACACACATACACACACTGACATAATGTATGGAATGCATTAAAAATGTAAACACAATCGTAATCACATCCCCAACAAGGTAACAGTATCAAAAGTTTGCGTACTTTGCAAAAGTGGAATTTTCCTTGTTTCATTATACTTGTACTTGTGTACCTCTTGCATTATTATGGGGGTTATATTAAGTGCATTAATCCATATGCAAGTATCAGGAAGAGTGTTTGAGCAGTCTATAAAGTATATATATTTTTGATGAGTATAAAAATCTGCTTTAATTAAAAAATGTCCGTATGTCCATGTGTCCGTACGTCCGTCTGTTAACGCTACTGGTCACAACATTTGAGGCATTGAACTAAAATTTGCACATATTTACAGACATTTACATAGTTTTCTATTTTAATTAAGCAAAATGACATAACAGCCGCCCAAACATTCTCACAGCTACAAAAATGAGCTACAGCTTGCTATCGATGTGAGGAAATTTGGTCGGTTACAGAACATGCCCACAAAACACAAAAAGCTTTGATATAAAACGCGACATATTCTTTAATTGCCTTTACCAGAGGGGGCTATTGCATACACGCCTCGTTCGTCCGTTTCCTTTGGAATGTTAAAGACGTCCAAGATTAGACTTAAGTAAACATATAGATTTTTCACTTGTTTTTAATTAATAAGGGCTATTTAAAAAGAAAGAAAAAATATTGTTAAAATATATTATCGTGGGTGTTGATAAGTTTGGACATTTATAAAAAGCCCATCAATTATTCAAATGGCAAAAAGGAAACTACTCAACCATTAAAATATGCACCTATGTTATTGTAAAACAACAACAACAACAACAACAACAACAACAACAACAACACAACATTAATAAGAACAAGAATAAGAAATAGGAAAAAGCTATTTTAGGCGTACACCAAATCTAGATACGCAACATCATTGGCCTGTTCCAAAATTCAAAGTAAACTACGGTACGTTCAAAATACTCACTTGTAAATAATTGTCCACATCAAATTTCAGCTAAAAATCTCAACTTTTGGATAACTTTAATAAGAAAATCATCCAAGACACACGCACAGAGAGAAGGAGTAAATTCTCTCAGCTGTTGGTCCTGAATACATATACTCTTTAGGGTGTGATATGCCTCCTTCTGGGTTTTTATAAACATTTCAACAAAACCAATATACCCTCATATATATGTTCACAAAATAAGCATAAAACATCTAGATATATAACACAAACAAATTTCCTTTTCCCCTTTTCTCTTTCTCAACCGCTTTCCTTTTTAAAGTATTTTTTCTGCTTTCTTAGGAAAATTTCTTTTTGCCGAAAAGTCTGCTACTGACAAAAATTTTTGATATAATTTGGTTAAATGAATTCAGAAAAAAATATGTATATAAACACACGCATATATATAATATACATATACATATGCAAGTTTGCTTAAACAGGGTGAGGGAAAACGAATGTAAACTCTCGAGTAGTAACGTTATAGTATAAAAACTTCAAACATAAAAATTGTTACATGAATGTATGGGTACTTGAGAGTGACCTTGATTTGGATCTTTTCTTTTCTACTTCGACAAATTCGAAAATTGTTCAAAAAATGTCATCCTTTAACGTTACTCAAGAGTTGCCAAACTTTTCTCCTCACCTTGTGTACCAGGTTTATTTATATTAACGTGTGTGTCATATCTTCCAATCTCTATAAGACGAACTTAATAAATTATTTATTTGAATAGAAAAGTATCCAAGTTTTTGTAGGTGTTCGTGTAAGCGTACATGTACTGGATGTGTGTGCGTTACAATATACAGACGTTACAAAACAATTTTCAGTTGAAATGCTGAATAATATACATCAAAGTTTATTTTCATATGGCACTACCTACCGTATGAAAATAAACTTTTGAAACGGTGCGAGAATACAAGTGTGATGTGCACACAACTAAACTGATTTACACGTGCACACATACATAAATGAATGCATTCAAGAGGGAGAAGATGCTACAATACTATGTAATGGCACTTAATAATGCAGTCAAAATAATCAACAAACACTTCTTTCCGACACCCTTCACTTTGATAGTGAAGGTCTGTTAACTTTCACCGAATAGTACATTGAGGGCATATTTGAAAACGTGCGCTGAAATGTTCAAAAAGCATGCTATACCCCGTAATTTTATTCCTCTGTGTGAGTTTCGGGGGTGTTTCTCTCTTAACACGAAACTCATTAGTTGTTGTAATAGCAACTAGGTGGAAAGTATAGAAAATTTAGCTCAAGCTAACAGTGGCTGGTGTTTATTTTAACTTTAATTTTTAATGAAGATCAACATAGAAGTAAATAAAATTGAAGGAAATCCTTGTTATATATTTCACTCTTGTCCTCCTTCTCCTTACATAACGTACTTGTTTTTGTGCATTGCAACGGAAACGATAAGCAGTTTTCTATTTACCTTTTGTTTGTACGTCTTCCCTTTGAAACGAAAGAAATCTGATACTGAAAATTTCAAATTCCTACTGATATACATACATTGTTAGTTAGTTAAATAGATATGCAATAGGTATGTAAGTAGATTGACGAAATGTTATTACAAAAATGTTCAGCTCATGCAAGAAATGAATTATTTCCAAAGGAAAAGGTGAACATTAAAAAGTTCTATGAAGCATTATATAAAATATGTTGAAATTCATTTAGTTTTTATACCCTCCACCTCAGTGATGAGGGTATACTAAGTTTGTTCTTCCGTTTGCATCACCCAGAAGAAGGCGTCAGAGGCCCTACAAAGTATATATATTCTTGATCAGCGTCAAAAACTGAGTCGATTTAGACATGTATGTCCGTGTGTCCGTGTGTCTGTCTGTTGTTGGCACTCTCACGTGCGTAAATTTTGAGATTTTGATTTTCTGAAATTTTGTACAGGCACTTTTAGTTTTTGCACACAGATCGCTATTTAAAATGGGCAAAATCGGTCCACAGCCACGCCCAAAATCAACAAAAATCTATTTATCTGCCACAAAAATTGAGTTATAACCTTGAAGTTTGGTATGAACGTCTATAAATATTAGATTCATTGATATACCAAAAATGGGCGCATGCGAATAACAGACACGCCCACAAATAATAAAAACCTTTATATCTGCCACAAAAGTTGACCTAGGAACTTGAAATTTGGTACGCGTATGCATAGTTATCTTACTTACTGACGTGCCAAAAATGGGCGTGGTTGGATAATAGACACGCCCACAATTTACATAAAACCATATTCACCATGAAACTAGTCTTGCATGTTGATACGCAATATGTACACTATTAGAGGGCGCAATATACATATATTTGCCACGCCCACCGTTGTGAAAGTGGAGGGTATTTAAGATTTGGCCTAAGTCAAATTTAGTTTTCTTACTTGTTTTATAAATAAAATTGGCCAAGGTAGACGGCACGATAGAACCTATTCAAAAATGTATAAAGGGTTAGCCGTGTACATACGCCACGATTTAGAATGGAGGCCTTCTAATTACTAAATAATTGTTCTTAAAAAGAATATTTTAATAAAAGATATTTTTTATAGCCTCCTCATAAGATGGGGGGGTATATTAAGTTTGTCATTCCGTTTGCAACACCCAGAAGGAGGCGTCAGATATTTTACAAAGTATATATATTCTAAATCAACATTTAAAACTGAGTCGATTTAGACATGTATATCCGTGAGTCCTTTGGTCCGTATGTCCGTCTGTTGTTGGCATTCTCATGGTCGTAAATTTTAAGATATTCAGCTAAAACTTTTGTACAAACACTAAAATAAAAACAAAATGGGTCAAGAGCCGCGCCCACAATTGAAAAAAATCTATCTGCCACAAAAGTTGACCTAAAAAACTTAAAATTTTGTACACATGATTTACCAAAAATGAGCATGGTCGGATAATAAAGACACCCACAATATACAAAAAAAATCATACTTTACGTAAATATGATACGTATTTATATCATACTTTACGTATGATTTTTTTAAGGCATTGAACTCGTCGAACCGTTTTATTTGACATCCATATTATATGCATTGTAAAGAAATTGCAGATCCGCCATTTTGTAACAGCCGCCATTTTGAATATGTTGCAATATTAAAGCTTGCATTTCAATAGCATCGGAAGTGCATCCTATTGGATGTATGAAAGATTTCGAAAAATCTATTTCAAGATTGTAATCTGACAGACAAGAAACAAAGTGCAATGAAAGCTTTTAAAAAATACAAAGGAATAATAATAGCGTATAGCTTATGAAGCTTACATGCAATAGCAGCCCACTTTGAATTGTAATTTAGATGGTCACAATGTGTCACCACCATCACCATCGACATTAATTTATCAAAGGTATTTTAAAATTGTTTAATTAATTAGATACCTCGTCCAAATATGCAAAATGCTTTTACATTGAAGATAGCCTAACAGTGCAAATAAATGTGTAAATAAACCAACATGCCTGTTTGCTTATGCAATATACTCGTATACATTGGCAGTGTGATTAAATAAACTCTACGTACGCCACAGTTCACATACACAATATGATACGTATTTATATCAATAGTGTTCACTGCAACCGCCCACAAACCTTACCATTTCCGTAATGATAATTATACTTATCATCATCATCATCCCTGTCGGCTGTAATAGTTTGATTATAGAACATGTTGTAATAATTACAAAAGACACCTATATCGAGTGTCAAAATGTTAATGCACACACACACACCCACTCGCTTGTTCATTTGTTATACCCTCCACCTTAGGCAAGAGGGTATATTCATTTTGATCATCCGTTTACAACACATCGAAGGAAGCGTCGGAGACTCCACAAACCATATATTTGCTTAATCAGCATGAAAAGAGAAATCGTTTGAGACATGTCCGTCCGTGTGTTTGTGTGTCCGTCTGTTGTTGGCACTCTCATGGTCGTAATTTTTGAGTTATGAAATTTAAACTTTGCATACGTATTCTTACTTCAATTTCGCTATTCGGTATTGAAATTGGGCAAAATCGGTTAAGAGACACGCTCACAATAAACAAAATTCTCAACATACCTCGAAAAAATTGTATTTCTACAAAATTATATATCGCGCAATACTAATAATTATATATCGCATAATACTATTTACTAATTTGGTATAAATATAAGTGGTACCGTAGTCCAACACTGTGCCAAAAATGGGCGTGATTGAATAACACAAACGTCTATAATTAAAAAAAAACACTATTTGTTGTTTAAAAATGATCTGAATAATAATAAAATAATATACTCGTATACGCAACAATTTAATGCAATAGGAACTTATTTTTTAGAGAATTATAAAAGGTGGAGGGTATTTAAGCTTCGGTCTTAACCGAAATTTTCTACCTTGTTTTGTATTTGAATCGTTTCCAGTTGCCACATATATACATATATATTTAGCTTATAAATAATTAATGGAACGTATGAGTGTGTTATATTTGGGAGGTTTTGTAGAAACTCTTTTGGCATAAATAACAACTAATTTTTTTTTCAGAGACAGGATTTAATGATTAGAATTTACTAGCAGTAGATCTTGTTTCCCTAATTATCGCTATATGTATTTCACAGGACCCGTAAAACAACCAAATATTTAGTGTCAACCACATTAACTGAGGAACTGTGGGCGTGGCAAGTACCTAATTACGCCCTCTAAACGTATTACGTTATAGCTGAGTACGATTTTACGTGGGCCTGTTTTTCGACCACGCACAAAGAGTGCCCAAAAACAGACGGTCATACGTACACACATGTCTAGAGTCTGTGACGCCTCTTTCTGGGTGTTACAAATGCTGTGGCAAACCAACTTATGCCGAGGGTATAAAAATCAACTCTATGCTGAATGCGCCTTTTTATAGTGCTTAATATAAATACAACCCCACCAAAAACATTGACAAATGCCGTCCCTTACACCATATATGTGCTTCTTGCTTGTGCGAAAGCATTACTTGGTATGAATATATTAAAACTGAAATATTAGCTGTAAATTACTGCGGTTGTCTTCATTTCCATTTATCAAACTTGTGCGTTTTGTTGTTGGCAGATTTGAGGTGGTATTTTCCATTAAACATATCTTAAGAAAAGGCACATGGAGTTATAGCTATATATCATCATCACCACAAGTTTTCAATATATAATTCTTAATTCTCATAAAAAATTGCCTCTTAATTGCAGAGTTCCCATACTGTAGAACGTAGTTTCAAAATAACTGAAAAATACTTTTATTTTGTTGTGGCCTCAGTCACATTTGATTGAAAAGGATAACATATAGCTTATGGCACTGCACAAGTCAAGGCCTTTTATTTAATACCCATATCATAGGGATTATGAGGACACAGTTATAAGCGACCTTCTTAAGATGACCGCCATCTTGGTTTTATTACAATTTGTTTATTATTATAATTTTTACTAGAATCAACAAGTAAGAAAACTATATTTAGTTTGGGCCAAAACTTAAATTTCCTTCACATATACAAAGGTGGGCACGGTAGATACATATATATTGCGCCCTCTAATAGTGTATGTATTACGTATGTTATCAGTTTGCAAGTCGGAAATTACATGGAGTATGGTTTTTTATAAATTTTGGGCTTGTTTATTATCCCGACCACATTGTCACATGGACACATGGACACATGGACACACAAACATGTCTAAATCCACTCAGTTTTTGACGCTAATCCAGAATATATATACTTTATAGGGTCTGTGAGGCCTCCTTCTGGATGTTGCAAATGGAATGACAAACATTTCATATCCCGATTTATATGAAGGGTACAAAAACTATTCTCAAATCAAATGTTTGCAATTTGCTTTGCAAGTCTCTCTCTCTCTCTCTCTTTCTCTCTTTCTCTCTTTATAATTGATGATTTAAATGTTTTAAGTTTTTTCCAACTCAGTTAATAAACTATTTCTCATACAAGAGCTACAAGAGCCAACGTGTTGATATGTGTACGTCTGTATAAGGTACAATGTGTTATTTGAACTATAAATCAATCAATTTAAATTTATTAAGTTGATAAGTTGTTGTAACAAATACATATATACAGTGTGTATGAAAATAAACAAGTAAAAAGGGCTACAGTAGGTGCATGCCAAATGTAAGATACCCACCATCAATTTCCACTTGCACCACTACTACAAATTAAATGTAAATTAAATAATGTCCCAAATTTAGAAAGAGGACGTAATTTATACGAATTTTCAAATTATTTGTAAAAAGGTCTTCGTTAATATTCTGACAAAGTTTTAATTTTATGTCTCTTACCATAAACACTCCAAGTTTTATGAAATTGTCGAAAGGTACATGCATGAAAATATATACTTTTGGGGGTGCGGCTTGCCCTCTTCTGGTACTTATAAACGTTTGAAGGAAAAACAATATACCCCCATATAAATACGATGAGTTGGGTATAAAAAACCCATAAATAGTAAAACCATAACTAACCAATTCTGACGGTTCCCAATGAATTGTACACTGACTGAACACACAACGAGTAAGTATAACAGTTCAATTGAATTATGAGTTTCCACACATTTACAATAGACATATGTAGTGAATAAAGTAGGTTAGGTAATAACTATATTTTAACGTGAATTTGTAAGCTACAGCGTGTAGTGCGTGTAAATTTATAGTGATGCTATTACTTTTACAATTTTAATTAATTTCCAATTATAAATAATCAAATTCCCCCCACCATCCTTCTGGTCAAGATTGTTTTCCAAAGCGGCCTCCACTGCCTATACAAATTCAGCACATGCAAGAGCATGTTCATATTGTCCCATCATTATAAATTTGCTTTTTTTTTATGAAACCCTAAAAATATATTACAAAAAAGTTTTATTTTTATACTCTCCACATAAGGTGGGCGGTATACTAAGTTTGTTTTTCCGTTTGCAACAACCAAAAGGAAGCGCCAAATAACCCACAAGTTCTTGATGAGTGATTTAGACAATTATGTCCGGGCGTCCATGTCTGTCTGTTGTTGGCATTCTCACGGTCGTAAATTTTGAGACATTAAGCTGAAATATTGTACAGACACTTTTAGTTTTAGCACATAGATCGTTATTTAAATTGGGAAAAATCAGTCAGAAGCCACGCCCACAATCATTGACCTACGAACTTGAAATTTGGTACATTTATTTATATTTATCCCATCCATCGATGTGACAAAAATAGGCGTGGTGGAAATACAGACACGCACACAATTTACAAAAAAAAAAACCATACTCGGCGTAAAACTCGACTTGTAAAGTGGGCGTAATCATATACCGATCACGCCCATTACTTGTACGTAGTTGTGGAGGGTATCTAAGATGTGGCCTAAGCATGGCTATGAATTACAATTTTTTACCTGAACGTACATTATGTGCATATTTTCTGTTCTGTCAGATGACTAATGTGATGTG
Source organism: Ornithomya chloropus (assembly GCA_963971445.1). Lineage (NCBI taxonomy): Eukaryota > Metazoa > Arthropoda > Insecta > Diptera > Hippoboscidae > Ornithomya > Ornithomya chloropus. The sequence continues at coordinate 54,261,417 of OZ020530.1, forward strand.
CTCAGCTTTTAAAATGTGAAACGGTTATTTCCTCCGGTTAGTCCGGTCCAAGCCGAGGTAGCTGGGCGGTTTTCCCCAGGGGCTCCTTTTCAAGAAATTTGTTTGAATAAAGGACTCGGGTGTGGTGTTAAATAGTATTAATTCACTCTATATTTATTGCTTGACACTATCCTCACTTATACAATACAATAGTGTTGTTGTTTTCTTGCTGTGTAGTGTATGTTCAAAACTAAGTACAGCAAAAAGGCTAACACGGTGACTTGCAAACAACCATGATTCTAGAATTTCCACGCTATTCTAACTTCTTATTGCCACGTACCTGTGTTTTACTAGTAGTTCCCACGTTATATTACCTCTCGCGGTTTCTCTGTCGGATCCGGTGTACTTGTTTTGTAGGTCTTCCCTACACCCTGTATGTATAGTTTTCAGTGTTAAATCCCATAGCGTGGAGAGCAAAGCGGTGCCCATGGCTGCTACCGCGGCCTACGGGCACTCTTTATTCTCCTATCCATAACCAACGAAATACCAACCGGAATTTGGAATGTCAGTACCGCTATCCTCGTGTGCATATTAATAAAACAAAAGTTAATACAAAATCTAAATTCATTGTAAAAAAAAACAACAAAATATTGAAAAGAATAATACAGTTCGTTTTTTTTTACATTACTTATATCATAGATGACCACTCATTCATTTCGTGAGGGCCATGCGTCCTCACAAATGAAATGTTTTCTTTTGCTCTACTTTGCTCCACCCTTCTTGTTTTGGTTCTGATGCTTAATAGTTAACTACAGCACCACAACAATAACTTTATTACAGTAAATATTATAAAGCTTTAGTTCCAATTGTGTACTTTCCATTGTTGACAGTTTGGTTTAATTGAATTTCGTTTATGACTGTTTTATTGTCTGTCTCTCATAACGCTAAAATAATTGCGGTTATTCTAAATATTTTTATATGTAGTGTTTAGTGTACCCGCTAAACATAGTGTTAAATATCGTGCATAATGCAAATAATAATGTTTTCACTCTAATTAATTAATACACTCCGACTCGTAATATTTACCAATTAATTTGTAAGGTTTCATTTTTATAGTATATTTATTATAGTAAGCGGTATATTAAGTTTGTCATTGGCTTTGTCACATCCCTTAATAAGGGTCTGAGACCTTACAAAATAAACATATACTCGTTCAAGATGAACATCTAATTCAATCAAGGCATATCCGTCCGTGCATCCTTTGTGCTCATTCATATGCAGAATATAAACATAACTTTAATACATACATTCATAGTTTTTTCAAGCAAGTTCCTAAATGTGGCGGAATCCTTCAAGTGCCACACCCACAATCAATATAATTCTCTCATAAATAATAATACAAATAAAAATACAAAGTTGAAATTTGATATAAGAATTACTTCATCATGGGACTGAAAATGGGCGGTATTGAATAAAACACACGCCCACCATGTAAAAAAAAACTTATTTAATGCAAATTTCAATCTTTGTGTAACACAAAATGCAATCGTCGTTTAAAGAAAGCTCGTATACAAGCTTGTATACATGCCACGCCCACAACTTTAAAATTGAAATAAACAAGGAGGGTACACAAAATTTGACCTGAGCCAAATACAACTTTTTATTTGTTATTACATTGAGTTTACAGTAATCCGTTTTTATAGTAATGTTTTTATAGTAATGCGCCAAACTTTTCTGGAATGTTCTGCTGTCTGCTCTGAGATTTTCGGATGAATCTCATCATTTATTGTACTTTGGAACCATGAACATATTGTACACATCTACAATCCGTTTTGTAGAAGAAGAAAAGTAAGAACAAATAAAAAAGATAAATTTAGCTTAGGCCAAATATTGAACATCCACCCTCGTACCTTATTTACCGTTTTTAGTTTTTTTCAATTCAATTCTCGATATCAAGCTGAATAAAAATTGGATGTATTGTTTGTGTAATGTACTTATGCATTTATACGTGTAGAGGTACTTAATATGACACCTTTGTTAAATAATTTAATAGAGAGCCTGCCTGTTGCTTCCATTTTCATTTGTTCGTTAGATTGGTTGGTTATAAAAAAAAAAAATATGTTCTGCTTTATTAATTAAATAAAAATATCGATTTGTTGCCGTGTAATAATAATAACAACAAGTGTTACAACAACAACAAGTGTTGTTATTATTTACTTAATAAAATAATAAATGAAGAACATTCTGACATATGTTCTGCACTGCTGCGTTATGCTTCCCGTACTGACATATATCAATTAGTGAAAAATAAAAATTCTTCACATATGTACTTGTACAACAAAACTTAAACACACACACACACCTGTAAATGTTGCGTACTATGCAAAAATGTTATTGGAAGAGCAAAAAACTGTATTTGGCTCAGGCCAAACCTTAAATACCTTCTATATCTATGTACATACATGTAGTGGGCGTGGCAGATGCATGATTAGATTATAGTCTACGTATTACACATCAACTTGCAAGTACAGTACAGTTATACGTTTGCCAAAATTTTTTGTACATTGTGGGCGTGCCTATTATCCGAAAACGGCCATTTTTGGTACATCGATGCAAGGGGTAATTATGAATATATATAAACGAAAGTTTTATTTCATAGGAGGGTATTTGCTGATTGGGCACGTGGTTCTTGACCGATTTTATCCATTTTTAATAGAACTCTAGAAGCGTCAATACAAAACTTCAACTCAATAGTGCAAAATTTACGACCAGGAGAATGCCAACCACAAATGGACACACGTATATAGACGTCTAGATCGATTCAGATTTTGATGCTGATTAATAACATGTACTCGTATACTTTATAGAATCTCTGATGCTTCCATCTAGGTGTTGCCAACGAATTAGCAAACTTAATATCCCCACCATTTTATGTGGAGAGTTTTTCTCTACCTTTAGCGAGTAATAACACAGACGCACATATACACACTTGCACATATTTACATATACGAGTATGCATAATATTATATTTTAATATTGTAATTTTTAAAAAATGTCACTTTTAATTAAATTTTCGAGAAAGTAGCCAAGGAAACTCTCTCTCTCTCTCTCTCACCACACGTACAATACTTTCAATGAACTTTTTTGTTTATATAAATAGAAATGAACGAAAAAAATTAAATATTTATAAAAATACCTTTTTCATTTTATACTTAAGTGGGTAATTTTGTTTTTACAAAAAATAACAAAAATAACAAAAAATTTATATAAAATAATTTTTATATGTAAATTTATAATTAGAAGTTGCAAAAATATTCCAATTTTATATATATAATCAAATACCCCTCAACCCTCCTCGCCATTTATAGCAACAACAAACTGATGAAAAAGAAATTTTTTTAAAGATTTTATTTATACATGGTGGATATTACATCAAGTTTGCCATTTTGTGTGCAACATTGACGGGGGAGACATCACAGATCAATTCTATATTATATATATATGTATTGTAAACAAATCGTTCTATCCATGTATCTGATATTAAGATGACATTTTCTAACGACTCCTTGAGTTCGTTCGGTTACTATTACTATTAAATTCGGCGAAATCGGTTGAGAGTCATGCCTTCAATTTGGCAAAAAACAAAAAACAGACAGGCTCACAATTGCATACGTAGCGAGAACAGTTCATAAATATTTCATATACTGTTAGAGGCCGTCATCAAGCACCTTCCACGCCCACAATTTGCATATAGATGTGAAGGGTTCCTAAAATTTGGTCTCAGCTAAACTCTGTCCTCAATTCTTTGCTAATAAATATATTAGCTCAAGATGAACTAAAAGTAAGGAATTAGGCGTACGCCAAATCTAAGGTACCCATCATCACTAACCTAGTAAGAAAATTATTATTTCCTTAAATGTCTCTGAATAAATACGCCATTGGCGTGGAAATACCACATAAAAGACTAGATTTGTGAGCCAGTCCGTGAAGCGATTTTGTCCTTTTTTAATAGGATACTTGTGACATGGACGATGAATATGTGCAGCTCGATATCTCAAAACGCCACTGCAAGCGTGTCCTTGATCAAATTTTGCCCAATTGCAACAGAAAATTATAAAAAAACTCGAAAATTGCGTAAAGCAAATTTCAGCGCGACCGTAAGAGTTTTAATAAAAATGTACGGACACAGGGACCCACTTACGAACAGAAGGATTACATCGACTTAAAATTGGATACTGAACAACAATATAAATAGTTATGGGGGTGTGGCTCGTGCGCTTCTCGTTCTTTCAAGCGTCTGAACCAAACCACTATATACCCACAAATCGTTATGATGATGGGTGTAATCAAATGCATATTTTAGCAATGTGTACGAGTGTGGTATGTAGAAGACATATTGCAATTTATTGTAAAACACATATAGACAAAAGCAGATGAAGCATTTCACTAAACGCTTTTGAGTTTCATAACAATGTAAACATATTAGGTTCTGTTTTTTTTTTTCAACTCAGTTCATACATGTATGATGGAAGGGGAGGAAGAGGAGAGAGGGAGTCATAAAATTGGTTTTTCTGTTGGAAATGTGTGGCAAAATGTCCCTTTGGCAATTTTATTTAATATTCATCAACTCAAAAACACCGACAACCAACCACAACGTCTATGACCCCAAAACAAGTACGAATACGTCTGTCTGTACAGAGAAGTGTCATTTTGTAACTCCTGCCACGACCACATACACATACACGTATTGCACAATATATTTGATTGACTTGACTGCTTTTGTTAGCTACCTTACTTAACTTTAATCTGAGAACAATGGAAATATCTATCGCAACACTTTTATATGTTAATGGCTTTCACCACTTGTATATAAAATTTTATGCAGTTTCAAATATCTTACTCAACTTTTCTTTTTTTTTTCTGTACGATATAGTGAACATTTTCTGAAACTTTATTAGTTATGCATGCATTGACATGTTTAATATAGTTGTGGTTATAATCATTTTACCTATTCAAACACATACACATACACAAACACGCATATGAATTTATGAAATGTATTCGAGTCAATGTGTTATAATAAAATAAAGTGAAAAGGTTTAGGCCGAATCTTAGATACCGTGTAGATTTATGCACACATTGTGGGCGTGACAAATACTTATATATGTTTTTACGTTCCTTACCTCAAGAATCAATATTTTGCACTTAATGTTTTTTTTTGGAAATCGTGTGCGTGTTTGTACTTCGACCCCGTCCCTCAATTTAATGATTAAGGACAATTTCTAGAAATATTGTGGGCGTGGCATTTGTCACAAAAACTGTTTATAAGAAATTTCAGCATAAATGTGGCTAAATCGATTCAGATTTCGAAGCTAATCAAGATTATATATTATTTATGAAATTTTTGACGCCTTTTTGTTAATATTTCAATTAGCATAACAAACTTATTATGTATGTACACTGCCACATGTTACGTGGAGGGTATAAAAAGGTTTTCCAAGTGCTGAAAAGCACTTTGCACTTGCAAAAGTGTAGAAATTGCGGAGAATGCATACATTCATAAACATGTACTCTCTCAATTTCAATTGTTATTACGGTTCAACATGGTGATGCATAAATGCATGTTACCTAACAAGCACACGAACCTCTCTCTCTCTCGCACACTGTCTCTGCCACTATTTTATGCACTGGATATATTTGCATAAAGTTATGTTTTGAAAAATATAAAATTCGATTCCTTACCACAAATTCAATTTAAACTCATCGTTCGTAATAGTTTATTGTTTAACTCAAGCTTAACATGTACATATATACGCAACCTGGCGTATTAATGTTATGTCATCATTTGTATGAAAAAATCGTACGTATGTTTTATCGACAATATTATCATAGCGATAGTTAAATATAAGCGTACAGTAACTAATGTTTATGGAAATAATTGAATTTGAATTTATTTATATTTATACATATATTTTACCTAAGATCATCAATACTCATTTCATACAAATTAAAAAAAAAACAAAATAGAAGATTTCGGTTAAAACCGAAGCTTAAATACCCTCCAACTTTTATAACCCTCTAAAAAATAATTCCTATTGCATTAAATTGTTGCGTATACGAGTATATTTTTTTATTATTATTCAGATCATTTTTAAACAACAAATAGTGTTTTTTTTTAATTATAGACGTTTGTGTTATTCAATCACGCCCATTTTTTGCACAGTGTTGGACAACGGTACCACTTATATTTATACCAAATTTCAACTTGATAGGCATAGTATTGTGCGATATGTAATTTTTTTGGTTTGTGGGGTCTCCGAGGCTTCTTTCAATGTGTTGTAAACGGATGATCAAAATGAATATACCCTCTTTCCTAATGTGGAGGGTATAACAAAAGGAAATATTTTAGTACGTTATATCCGATCATTTACATCACTTAGTTTCCCGAATTATGTTATTATTAGTTTAGCTGTATCAGTAAACGCGAGGCATTGTCGTATGAGGAACTTTGTATTTCACAAAGTTATATAGAAAAGGGTTCTGAAAATAAACCGATCGGATACAAATTGAGCCAATTAACTATTCTTTAACAAGTTTTGTCAATAAATATTAAAAATAACATGTTTTTGCCATATAAAGACTCCCTTTCTAATAGAACCTTATAAGGGAAGGGGTTCTAAAAATTGTCCAATTAAGCCATTTTCAAAAGAGCTCTTCTCTGGGCGAATGCACGCCCTTGTACCAAATTTCATCGAAATATCTGAAAAAATTCACCCTATAGTGTTCGCTCAATTTTACATGGACTTACAGACAAACTTGGTTAAATCGATATAGATTTTGATTCTAAATCGATTTTGAACTTGAATTTAAAAATATTAAGAATGAAGAATTTTCATGTGAATTGAGAAGAATTACGTCAAAAGAGGGCGCTATACGGAAAGGATTTTTACAAATAATTCGTTTCGATCCGCTTTTAACAATAATCGCTTTTAAAGCAAAATATGCATTAGTAGCAAATTTCATCACAATATCTCAAAAAAATTCTATCTGTAACCTAAAAACCAATGTATTATATATGAAAGGACAGACTGATGGACATGGATGTATTTGAACTAGGCAGATGTTCAAATGCATCACTTTCTGAACTTATTATATACTCGTATACCCTCTATCATGCGATGTGCAGGACATGAAGGAATGCCATTGGAAAGTCAATTAATAATCGCTATGAATATGTGGTTAAGTGCCTAATTCAAATAGACAATGCTTATCATTTTGTGTGGTATCATTTATAATGCAACAACCCGTTACTATTACTTTCCAAATTGATCATGATGGTAATGATGATGATATTGATTATGATAAGGCGCGCACACAATTTCGCGGGAAGTTTAATAGCAAACAGCAACACTCTGAGGACGCTATGTGTGCATTTTACAACTTTTGTGAAATGAAAATGTCACCTTAAATAAAGCAAACCACCAAATACACAACAAAGTTGCAATAATATAACTAATCATGGTAATGATTGTACTTATAATGAAATGAAATGAACTGCAAATGATTAGTTGGACCAATAAGTCTATTAACTCAACATAATAAGAGCTAACAATGATGTGATTAAATTAATTCCGCATACAAATTATTTACATGCATATACTTTTTAAACAAATTTCAAATTTTAATATCTATTTTCTATGTATTCTTATCTGCTACTTTTAGTTTAAATAAAAGTCCTTATTGGCGCAATAATTAGGATTCTTATTCGTTCTGTTTTATTGTCAAAAATATGCACTCGTAAGAAGTCGTCATTATCAAAACCATTCAACTATTAATAGCAAATAAGTATATAACTGAATATAATGGTTATTTAAAGGATTTTAATGTACAAACACAATGCCAAACAATATTGTCTTATAACAACATATTTTGTAGAGCAACGGCAACAAGAAAATGTAATTGTCTCTTTATGTATTATATATGAAGGAAAGTTTACAAATGGAAAAATTCTTAGTTTCTACAACAATTTTAGTCAAGTACGTTTCCCCTTGCTATGGTAGAAATAATTAATGATGAACTTGGAAAGCATTGAGTTCATCGTTAATATATATTTTTATGGTGTACTCTAAAACACTACATAGAACCAAAGGGTATGTGCAGACTTTAAACTGATCGATCTAGAAACAAAATTTGAATTTATGTAACCACGTCCGTCTGTCCGCCTTTGTATTCATGTAAATTTGCAAGCAAGCTAGCATTTTTGAGATATTTCTCTGGAAATATCTTATGTTGGCTCAAAGAAGAACCCATTAAACCATGTACCGAATTGAATCACTTTTAGAACCTTCTCCATTTAAGGTCCTATTATAAATGAAATATTTATATGGCAAGAAATCTTTATTCTTAATATATTTTATGAAAACTTATTTAGTAATAGTTAATGGGGTTAATATTTTTGTCTAAAGTAGTTAAGACCCAATCGAACCATTTTTAGAACCCTTTGTCATATAATGAAATGGCTTAAGCCAAAACTTAAATACTCTCCACATCTACAATAGTGGGCGTGGCAGGTATGTGATTGTGCCCTTTAATAGTGTATGTATTACATATCAACCGACAAGACGAGTTTTACGCTGAGTATAGTTTTGGCACATCGATGAATGGTATAACTGTAGAAATGCATACCAAAGTTCAAGTTTATAGCTCAATTTTTGTGGCAGATAAATACATTTTAGTTCATTGTGAGCGTGGCTCTTGACCAATTTTTTCTATTTTATGTAGCAAACTATACGTGCAAAAACTAAAAATTTCAAAATTTCAGCTCATTATCTCAAAATTTTTGCCCGTGAGAATGCCAAAAACAGACGGACATACGGACATACAGACACAAGGATATAAAAGGCTAGACTGACTCAAATTTTAATGCTGATCAAGAATATATATAACTTATGGAGTTTTTGATGCTTCCTTTTGAGTGTTGTAAATGGAAAAACAAACTCAGTATACCGCCCATCTTATGGTAAACAATAACAGTTTAGATTTCTCCTTTAATTGAATACAGAAACAAGTAAAAAAGTTAAAATTTATACTTCACCTTAAAGTGCTTTTGTCACTTGATTCATATACATATACATAGATGCGGAAAACTCTGAAATATGTGAAAAATTCATGGCCACGAAATTGCCATTTAAAAAACTCTCACTTAACATTAACAATGAAAAACAAATGTTCACCAACTCAACAATTATGTAGCGGCAGTAATTAATAATGTGCGTGAAATAATGACTGAAAAGCATTAGTATAAAAACGATACATGTGAAAAAACTGAAATCATCATCATTAAAATACAGTTACGGTGCTCCAACTAGCGCTCACTTAAACTGTTATATTTTATTGTACAATATGATAAAAAGCAGCATAAAATAACATCTTTGAGAAGGGTTTCCAGTTTTTTTCTTTCTTTCCATTACTTTACACTTTAAATGTTTGTAATAATTGTTAATGGCAACGAGACATTGTCTTAAGCTACTCGTAATGGCTAGATTTAGACCGAGCTCTCTTTTCTTCTATTTCTATTTCATTCATTTCTTACTCTAATTCTATTTGATGTTACTGTCATAATAAAACATAAAGTAGCACAAGGAATACACCGCTGGGAAGGCGAAGAACAGCCGAACAGCCATAAAACGAGCAACAACCGCTACAACACCCACAAACTATGATAATAATTTCCGCAGACACTTAAAATGCACTTAACTTTAAGAAAAGAAAAAAATATGGAAAAATAGGGAAAAAAATTTTCAGCAAAACATAAGACTCACAGGAAAAAAATATGTTTTGTACAAAAAAAAAATTTCTGCCAGACAAACACCACCACTACCAACTGACTGACATACTTATGCATACACAGACAACCATGTACATACAGGGTTGCATGTTCCAACTATTGTTATACACACACCTACACTGATACTGAAGATATATTCCAGGGAAATATTTACATGCCCAACTATGTGGTGTAGAAGGAGGAGGAGGGAGTATAAAAAAAGAGTCCGGTCGCTTTTAACTTTTTTTCTGGTATTTAGTAAAAAACTTATTTTTGCCTTAGACTTTAAAGTTCATAGGTCAACTTTGTGGCAGGTATAAAGGTTTTTGTCGATTTTGTGAACAAAGTATTCATACATGTACATACCAGATTTCAAGGTAGGCCATTTTTTGTGGCAGATAAGTAGATTGATAAGTTGATTGATTGTGGGCGTGACTCTTGGCCGATTTTGTCGATTTAAAATAAGGGTCTACGTCCAAAAACTAAAATTGTCTATCAAATGAGTGTCACCGCAATATCTCAAAATTTACGGAAACGAACACACCGACCAACACGTCTAAATCGACTCAGATTTTAATGTTAATCAAAAATATATACAACTTGTGGGGTTTTTGACGCTTCCTTTTGAATGGTACGAACGGAAGAACAAACTTAGTATGCCTGCATCACTAATGTGGAGAGTATAAAAATTGTAGTGAGGGGATTTTTTCATTTGTGTGCGTAGTGCTTAAACACGTCCATCAAATTAAAAAAAAAAACAAGTAAGAAAACTAAATTTGGTTTAGACAAAATCTTAAATACCCACACTTTCACAACGGTGGGCGTGACAAATATATATATATATTGCGCCCTCTAATAGTGTATGTCTTACGTATCAGCATTCAAGTCTACTTTTACGTTGAAAATGGTTTGTTGTAAATTGTGGGCATATCTGTTATCAGACCGCGCCCATTTTGGCATACCGATGAAGCTAATATTCATAGATGTACATGCCAAATTTCAAGTTTGTAGCTCATATTTTGTGGTAGATAAATAGATTTTTGTCTATTGTGGGCGTGGCTCTTGACCGATTTTGCGCATTTTAAATAGCGATCTGCGAGTAAAAACTAGAAGTGTCTGTACAAAATTTCAGCTCAATATCTGAATTTGCGAATGTGAGAGTGCCAAAAACAGATGGACACGCGGACACACGGACATACATGTCTAAATCGACTCAGTTTTTGACGCTGATCAAGAATATATATACTTTGTGGTGTCTCTGAAGCCTCCTTCTGGGTGTTGCAAACGGAAGAACAAAGAGGGTATAACAATTCGTACAACCAACAAAGTCCAATATCTTGACTTTTTGGACCTTGAGCAATAAACGGACACGACCATGGACGGAATTGGCTGGAGTCTCTGACACCTCCATCTGAGCTCTCCAAAACTATGTATACCCTCAATAACGAAACATTTTTATACAAATAACCTCAACAGTCGTTCTGGATTTAGATTTAATAATTAACTCGTACTTCTGCTCCCATCTTACGTTTTTTTTATTTCTTTTCTTGCTATATTATGTGCAACCACAAAACTTTTATGCACATATTAAGGGAATATAGGTTATTATGGAAACACCCACCCATTAAACTACACAACATATAAAAATTTGTTTTCAAAGCAATAACAGCAAACATCCTTTAATGACCGACACATTCTGTTCGCTAATAAAATTCTCGACTTATGGTATATATAACGGAACTAACACCATTACTAAGCATCACTATAAAAGTAAAATGAAGAAAATATAAACGGAGTTAGTACGTAGTACGTAGAGTAGGCTTTATCTATAATATGTGCACATAAAATTATAAAACAAAAACAACACAATCTACTTAAAAAAGAAAATGAGAGAACTTTGCAGGTAACCACATATTACTTCATTCAAATCAGGATGAAAATGTTATGACCTGGACACCAAGTGGAAGGTGGACCTGTGAAGGGTATAAAAAATTTAATTTCCATATCTACATACATATATAACTTAATAAAAGACCTGGATACAAAAACAACACAATAACAAGTAATAGAGAGAGCACCGAGAATAGAACACAGAACATAGAACGTATGGAGATATCAAGTTAATAGAATTTGTTATGATGTTGTGATGGGGAATGGTCACAAGGGAGGGGGACACCGAGATAGAGGACGGGGTGGAATGAAACCAAGGTATCATATTAATTGCCAGCTGTTGGATGGCAGCAAATTGAGGGAAACAAATGAAAATACGACACAAACCATACACAACTAAGATACTTGAAACTTTAATAAAAGGCAAAAAATGTCGATAAACTTGTATGTTTTTGTTATTGCTTCATAATGTATGTACAAAGATTTAATCAATTTTATATCCATCACCTTAGTAATAAAGGTGCCAAAAGCAGGCCAAAGTATATGAATTTCTGATCTAAGCATTAAAATCTGATACCAATTAAGCAGCTCTATAGTGCAAGCGTTGTTAGTCCATTTAGGTTGTTGCCTAAATCGGATAAAAAACCCTCAGGGCAACAAAATAGAGCCAAAAAGTTGACTTTAAGTATAAATTTAATTTTCTCCAAATATGGATCAGCTGAAAAAAGGGCGGAATGCCAAAAAAAACACGCTCACAATCAACAAAAATCTTAATATCGGCCATAATGATTGACCTATGAAGTTAAAATTTTGTATACTTATGTATAGTTATACCACCCATTGATATGCCAAAAATGGGTATGGTCGGTTAACAGATACGCGCATTTTTTAATTTACAAAAAACAATATTCAGCGTAAAACCTGACTAACAAGTTAATACGAAGCACATACACTATCAGAGGCCTCACATGATTATGTTTAGAGACTACGCCCTAGTGAGTATATATCCGTAACACTGATAAACCTATATGAACTCTGCATTCCAATCAGGTGAAGATAATATATGTATATGTATGTATGTACACACGTATGCATTGCCAAAGTTCTGATACTACCGCATTACTTTATACTCGTATATGAAATAGTGAATATTAAAAATTGAATTCACTGCCAATTTATATAAATACATAATAATATAAATGTATTGGGTTGGCAACTATGTATTTGCGGATTTTATAACCCTGACCATGAATTTTTCATGTCGCTAATGATGGCATATCACACTTAATTCAGTTTTTTATAGCAAATATCAGAAATTTGATGAACCTAGAATTCTGACACTGGCTGAACGATGGCAAATGGTCAGCAACAAAAACGGCCAGTATGTAATATTTTTAAGCAAAAATTTTAAATCTTCATTCATATGTAAAATCCGCAATCCCTTCGTTGCCACCAACCCAATAGCTATATACGAGTATGTGTGTATAATTTTGACTCAGTCATCATGATGGATAAAAATTGAAAAAAAAATCAACATATTTCTTTATTTTATATCAAATGTTTATTTCAAAATACCACCTGATTTTTTTTTATTCTATACCTACAATTTATGAAGGTTATATATTTTATGACAATTATCAAATGCAGCGCACATACCCACAGAAGCCGACATAGACATGGTAGGCTCTAATAAATGACATGATAAACCCGGCATTTGCGTTACACAGACACTACATATACTCGTAAATATTATCTTAATAATTTTTATTTATGACAATATTCAATATACACAAACTCGTTTATTTAAGCTGTACTTCTAATCGACTGAATGAAGAGGGAGGGGGGAGAGAGGTGGTGTATTGTAGTTTATCAAACTTACAGAGACAGTTGGGACAGTTTACTGAAGTTTAGCCAGCAGATGGGTAACGATATTATAATACCGGTTCTATATCTGTATAAAAAACATTTTTCTAACTGTAAAATAATATATATTGTATACATATTTTTTTTTTGTATTTTATGACAAACTTGTACAAAATGTTTTACTTTTATACCAACCACATAATATAATAGAGGTATACTAAGTTTGTCATTCCGTTTGCAACACCCAAAAGGACACGTCACAGACCCTACACAATGTATATATATTCTTAATCAGCCTCAAAAACTGAGTCGTTCTAGACATGTATGTCCGTATGTCCGTGTGTCCAGGTATATGTCTGTTATTGGCATTCTCACATTCGTAAATTTTGAGTTATTGAGCTGAAGTTTTGAACTTTTGACACTTTTAGTTTCGACGTGCTAATGAGCGCTTTTTCCTTAACGGACACACCCACAATGAAAACTGTATTCAGTATAAAACTCGACTTGTAAGTTAATCATGTACCTGTCACGTCCACGGTTTGTAAATGGCTGTGGAGGGCATTTCAAATTTGGTGTACGCCAAATATAGCTTTCTTACTTGTTCCTCCTTCTCCTTCACTGTTATGTGGCATATCATAACCATTTAACTTAGAATGAGAGTTTTACAATTTTTAAGCCAAAGGCAAATGTGTATTTTTTTATGCTATGCTTCTCTATTCTGTATGTTCATTGTATAGTTTATACACATACATACACATAAACACACATGCATGAACATATAACAACAAGTAGGAGTAGGTGTATATGAACAATATGATGTATTTACATATATTCATTCGCCTTTCTACTACATACATAGGTACGTATGAACACAGCAGCATGAAAGAAAGGCATCAGGTGTTGCACGTTGTACAAAAGCTTATCTCGAATGATTTATAAACTACCAACAGTGGTGAGGCCAAAGCCATTGTCATTGCATAAAATATACCAGGACAAATATAACATACAAATATCCATAACATATACATATGTAGGTGGTATACACACACACACCTCTACATATTGTGTTTGACTGCTACTGCGTAGTAGGAGTAATATTCATGCACTTACTTTACTGTACGATAACCAAAAGAGAAAGAGCTGTTGTTGTTGTTATTGTTGTTATTGTTGTTATTGTTGTTTTATTTATATTTATTTGTTCAAAAAAAATGATATGTTAAAAATTTATAAGGTAGTAGAAGAGAGATCGAGAGAGAAAAAGAAGGAAAGAAAGAGAGAGGATGCTTACACGATATTTTAAAATCTTTAAATCGGTATTTAAAACTTTACGTGAACCCTAACTTTCTCGTAAATGTTTGCCAAAGTAAAAGTTTTTTATTTTTGTTAAAATAAAAGCAATAAAAAAATTCAAAATAATAATGAAAGATATAAATAGAAATTAGAAAAAAACGAAGATTAAAGAAGAAGAAAATTAAGAAAAGAAGCAAACATTTGCCATCTGGTGCTGCCGTTGACATTATTTTTAAAACATTTATTTCATATCTGTTTGTGTAGTTCTTATATTACCTGAAAAGGATGTGAAAAACGACGGATGTTATTTTTCTGAAAGGTCTGAGAGATAGTAGGTGCGGTTGTAACGGTAACAGTTTATATTGTATCGAGAAGTAATATGCATTTACTTTGTGATATTTATTTATGTCTCTCTCGTTCAATATAGACACAATTTATTAATAAATAAATGGCTTTTGCATAACACTTTAAAATACTTGCAATAATTTTCTTGGTTAAAAAGATAAAAACGAACAAGGAAACATGTGATCATATAAAAAATAATATTTAAAAATGTTGTAATTTTTATAGTGGCGTCCGCTTTATATAATTTAAAACAAGTGAAGACGTTATAGTCGGTCAAGCATGACCATTTAATATCCTACATTGTTTAGCTCCTTAATTTATGCTACAGTTAGTTTGGTTGTATCTGTATACACCGCCATATATGAAACTCTTTATATGGCAAAAAATCACAATTCTTAATATTTGAAAAAAAATGGGTAAAGAATAGTTACTTGGCTTAATATTTGGCTGTGCTAAATTTGAATCCGATCGTACCATTTTTAGAACCTCTTCCCATATAATTGTATACAGATAGAACCAAATTAATGATTTCATAATTGAAGGAGCTAAATAGTGTTGGGTATGAAATGTTTGGGCTGGACCGACTATAACGTTTTTATTTGTTTTTTAAATAATTTTAATATTTTTTTTTTTTTACCTACATGTCGTATGAGTGATATGGAATCATCTGATAGAGTAAATCAAAAACAAAACAGAAAACTACATGTGCCTTTGACCAAATCCTAAATATCCTCCACATCTACAACGGTAGGTGCGGCAGATATATTTATTGCTTCTTCTCATAGTGTATGTATTACGTATCAGCCAGCAAGTCGAGTTTTACATGAAGTACGATTTTTTGTAAATTGTGGGCGCGTCTGTCATTAAACTACGCTCATTTTTGGCACATCTATTAATGGGATAATTATAAATATGTGTATCAAATTTCAACTTAATAGCTCAAATTTTATGGCAGATATATAGATTTTTGTCGAATTGTGGGCGTGCCTCTTCCCATTTTAAATAGCGATCTGTAAGCAAAAACTAAAACTGTATCTGTACAAAATTTCAGTTCAATATTTCAAAATTTGCAACCGCGCGAATTCCAACAACAGACAGACACACGGACATATATGTGCAGATTGTGTCCTATATGATCAGGAAAATATATACCTTGTAGGGTCTGTGACGTCTACTTCTATATGTTGCAAACGAATGACAAACTTAGTATACCCCCTTTTAATAAAGAATATAAATGAATGAAATGTCAATTAAAAAAATTTCATATCTCTCGCTGCTCTCTTCTTGCAATTATACATACATACTCAAATAGATTCATTCAATAAATAGTAGAGTGTGAGCACAGCTCTCTTTAGCCATTTAGAAATTACAAACATACTAATTAAGCAGTTATTCAAAAAGAAAAGACCATAGAAAATGAGTGTACATTGAGAAAAGAACACAGTTTTGTCATATACGAGTACACACATATATATGCATCAACATCATTACCAACATCGTGAAATATATCAACAGCAGATACAACCGCAAATGATTGTCATCTGTAAATAAGACCTTTATAATCAACTTTGTTAAAATGTGCGGTTATATCTACAAGTGCACACATACACTTACATATACCCCCATACTATGCTATGGAAAGAACAGCGAAAGAGTTCAGACGGGTTAAAGTTTTACGAGTTTCAAAAAATTTTTTTTTCAATTTTGCTCGCTATTCGATCTTCTTTTGTGTATAAAGTGATAACATACATTTTCTATTTTGAACCGTTGTGAAAACAACCCAATTGGTGACAAGTTGAATAATAATAAAAGATAAACCTACTATTGCCCAAATTAGCTAGTGCTAATATTCATGCACAAATATATGTGTATTTTTTTTTTATTTTTTTTTTTTTTAACGAAGGGGAAAGCTTTGAAAGCCCAGTCAGTGTGGGACTCTCACCCACTAAAACCCCTTCAACGTTGTGTGTGTGTGTGTGGTTGTGCTGCTAGTTGTGTAACATACTTTTTTATTTTCCGCCTTACTCTCCATCTTCAAAGGAGAAATAGTAACAGAGTTGCATTTTCTAACTCTGATTACATCTTAGTGTATAAAGGGCAAATCACACTGCGTGTCTCACTCACGCAGCTTCAGCTTAACTTTTCTAAGGCTTAGCAAAGCATAAATGTATTTTATTTATTTGCGTTTGTCTATATTTAATAAATAAAATACACCCTTCCACGGTGTGTTTTCGGGTTTATCGTGACTATGAGTTCCAATAACACACCGGTAACGGCTGCTAAAATCTCAAAGCAAGCCGAAAAAAAGACGCGTCTGTACCGGTGAAAAACGCGCCGCGTGGTGAGTATAGTGAAATATACAAGGACGATCCGCCGAATATTGATAAAGAACTGGCAGCGTTCAGCAAAAGTAGGCTGATGACAAGATCTCCCGAACAAGGCCAACGGAGGTCGCATTCGTCTCCTACCTCGGTTCTAGATGTAAACGAGGAGCACCCGGTAAGTGACACCAATTCCTTTTCTTTACTAGGAAAAAAAATAGAAGATCTGGTGGGGTGGCGGTCGACGCATAATTCATTTGGAGACAATGTTAACAAAATTATAAGAACAAAAAATGGCGAAATACTGCTAAAATTGTAAAAAAACTAGGCCACAAATTCTACATTTAAGGAAAAAATAGAAGAAGTATTAGGCCAACAGGCAAATATCAAAATGTTTTCTAACGAGACTAGGCTAGAAATTAAAGACACATACGAAATGACTATGGCAGAAGAACTAATAGAAGCAATAAACTCACAAGTAGGTTTGAGCTTAAAGAAAGAAAACATCAAGTCCCTCAAGAAAGCATATGCTTCCACGCAAACAGCCGTGCTCTCGGTCCCATCCGATGATATCAAAACACTTCTGGAAAAGAATAAAGTGAAAATTGGCTGGGTTGTCTGCCGCATTAGAGAAAAGAAAGAGATTGTAAAATGCTATAGATGTCTTGAGCTAGGTCACATATCGAGGCAATGCAAAAACAAAAGCGATAGAAACAAATGCTGCTTAAACTGTAGCGAAGAAGGCCACTTTGCCAAAAATTGCAAAAACCAGCCGTCTTGTTTCATATGCAAAAAACTTACAAGGCCTTATGACCATCGATTAGGCGGAAGAAGGTGTCCAAGTGCCAAAGCAGAATGAAAATACTCCAACTAAACCTAAAACGGCGCAAGAGCTCCTAACGCAAACGGTACGTGAACAGAATATCGACTTAGCAATATTAAGTGAACCATACAATGTCCCGCAAGGTGTCAATTGAATTAAGGATGCTTCAGGTAAGGCTGCTATTTAGTATTGTGGCCACCCGCAAAAGCAGCTGCTGGCCACTGCTGTCAAAAATGGCTTCGTCGCTTGTGTATTAAACGGTCTACACATTTATAGCTGCTACGTTCCTCCTAGCACAAGCACAACCGATTTTGATGGAGTCATCTTGAGCTTAGCAGCGAAGCATGCGACAAGAGTCCGAAATTTATTGCCAGAGATTTAAACGCGTGGGCTGTGGAGTGGGGCTGCCCTATAACAAGTCCTAAAGGCGAAACACTACTTGAGGGTTTTGCGGCTTTGGACATGGTCCTTCTCAACACAGGCTCTGAATACACCTTCGCCAACGCTGGCTACGGTTCTATTATTGACATCGCGTTTATTAACAACCATTTTTTCCCAAAAACTTCATGGTGCCTAAGTGACATATACACACATAGCAACCATCGCGCTATAATCTGCAAAATAAACCTCGACGCTCGTCCTTCCAATATAGTCCAACCAACTGATTCACCACATTGAGCAGGCCTGTGACGCTTCCATGATTAGGCGATCTATCACGCAAATGGCACACAAGCCAGTATACTGGTGGAGTAACGATATAGCACTGCTGCGCTCAGAATGCAACCGAGCACGTAGGCTGTACCAAAGGTCCAGAAACACTCCTAGATATATACAACGTCAGCAAATGTACAAAAACAAAAGATGGGAGCTAAAAAAGGCCATCATTAAGAGCAAAACCAGAAGTTTCAATAATCTCGTTAACGACCTGGAAAATAACCCGTGGGATTCAGCGTTCCAAATCGTGACCAAAAAGCTTAGAAGTTCAACGCAACCCACCTGCACAAACTTTGTTATCACAATAGCGGATACACTCTTCCCTGACCATCCTCCTTTTCACTATACTCGCAACATAAAAAATTAAATAAAATTAGTCACAGAAGGCGAGGTAATGGCGGCCGTTAGGACCATAAAGAAGAAGACACCACCAGAGCCAGATGGAATCCCAAATTGCACCATCGCAGCCGCCATCGAAAGCTACCCAGCGGCGTTTGTTAAAATCTTTAACCAATGCCTGCTCAAAGGATCATTTCATAAACTATGGAAACATCAAAAACTTGTCTTGATACAAAAACCGAACAAGCCACCGGGAGAACCCACTTCGTACAGACCTATCTGTTTAATGGACACAATTGGTAAAATTCTACATCGTATTATACGCAACCGCTTGCCCTAGACCTTAGAGGTACAGAAAGGAATATCAGACATGTAATTTGGCTTCCGCAAAAAGCGTTCCACAATAAACGCGATAAGTGAAGTAATATCCATTGCGAGTGATGCAATAGAAGGCACGCGGTGGAAGGTGGTTCCAAAAAATATTGCTTAATATTAACACTAGACGTCCGAAACGCCTTCAATTCAGCCAGATGGGAACATATCATGGCGTCTCAGGGTCTGCAACTACCTTAAGAATATAATAGCGGACTATTTTAAAGACAGAACCCTTTCATACATGACTGATGATGGTGAAAAAGCTCAAAGCATCAGCGGTGGCGTTTCACAAGGTTCAGTTTTGGCACCAAGTCTTTAGAACTGCATGTACGACGACGTTTTGCGTCTGCGAATTTCCGACAAAGTCAAAATCATTGGTTTCGCGGACGACATAGCTGTGGTGCACGTTGCCAAACAATTGTACAACATTGTTGACACCACTGAGAATACCATAATCATTATTCGCGAATGGCTACTATGTAAGGGCCCTGGCAGAAGAAAAAACAGAGGCGGTACTCATAAGTAGTCGCAAAAAAAGAGAAAACGTGACCATCAAGGTAGGCCATTGCAACATTACCACCCAAGACGCAGTCAAATACCTGGCTGTTATGATCGACACGAGGTTAACATTCATAACTCACCTCGAGCAGGTATGCACAAAAGCCGCCTACGGGTTATAAGCACGGCCCTCAATAGACTGATGGCAAACACACGAGGTCCAAGGGAAAACTGCAGACGCCTCATAGTAGAAGTTGCCAAGTCGGTAATGCTTTACGGAAGCCAAATACCACGCCATGGAGATCAAATCTTACGCTAGAGGTCTCAAATCAACTTATCGCCTGTGCGCGATAAAAATTTGCAGCGCCTTTCGTACAATTTCGGAGGACGCCGCTCTGGTCATTAGCTGAATGATACCTATTGACCTCTTAGCCAAATAAAGGTATCTCATATCCCAAGCCGTCGGCAAACAACTCGCTCGAAGTAGAACACTGGAGGAATGGCAGCGAAGATGGAGCTCTTCCGAAAAGGGCAGGTGGACGAACCGTCTAATACCTAATATAAGTGATTGGATATTGCGCAAGCATGGCGAAGTCGACTTCTACCTCACGCAATTCCTATCGGGTCATGGGTGTTTTAGGTCATATTTTTACCGCTTTATGCACGACGACAACCCTTGCTGCACCATTTGTGGTGTAGAAGAGGACGTAGGACATGCGTTTTTCTACTGCCCTAGCTTTGAGCAACAGAGAAACAGGTTGGCGCTACTAATAGGAGAAACCCCTACTCATTTTGCACGTTTTCGATCTTACACGGTTTTTAAAATCAAGATTTAAAAAAAATTATGTAGAAAATAATTAATTTTGACTGCACGCGAATTTATTTCTACTTAATTATAAACCTGGTAACACTTCAGACGTGTACATACTCTACTGTCATGAACTTGTACATATGTTGCACTTTGATAAAAACAAAAAAAAAAAAGGGAATTCCCTTTTTTTATTTAAATGAAGTACAATACTTTTTTTTCTATGAAATAAATTTCTTATGCTCGTTTACTATAGTAATTTTAGATTTCTTATGTTTTTTTTTCTACATCATTCTACAAATAAATTTGACTATTTTTTTGTTTTCTAGAATTCAAATAATATTTTTATATTTTATTAAATGTATTAGTTACATTTTGTGTTCCATAAATATCTAAAAAAGCTTATTTATAGTCGCTTTCGTTTTACACGGTTTTTCCATATAAAAATTATTTTGTCGAAATGCACGGTTTTGTCAGGAACGTATCTCCCGTTTAAAACGAGGGATGGGTGTACAGGGGAGGGACAAAATAATATGAACACTTGATACACATATACACAATATTTATTTATTATTATTTTTATGTAAAATTTTCTTCTAGAACAATTGAAATTCTTCACGGAATAGTTTCGTAGAGAGCCTGAATAGTTCTGCTGTCACTTTATGACAACAGTCACTTTATAACAGCAGAACTATTCGAATGTCACTATATAAAATAAAATTTTTTTTCTTAATTTTTTTTATAATTTCCTACTATGTAAAAATATTTCTTAAACACCCTTGTGTTTAAGGTTATATTGCCATTTTAAAGAAAAACGTGAAATTGAATCTTTTCTTACTAGTTATTTAATTTTACTTTCTTTGTTTGTTTTTTTTTAATATTTGTAGCTACATACACATTTATTAATGTAATTAGTTAATTATTTGTATGTTTTATGCACTTGTGTACACAATTAAGAACAAAGTGGTGTTTATTTATTGATTTCTTTATTTGTACAAAGCTTAGTCGTGTTTTACACACTGTACGCACATTAATTATAATTTCTTAATTACTTCATTTACAAACATAATTGACCAAGATTTTCTTCATAATTAATCTTTAAACTTTCTTAAACAGTTTTCTAAGCCAATGTATTAAAATAAAATTTTAGACAAATAGCAGCACATGCTTCAAGTCATTCTGTAAAATGCTAAAACTAATGGGATCACTTTTCTTACTAAATTATTGTTTGTTATGGAAGATAAATTTAAAAAATTAAAAAAAATTTAAAACTTCTAATCCCAACACATTATGTAGAATTACATTAATTCTGATAACCATTCTACGTTCACTGTCATATAATTATAAGCAAAATAATTTTGATCACCTTAAGCTAAAAATCATTAATTTCAATGTATTAATTTTTATTACAATATTTTAATAAACATGTACAACGTATTACATTTGACAGCTATATTAATTAATAAACAAAAAACAAAACAAAAACAATATGTATATTAAATATTCAAATGATTTATGTTTTTATAACTTGTTGTTGTTGTTATTTTTACTATCACAGAATAAATTTGCTTTTGATATCCTCCACATAAGATGGGAAGTGTACTAAGTTTGTTATTCCATTTGCAACACCTAGAAGGAGGTTTTAGAGACCCTAAAAATTATATACATTCTTGATCAGCATCAAAAACTGAATCGATCTAGACATGTATGTCTAGATCATGGGCAAAATCGGTTAATAGCCACGCCCACAATAAACCAAAATCTATATATCTGCCACAAAAATTGAGCTACGAAATTGAAATTTTGTATACTTATGTATAGTTATACCATCCATTGATGTGCCAAAAATGGGTGTGGTCGAATAACAAACTCAATCACAATTTACAAAAAACCATTCTTCACGTAAAATTCGACTTGCAAGCTGCGATGTAATACATACACTATTAGAGAAAGAAATCATATACATTCTTGCCACGTGTTTGTATGTAGATGTGGAGGGTATACGAGTATAATATTTGGCCTGAGCCAAATTTAGTTTTCTCACTTGTTAATAATTGAATTTAAATAATTTTTATACGTTTAGCAAATAATTCTCAAATATTAATAATAAAAACAAAAATTTGAAGAAATGTCAGCGAAATGAAACAATAACAACAACAACAATAAAAACGAAAACAAAAACATCAAAATATTTATCGAAAGCAAGAGGATAGACAGAGGGAACTTTTTGTTTACCAAAACCGCAACCACAAAAACCAAAAATGTAATCAATATACAGGAAATTCTTACATACATACATACGTACATGCAGAAACAGTGGAAAGGGGGGGCCAGATGATGATAATGTTTGCTTCTGTATAATACAATTACAAGTTTCGTATTTTGGCGGGTACCGTTGTTATTATTGTTGCACCATGTATAAAAATCCCATTCGTAAATGCATTGAAAACAACTTTATTTTCTCTGTTAGGGTATAGAGCAGCAGCAGCAGCTGCAGCAAAAATAAATAGGAACGAAAACAAAGAGAGAGCTTTGTATACACTTGCTAGCCAATAATGAAGCAATTAATTTACAATTAAAACTAAAGCATTTTGCAATAAACTTGCGAAATGCATTACAAAAAATAGCAACAATAATAAAAAAATAGCTACCAACTGTGCGAATGAGTTACTAATGTGAGTACCACATGCTATATAAATATATTACATTTTACATATAAAACAATTAAACGATGTCTTCATATGCATACATTGTAGTTGATACATATAAATACATGTGTACAGACATGCTCAAAAGTTTACGTACATCATTTATAACTAAAAATTGCCCACCACCTATTATGAATATCTACCATATACACACACACATGTGTAAGTGAATTTTTTACATATAAAAATCAAAAAATACCTTAACAAATATATTTATTAGTTCGTTAAGTGTAAAATAAGAAATAATTGATACATACGGATATGGTCACATGTTAGATTTTGTATCTTCCACAATATCGCAATCCTGTAAAGATTGAAAAACAAGGATTTTTCACTTTATTATATATTTTTTTTATTATTATTATTATTTTTTTTTTTTTTTATTCAATTTATTGTACCCTGCACCACCCTGTGGAAAAGGGTGTATTAAGTTTGTGCGGATGTTTGTAATTCCTAAACGGCAAATGCCACATCCATCTTCAACTATACCGATCGATTCAGAATCAAAATCTGAATCGATTTAACCATGTCCGTCTGTCCATCTGTCCTCATGTCTGTCCATCTAAATTTGTGCGCAAGCTACAGGTCGCATTTTTTGAAATATTTTGATGAAATTTGGTACAAGGACATGTATTGGCCCAAAGGGGAACCCTATAGAAAATGGACCGGTTTGGAACATTTTTAGAACCCCTCCTCATATGAGGTCCTATTACTTTTCGAGATATATCGTTGAAATTTGGTACAAGGACATGTATTGGTCCAAAGGGGAACCCTATTAAAAATGGACCGGATTGGACCATTTTTAGAACCCCTCCTCATATAAAACTTTTCATTTATCAAAGGAAAAAATTAAATTCAATAATATAATATATCAAGTGGTGTAGGGTATTTGATGGTCGAGCTTGACCGACTATAATATTTTTACGTGTTTTTAATATTGTAAACGGAATAAAAAACATAGTATAACCCCCATCATTGAAGTAAAATATTCAATAATTGAAAACGTTTGCAACGCCCAAAAGAAAGCGTCCTAGACCCCACAAATTGAGTCGTTCTAGCTATGTCTTTTAGTCTGTCTGTCCGTCCTTATGTATTCTGTAGTAATCACTCTTCTGGTTGCAAAATCGCACCATGGACCTTTCCACAATTTTACAGAATGTAGAGCTTTTAGGGTTTTTCCTGGATTACCTACAAACCTCAAGAGATACAAAAACAAAATTTTGCCAGAATATTAACGAATAATTAATTATTTATATTAAAGTGGACTTATTATGAATGTTACTATATTTTAGAGGTTTATTTAGAACATTAGACATTGGTGACCTTATGAAGATTTGAAAATTTACAATGACCCTTCCTCCTTTATGCCAGGTACAAACTTGTGAAAATGGGCGTGATCGGTTAACGTACGTTTTATTTGCGTTCAAAGAAATTTGTGATATTATTTTCCAACTATTTGGAAGAGGTTAATAATGATTGGTATCCTAGATTTGGCAAACGTCTAATATAGCCCCGTTTTTCTTGTTTGTTTTTAAACGGTGTTCGTTTTCATTTTCCTGTTGATGCCTTTACAAGCAACAGTCGGTTTGAACTTTTTCAACACTACGACACAATCAACAATTTGATCATTTTTGCATATGCAAACTGTGAAAACGGTGTTTAGGGTATGGTGGTGATGATGATGATGGTTATTCAATTAAAAATTACTTTATTTGTAATTAAATCATATGTACTAAGCGGCTTTGGAGTGTGTGTGTGTACGTTTACAATTTAAACAACACCTTTCCAACATAATGAACATTTTCACATGGTTATATAAAGAATTTTGCATATAACAAATGCTTTTTTTTTGCACAGAGCATCTATTGTTATGGATGGGTACGCCGCAATAATTTAAAAAATCAATAATAAAGCAGTAAAAAATTAAATGCTAAATGCAATTATTCGATGTTTGGTTATGAACGCTTCTATTCACTTATATGACTTGTTTATTTTGAGGGTGACCTAAGTCTACTTTATCAAAATCATTAAAATTTTAAAGATTATGATGAAACATGACTCACAAAATATTTAACTAGATGTGTTTAGGTAGTGAACTTGGGCTACTTTCAAATTAATCCATTGATTTATCAAATGTCATATATGAATGAATTGAAGCAGACACGTAAAATATTTGTATACTCATTACATAAAAAGGGGGTACGCTAAGTTTGCTTTTACGTTTGCATCACCCAGAAGAAGGAGTTAAAGACTCTACGAACCGATCTAGACGTGTGTGTCCATGTGTCCTTTGTTATTGCCATTCTCACGTTCACAAATTTTGAAATATTAAAGTGAAATTTTGTTTGAACACTTTTAGTTTTTGCACGCAGATCGCTATTTAAATTGGACAAATTCGATCAAGAGGCACACTCATTATAACCAATAAAAATCGATTTAACTTCTTTAAAAATTGAGCTATTTTGGTACATATATTAAGATATCGATATAGGATTGGATATCAGACACGTCCACAATCTATTAAAATCTATATATCTGCCACAAAAATTAATCTATGAACTGAAGATTTGATACACATATCTATAATTATTCAATCCATCGATGTGCCAAAAATAGGCGTGGTCGAAGCACACCCACAATTTACAAAAAAACCTACTCTACGTAAAACTTTGCTTGCAAGCTTATATGTAATACATTACACCAATCATATACCTGCCACGCCCACAATTTTTTATGTAGATTTGGAGCATATTTAAAATTTATTTAGTTTTCTTACTTCTTCATAATAAATTCTAGTCAAGTTCGCTCATTTGATACCGGCATCGAAAAGTTTGCAATTTAACGTCTTTGGAGGACGCATTAATGGATTGAGTAGCATAATACTTTGCTTATACATATATTTTGTGGAAATTTTTAAGCAGGCACAACTAACATTTTAACAAACTAAACATACCCACCCCACGTCAAGGTTGACGATGGCTGCAATTACTTACTTTACATAAACGCAGTAGTAATAACGAAGAAGTTATTTATGTATAAAAGTAATTGATACTTCAGTCATCTGCAGAATGTGTGTTCGATAATACAGACAGACAATAAATAACAAAATAGAAACATAATTACGACTCGATAATGATTATTTGTATTGGGGAAAAAGATGAAAACTTAACCGTACATGTGCATGATGGCAAAACGTATAGTTATAACTATTAGTATGATCCTTCCTACCTACAACAACAATAACAAATAATGAGATTTGCAATTTGAACGACTATTGCAATAAGAGGCTATATGCACAAACCTATAAAACCACAAATTAAATTTAATACTCTAAGATGCTTAGTGAAGAGCAATTCACGTGTGTTTGAGTATGCATATACATATATGTACATGGGTATGAACATACATGCCATTTGTGCATGTGGAGCATCCATTTGTCTACCATATATGAAATTGTCTACAAGCGTATAACCACCCCACCTCATTCACCTTCTTACTCTTTTGCCGAACCGGTATCAGTTGCTTTGGTGAAAAGCATGAATTAGTTTGAAATTGAATACATGTCTGTATACAATAAGCACCCTTAGCAACTGCATTGTACTAAGCGATAAATGTAAATTAATTAGTCAAAGCGGAGGCACAAGTGCATTTGATGGTTTTTTAAGACCAGTGCAGAGATTAAAGTTATTATTGAGCAAATGTTTAATTTCATGTGTCAACTGTAGATGTCGTAGATACAGGTATCATTGTATTTAACATATAGGCAACTTTTTAATGACTAATTGACGTCTACCAAACGAAATTAGACAAAGTTTGAATGTTGCTTGACTTCTGCGATACGGATTGTAATCCTTTTGAAAGCAGATGTCAATCAAGTCCAAATAAAATATTCAGTTAATAAATGTTGATAACAATCACAGTAAGTTGGTGCGAATGTTTGTAACAAATGCTATAATTATTCCGATCAAATAATTTAGAATTAAAATCTGAATCGCTTTTGATTCCAATGTCCGTCTATTCGTCTCTCTATCCATAAAAATTTGTGCGCAAGCTACAGATTGCATTTATTGAGATATTTTGATGAAATTTGGTACAAGGACATGTATTGGCCCAAAGGGAAACTATATTGAAAATAAACCGAATTGAACCATTTTTAGAACCTCTCCCCATATAAAGTCCCATTATAATGGAAGTACTTATATGACAAAAAGTCACAATTCTTAATATTTTTGAACAAAATTTGGTGAAGAATAGTTAATTAGGTTCATATTTGACTGGGCCAATTTCCCTATCGCACAATTTCTACAACCCCTTCCCATATAATTATGTCTCACGAAGTATTTTTGGTACCGACGAATCGGTATCAATCAAAGTAATTATAGCATAATTTAAGGAGCTAAACAGTATGGGTTATTAAATGGTCGGGCTTAACCGATTATAACATTTTTATTTGTTTTCAAAGAAAACAGGCGCGATGATACCTCTTCACCAAAATCCACATTAATTAGTAGCTTTTAATTGATGTATGGGAAGCAACCATATTAATATGTGGATTTTCTTAACTTTAGATGCAACTATTTTGTTGGTTTACTTAACCATAGAAAAGAAATGTGAGCTTCATCGAACAATATTTAATGCAATATTAAATGCAGCAGTCCATTTGGCGAACGGAAAACTCTAATGCTTAACTTCTAAGCCAATTGAAATGTAAGATAGGCTCCAGGAAAATCTTTTTAATTCTTGAAAACTACAGAGACTGAATTACTATGAAGCGTACGCCTACGATTTCTAGATTCATTGGTCAATTAACAAAGCGCTTGTACAAGCTTTCTTCGCAAAATGCGTCCCTTATGAAGTGGACGGAGAAAAATTTTATATTCTGAATCAACATTAAATACTGAGCTTTATGTCTGTCAATCCGTCTGTGTTTCTGTGCATGGAAATTATTCTCCTTATACGCAAAGCAAGCGAGCAAAGAAAGTTTTGCATCACAGAACATTTCCTCATAAATTTCAAGTGTTTTTTTTACATACATATATACAAAAAGTCAATTGTAAGCATAAGATGTTACTTAACTACATAGGTAGGGTTATATCCTT
Source organism: Ornithomya chloropus (assembly GCA_963971445.1). Lineage (NCBI taxonomy): Eukaryota > Metazoa > Arthropoda > Insecta > Diptera > Hippoboscidae > Ornithomya > Ornithomya chloropus. The sequence continues at coordinate 54,290,295 of OZ020530.1, forward strand.
CTTTATATGTGTGCATGTGTATGCTTTTGAAAATATCTGTTTTGCAATATTTTTGTATATAAGTAGATTTTTAATTAATGTCACCATTTTTCCTAAAATGCTTCTTATACCGAAAGCAAAGTGGCCTTTTGCACCCTCCATTAAAACACTGGAGACAGGTTTACGGAGCTTAACATTTGAAGCATTAAGCATAAAGAATTTTAAGCCTAAAATAATTTATAAAATGTGTAAAAAATGAAACGACTCAAATTTAAATTCATTCGGAATTCATTCGGAATTAGCTTAGCTTAACACAAAATGCAAAATTAAATCCATTCGGCATTAGTAAGACAGTCACAGACACAACACATTTCCACACTTACACATACGTATAATATTCAATCTTATTCATCTTCCGTCAGTCGCTACCTCTGTCTCTGTTTCTGTCATATACATCAAACTTACATTAACTAATTGCCTGCAACCATATTTGTGAATAATTAATAATGCCACGAACACTAATGCATGGTTCAAGTGGTGTATATAACGGCAAACTTAATAATTAAACTCATACCAGTAGCATTACTACCTCATGCATATCATGCTTCTGAAAAGTTTCAATAAATAAGTGATTGCGATTCTTCCAATAGATAGCAAATTAAAGCTTTTAATAACTATTTATTAGCCGTTTATTGTGTTTTATTTAATGCCATCAAATGGCCCGAAATTGGAATTTTATACCCTCAACCACTTGTGCCAAAGGGTATATTAAGTTTGTGCGGTTGTTTGTAACTCCTAAATGGTAAATGCCGCAACCACATACAATTCTGAATTGACTTAACCATGTCTGTCCATGTAAACTTTTGAGCAAGCCACAGGTCACATTTTTTGAGATATTTTGTTGAAATCTGGTACAAGGACAAGAAATGATTGAACGAGGAAACCTTTTTGAAAAAAAACCAAATTAGATCATTTTTAGAATCCCACCCCATATAAAGGCGTACATGGCGTAGACGCACAAATTCTTAATTCTTTGGTCCCCACTTTTGCTAAAGAATATTTATTAGCCTGTGCTAAATTCGAGCTCGATTGGACCAATTTTTGAATAAAAAACTAAAAAAAATAAAAAAAAATAAAAAAATATACAAAAATAATATTTGAATTATAATTTTTTTAAATTTTTTTTTATTATTTTTTGATTTTTTTAATGTTTTTTAATTCTTTTTTATATTTTTATACCCTGCACCACCCTGTGGAAAAGGGTATATTAAGTTTGTGCGGACGTTTGTAATTCCTAAACGGCATATGTCACATCCATCTTCAACTATACCGATCGATTCAGAATCAAAATCTGAATCGATTTAACCATGTCCGTCTGTCCATCTGTTCTCATGTCTGTCCATCTAAATTTGTGCGCAAGCTACAGGTCGCATTTTTTGAAATATTTTGATGAAATTTGGTACAAGGACATGTATTGGCCCAAAGGGGAACCCTATAGAAAATGGACCGGTTTGGACCATTTTTAGAACCCCTCCTCATATGAGGTCCTATTACTTTTCGAGATATATCGTTAAAATTTGGTACAAGGACATGTATTGGTTCCAAGAGGAACCCTATTAAAAATGGACCGGATTGGACCAATTTTAGAACCCTTCCTCATATGATATCCTATTATTTTTTGAGATATTTCGATGAAATTTGATACGCGGAAAAGCATTGACCCAAAAATGAACCCTTTTGAAAATGGACCGGATTGGACCATTTTTAGAACCCCTCCCTATATAAATTTTTTTTGATATCATAAACAAACAAAGAATAAAAAAAATTCTGACTTATGTATCATTTTGAAATTTTTGAAAATACAAGTAGGTATAGAAAAATAAAATTTTTCATTTTTCAAAGAAAAAAAAAATTAAAAGCAGTACAAAAAAATAAAACTTTTCATTTATCAAAGGAAAAAATTAAATTGAATAATATAATATATCAAGTGGTGTAGGGTATTTGATGGTCGGGCTTGATCGACTATAATATTTTTACTTGTTTTTTTTTTGAATTTTTTTTAATTCTTTTTCTAAATTATTACAATGGCTTCAAAAACTGTATTTTACAGTTATTTTACAGAACAGCTACAATATTTAATTGCACAGCATAGAGTACATATTAACGCAAATCCACTTTACAGCCTTTATAGCTGCCATTTCACTTTCAATGTGTATTTCCATCAAATAATTCATTTATTTTTATAAAAATGATTTTTAAAGTTTACGCAGAGTGCTTAACATTCGATGCTTAACAGCATTTTAACTTATTTCACCACTTATATACATATTTGGTTTTTTAACGATGGTTTTGTAATTTCTGAAATTGCATCGTTAAATATGCATTCGTACAGAAGTTGCCTGTGAAATCGACTTCATTATTTATTTAATGAAAATTCGTTCGTTTGGTATATGGTACAAACATGTACGAGTATGTGGTGTGGTGTGATGGTCAGAATTGAAAGAAAGCAGTAGTACACGGACAGTTGGTTATGACGATTAACGAACGCATGAATGGTGCACGAGAGCATTTTTATTTTTCCACCATTATTGCTGTTGTTATGAATTTTTCAAACCTATATCGTACTCGTACATTGCATTGTATCATATTCCGCATATATATATGTATATATATATCATATAATAGTAACAATACCATGTTATGGCAACTGAACGGATTGAAACCAACGGTAATGCAAAAATAAAAATATATAACATTCTCATCCACAAATGAGCACATACGTTATGTACGTACATATGTACATGAGACCCTTAACGGAAATTATAACTCAGACCACACACATGCCAAAAGTTAATAAATGATTTTTAACATGCAAAAAACGAGTGATTATTTCACAGTACACATTAAATATGTATGGAAAAGTACGTATGTATCTATGTATGTGTGTATGCATGTATGTGTGTATGTATGTATGCAGGGAATAAAAAAACTGAAAGGACAAAAGAATTGAAAGAAGCATAAAAAGTAAGCGTAAGCAATAGAAGAGGAAACATTACAGTGGTACACGGTGTACCACTATAAATATTTGTACACCTACATATGTATATATTTACGTACGTACCTACAAATTCACAACCATGAGTGTTGAAATTTTTGATGGAAATAGCCCAGTAAATATACACTTTTACACATACTTATCAATATGTGTACATGAGTTTGGTGCGGCCATTTGTATAATGAAATGATTTTGGTGTTTTCACTTTTTTTTTTATTGTAATACACACATACAAACGAGCAGCCATTTACACAAATAAGTGAAACAAGTGAAAATATTAAATTTGGCTAAAGGCAAACATGAAATACCCTCCTCTTCTATAAGGTAAATGTGGACGTGGCATGTTTTTAATAGCGTATATAATACGTATTATTGTGGCCACGTCGAATGTTGTACAAAAAAGTTGAGATGGGAAGGGCTCCATCCATTGTTAGCAGATGTAGCGATTTTGAAATTTCACTTCATATCAATATTGGTGGCTAATAAATAGATTTTTTTTTGCCCATTGTGGGCGTGACTCTCAACCGATTTTAGCTCTGCGTGCAATAACAATCAAGTAAGTGTTACATGTAACCTTAAAGGTGGAATTCTGTCCCAAATAAGGGCGCGTCTGTTATACGATTCCACCCATTTTTTTAGAACAACCATAAATTTCACCTGCACTATCTAATAATGCTTTTTGTAAAATTTTACCATGTATAATATACAAACCCCGCCCACTTTTTATACAACATTGGAAGAACTAAATACATACTTATAACAAATCTCAATTTTATAGCATTCATGTTATGATTAATGGGATAGATTTTTTTTAATTGTGGGCGTGGCACCGATAACGCGTCTGCTTAAAAGGAAACTGGAAATGTTTCTAGAAAATCAGCCCAAAATATATCCATTATTGGAAGCGTGAGATTGTCAATAACCGAGGGATACACGGACGGACACAGCTTTTGATGCTGCTTAAAAAATTTTCATATGTCTATGTGTTTATAAGTGTGACTTTAGGAGGGAAAAACTTAGTGCATCTTATATGGAGAGTACACACACAGAGATTTAACATTTGCAGGTTATCAGCTACACCCAATTCTTCAGTCTTCATATGCGAACACATTGTATGTGTCATGTCATCGGTGATGCTTGTATACATTGATACATCATACGTTTAATTTTGTGTAAATACCTCTGAGTACCAACAAACACACTCATACACAAAACTCACGCCATCCATTTACGTTATTATATTGCATTTGACATTTATGGTCGCCACAATGCTGTACGTACAGTGTTCTACTACTTCCCCTACAACCTCTGATGTCGCTTATAATATTTGAAGTCATTTGTTGTATCCGGCTAAAGGTAGTCGTTGTGGTTATTCACATTTCCCAGCATGATGCCATACAACGAATTCATCTACAGAAATATTATTTTATTATTTTCATTATTAACGTTAACGTAACTATCGGTAACTTTTGATAATCATTATGAGGTTTAGCAGAAATATATATTTAAAGAATTTTTGTTTTTCTTTTCTTTTCCTGTTGATATCTCTGACAATTCGGTTTGTGTTATTAATTGTGCACATATTTCGTGAACACTTTTTTACTTTTTATTCAACTATTTAACCAAAAGAGAATAGATTGTTACAAAGAAATCTTTATAATCGATATTTGTGTAATATTGAAAATATGCATTAATCTAAAGTTTGTGTAAAAAAGTATTCAGAATTGTAAAAATAAAATAAAAATTCAGTTTAATTTTTTTCTGTTTTTTTTTCCACCTGCATTTTACACCTTTGTCGTGATTCCTGCTTCGCTGCTGGTTCTGCTTGATTTCTTGTCGTTCGGCCTCTGTTTCCTTTTATAAAGAGTTATTATTTCGTCAAAGAGTCATACACAATTACACCACTAGCAAAATGTTGTGTATGTACACACGACCGGCGTTCCGCCATTTTTACACAGTCGTTGGCATGTAGCTGGAAAAGTATGCATGCCTGTTTGCATGTATAACTTTTTAACTGCGAACATTTATGTTTAAATGCAGGCACACTACAAACATATATGTTACTACTACGTTGATAAATTTTTGGCGCATTTCCTTGAATTTTTTTTTTTCAGTATGAAACTCGGGTACTTACGTATTAACGATACCACAGATTTGACGCTTTTATGTGTTGTCAATCTAAATTTGATGTTGCTTTTAAGTGCTGCCAAACTAAATTTGGTGTTTTTGAAGCAAATTTTTCAGTGCTACGGAAATGCGGAGCATTTCCGTTATTTGGTAAAATATTTCGCTCCTGCAAAAATAAAATTGCTTCTTCTTCTGTTTTTGGTAAATTCCACTACAAAAAATGCATCAAAAACACCAAATTTAGTTTGGCAGCACTTAAAAAGCGTCAAATCTGTGGTATCTTTAATACGTAAGTACCTGAAAATATTATAGTCGCTGAAAATAGAAGCCATTTTTTATTTTTGTAAAACACGCTCTTCTTCTTTTGCTTGAACTGGAGAGTAATACAGTCCATTTAATCTTTTGGAAATATAATTTAAAATAAAACTAAATGTGCAACAAAATATTGAAAAGAAATATAATACATATATATTATAAATAAAGTTCAAGTAAACATGTTTTTGGTCCTATCGTTCCGGATTCAACAATTAGGGTAAAAGAACTGGCACGTTGAAAGTAAAACGTGCATTGGGCGTTGACTCATCATAACCAATTTGTAAAGAAGAAGAAAGTTAACGATTCCATTGTAGCAGTAGATTCGTGGTAACATCGTATCAAGAGGACAAGTGGTAAAGAGTTTATATCTTTCAGAAAGATATAATTCATTCGTATCATAAGGCATAAGTTAAACATCAGCAGCACCATCTGTTGTATTCAATATCACGATCAGTACCGCCATCTCACGCAAGTCACAGCATTAATTAATCATCAGCGCTATCGCATTTTAACGAATAACATTGGCAGCATCATTTGAATCATTTAAAGACTAAGTAATTTCGCAAGGACATAATCACATGGAAATAGGAAAATTTAAAAAAAGAAGACAAGCATTAAAGGGTGCCTTAACAAGAATACATAATTTTTGTATTGATCACAATACAGCTGAAGACGACATACGTGTACGAGTTATCAGAGCAACTGAAATATTTAATTCATATGAAATAATTCAACAAGAAATCGATGAACTTGTTTTCGAAGATCAGCTGCAGGCAGAAGAAGAGTATCGTTCTGATATAGAAGAAAAGTATTATGCTGTAAAATCTGTACAAATACGTTTAGTCGATGATCATAGTAATCAAACCATTATAAATAATCAAGCAACATGCTTCCAAGAATTGAAATACCTTCATTTGATGGAACATATACTGATTGGATAAGATTGCGAGATTTATTTCAAGCATTGATTGATTCAAGACAAAATATAACAAAAGTTGAAAAAATGGAGTACTTGCATACAAAATTGAAGGGATCTTCAATCTACCTCCTACCAACAGCAACTATGATATTGCATTGTGCGAAGAAATCTTACTTACATTTACTAATAGATCAACCAAATTTAAAGTCAGCGTCACTAAAAATATGAAACTGTTCGTTGATATAATAATCAATATATATATATATAAAAATACACTTGTTACTCTTAAAAACACAAGTTCACTATGAAATTTATGGAATTGTATGATTTATTATCTTCCATTCTTTAATAAAAACTTTTGGCTTTTTATCACTGTTTTATAATAATATAAACGAAAGTTATACAATGTTAGAAGAACCAATTCAGCCTTGGGATACAATTATATTATTCCTATTAGAAAAGAAAATTGATTTAGAAACTTCTACTTTACGACATAGAGGTAAAAAACCAGACAAAGTTACAACGTTTATGAAATTTTTAAAGTTTTTGGAGGGTCGGATTTTTGAATTAGAGAATTCAAATCTATCTAACGACAACACGAAGAAGAATCAATCTCGTACCTACAGAGCAATAATACAATCGTGTCTAGTTTGTGGTAAAAAACATTCTATTTATGAATGCAACGAATTTTAGAGCATGGATGTCGAGTCCAGAAGGAAAGTAATACAATACATCCAATCACCAAAAACTAATAAATCAACAAATGAAAAGATGCAACCATCAATATGTAGTCAATCTGCAACAAGTGTTATTCAATCAACAATAAGCACTCAGCTATCAACATATGTTTTATTACCTACAGCAGTTATCATGGTTTACGATATATATGAAAAATTACAACGCTGTCGAGCATTACTATATACTGCTTCTCAAACACTTTAATATCCGAAAGTTGTATGCAACGTTTACGATTAAAACGTATGTATGATAAAACTGTGTTATTTGGAGTAGGAGCTGCAAATGGCAATCATACCAAAGGTAATGTAGTGTGCCTACAAAATAGTGCACACTTATATTCATTTAACTACTTAATTTATCTTGCCTACTTAGGCAAAAAGTAAAATTGTGTCACTATCGATTGTTTACGTTAATGTTCTCATTAATATAACTTATTTTTAGATTTACAATTATAAGCAATATTTAAATGTGACACATAACATACATACATACTTTTAACTGTAGTAATCCAGTTCAAAATTTACATGAAGTAAGCAATGTTTGAAATTGTTACATTACCATACATAACACTGACACTCACTTCCAATTAAAATAACCTAGTTTAAGTTTATGCTTAGTAATCAATTCATTGTAATAATTTTAATATATAAGAAGTCTAATTTTTCAAAATAAACTCAGACGAAAATCAAAAAGATTAATACTCGTCTCACATTTAACAAATATCAATATACCTTGCATTCTTGCAGGATACTCAAGTAGCGCGTTGCGCGACACATGATATTTGTTATCTACACAATAAAACACATAATACAAATAGTCCATATACAAATAAACACATTTCTATTACATGGCGATCCTGCCAAACTTTGGATCCTGCCAAATTTTTGATCCTGCCAAATCTTTGGTCCTGCCAAATTTTTTATCCTGCCAAATCAAGATCTTAAAGGAACATTTTTTTCTTTTTCTTTGATCCTCCCGGAACATTCTAACAAAACATATCCCATATGCAGGCTGACACCACTACTGCCTCCCGGTCAACCAACTCGCGAATACCACATACTAAATACTAAAACACAAAACTAAGCCAACAAAGAGCGACTTAACAGATTGTTGGATACAATAAACATATAACGTACGTATCAATATATATGCAAATGGAACAATGATTACAACTGAAGCATTTTGTCTGTCCAATTTGGCGAAACAATTACCTACTAATGAGGTCACAGATGAGAAGCTAAATTATTTTGCAAATTTGAAATTAGCAGATAATTATTATTAAAAACCTGGGCGCATCGATATAATAATTAGTGCCGACATGTTTACAGAATGTTGCTTACCCGATAAGATAACTCACCCAAGTGGTTCACCGACTGCCATAAATACATTATTTGGTTTGGTTGGTCATAGGTAAAACCACAACATCAGCTACAAGTCAAATTATATCAAGCCACGTTTCTATTGACTTGAGTCTCCAATTACAACGTTTCTGGGAAATTGATGAATTACAACATTTATCACCAGAAGAAATAGAAGAAGAAGAAGCTGAATTGCACTATCAAAAATATGTTCAACATGACAACACTGGATGATACGTAGTACGGCTTCCTTTAAAAGGAAATGAATTAGTTATTGGCGAATCAAAATCAAATGCATTAAAACGTTTATATACTATGGAACGCAAATGAACATATTCAGCAAGAATATACAAATTTTATGTACAGTTATTTGGAGTTAGGTCATATGGAATTGGTATCTTCAGAAAATGTGAAAAATGCATGTTACTTGCCACACCATGCGGTATTTTAACCAACTATTACTACAATTAAGCTACGAGTGGTTTTCGACGCATCTTGTAAGACAAGTAATGGACGTTCCTTAAATGACAATTTGTTAGTAGGCCCTACAGTTCAAAATGATTTATTTGACATTATCATTAAATTTAGAAAATATGAAACTAGCATTACAGCTGATATAGAAAAAATGTATCGTCAGATTTTAGTACATAATGAGGATCGCGTATTACAACGAACTCTTTGGAGACCATCAACATTAGAAGAAGTACACGAATTTGAATTGAAGACAGTAACGTATGGCACATCATCTGCACCATTCTTGGCCACACGAACTTTGAAACAAATAGCAATGAATATTCAAGAATCAAATCCATTGGTATCTACAGCAATTTCGGATAATTTTTACGTTGATGATTTTATGTTTTGTGCACCTGATGCATATCAAGCATTCAACTGCAACAAAATCTTTGTTCTATATTAGAAAATGCTGGTTTCCACTTACGAAAATGGTCATCGAATTCCAAAACATTTTTAGAGAATATTAAAATAGAAGACAGAGAAATTACTCTAATAAATAATATTGATGATCAGTATATGATTAATACTCTAGGACTCCAATGGGATACGATTCATCAACAACAAATTTAGGTACACTGTACAATTGGCAGATTATAAACAAGACGCGTATGATACTATCAGACATATCCCGAATATATGACCCATTAGGTTGAATTTCCCCTGTAGTTGTTCAATTAAAAATATTCATGCAGCGATTGTGGTTAAAGGGTCTCAATTGGGATGAACCACTACCAACGTGTTTGTATCATCAATGGATCGAATTCTGTGAAAATATGAAAAATATAAGTGAACGCAGATGAAAATGACGTTGAATTACATTGTTTTGCAGATGCATCAGAGCTAGCATATGCAGCTGCCTTATATATAAGAGTAAAAAGTATTAACAAAGGTGCAAAAAGCTCTAGATTGATCAACATGTAAAATATGCGGACTCAACGGTAGTATTAGCATGATTATACGATCATCCACGAAGATGGAAATCGTTCATAGCGAATGGAATCACGCAAATCATAAACATTATTCGCGTCAATCCAGCTGATTTAGCGACTAGACGTATGTGGACAAGAGATCTGGTGCATAACAAACTATGATGGCATGGACCAAAACGAATTCAAACACCAAGAATGCCATCAGATTTGACTACTACCACATTATACAATACTGATCTAGAAGAACGTAAACAAATCATGGTTCGTACTACAATCACACAGTCTGATGACATTGTTAATTATTATTCAATCTTTACAAAGTTAGTTCGCATTACTACATTATTATTACGCTTTAAATTTATTTGTCAACATAAGAAAGATAAGGCAACAGGATTTATTAGCACATTGGAATTAAAAACAGCATATAATGTCCTGACGAAAAAGGTCCAAAAGTCGATGTTTGCAGCTGAATACTAGATATTGAAGGAAGGCAAATAGTTATCAAAAACCAACAAACTGTCTCAGAGTTGGAGGGTGCATTCAAAATTCAATCGTGAGTTATAATCAAAAACACCCAATAATATTGAGTAAACAACACAATTATACAAGATTAATCTTCAACGATTATCATATCAGATATATTCACACTGGACATAGGCAACTACAATGTCTTCTTGGTCTTAATTATTGGATTCAATCGGTAACATACGTAATAAAACGGGGTATATATAAACGTACAATATGTATGCGTAATCGAGGTAAGCCATATCAACAACAAATGGGAAACATACCTACAAGACGATTGGAACCAGGATGCGTGTTTACAAATGTTGGTATTGATTATACTGGTCCAGTACAAATTAAATCATGGAAAGGTAAAGGAAGTAAATTATACAAATGTTGGATAGCCGTTTTCGTGTGTTTAGTTACAAAAGCCATACATATCGATTTGGTAACTGAACTTTCAACTGCATGTTTTATGGCATCATTAAGAAGATTTATCGCAAGGCGAGGTAAACCGTTACACATATTTACAGATAATGCCACAAATTTTGTGGGTTGCAATCAGCACTTAAGAGAACTTCAACAGTTTCTTAATAGTAAAAATACGTTTCACACAATTTACAAGGAATTGTCAAATCAACAAATTCAATGGCACTTTTCTCCACCTTCAGCACCCCAGTTCGGTGGTATGTGGGAAGCCGGTGTGAATTCTATTAAATTTCACTTAAGGCGAACGCTAAAAGACAGTTCAGTAACTTTGAAGAGATGTTAACTGTGCTATATCAGATTGAGGAATGCTTGAATTCTCGTCCTTTATGAATCAAATTCCAGGGTAACATTGATCCTTTAACACCAGCACACGTTCTTATAATGCGTAGTATGACAACGATCCCTGATAAAAATATGTTAAAGATGAAGGAAAATTACCTAAGAAGATGGCAATATCTCCAACAATTAGTACAACAATATTGGAGAAAATGGTCAACAGAATATTTGACACAATTACAAGAGCGATCAAAATGGAAACAAAAGTTAACTAACGTACAAGTTAATGATCTGGTAGTGATTAAAGATGACAACACTTCTCCAATGCAATGGCTTATAGATCGAGTTACTCACTTGCATCCTGGCGCAGATGGTCTAGTAAGAGTGGTTACCGTGGCAACAACAAGAGGCAATTTGAAACGACCTATAGTTAAATTATGCCCATTATTCATCGATATTTGAAAGTGGATACTTTCAACAAAGGCCGGAATGTTCAACGCAACATTGACATCATTTATATTATATTAATTTACTTTGGCAATACTAGAAAAAGAAGCCACTTAATTTTTGTAAAACACACTCTTCTTCTTTTGCTTGAACTGGAGAGTAATACAGTCCATTTAATCTTTTGGAAATGTAATTAAAAATAAAACCAAATGCACAACAAAATATTGAAAAGAAATATAATACATATATATTATGAATAAAGTTCAAGTAAACAGTCGGTTCTATCCGACCGTTTAATACCCTACACCAGTTAGTTTCATAATTTTACCTAAAGTTAGTTGAGCCCTTGTCTTAAAAATATCATTCAGCTTTATATGGGGAGGGATGCTAAAAATGGACCGATCAAGACCATTTGCAATACTATTCATATTTGAACCAAAAGACATGCCTATGCCAAATTTCATCAAGAGATATTCAAAATTACCATCCGTAGGTTGATAACGAGGAATACAGGGAAAGACAGACAGATGGACATTTTTAAATTGTTTCAGATTTTCATTCTAAACCGATTGGTATATTTAAGAATAAGTGTGTCATTTGCTGTCAGACACTCCTATAATTTACAAAAATATTTATTTGACGTAGAATCCTAATAAAAATCGTAATCTAGTACGCCCCCCATTTTCACAATTTTTTCCCAATTAATAACTTGAAAATAAGTTCAAAATCAGTTAAATTAGTGTTTAATTTTAAAACTTTTTTTTTTAAATATTTACACACATAGAGGTAAATATAAACCATATACAAATTTATAGAATTTTTAATTTTTATTCACTCTTTTATAAAATTACACTTTTTCTCAACTTTGTTGATTTTTGTTTTTATACCCTTCACATAAGATGGCGGTATACTAAGTTTCTCATTCCATATGCAACACTGAGAAGAAGGCATCACAGAGTCTACAAAGAATATACATTCTTAATCAGCATTAAAAACTGAGTCGATTTAGACATGTATCACATATCCATGTGTCTGCGTATCTGCCTGTTGTTGGCATTCTCACAGTTGTAAAATTTGAGATAATAAGATGAAATGTTGTATAGGTTCTTCTGATTTTGTCACAGAGAGTGCTATTTAAATTGTTTAAAATCGGTCAAGAACCATGCCCACAATCAACAAAAATTTATGTATCTGCCGCAACGTTGTATGTATATTTATGAGTGCTAAAAATGTGCGGGGTCCAATAACGTATACGCCCACAATTTACAAAAAAACATACTCAACGTTAAACTCAACTTGTAAGCTGATACAGTAATACATACACAATTGGATGGCATAATCGTGTACTTGCCACACTCACCGTTTGTATGTAGATGTGAAGGGTATTTAAGATTTGAACTAAGCCAAATTTAGTTGTCTTTCTTTATTACGGATTTTTCCTTTGCGGCAGAAAGCAAAATTTAACGCTTTTTACATATACATACATTCCATACATGCATACGTATTTACATAGGTCCATTTACATACGTTCTAGAATCTTTAAACAGTTGTTTGCTTACCTTTGGGCAAATAAATTCAATTAAACGTTTCTTTCACTTTTTTTCACGTTTATAGAATTTTTCCTTTCCATGAAATGAAGAAAATATACACTGAATGTTAAAAAAATTCTGCGTTTTTTGTAAAATATTTAAACTGGTAAAAGGCGCTCAAACGTTGCCATGATGTGTAGGCTTGCTGGGTACAGGATAATGGTAAGTAGCAGCAGTACATGTAGTTGTTATAAGCAACCTTGATTCTTCCTAAGGGTTAATACATACATAACATACAAAGCTACTCATACTTGTATTGTATAGTAGTAGTTGTAACTTTATGCCACAAAGCCTTATGTACAACTTTTATATAAACTCTTACGTGTGTGTGTGTGTATGTGTGTGTGTGTGTGTGTGTGTGTATAGTCATAAATATGTAATTCTATGTTTAATGGTAATGCGGAGCTAACAGTAGGCAGAAATTCTGCAAGAGACGTTAGTAGAAGTTGCGTTCGCCACCGTGAATGTTTCCTGTCAAGTTTTGCGGTATTGTTGAATATAACACTGAACGAATAATTTTCACATGCGTTTACACACACACATTCACAGATTGCTTACGTACATTTTAAAAGCATTAAAATGAAACAAAAAAAAATTAACACCAAATAAAAATGGAAAAGCCACAACTGGTTAAAATATTGTTGTACAAATACGTTCAATGTGTGCGTACATATATATAAATACTAATTAAACACTCCACATATACAAAAATATTCATCTTGTAACTTAAGTATTGTACGGGTATTTATAAATAACGTAAAAATGTTTTTATTTTAGCAATGCATAAGCGTATTAAACTCTTTCTCTTAATATTTATATTGAATGGATTGTAAAGAAGATTGGGGAAACATCTGCGAGCAGCCCTCACATTGGCTTCAATTTGGTGCCATTACTTGCTAAGCATTCTACTCGTCAAGCGGTTTCATTTGACACCCATATTACTAATATTATATGGAAATCGCTACTATGCCATCTTGCGTGGGCTATCATTTTCAATTTATTAAAATGAAATTTAATTTATTAGTTTCTACTCGTGAAGCCACTTCATTTAATTTTCATGCTACATGAAATTGAATGGTGTTGAATGGTGTTGAATGGAAACTTAAATCTTTGAGTAGCCGCCATGTTAGATTTAATAAGTTGTCATCAAGTTTATGACATTCGACTGGACAATCCCTTTCAGTTGATACCCATATTGAAGACAATGTGGGGAAAACAAAAATCCCAAATTTTGTGGCAATTTTATTTCGGATACACTATTACATTGTATTGTTATTAGAACCTGTGACAAACATATTCCAAATATTTTGCATGGAACAAATATTATTTTATCCTAAACAATTAGAAACAAGACAAAATGTTTTAGTTGGTCAAGGCCGATCATTAAATACCCCACACCGTTTACCTCCTTAAATTTTGCTACAATTAGTTGCCATATGAGTCTTTGCGTGAAATATCAATATATGGGTAGGGGATCCGATCCATTTTCAATAGGCTTTCTCTTTGGGCCAATTCATGTCCTTGTACCAAATTCCATATTATCATATTATAACAACTAGCATCACACATAACAAGCGATGGTTCTATTCAAAAATATTCAAAAATTATTTTATATTAAAATGAACCAAGGACAATAAAAAAAATTTTCACATCATATAAATAAAAAAAAAATTAAATAATTTATTCATATATTAAATAAATTATAAAATTCATATTATAATTTATATTCAATTCCAAGTTTTAAACAAAGAGAAAAACAAACAAAGAAGAAGAACAAAAGAAATATAAGATGACAACACTTTGCTTCTGTGTTGCTTTTTATGATATTATAGAAAAGCTAGAAAAATTTCTAGAAAAATCAAATTAATCTCTCTCTCTCTCTCTTTTTCTCTCTAATCGGATTCTTCGTCTTCTGCTTCATCATCAGCTTCATCATTTATATCCTCCAGAAGCATAGCTAGATAAGCCCTTTCATTTTCATCAACTAGATCCAAAAGGTCTGCACTTGTTTGTACGTCAACACTAAGAAGATCTTGATCCTGAACTACCGCCTGACGTGTATTATTGAACGTTCCATCTTGGCGGTAAAACTCGGTGCCAGCCATATTCGTATCTTCCTGATTTTCGGAATCATAGTTAGCGTGAGGTATATCAATAATGAAAAAATCGACTCGAAAACTTGACTCATTAGAATAAGTTTGTAAAGCGTGGCGTACTTCGTTCTCCGAAAAACCCATGCTGGTAAAAGTTTCTACCATATCATCATCATCGAACAAAGCATCTTCAATCATATCATCAACTATAACATCCTCAATATCATCATCAACGACATCTTCAGCTTCAACTATATCATCATATATTATTATATCACTACCCTGTGCATCAGACGACATAGCGATATATTCTTCTCGAAGACACTCTGCGCATTTTACCTCAGGCTCATCAGAAGGAATATCTTCAATACTTTCCTCTTCTTCCCCTACATTTGGGGAAGGTGGTTCCTCAAATGGCTTCCTGAGAATCAAAACGACTAAACATTTGTCTACATCTATATTATAGACGCTCAATTGATCATTATTAATTAAAATGTAGCCACCGTAAATTAATTGTTGTAATTCCGGAGCAACGCCGACATCTGCGTTCAAAGAAAGCTCTTTTTTAAGCTCATAAACGGTTTTTGTCTCCTCAATTTCAACCGTCAAAGTTTTCTGTTTAAGTGTTTTAATTTTTAATCTCATTTTTTTAAATTATGAATCCGTTTTTCCTCAACTTTGTTAAAGAAAAATTTTTCTTTTTTTAAATTTTCATAGGTTATACTTCAATATAGCCTGGCGCCTAGATACATAATTTAACATGTGCACTGTCATCGCAAGTATGAAAATAACAACACAAAGCACATCACAATTTACAGTATAGATCTGTAGCTTGCACACAAATTTTTAATGGACAGACGGACAATTCAGCTTTTTGATTCTGAATCAAGCTTGCTATACCCTTTGCCACAAGTAATGCAGGGTTTAATAGTATATTCACTTGGCTATCTAAGCAGCCAAACAAAAACTTAAATTAATTAATTAATTATTTCAGTTTGAAACATTCAAAAATTGTAACCATTTATAGAAAATAGCCGGTATGTGGGTACAAATACCCACAAAAAAGCTTATCATACCAACGATACAAAATGAAATGTTGGTTATTGTCTTTGGCATGTAAACAGTATTTGGCTGGTAGCTACCCTCACTCGTGTAACGAACCAAATCGCATCTCTGTCCTATGAATGCATACATGTGAGTGCATATGTTTATCTTTATCTGTAGACACATTGTTGACATAAGAAGCATACAATTTGTGTTTACAACATGTACGAGTAATACCATTGAATCGGTTTAAAAGCCCAGAAAAATAATAACACATGAAATTGTTGTCGCCGCCAAGTCAAGAGCAATGTAACAACACATTAACACTCATGCACGATTCCAAAACAACTCATTTGTGTACATTTGTATAAATAGTGAATTGTGCTGCCATTTCCAGTCACCCACACACACATATGTGTGCATAATACAAAAGTAAAAGTATTCTGTTGAGCCAGGAAAAGTGTCCCCTCGATCACTTTGTAAAGGTAACCATTAGCTGAGTTTTGTCTGACGGAATATAGAATTAGATTGGCTGGCTATTGATGGTATTGCCCTGCCATACGAATTTTAAGTGTTAATGCATTTTTCTATGCAACATTTAATTGTAAATTGGACAAATTTGTGTGAACACCTTCACATCTAATTCACTCCCGCATAGTATCCTATAAGCAATTATTAAAAAATGATTATTGGCTGAGCTTATTCCAAATATAACTATGTGTGTCTCTCTTTCTTTCTCTCTCTAGCCATTCATGCCAGTTCTGATTACTCATCATTTACAAATAATCCTCAATTGAGTCCATTTTGGTTGCTTCCTTAACAGTCTAATTTTTTATCAAAAAAGAAAAAAAATCGTAAATTTTGGGCGTATGTGTTCTTTCTATTCCATTCCAGATGACGCTAAATCGACTCAGGTTTAGATTGTGTGGAGTCGCCGAATGGCAATCGGAATACTTACGCCAGACAGTTTTATAGGTGGATGGCCCTCCAGAGTATTACGGTATACTTACGGGCCTAGACGAATCGATGCATTTATTCACTATACATGTGCCAGGTATCACACATAATAATTTATATTAGTTTCTAGAAGCACATTCCTCTTTATAGCAAATCAAGCGAAATCGCTCAAGTGTCCAGAAGTCATAAAAATGAAGTTAAACAATTTTTATAGGTATTTACAATTAATTAGCTTATCCATCTGCTAAATCAAAATGCGAGTAGATGGGTAATAGACGTGTCCACAGTTCCCACCATTTTTATATCAAAATGTAACACATACTTTAGTGACCATTAAAGAGGGACGTAATAGTACAGATTCTTTCAAAGTTTTAAGCCAAACTTTGGCCTAAATCTTATATAAAGCTTCTCCGTTGTTTTTTTTTTTAAGTTCGGTGCTCTGTCTGACTCTATAGCATATTAACTAAATTCATATTGTGTCCTCTCGCAATCTTTTCTATCTGAAAAAGATCACGGCATGTTTAACTATTTTCCAAAAAAAATTATCCATCAATTAAAAGCCAATTTATTTGTTTGCAATTGAAATTGAATTTTGAATTTTGGGAAATTTTATTTTTGCAATTTTTTTCTTTTTGTAATTTTTTTTTTAAAGAAGTTTTAAATCAGAACTTTCTTAATTGATATAATGAACGGAATGTAAATTGTATAAATAGAATAGAATAATTTATAAATTTGTAAATTTGTAAAAAAGAAAATGGGACCTTTTTTAACCTACAAATCAGCTGCCTTTAGTTATCCAAGGATCGTCTTTTATTTGCTGTATACGGTAGCGCATTTTCAGCGGTGCCAATATATGCATAATTAAATGTTTGCATTCGCTAGAGACTTGAGGAGCTTTGGGAAAAACCAAAGAAGCATTAATGCGTTTCAATAGTACATTAACGTTGGAGCCATCATAGGGTAACCGGCCAAATACCATAGCATAGCAGACTACACCGCAGGCCCATATATCGGAGAGGAATGGATCGTAAGCAACACCTGTTGGTTGAGGAAAGAAAGCTTACAAAATACACACGATTTTACTTTGACAGATGACCGTTTCTTTCAAGCAAGTCCTTAATTAAGTAAATACACACCTTTTAAAATTTCCGGGCTGGCATATGCATAACTGCCACAAAACGTTTTACTAAGTATAACCTGCAGATCAGCGGTGCGGGTATCTTTGCGAGCAAAACCAAAATCAATCAGTTTTATGTTATAATTTTCATCCAATAAAAGATTTTCACATTTTATGTCTCTACAGCGGATATAACAATCCATAAACGATTTATTGATTAATATCTCATAGTTCACTTACCGATGAACCACGCCTTTGGAATGTATATATTCCACAGCACTAATAAGTTGTTTAAACAAATTTCTAGCTTGATCTTCTTCTAAATACTTCTTCTCTCGCACAAAATCTAACAGAGTACCATTCTCAGCCAATTGCATTATTAAATAAACTCTATAAAATTAATTCAATATCAAACGATTGGGTCCATAAATTAGGTGAAGTGAAAAAAAACATTGTCTCTCAATTCTAACCTGTGACTAGTTTCAATGCTTTGATAGAATGTGATCAGATTATCATGATGTAAACCCTTTACCGCATCTATTTCCCGTGGCAGAAATTTCGTTATATACTCCGAAGGAGCTTTCACTTTTGAAATGATTTTAATAGCCACCCGTTTACCATACTCCTCCGAATAGCCGATTTTCACTTTGGCATAGTTGCCAGCCCCTATAACTTTACCCATAACAATGCCATGTTCTTCCAAAATGGATTTGCCCTTGCCTCCCTTCCCCGATTCATCGTCGAAATCAGATTTCCGACGTCCAGACCCACTTGGCTTATCTTTGTCTTTATCGTTATCAGTTTTAGGCCTGTCGCCTTTTTTCTCTTCCACGGTAAATGTGTAAACCTTTTTCGTTTGTGCGCTTTTAGTGCCTTGAGATGTATCCTCCGCAGATTCCTGAGGTTGAGGTACTAATTCTAAAATCAAATTCTCGTATCAGTGACGCTCTTACGAAATATTAATAATGAAAAGGTTAAAACAATTGTATTCTCTAATAACTCACTGCTTAATGATTTCGCTGATTGGGTACGAGGTACGGCCATTTAACTGCCACAACACTACAAATTTTGTGATGTCCTTCTATAAATTAGTTAATTTTGACGGTGAATTTTTTTTTTAACTTTTACTTTTCACCGTTTTAGGGTGTTTTATTATTTATTTGATTTTTTTTTCTTTTTTACTTCTAGTTTATTGACACATATATAATGAATAGTTTTTAAAATTTTGTTACACAATGAATTTAAAATTTATAGAGTTAGGGAGTTGTTCAAAACAAATCATTTATCATTTATGGTAACATGGATAATTTCACTGTACATAAAATCCGGAAAACTGAAACTATTATGCAGAAAATTTTAGAATCGAACAGAACCAAAAAAATTAAGGACGATTAAAACTTTTTTGAATATTAGCTGACACAACTAACGATAAATATGTACCATAGAGATGTAGCAAGAGAGTATTATATACTTTGAAAAGTAGTTTCGTACCATACAAAAGTGGAGTTAATTTAAAGAAAAAGTTTATACTTTACTACAACCTCAACTATCACCCTAATCATTGACGGGTTGCCCATCCAACCGGACGGACACTTGCACCCAGTTCGCATCCCATAACTTGAAGTACCTACTAAAGCAAAGCCTTTTTCAACTGAGTTACCAAAGCTACCAAAAAAAAAACTCACTTCTTAAGTTTCAAACTAGATTATAAATGTATATCATAAATATATGACCTAATCTTTATGTAAATACAATTTGCAATATTTTTACAATATAATCATATGATAGTAAATCATTACATCATCATTATTGCAATCTTTAGCCTGTTGCAGAACGACGCAAGCTTCGCCGTCATCAGTGCATCAAGCACTTGAGACCTCCGCCTAAATTTGAACCTTCCTCTTGAATGGCGTACAACTGCTCTTTGTAGAAACTCCACCCTGACTGAATAAGTTTGATCTATATAAGACCCACCTGACCCATGAGCTATTGCAGATAGTGAATTTCTTATGCGACGGACAGTGTCAATGTCGACTTTGAGTTCACACAGGTTTATTGTTTATTCTAAGTCGTTACTCAATGCGGAGAATATAACCAAACGAATGATTCTGCGCCACAGGCAAAATGAGAGTTTTATAGAGTGTTGGCTTTTTCAATCGAGAAAGGGAGAAATTCCAAATTTTTTTAAACACTATATAGCCTAGATACAAACCCGTTTTCTATTCAATTTGAATTGGCAATCATTTTTAAAGGGATATTTTCATGATTTCATTACCATGACTACCATATAACCCAAAAATTAAATACTACCCTTAAAATACCAAATGAAAAATTCAATAACTGAAATAATTTTCACCATCAATGCAAACTTCATAAACTGTTAAATAAAATAGGATTATATTTTGACAAAACGAACCAGAAATTAATAAAAAATATCCTATGAAAACAATTGATGGCGGAAGTTTATGTTATTGGTCAAATATTGAAAGGCATTAATTTTCAAGAACCACACATATTGTGCAAGTGGAGTCTTCAAAGTGGTAAAGTGGTAGTTTGAAGAAATGATAGAAAGTGAAATTTCATATATCATCAATATATAAATAAATTTCAGGTCACGCTTGGCGTATAATTGAAGGTGAAGCGGTAGGTGAAACGACAGTAGCCTTGCAAAATTTCGAAAACACTTCAATTTTCTGCTCACCATTAGATATTCATTTGGCCACGTGCTCTATACAGGGTTGGCCCAAATTACATATTGAAGTGCACGCCGTAAACGTTTTAAACAATCGTTGGCCGATAGGTTATGGTTTTGTTCATTTACCAGCCCGACCCGGTTATCATCGTTTGGTAGTAAGAACTTGGAAAATTGCTCCACGTACCTGGTATGATACTATTCGGGAAAAATTTGGTGGTGGCGGTTTAGCTTTATGCAAAGAGGATTTAATTTACACTGGACTACACAGGTAGATAGGATTCAATTAAAATACATACTGATATAAAAATTTCTTTGATTTTTTAGATATAAACTGCAAACCAGATCTTCAGGACTTGTGGAAATAGATGTAAATTTATTTTTTCGCAATTTCGCTAAATATGGTGTTGAATTTAAATGAAACGATACAAAATGTCCAGATCAAGCCTCATATACTACATTTTCCTATTACTATTGGTCTTAACAGCAGCATGCGAGGGCTTAAAAATTCATTTGTCTCAACCAACCACATCGGCAAAACCAAATTTTGAAAGTATCAAGGAGCTGCCAGAAAGCTCAGTGATTTTAAGTACAACTACAACAACATTACCTGTATCAGAATGGATGGAATTTCAATCACAGAAAACGACTGTCACCACAACAATAACTACTCCGTCTAACATCAAAACTATTACAACTACAACAACTACCGAAAAGCTTCCAACTTCTCAAGATCTCAATAACACTTCTCATAACCTAAAAACGGTCCATTTGAAGAACCAATTTTGTTTTTGTGATCTTCAATTGTTGCTGTGCGATATCAACTGTTGCTGTGATCCCGATTGCGGTCAAGACGTTTTAAAAGTTTTTACCTGCTCTGTAGATGATCACGAGTCGCAACGTCAAAATAGATATTTGGAAGATTTTAAATCGTCTCGTCGCGAAGTACCGACTTGTGACAAAGCCGATGGCTGGTTATGTGTGTTTCGTACCAATGTTAAAAAAATCAAGGATGAGGAAAAAGTATGAAAACAAATAGAAAAAACTTCTTAAATACTTTACACAAACTGTGGGTATGACATGCATGCCCCGTTTTAACGATCAATGTAGTATCTCTGGACGGAAGAATTTCTAAATTACTCTAAGCCAATTTTATAATTTGGTCTAAGCCAAATTTAGTTTTCTTACTTTTTTTTTTATAAATTGTGGGCGTGACTGTTATCTGAAGTAAACACAAGTAGCTTTATTTTTGAAAGATTTTTCGACTGGGGACATGACACGTTTTTCAATTTCGCTTAATCTAAATAAAAAACCATAAATTGCTGAACAAAATGTCAGCACAAAACTCAATTTTTGAGACTGCGAGACGGACGTAGCAAAATCGTCTCAAATTTTCATGCTGATTAAGAGTACGTTTTATATGGTCTTTGGACGCCTTTTCTAGCATGTTGCAAGCGGAATATCAAACCTAGTACACTCCCCCTCATAATAAGTGGAGTGTATAAAAATAAAGCCATTATACCTAAACACTATCATTTTTTTTTCTCTAAGTGGAAGGACTTTAACTATGAAAAGGCCCAATTTTACACTTGGCCCGATCTGCACTTACCCGTGGAATATGAGGATTGTAAAAATCGTGAATTTTATAAATATAACGATCCCGTACAATTGATCAATGCGGAAAGCAATGCTATCATGTCGTTTGGTGAGTAAGGTGTCAGCCCAAAAAAAATTTTTTTATATTCCATTTTCTCACCTTACTTTTAAAGAACTGCCCATTTCCTACCGCTCGCCATATTGCAATGCACAAACACCAGTGCAACATTTAAAGCCATTTAAAAAGTATTGTCTAATGACAGGCGCTGAGCAGCTCACCGTTATACAGGAGAACCTTTTTAATATGAAAGAAACTTACAAAATGGCACACCAACCCAATATGGAGGCGGACGAAATTGAAAGTTCGGTGTCCAACATTAAAGTGATGCTGTGTAATATAACCGAACAGCAATGCAGTGTAAATCATGCGGATGTGTACCTGGACAATATGTTGCTCACAAAAGTTTATATTAAGATATTACACAATTATACACATATAAACGGTTGTTTGATGGAATTGTGGTTTAGGGAGAGTGTAATTAAAGAAAGAGAAAAAGAGTTGTGGTTGCAGTGGCATTTGGAATTTTTTAACAAAACATTTGACAACATTTTCACTAAAAATCCAGCAGAAAATTATGGCAGAGACATGTCCGGTCCTTTGGGCTATATGCTAAACAAACCAGTTATTATGAGTAGATACGTACAAATGAATCAAAGTTCAAACTTAACAGCAACCAATCAAAGTTTGGATTATTTCTGGAGTCACACCAAGGCAACTCATACTTTGAAGATTTTTAGTAAAAAACATGGCAACTGCCATCAACCTCCTTCTCTCTCGCATACCATTAATTTTGGTATAAATGAATATCAATCGTGTAAATTTCAATTTTCCAATGACTCCTTCATAGCCCTGGATGTCGTTGAAAATATCAATTTTACCTCCATATGCGTGAAGTTACAACATGATATCAATTATCAACTGTTCGGAGATGAAATCGATTTACAGAATATCAAAAATTATTTTATTTCAAAGTTAGGCAGGCCACAGGATAATATGCATCAATGGATACCATTGATAACTAAGAATGTCAACTGTGATGCTGTTGTTGGGCATTTCAATAAACACTCGAACACTTTTACCTGTTACAACATTCTGTTAAACTTAAAATATGAATTTCGTGTGGCAACTAAGCAAATGGAGGAGGCCACTTCATATCCACAGCATACGCTTGAGCATGCTATCCTTATTATGGGTGAACGTCATAATTTAGAATTCTCTCTAGATGAATTTTTAGAGATTCCCTTACATATTACAGTGCGTTTCTATAACTTGAACGCTATTACTGCTACCTTATCAAGAGCCCATTACTTATTAATTACTTCTTATTTCGTAAAAGTTATAGCAGTTTATACGATATATGTCAATAATTATAGATTCACCTGAATTAAAATTATAAAAGAAATAAATTTGATTTAAAACAAGTAAGAAAACTAAATTTTGCTTAGGCCAAATCTTAAATACCCTCCACATCCACACAACGATGAGCATGGCAAATATATATATATATTGCGCCCTCTAATAGTGTACGTATTACGTTTCAACTTGCAAGTCTAGTTTTATGATGAATATGGTATTTTGTAAATTGTGGGCGTGTCTGTTATTCGACCATGCCCATTTTTAGCATATCGGTGGGTGAAATAACCATAAACATGTGCGCCAAATTTCAAGTTCATAGGTCAATCTTTGTGGCAGATATAAAATGGAATGTTGATTGTGGGCGTTTCTGTTATCCGACCATGCCCATTTTTTGCATATCGGTGGATGGTATAACTATAGACAAGCATACAAAATTTTAATTTCATAGGTCAATCTTTGTGTGAGATATTAAGATTTTTGTTCATTGTGGGCGTGACTCTTGACCGATTTTGCCCACTTTAAATAGCGATCTGCGTGCAGAAACTAAGTGTTTGGAAAAATTTCGCCTTAATATCTCAAAATTTATGACCGTGAGAATGCTAACAACAGACAGACTCACGGACACACGGACATACATGTCTAAATCGTCTCAGTTTTTGACGATGATTAAGAATATATATACTTGGTAATTTCTCTGACGCCTCCTTCTGGGAGTTGCAAACGGAAGAACAAACTTAGTATACACCCATCGAGGTGAAGGATATAAAAAATCGAATATTTTATATATATCCGTGAGTTTTCTTTCCAATATTAAACAGTTAAAAAAAAAGGGATTCAAAAAAAAATTTTAAAAGAAAGAAATTAAAAAGATAAACTATATAAAACAATAGCTTATCTGGGACAAAATGTCGAAACGCTCAAGAAGTTCTCATGCTTTTTTTAAGCCACCATCCAAATTGAGTGATGATTATAATACTCGTCGAACTACAATATTTTCGACAGGCATTTTAAAACAAGAGCAAGACGAAGAGGAAACCGTCAAATTAAAAACTTGCCAACAAGTGAATACACCCGATATACACTTTCATGAATTAAAAATTAAAAATGAACAACTCACGCCTCAAAATCATATCATCGAAACGGCACAAAAGTGGCTGCAGTTGCCTGGAAAGAATGGCAAAATGCATAAATATCCTTTGAAGTGCATTCTGCCGAAAGTGCAAATGACTCGGGTGGTGCCGGCCAAACATTTGCCACGCGATGTCGAGGTGGATCGTAGACGCAAGCAGTATTCTAAAATCAATTTAGAATTGGAACTGAAAAATTCGGGAATACCGCGTGAAGAAATAATGCCAACGGAAGAACAATATTATATATTGTCGGAGAATGCTTTTAAGCACTTCTTACCGTTGAGCTTCTTTGACGACGCCAGCTATGATACGCATTCTCCAGAAGCCTGGCTAAAGCTAGGCCAAATAGAGACGGGTGAAATTTACCCATTACCTGCCAAAGCTTTCCTACCCGTCAATCAAAGTCTGATGGATTACCAATGGCAATATGCATCTGTTAGTGGCTATGATGATGTAACAGGCAAATGGATAGCCATGTCTATAGCAGATGAGATGGTTTATGAAATACCTTCTATACAGCTCATGTTTTTGGCTGAGAATCCTTTTAAATTTATTGAACGTTTAAAGAATGCGGTAACGCAACGTAACACTGCCGAAAGTGTAATAATGCTGGAAACCATAATAGACTGTGTCATGCTGCAAGATTTAACAGAAATGCGCCTCTACCCCAACAAACTTGTAGATCGCTTAATGGCCAATGTGAAGTGTGATCAAACGTTCAAGAACCAACTCAATACCGAAGTTTATCTGATATTTGAGCATTTAATGGCTTGCTATGAATTTGAGAAGTTTGTTAAATTGCTGCCTAAAGAATTTCCCAAATTTACTGGGACCTTTATACGCGATAATTTGCCGAAAGTGTATCCCAACACCATAAGCGAATCGGAACGTTATTCGATGAAGGAGTTAAATGTCAATGTTAAATCATTGAGAAAAAATGTCTTGACGTATTCATTGTTTTATACCAAGGGTGGTATACAGGCAATGCAAAATGTGGTGGAAGAGTGCCAGTATATAGAAACTCTAACCATATTTATATGTAACTTTGCCAAACCTATGGCTTTACTGGATTTCTTGCAAAGCCAGCGACAGAATAGCAGCAATGTTGCCAACTATTTGAAAGAATTTTGGCCCGCGAAAATATCCGTGGGTATTACGGTGGCATTAAGAGCAATAGGCAAGGGCTGGTTAGATATTACCCTAGAAAAATGGAGCGTTTATCAAATGTGCAAGATATCTCGATTCATTGAGCAGGTGAAATATCGCATGCAAGAGTCTATACAAGTGTTATTGGAAAAATCGATTCAAAACTTTGCACATTTTCTATGTGACCCCTGTGAAAGTTTTCTTGATTTGGACGAGGATTATGAATGGACCAATGATTATATTGAAACAGAATTTCCGGTAGGTAAGGCCGTTTTCAATATGATTCTGGGTGTATCCGAAGAGGAAGAGGTAGTATACTCAACGCCTCCAGAAGAGTTTGCCCCTAGCATGAAAGAATTATTTAAGAAAAGTTTAGAGAAGAGTAGTGCCATACGTTGCATTAATGCTGAGACTCTTACAAATCTAAGATTTGCACCCAACTTGTATATTCTTACCGTTGAATTGATCGAAGATCTCTATGTACAATGCAACGATCTGATAGATGAATGTTATACTAAAGCGATCTATCCCCTTAATGCCTATGCCCACAAATATGATCGCTTCATTGATTTTTATTTACTTAGTGTACAACAATACATGCAGGAGTATAAGGCTGCCAAGAAGCCGTCACTTCAAGTGAAAATCGACATTTTGGAGCATAAACGCAACAAAGAGGAAATGCGCGAAATACTACCAGCCACAATTACCATCGGTCCTTTCTTGGTTGTAGTTGATCCCATGAAGCAGTACATGATCCGAAAGTGTATCGAAATTGTGAAAAGGATTTTCGAATATTACATTGATCGAATGTACGACATCAATGAACGGCTGCTGGAAAGAGGTATGGAAATCTATAACAAAATACACGAAAGGCCTCAAAGTATCGAGCACCTGTACGAGATAAGGGATTTTGCCGGTACCGTACCTGATTTGGTGGAACAATTACGCGCCGACATTCAAGTCATGGTCCTGGAATATGATATGTTGGACAGTTTTTTCTACAATTTGCCCGATCATCAGTTTGCTATGAAGTGGGAGGCCTATGCATGGCCCAAATACATTCTGGATCGTCTGACCACTTTAAGGGAAGAACAAAAAATTGATATTGAAGACTTCAAACGATTACATCTGAGCGAGTGTGTAGGCTTTGAGGAGCGTCTCGAATCCTTAAATGATGAAGTGCAAGCCTTTTCATTAATATTTAACCCGGAAAAGGTTCATGAAACCGCTACCGATGTAAGTATAATCCAGCTCCTTCAACCGCATACATTATTTTACATATTCATTACATCAGTTGCAATTCATTTAGATTAAAAAAATGTGGCGTATTATTAGCGATTTGCAAAAATTGGGGGAAACTCTCTCTTACCGTCAAGAACTCTTCGAATTGGAACCCTTTTCGTTGGAATTTTTAGATAGTATTATTTCAAGCTTCACACCTTATAAAAACCTTTGGTATGGTTGCTTAGATCTTGTTAAACTTGAAGAAGCCACTTTAGGCAATCCCTTGGTCAATATTGAACTGAACGAAGTATGGGAATCATTGGAAATCATTAAGCAAAATCTGCAGCGATCTTTGGTCGTGTTTGAAGAAAAACCCGAAATACAGGAGGTGGCCAATTATTATTTGAATGAATTGGATGAATTTATACCCAAATACAATGCCATTAAAGATATGAAAAACGAACATTGGCTTTTCATGCACTGGCAAGAGTTGGCCAATCGCTCCGGCTTGGATATTAAGTATTCCTTGTCAATGAATTTCCAATACTTGATACGCAAGGGTATTCTAGAGCATTTGTATTTAGTGCATGAGATAGCGATCAAGGCAGTGAACGAAGCTGACGCTATACGTCAAGCATTGGAGGATGAAGAGAGACGTAAAGAGGAAGAAGCTCAAGCAATTTTGATGCGTAAATCAAGGCGCAAATGTCGTACAGATATTTTATAATTATTTCATGTGATTTTTTGTTTTTATTTTTATACTTTAAATATAAATGTTTCAGTTTGAATAGTTTTAAATATGTTGGTAGAGGGGTTCTGAACATGGTTCGATCCGATGCCCGTTTTACGCATTTCACTAGTTTAAGAGAATATATATATATATATATGTATATATATATATATATATATATATATGAACCGTTCAGTGCGCACATTGACTAACTCCACTTTTTGCAAAATCTTAAATTTAGGTATCAAAGTACTTAGTATAATCATAACTTTATTATTTTATCGCATTTCTCAACTTTTTTTTTATGGAGTTAATCGATGTGTGCACTGAAAGGCTCATATATAGATTTAAAAATAACAAGTAAGAAAACTAAATTTGGCTTAGACAAAATCTTAAATACCCTCCACCTCTACACGAAAGGGCCTGGGAAATATATATATACTGCGCCCTCTAATAGTGTATGTCTTAGGTATCAGCATGCAAGTCTACTTTTACGTTAAATATGGTTTTTTAAAAATTGTGGCGTGTCTGTTATCCGACCGCGCCCATTTTTGGCACATCAGTTAATGGGATAACTATGTATATGCGTACCAAATTTCAAGTTCCTAGGTCAACTTTTGTGGCAGGTATAAAGATTTTTATTAAATGTTGGCATGTCTGTAATCCGAATACGCCCATTTCTGGCATACCGATG
The DNA here is from genome assembly GCA_963971445.1 of Ornithomya chloropus. Classification (NCBI taxonomy): domain Eukaryota; kingdom Metazoa; phylum Arthropoda; class Insecta; order Diptera; family Hippoboscidae; genus Ornithomya; species Ornithomya chloropus. The sequence continues at coordinate 54,319,376 of OZ020530.1, forward strand.
AAGCTAATATTCATAGATGTACATACCAAATTTCAAGTTTGTAGCTCATATTTTGTAGTAGATAAATAGATTTTTGTCTATTGTGGGCGTGGCTCTTGACCGATTTTGCCCATTTTAAATAGCGATCTGCGTGCATTAACGAAAAGCACCTGTACAAAATTTCAGCTTGATATCTCAATATTTACGACCGTGAGAATGCCAACAACAGACGGGCATACGGACACACGAACATATATGCCTAAATCGACTCAGTTTTTGATGCTGATCAAGAATGTATATACTTTGTAGTGTCTGACGCCTACTTCTGGGTGTTGCAAATGGACGAACATACTCATGACTAAGGTGGAGAGTATAAAAATATTACGGCGCCGCGCCAGGAAATCTCCTATTGACAAACACACATATAGCGCTCTCTATGTTACTTAAAATAAACACACAGATAACAATGCCTCTCTATTATAAATTCCATGCTGTAGTTTTAAGGGTAACCCCGGTTTGTTTACAATTTCAATGAAAATGCATGCACTCTGTTTCAAACGTTATTCATAGATAACTAGTTTGATATTTGCCGCCTTAATATTTTCCATTTTTTCGTATTGAAAAGTTCTGTTGAATAATTCAGGTTTGTATAGTATAATCTTATTAAAAACAATTTTTTTTACAAAATTTTCATCCATCAACAAAGCATCAAATCAAAAGGATTCTACCGTAAAGACAAAACAGCATCGTTATCCAAATTGGAAATGAGTGAACTAGGCGAGGATACTTGTATCGCGGATTTGACCACCGAAAACGAAATCCAGGATCTTCAGGTGAAAAACGAAGAGGCATTAAAGGACGATACCATAAGTGTTGATTATTATACATATGATGATGATGATGATGATGATGGTGATGATGAAGTGGAAAGTATAATATCAATAGATGATGATGATGTTGATGGTGAAAGCACTATTCAAAAGGAAAAAAGAATTGATGCCGCAGAAGCGCAACGCAGCCAATTAGAAAACTTTAAACAACAGCAACGCATCTGTAGTGCTGAAAATACTGTTAATTGCACTGAAACAAGTTTTCATGAGACTTCCACTCTAATTGAAAACAAAGAGAATGAGAAGGAACCGAGCATCCAAACAGTTGTGAAATATGGTTCTGATGAGGAGCCAATGTTCGAATATGAATTTTTCCAGAATTCCATAATAGAATTAGGTCGCAGGTTGTGGTCGTCATCAGCGGAACAACAACACTATACTAAAGGATGTCTTTGGTCACCAGATGGTACATGCCTGCTAGTGCCCGTACATTTAGATGGTAAATGGTGACATTTCGTTATTGCGGTGGCAGCACATTTGTAACTGCTTTTTATGTTAAGGTATGCACGTTATCGAGTTACCTCAGGACTTGTATGCTGTACAACAGATAAGTAAAGAACGCACCTTAAGCGCTCTAGCCTCAGCAATTCATGTGAAGGAAGGTGGTACAGTTTATGATTACGCTTGGTATCCATTCATGAGTAGTTCTGAGCCAGATACCTGCTGGTATGTACAAAGAATTTTACCATCAAAAAAAAGTAAACATTTTATTGTTAAGTTGGTTAGCCACTCGCCAACACGAGCCTATACACATGTGGGATGCCTTTACTGGTGAATTGCGTTGCACATATCGTGGATATGATGAAGTGGACGAAGTGGAAACTGCCATATCGATCATTTTTAGCCCTGATGGTGAAAAAATATTTGGTGGTTATAAAAAATCTTTGAAAATATTTGATACACATGTGTAAGCTTTGTTTGTTTGTTGTTTTGTTGTATAAATGATATAATAGAACTGCGGCCCCCTTACAGGCCTGGCCGTGATTACCGCAGTATACCAGTAAAGCAAACAGTTTCTTGTATGGCTGTTACCGCCACCAATGACAATTGTGTTACCGCCGGCTCCTGGAACGGTTTTATATACCATTATGATGTGAGGACGCCCCGAATGGGAGCCCTATTTTCTTTATGTGGACATAGTGGAGGTGTTACATGGCTACTCTACCACGGCTTAAGTGACAGAGAATGGCATTTATTTAGTGGTGCTCGTAAGGATGATAAAATTCTGCTCTGGGATATGCGTAATTATACTAAACCCATGCAAACCTTTAAACGTGATGTGGCAACAAACCAACGCATTTATTTTGATATGGATTGTCAAAAAAATAAATGGCTTATTAGTGGTGATACTCAGGGTTACGTACGGGTGTGGAATTTGCACGATTTAAATCAAAATGCAAAGGTTTTACTACCACTATTTTTTTTATACCCCCCCGATTTATTCATATGCTGAACAATTTCTAATTTGGTAGATACCCTTACATAAGGATTGTTGCAACGGTGTCAATATTCATCCCAGTTTGCCTATATTAGCGAGCACATCCGGTCAATATCATTTTACGGATGTAATAAACGAGGATAAGGAAACTCCTAATGATACCAAGGATACCAAAGTAATAGAATACGAAAACTCTTTATTACTAACATGGTTGGGCGATTCTTATTAATTCCTTTTTGCTTCTATATAGTATAATATACTTGTTACATTATTTATGAAAATTGTATACGTATAAAAAAATGTGAAATTGTTGAATAGCTTTTATATGAAATGTTTATGTAATACTTGATTTTTTTTTTGTATTTAAAATCTTTTTAAAAATTCCTCAGCACAGGTGCGAGCCCGTGCATTAACCGCCAATTTCATTTCGCTAATTTCTTTATCGATCTCTTCCATAAAACTAATAACAAAATCCACCAATTTGTGTTTATACATTTGCTCCGTATGAAAGTTAGTTATCAAAAAGCTAATATCATAGCCTTCAATTGGTTTGCGCCTTAGTATAATAAAGGATTCAGCTCTTCTCATCATGAAACGTGTGAATTTGTGGCATAAGATCTTCTCAATTTCATCGGCCTGTTTTACAGAAATACTGACGCGTACCGAATTAATAGATGGTTCAATTTTAACACGCTCCCTCTCATTGCGAGATATCACCAAGGGCGTAAGTATAAGTTCTTTACTCGTACAAACCTCAACTTCGGGTTTATTGTGACGCTCCACTACTTGGGAGGGGAAGTCTTGCAAACACATTGCTGCCGTTAAGGAACGACGGACGGCTGTTAAATATGGTTTTAAAGTGGCAGCCATTGTATTAAAAATTATTATTTACTTAGATTTAATTATATTTCTTTAATATTTCCAAAAACTATATTAAAACAAAGTGATTCACTATTGCTTTAGAATAGAGATGTGTGTTTAGTTGGTTTTAGTTCAGTTGAATTTTGTGACATTAATCGATGAAACTAATTCGTTTACCAAATATATATTTTATTTATATATATTATTATATACTTTATGAAACAAACATAAACTTAAAAAATAATATGAAAATGAACTTTTTTCGTGATTTTTACTCCTAATCGTTAAGTAATCACGTGCCTGCCTGCCTGATTCACTGATATATTTCATCTCAGTGTAAACGTATTATAATTACAAATTTTTGCCTCATTTAGTTGATAGAAGGGAGTAAAGAGAAACAGAAAAAGTACGATCTCGTTGAACCTTTTAAGAAGCTATACTTGCGATAAAAAACAAAGACTTATCAAATCTTGCTAGAAAATGCCATACGCTAACCAGCCATCAGTAACCATAACAGAACTAACTGATGATAATGTTAAATTTATATTGGAAGATACGGAGTTAAGTGTGGCCAACAGTTTACGCCGGGTATTCATAGCTGAGACGCCGACCTTGGCAATCGATTGGGTTCAATTGGAGGCAAATTCTACGGTGTTGTCGGATGAGTTTTTGGCCCATCGCATTGGTTTAATCCCACTAATATCCGACGAGATTGTAGAACGTCTTCAATACACACGTGATTGTATTTGCTTAGATTTCTGCCCGGAGTGCAGTGTTGAATTTGTGTTGGATGTAAAATGTAATGAAGATCAGACAAGACACGTGACAACTGCAGATTTGAAGTCTAGCAATCCCAGAGTAGTACCGGTAACTTCGCGTCATGAAAATGAAGAAGACAATGAATATGGCGAGAGTACAGACGATATATTAATTATTAAATTGCGCAAGGGTCAGGAATTGAAATTAAGAGCCTATGCTAAAAAGGGTTTTGGCAAAGAGCACGCCAAATGGAATCCCACTGCAGGTGTATGTTTTGAATATGATCCGGACAATGCTATGCGTCATACCTTATATCCCAAACCAGATGAATGGCCGAAGAGTGAACATACTGAACTAGATGATGAACAATTCGAGGCGCCGTACAACTGGGAGGCTAAACCGAATAAATTCTTTTACAATGTAGAGTCCTCGGGAGCCTTAAAACCGGAGAACATTGTTATTATGGGCGTCCAAGTGCTAAAAAACAAATTGTCTAATTTACAAACACAACTTAGTCATGAAAATCAGAACGACGCCTTGGCTGTGTAAAGCAAGACTTTTATTTTTTTCTCTTAATAAAATATGGACATCTTATAATAAAATCCACAATATTTTTAATCCTTAAAAAGATTTTTCACATCAATACCACCAATAGTGTGCAGGCCTTCTGATTGATGCATGGCCGCTGTTTTATTTGTAACAAATTGTTTGGTTTCCGTTTCGGATGTCTCCTTGAACAGTTCATTCACATCAACTTTGGAAGGGACTTCTTCTTCTGTTATTAGTGAAATTTCTCTCACGTTTGTTTTCATTTGCAACCGCTTTTCCTGCAACAACTCGCGTGCAGTGTCAAACACTTGGTTATCATCTACAGCTCCCTGAGATTTTAACTCCTGATATATACCAATGAATTGTTGCGTTTGAGTTTCTTGTTGCCTGTCCACCAAGTTAATAGTAGGTAATTGCTTCTCAGATTTATGAAATTTACTGAAATTTAAAACATGAAATAATTCATGCATACGCAAACTTAAACGGCAACTTTCAACTCACGCCCTTACTAAGTCTTCCTCATAAAATATATTCCTAATAGGTACATTGGGTGCTGGTCGGTCAAAACGTGGCTCCAGTTTTGGTGGGAAAGCTTCGTATACGTCGTACCATATGGGTTTATCCTCTGATTTCATGGCACCAGATTTCAATAGACCAGCAACCCTAGGTAAACGGGCAAAAGTAATTTTTGCCTTTTTTATAATCTTATTTTATATACTACCTCGTGTATATTGTTCCAATTTTTTCCAATCTACTTTGAGCCATTTTTGGTTTTTTATTTGTTAACCTAGTAGTAACTGTAAATAGACATACTTAAATCGTTCACTTGAGATGCCATCTTGCCAGAAAATTCTCTTTATTTGGTAGACATATGGCAATATTAAATAAAGCAAGCAGCAGCGTAATTAAGGGAAGAAGAAATAGTAGCACGTTTAGCTATTTTTTTATATTTTATATCTTTATTGTTTGAGAAATGTGTGCTTTAGCTGAGGTAACTTATTAGAGATAAATGATTTTAAATACTTTATAATTCCAAGGCGTATTTCACAATTTGTAATATATGCAACAGGTTGCTGGTGATGAACGCCATGGTGAAGGTTCGCGAACGTTTGTTTTTCAGGATGAGGGACACACGTTAGGGAATGCTCTAAAAACTATAGTAAGCCGCTATCCAGATGTAGACTTTTGCGGTTACACAATACCACATCCCACAGAAAATAAATTACACTTCCGCATACAATCAAACAAATCGCGAGCTATTGACATTTTAAAGAGAGGTCTAGAAGATTTGGATAAATTATGCGATCATGTTTTAACAATGTTTGAAGCAGAAGTTAAACGATTTAACGATGGAAAGAATAAAATGCCAGCAACATCATAACTCAAGTGTATATTTCTATTCATTAAACAGCAGTGCGACTCTTTCGGGGATCGTAATTTGGCTTCCTCAAACGATGATAATTGGGAAACACTTTACGAAGGAAATCAATTTGTAAAGTTTGAGACTGAAAAGTAACAAAAAATTATATATATTTAAATCGAGTAAAGCTTTTTATTATTATTTAATAATACTGTACCGTATGTTTATCAAGAGCGCCTCGTTGTAAGCAACCACGGCCATAAACAACTGTGTTTTCTGGCACCACATGCTGTTTATTATATTTTAAATTTACTCCGGCTCCAATTACACAGCCATTTGTTATTGTTATATCAGGACCCACATAGCATTTGGGTTCAAAAACATTCTTATCACCGATACGATTAGCTTCTACCGTGCATCCCACCTCAAAAACATTACTGGCTCCTATTGTTAAAGTGGGCTGCTTTGAGTCTACTATTCCATCACTATGCTCTTTAGTTATTTTGTGGTTTTCATCAAGCCTATTGGCTATTGTGGCATATTCCTCAACTATACAATTCTCTCCTAAAATAATGGGGCCTGCTTCAGCTAATATGGAGGCGCTGGAATGTATAACACAACCAGGTAATATGGTAATGTCTCCACGCAAGATGCTATCTTCGCAAATCGATGATCTGGTCATTATCTTTATGCTAATAAATATAATTATAAATGTTCACCTCTTTAATATACTTTTGTAATGCATACTCATTAAATTCAGATCCTGGCATTTTTTATTTATCTGGTTTTATTACTCAATTAACAAAATTTTGCTTTGTAAAAAATTCTTTTTTCTCCTTGTGTTTTACTTTTCAATGTACTGCCATATCTCCATATTTAACAAAAATTTTAGATTCTATTTTATTTAAGCAAAACCCTATATTTTTTCTTTCTTTAAACTTGGAACATGTTGGTTTAATAAATTTAAATACATATTGTTTTAGATAATAAAATATTGGCATTGATTCCCATTTAATGAAATTCTAACATAAGGTAACGCTGTCTGTACTAAAATGTATGAAATTCTGTAAATGTTAAAACAAAGAGAACGAGAAATAAAACCTACTTATTCTGTTCCGGACCAGGTAGTTTTTGTCTTCTTCAGTATAATACGATTGGTCTGACTCAGTAAAGTGTTTGCGAAGATATTTTCACAACAATTTTAACAAAAAGGAGAAATATTTTTAGTATTATAAAATAAAATAAAATCATAAATGAAACATAATTCAAATAAACATAAATGATTCAAGTGTTTTAAATGTACGCAATATTAAGGACGAGTTCAAAGTATTTTTTATAAATAAGAACGCGTGTGTTCTGAAAAACGTGCAAAAGTTCAAACAATATAACGCGAGTTGCGAATTTCGGCTTGTAAAGAAATGAATTTTCAATAAAACACACAGTAAGAATATTTTGAATATGTATATTTTATTTATCTGTCAATGAGAGATTGAAAATATTTTAATAAACAGTTAGTTGAGTATATATGAAATAATCAATTGTGTTGTAAAAGTATACCGATAATAAATTTTGTTGGTAGACAGAATAATAGGTTATGTTTGTTTGTTTGTGTGTATGTGTGTATGTGTGTGTGTATGTGTGTGTGTGTGTGTGTGTGTGTTAATATTTCTGTAGACTGACGCCAACTCTCGTTTTAAATTTTTATTCTTTTTGTCTGTTAAATATTATTGCAATGGGACTCCATCTCTTCCTATCTCTACAAAAGAAGCAAAGCAAACCATTTGTGATACCATTCTGGTAAAGACAACAATTATCATTTGGATTGTGTGTTGATGGTGAGTATCGCTGCTGTATTTGCTTCCACCAAAACATTCATATTGATTAACGAAAAATATTTGCAATGTTCTTTCATTTATTGCACAAAGTTGACGTTGATTCTTTGTTGTTAATATTTTGTTCATTTTTATGACTAATATACCAAGAAAAACGTTTATCGTTCTAAAGACAAGAAAGGCATACGTTTTGCCGTCTTTTCCGACCGACAACAAAAAACATATTTGCATAGTATTTGTTAAACATTTTTAATTAAAATCTGTCTGTTAGAAAGCAAATGAAGTTATTGTTTTATTTTATTTACTTATGCCGTATTATTCTTATTTCATTCATTCAGTAAAAGCAACAAACGTTTATAGTTAATGAAATTCAACGACTCGGCATTCAATCGAGTTTCAAACAATGAACAAATGAATTAGATACAATTTAATTGGAATTTTGCAATGTGGTGTTTATAGTGTCGAAAGTGAATTAGGTACGTATCCAACGCAAACAAAGAAATATGAGTAGCGTAAAAGCGTGTCCATGAAAGCAAACTTTTTATTAAATATAAATAACAATATAATATATGACAGGGGGAAAAAAGTCGCAATGTATCTGGTGCATTATAGAATACCATCGAAAAATTTGTATGTGCGGTGTGCACAGTAAATAAAGAGCAATCATTGTTCCACCCTTATGTCAACACCCCCCAGGTAAGCGATGCATAAATACGTATACAACAAAAAAAAAAAAAAACTACGATAAATATTGTATTACTTTAAAGAGGGTGTGTATGTGTTTATGTGTGTGTTCTATAAAGGGGAACTCGCACCTATGAGCACGTGTGCAGTATATGCACTGAATGGTACAGCTTGTCCACTGCTGCCATATACATTCGAGGTTTATTGACCTTTAATGAAATACCGTTGAGTGTATGTCTCTCCAACCCCACGACCCCATGACAAATATGCAAGTGAGTGGGCGCATATATGCATATTTCAATCTTCGGTATAACACTGATGCGGTTTTTTTTTTTACAATATCATGCTTGTAAATAAATTTTGTTTCGAATTTTTTCAAACTACAGCCAGGCGTTTTTCTGTACAATTGAATATTGAAAGGATTATATTTAGATTGAAGCGTAAGGTAACAAAAGAATACTTATTGTTGTTTTTGTTTATTATTATTATTATTATAAATTTAGTTATTGCATCGCTGTAATATTAGCTTCAAAATATCTGATTGAGTATATATATATATATGGAACAAAATAAATCATCCAACAAACACACACATCTGTACGATTAACCATTAAGGGTTAAATTCATTACAATTCTATATACATACATGTACAACATTATATATATATGGCAAGTGTAAGTTTATTTAGTTGTATGCTTCTTTCGAAAGTTTTTAATTTTTTTTCCTTTTATGCATTATATATATAGACGTACCTTGAATATGGCAATAATCAAGAATTTTATATATGTATGTGTATCATATGATGCTTGATATGGCTTTTACGTTGTTCTTCTGACTTTTACAACCAAAAGGAAAATATTCTACATCCCTGGTGTTCCTATCATTATAGTCTTAATGGTTAGACTAGCATAGGGGTGGAACAAAGCTATTTAATTGTGACAATCCCCATAGCAAGCACATGTGTGCATGAAAAATATATTCCATGAATTATGTTTAGACGAGTTTAACTGACTGCTGTATTCCAATTTTTTTTTTTGTCAAAGTACAATAACACGTATTAACAATGAATTCCTTATAGTATGGAAGGGATATACAGGGTGTTCGGGATAAATTTGACATATTATTTATTAATTATATTTCTCCGTAAGTTACAGGTATTAAAACACACTACTTATCATTTAAAAGTTTGGACCCTTCTTCATTCATATACAAGAAAGGATGGATAGCTGGAACCAACCTGAATAATGGAAGAGAATAACTTGCATCATGATGATTCGTGCCGGCCATCAAAATAAGGATATTATGACTGCTGCCCAATGCTCCCTGAATACAGTAAAAACTAACAGGCATGAACTAGAGACTTGCAATGGGGACTACGAGGATGTAGCAAGAAGAAAGATCCCTAGCAGATCTGATTGCGTTCGTACAGCAGAATTCCTTGCAAATCTGCAGGAACAGGTGTTGAAGAACCCTGGCATTGGAATTCGGGCTTTGTCACGTGAAATTAATGTTGCAGCCTCTGCTATGAAACTTGCACTCAATGGAGACCTCCGCTACTACTCATACAAGCGCCGCAAAGGTCAGCTGCTTACAGAAAAGGCCCGTGAAAAACGTTTGATAAACGCGAAGAAACTTCTAAACAAAGTGAAACATCCTGCGGAGCCACAAACAATCTGGTTCTTTTCCGATGAGAAAAAACTTTTGCCAGGATCAAAAATACAACACGCAGAATAACAGATGGCTAGCATACAATACAAAGGACATTCTTTGTATAATGCAGACCCAACCTGTTATGGTTTTCGGATGTGTATCCTCTGAAGGCGATGTGATGCCTCCGCGTTTTTTCCAAGAGGGCCTCAGGTTGACTTCAGATGGCTACGTGGAGTTGCTAAACACTGTAGTCAAGCCCTGGATAACAAGGGTAGCCAATGGTAGGCCATATGTGTGGCAGCAGGATTCGGAACCTTGCCACACCTCTGGGAAAAGTCAAAAATGGTTGTCTGAAAATTTCTACGACTATATCAGACCAAATGTTTGGCCTCCAAACTCCCCAGACCTTAACCCCATGGATTATTTTATATGGAGCGCAGTTGAAAAAGACACCAATCGCACTTCCAGTAATACAAAAGCCCAGTTAATGGATAAAATTAAAACAGTTTTTGCGGCTCTTCCTAGGGAGATTGTAGCAACAGCCTGTTTGAGGTTCCGAAGCAGTATTGAAGCTGTGATCGATGCTAATGGTGGTTATTTTGAGTGAATCTTGTTGATAGTATTGTAATTAACTCTGCCTGTAATGTTTTTGGTCAATTCATTAAATTTAATAGATGCAAAGAAGATTTTCTTTTTCCTTACGAAACTGTCAAATTTATCCCGAACACCCTGTATAATGTATGTGTAAATGTTTGTAACTTCTAAATGGTTAAAGAGAGTTCGATCTTTATGGTATAAACCATTATTCCGAATCAGTTTTATTTCACCATGCCTCAAGCATGCTTTACTCCAAGTACCTTCCGGCAAACAATGTTTTATATGGCGACAAATTGTAAAACCCCGATAGTATGCTTATAATCAAAAACGGAGGCGATATAAACATACATGTCCGTGTGTCTGTCTGTTGTTGGCATTCCCACAGGCGTAAATTTTGAAATTTTGTACAGCCACTTTCAGTTATGGCACATTGATTGCTATTTAAAATGGGAAAAATCGGTCAAGAACCACGCCCTCAATGAATCAAATCTACATATCTTGAACGAAAATTGAGCTATTAAGTTAAAATTTGGTATGTATATCTATAGTTATACCATCCGTTGAGTAGCAAACACGCCCACAATTTACAAAACACCATATTCACCATAAAACTCGCGTTGTGTATGTGAAGGATATTTAAGATTTGGCCTAAGCTAAATTTAGTTTTCTTACTTCTAATGTATAGCTTAGTTTCACCATTGAGTTGGGCTTGGTGTGGTTAGATCCGTCGGTCCGTCTGTCTATAGTAAAAGTTCTCCCCACTACTGTACTCGATGTTACAGGCTCATTACTAGCAAATGGATTTTTTTTGTCCACACATAGTTTTTTTCTACACACTTAAATGTATATAATTTGTATATTGTACATGAATCGATTTCAACCATTATATCATCATTTAATGTATTCACTTCCTGGTAATGTAAGAATGAAAAACCGGTTTTTGGTCAAATTTGATCGTGTTTCTTTTTCATTACATGCTTGTGTTTTAAAGCATAATCTATGTGTGTGTACGGATGAATGTTTTTTTTTCCGGAGAAGTCTGAAAACATACTATTTTACACGTTATACAACTTCTACAAGAGTTTATTCATTTTTTGTATATGTGCGTATAATAGATTTAGATTTTACGTTAGCTTTTTATTAGTTGCTGGCACATTAGTGTGTGTACTTATACAGAGACAATGTTTATGTTAATTTTCAAGATCAAAATTTTTTTTATGTGATGGATTTATATTAAAGTTTATTGACTTGCTATAAATGTGTATATAAATCTATGTGCCATTGTTTAGTTTATAAACTTATACGTACAGCAACATATTTACAGGTTTTTTCACCTCTTCAGTCCATTAAATGGATCATTAAAAGAATTAAATTAAGAAAAGCTAACGATTTAAACAAAAACAACAATAAAACATAGCTTACGGGAATATGAATGACCTCAAAATACCATACGCACCCTGTATGTAGGCGTATTGCTCAGAAGAGCCATCCAGAGGATGCTTTAAATCGTTTAGGAGCGAACATCTTCGTATCTACCAGTAAGCCTAGACTCTCCGGAAATCCGACTCCAAATGTTTTGTGTCGTTTTCCCTGTAGAGCCGGGCATTCACTCAGCAGATGCACAATTTTAACCATAACAAACAGATTGTAAAGGATAATATTACAAAACCTTCACCATGTTCGATTCGGAAGCTTATTGCATTCGGTACGTCAAGAACTTTCATTTAATATGCATATCATGAAGATTTTCAAGAAACTGGTAATCGGTCTTCATCAGGTAGTCGCCATATTGATGCATTAAATTTTTTTGCATTTTATAAATAGATTGTATAAAAGAGTAATTTAACGTCTTTAATCTTTTATATGGTGGCAACCATCATTTTGTATCTAATATGCCAAAATTTAGTTTATTAAATTCTACTCGTAAAGACCTTTCATTTGACATCCATATCATTTATGATGAGAATGTTGGGGTTCTGTACTTTTGTAACGGTCTCCATATTAAATATATTGCATCGGTCATATTGACTTCCGAACTAAAGCCGGGGACACAATTTTACTGTTATAGTCCATCCATCTGTATGGTTGGCAAAATAATCAAGATTCCAATTAGATGCAGAAGAAAGCAATCTTTTAATAATTTCGCTTCTATAAGTCGGTAACAGTTATTATATTCTGTTGGTATGTTATCAGTCAAGCTGTAGCTTTTAATTATCTATATGTATAATTATATATACAATATATATAATTAACAGTCACTCCGTGCTAAGTTAATTCAAAATATCGAGTGACTCTCAAGTGACATAATAAAAATAAAAGAAAGCAGCTGCTGCTGACAGCTGCATAATAATTTAGGATATAAGGCAATGTTGCTAGTGTAGAGGTGATTATGGTGGTGGGTTTTTCAAAATGCTCCGTTCTGTGACAGGCGGCCTTTCATTTAAACAATTGTATAGTTTTACACAATCTATGCTTGTAGTTTTGAATACAAGTGTACGGAGCAAACGGTTATAGGATAAAGCGTCCAATTGATCGACTACTTTTGCAGCAGCGACCCTATGTACTATAAATAAGTGAAATTGTGAAAACGTAGCAGCGGACTACTTACGTTAAATGTCAACGATAGTCGTCAATGGAAAAAAAAAGTTATTCACCCAAAGATTTTTGTAATCGAAGGATTTATAGATGTGAGCAGGCCTGCAGGTAACTGAAATGTATGTTATTCTGTTTGCAGCTACCAGAAGAAGGCATCAGCGACCCCATATAAGTATATATATTCTTAAACAGCCACGCCCACTATTGTAAAAATCTATCTATCTATTTGCCACTAAAATAAAGTTTCACAGTTTATCATATATTTTGAAATGCATCCCATCCATTGATGTACAGAAAACTATTTTCCATTGGCACGCTCAATAGAATTCCACCTCTGCAGGCAACATATACTTTAGTAACAGTTTATATATGCCACGCCCACAAGTAAAAAAAAAGGGAAGGATATCGCAGAGTTGGCCTAAACCAATTATAACTACGCCATTTTTAATTCAAATTGATAGAAAGGCAATTGAAATTGAGAAAGCGCATTTAGAATCGCAATTTTAATTGAGAGAAACGCAAGTGCGTTTTTCCCAATTCTAAATGCTTTTTTCCCAATTTCAAATGCGATCTTGAATGATTTCTCAATTTCAAATGCGATTTCTCAATTTCAATTGCCTTTCTACCAATTTCAATTGAAAATGGTGTAGTTATACCCTCCATATAAAATGGGAAGTATACTAAATTTGTACTTCCGTTAACAACACCTAGAAGGAGGCGTCAGAGACCCTACAAAGTATATATATCAGCAACAAAAACTGAATCGATATAACCATGTATGTCCGTGTGTCCGTCTGTTGTTGACATTTTGAGATATTGAGCTTTTCAATTTTGTATACACTTAGTTTTTGCACGCAAAATGGTATTTAAAATGAGCAAAATCGGTTAATGCCCACAAACAATAAAAATCTATATATCTGTCACAAAAATTGAGCTATGGAGTTAAAATTTGGTACATATATTTATAGTCATACAATCCACCAATGTGCCAAAAATGGATGTGGTCGGTAATAAACACGCCAACAATTTACAAAAAACCATACTCAGCGTAAAACTTGTTTTTCCTGCTGATACGTTTATACATACACTATGAGAAGGCGCAATAAAATTATATGTACCACGCTCACCGTTGTGGATGTGAAGGGTATTTAAGATTTGGCTTAAGCCAAAATTATTTTTCTTACTTGTTTTTGCTAAATTTTAACTCAGCTTAACCTTACACTCATATCTAGATTTGGCCCAAGTCGTTGGTCATATAAGTTTTTTATTCGTTTGCTTATCCATAATTCAGCCTCAACAGGGCGAAGCCTTTTTATGAACGGATGTGTAATAACGTATATGTGCGCTTATACGAGTATGTGTATGTGTGTGTATTCATAAAAAATAAAGTAATAAAGACTATGAAATGTGCTTTGTGTTGGAAAATCAAGGAGTTACGCGGCACAGTTTGCGTATAACAATGAATAAAATTACTGACCTTGACTTTCAGCTGGAGTTTAAGGCCCTGCAGACGACATGCGTAGCGTCAGCGACAGCACCAGTGGCAACAATAATAATGAAATAAAAAAGCAAAAACAACAAAAACAGAAACACAGACAACTATGTATATACACACATACATGCTTGCATAGATACGATCTCATCATAAGTATTTTTTTATATATGTTTTTTGTAGTTTTTGTTATTATAAATTCGTCTGCAAGTAAGCAAGAAAACTTTATGTCTAACACGAACTTGTGGTTGTGTTGGCAAGGTAAGGTACCGCATCGCATTGTATCCCATGCTGTAATTGATGCAGCGGTTTCAACTAAATTCTCCATTTATTAGACAAAAGCCACAATCCTTTCAATTCATATGAGTTTAATTCCATGAACAAATCAACGACAACATAACATTTTGCATAATAAAACAAGTGAAAATGTTTTGATCGGTCAAGCGTTACCTTACACCACTTGGTTCTAACTACAAATTTCTTGAGTTGTATAAGGTATTGCAATATAAGTCACTTCGTGAGGTATCATTATATTGAAAGGAGTTCTAAAAATGATCCGATCGGGCCTATTGGCACAACCAATTATGAACCTAATAAGCTATTATTCACCAAATTGATTAAGAATTGCGATTTTTTGGCATATGAAGAACCTCTTTCCATATAATGATATTTCCCAAAGTGACATATGTGACAGTGTCTCGCGTTTTTGTGGAACGAAATGATCGGGCTTGACCGACAAAACATTTTCACTTGTTTGCCTATTAAAATATTGAGTAATTTATTAGGAAAATATGCCATATTATATATTAAAAGAAAGGTAAAAAGTTGAGGTTTAATTTTTTTCTTTTGTAATATAATTTTGTAAATAAATTATCATTTTTTACCCATAACTATGTACTTATATGTTAAGAGTACTGTTTAAAAGTATAATCCAGAACCAACAAGTAAGAAAACTACTTGGCTTAGACGAAATCTTAAATACCCTCCACATTTTCAGACAAAGTGTGGGCGTGGCAGGTATAGGATTACGCCCTCTAAAAGTGTATGTATTACATATAAACTTGCAAGTCGACTTGTACGCTGGGTATGCTTTTTATACGACCATGCCCATTTTTGGCATATCGGTGTATAATATAACTAAATACGCATACCAAATTTCAACTTTATAGCTCAATTTTTGGGGCATATATATAGATTTATCGATTGTGGGCGTGGCTCTTGACCGATTTCGGCCATTTTAAATAGCGATCTGCGTGCAGAAACTAAACGTGTCTGTACAAAATTCAAAGTTCAATATATCTAAATTTTCACCCGTGGGAATGCCAACAAAAGACAGACACACCGACATACATGTCGATATCGATTAAGTATTTGATGCTGATCAAGAATACATATCCTTTGTACGGTCTCTGTCGCCTACTTTTGCAAACGGAATTACAAACTTAGTATACCTCTCATCTTATGTAGAGTGTTTAATGAATGGATCCAATGGGGGTATGAATTTAAATATTTATAAATAGGGTTTATGTAAATTATAGAAAAAAAAAAAAAAAAAAATAGGAATTCAAAGCCACGTCACGCCCAAGAGACAACTAAGAGCCGCAAAATAAGCGGTAGTCTATTTAGGTTCCACAAAACATTTCTCGTTAAAATGGCTAACAGTGCGTAAAGTATATTTAAGCGATTTTTTCAGCAGGCCCTCACGTTCTCACCACCTTTCTACAGTCATTTCAAATCATTTGTAAGCTTTGGCGCTTTTTCATATTAATTTAAACGTTTCGTGGGCATTTATCTCTAAAATACAAATCGAGCACTTGTTTACGATGTATGCAAATAGGCGGTATTGAAGGGATTCCAGTATACTTGTTATCAGAACATTACCTCGTCAATGACCACCGTTTAACATTGCATTATTAGGCAAGGTCAGTTACAGTGCGCTATAGCGTTAACGTGTAATGTAAATACAGACACATTTCTATATGGAGTGGAGAGTATTTTAAAATCCTCTCTCAGTTATCTATCGCATTTACTGCACTCTTCTTTCTCCACTTACATCTAGCAATGTAAAAAAAGTGTGCGCGAGTGTGCATTTTCTAACATTGGAATGTGTTTTATGGTGTGTGGTAAGAAAACGATGCCTCTAAAGTCATCACTTGTCTGGGAACGTATACTAACCTATCGCAAAAAAAAAAATACAACCTCCCCACCCACCCCCTCGCATGAAGCGTTAATAAGATAAGGTAGAGAATCATTGTGACGTTGGTGTTATTGTGGATGCATGTGTTTATACATGATTCTTAAACAAAGTTCAATAACTTGTATATACATATGCCTAAATAAATATACAATATTTTCCAGTCGTTCTTTTGCAGTCTGGTTATCTGTGTGCCTTTTATACGTGCAAGCAAAACGCAGTCAGCCAGTGAAGGTGGAGTCTCATCTTACATCGAACGTCATCAACGGCATTGCTGCTTATTCAGTACATATACAGTCTGTTCATATTTACACCACCTTGGCAAGAGGCTGTGAAAGTAAATAAGTATATAAACAAGCTCACAGTTGGTGTATATAGAAGTATAACAACAACAACAACAAAAACATATCGCCCTTTGTCCAGCTAAACTGGTGCGACTCTGTGAAAATACATTATTCTCATATTCAAATTTGTTTCGCTTTCTCTCTCTCTGTGTCTCCTTCTCTCTTGTCATATGTCGTAATAATGATGAACTATTCATTAGAAAAGTCAGTTTCTGGTAAACTAATGCCTTTCCTAGTGGCTTGCTGGTATTAGAAGGTAGTAAACATCTTCCACTTTGTCGCAACGTTTAAACTGCTTCAAATTCTTCTCTCCCACCCAACGCATTGTGTTTTAGTCAACTCCGTGGAAATTGGTCAATAGCCTAAGATGTTTTAATATTGACCTTGATTCTCGGAAGTTTATACAGAAAACTTACAAAGAGAACGAGAGAGAGAGAGAGGGAGAATGCTTATCTGCCAAACTGATCTTAGCCTAAAGAATGGGAGACAACAATAAAAATTGAGGGTCACTTGAAACGTGTTGGTGTTTTTTTTTTTCTGGTTATTAGTGATCCAAACCAAACTATGTAGTGAAACTTGTTGTGATTGTTTGTTTTTGTTTTTGTTTTTGTTTTGTTTGTTAGTGATCCTAATAGGGTCTTCTTTGTGTTCTCTGTCAACAGTCAGAATTGGACGTTATTGATTCAATAGAAAAATTCTTTCATGTTTACTCATTCACGATTTATACACAATATATACGAACAGTGCTCAATTCGCCATAAAGGTAATAAAAAACAGGCGCTTTTGTTTTGTTGCAAGTAGTTAAAGTTAGTGTTGTGGTTGAGTCGTTTTTCTTGAACTTCTCGCAACCAATGCACATATACAATACATACACATACACATACATATATATTTGATAATGGGAGTAAATTGTGTTCTTTTTGGTTTTGGTTCTTCTTCAACAACACCACCGTAACAGAAGAAACAACAACAACAACATTTGAGTAGTTGCATTTACTGCCACCTTTTTCATTGTTGCTATTGCTGTGGTAGTTGTTGTTTGTAGTTGGCTGTAATATAAGTGGTATTGGCCCGTTCTGACCTGACTGACTGGATGGCATTTTCACCGTCGTCTCTTCCTTTATGTTGTGGGAACTAAACAAAAGATATTGTGTGTACATATCACAATACATAGATACATACATACATGCATGCATACATAAAACAAGACGTACAAACATTTCTTTCCAGTTATTGTCTCTCAACTATTTGTTGTTGTTTCCTTTGTCTTAGTATACCCTCCACGTTATAGTGAACGGAGGGTATACAAAGTTTTTTATTACTTTTGTGACTATCAGAAGGAGTTTTCAGAGAATCTACAATGTATACACATATGTATTGATCGATGAATCGATCTATCTGTCCATTCTTCCGCGTGTGTAAATTTGAAAATGTCTACACTTCTATGGCAGTCACGCCTACAATGGACAAAAACCATCTATTACCCACAAGAATTTATAATTAATGCATGCATCGATGTGTGGCAAATGGGCGGTGTTGGTTAATAAACATGACGATGTAATTATTTACCTTCCGCGCCTCTTTTTTTTTATGTTTTATATGGTAGATGTGCAGCGTATTTAAGGTTTGTCCAAAGACTCATTTAGTATTTTTACTTGTTACGCGTATTATTTTAGTTTATTCTGGGGATCATTTGTGTATACAATTATGTTTATGTATATGTAGTGCATACATAAACACAATATCTTTATAAAAAAAGGGCGAAAATAAGGCGGTTGTCTTATAAATAAGTAACAAATAAGAAAAATAAGTTTAGACCAAACCTTAAACACCCTCCACATCTACAATAGTGGGCGTGACAGGTATGTGATTACGCCCTCAAAAAGTGTATCAGCTTGTAAGTCAAGCTTTACATGGAGTATAGTTTTTTGTAAGTTGTGTGCGCGTTTGTTATTCGACCACACCCATTTTTGGTACATCGATTAATGGAATAACTGTAAATATATGCACCAATTTTAAGTTCATAGGTTAATTTTTGTGGCAGGTATAAAGATTTTTGTTAATTGTGGGCGTGTCTGTTATCTAACGAATCCCGTTTTTGGCACATCGATGGAAGTTAATTATAAGTATGTATACTAAATTTCAACTTTGTAGCTCAATTTTCACGTTAGATAATTAGATTTTCGTCAATTGTGGGCGTGGCTCTCGAGCGATTTTGTACATTTTAAGTAGAGATCTACATGCAAAAACTAAAAAGTCTCTATACAACATTTTAGCTCAATATCTCAAAATTTACAACCGTGAAGTGCCAACAACAGACACACGGACATATCTAGATCGATTCAGTTTTTGATGCTGATCAAGAATATATATAAATACTTTGTAGGGTTTCTGATGCCTTTTTGTGGGTATTGCAAACGGAAGAACAAACATACCCTTACTAAGGTGAAGGGTTTAAAAAAGGTGTATTTGCCCTGAGCCCATATATCCACCGCCTTGGTATATTAAAATTGGACGGAATGGGCGTGGCCTTAATGCAACATTTACAGGCGATTCATATTGCTTGTTTTAATCAGAAATGAAAACAAAGTTATCGATGTCAATGTCAATCGCCATATTTACGACTGAGAGAATGTTTAACACAGACTTGGAAACTGACAGACAGACAAAATTAAATCAATTCAGAATTGAACGCTCCGACGCCTGCTTCTAAAATGAATTTTTTAAGAAATAATGATAGTATTCGCTAATTGTGCTGTAATTAAGCGTTCTCGTGAAGACCACAAGTTTCTGGGCATACGACTGCTTATAGTAAAAATAACACACATATGTACTTATGCGTGTGCATTTGTGTTTAAGTGTTTTTTTTTATTTTTTATAGTAAAACGTTTGTCTCGTGATTCTGCTTTTATCCTCATTGTCGTTATAGCGACGCACATATATACTATTATACATATTTCAGAAGTTCAACCAACTTGTTTAGAGTAAATTGTGTTTATACCACACAATAATAAAAATAAGCACCGTCTGGTCTCTTTATACGTTAACGTTAATTATTTTTTGATAAATTATTACAAGTTGAACACAATGGCCTGGATCGGCAATAAGATTAATAGATGGGGAAAAATATTTCAAAGGTAAAAATCCGAACTGAGAAACTTCTAGCAAGAAAATCAAAAGAAAAGCATCACTGGTATGGTCATCACCCATTCAGATACTTTTTTGAGATGGCTTACAATATGTGTGATGGGCATACATAAAAAAAAAATAGCGCTTTACAAACTTCAATTTTGTGATTTTCTACCCTTCTTGTGCAAAACATTTCTAGAAACTTCCACCATTACCACTGTGAACACCAACACCACCACCATCATCATTGGTAATAAGGGGTTCAACAACCTGGGCAGTATGTGCTACAATAATGATTATTTAGATACACATTAATACTCCTGCTGCTTGGCTACAACTGAAGTCGTATGGGGGACCATATGCGGTACATTCTTTCTCTCTTCATCTTCATGGTACACTTGTTTTCTCTTGTTAATCACGTAAGGTTCTCTTTATCTGTGGCTCTCTTTGTTCGTAAAAATATATACAATATATATATGTGTGTGTATATGGTATACAGTCTGTAAAAAGGATGCAACACAATCAATCGTCCAAGTGCGCTCAAGCATGGTATGGTATGGCACCCCATATAGTACTACTGCAGATATATAAATATACCCACATGTAACTGTTTAGCATCAACAAAACATAATACAACAACTATATAATAAATTTTATGGAGGGTATCAATTTTTATATCCTCCATATAAAATGGCGGTACATAGTACTTAGTTTGTTATTCCATATGACTTGACATCCATTTTCAATTATACCGATCGATTCCGAATCAAAATCGGAATCGATTTAATCATATCCGTCTGTCTGTCCATGAAAATTTGTGCGAAAAGCAGTAAGGTCATGTATCGGATCAAATTGAAATCTTATTGAAAATGAATTGAATTGGTACATTTTTAGAACCATGCCCCATATAAGGTCTCAATTTAATGGAACTCTTTATATGGTAAAAAATCGCATTTCTTCATATATTTTGACAAAAGTTGATGAAGAATACCTTCATATTTGACTAGGCCAAACTTGTACCCAATCAGACCATTTTTACAACCCTTTTCCCTATAATATATATATATAATATATTTTACGAAGTAACTTATATATCTCGCGTACAGCTAAAATAATTGTAACATAATTTAAGGAGCTAAGTGGTGTGAGGTATGGGTATTAAGTTGCCGAGCTAGACCGATTATAGCATTTTCACCTGTTTTCTACAATTTTTTTTACATATTCTTGAATCAGTTTTAAACTCCGAGTCGTTTTAAACAATTTTTTTCAAAATCCAGTAATAATTACCTAGATTTTTAGAGAATTAACACAACCGATCAAAAACATTACTTACAATGTAACAAAAACTACAACAACAACAAAAAAATAGATTTAAGCTTTGTATTACTTATAACTAAAAGAGATAAAAAGTTGAAGTTTCGCATCGAAATTTCTTAGGTTTTACTATACAATATATCCACAAAATGGGACAGGTCGCTCATTAATGGGGACAAATTGTAAAATGTATAGTTAATCTATGATAATGCATACAACATCAATTTTATGTTGGAAGTTCGATGTTTAAGATGTTCTGGACATTAATGATGATGATGATGAATGAATGATTAAAGGGCGGTTTCGAACACATTTCGAATTAATTACAATGACTAATTATACATAACTGTTATAAAACATGTTGGTAGGATTTTATGTTTACAATTATTTTACTTGAAATTTTTATTACATAAATATCTTAATCATGCTGGCATAACTACTGAATTGACTGAAAAGGTACATACCTAAAATTGAAAAATTTTTAATAGGACGTTTATCCCCATATACATATTCTCCTCTTCCGTTACTATATTATGGCACAGCACGTGTGTGTGTGTGTGTGTGCGTGTGACTCTCACCCACTAAAACGCCTTCAACGTCCGACGGCAGATCTCCTGGGACTACCGTTAAGTATTACGCAGGAGAACCGTCTGAGCCTTAGCTCAAATCGTGCGTATCATGTCAGTCGTTCTCCGTCGGTATCTTTACTAAATATTCTATAATAATAATAATAATATAATATAATAATATAATGTAGTAATATAATATAATACTATAATATTCAATAATAGTAGAACATACATACCAGTGAATGTTAGTCTGCCTATGTGTACGTGTAAGTTTGTCTAAGCTGCAAATTTTTGGAGGCATTCTGCTGAAACCTGGTACAAGGATTAAGAGGAACCCTACTGAAATGTATCGCGTTTGAACTTGGACGAAACTTTATACTTCAAGACTTTAGGTAATCAAACGATGCAGTCGTAAAATATTACCTCGCAGGAGGAGATCCGCCGTTACGCGTGTTTGAGTCACTGGATTGTTGTTCCAGTCTCCGTAGCACTGTTAGTACAAATACTGCTATGTCGCTGGTCATTTGCCAGTTTTGCGCGTTCTCTGTCATAAATTTAATTGTATTCTCTACTGTAGGCATTGGGGAAGTCTTGTCTCTGAAGCGCTTGCAATAATAAAAGACATGTTCTGCAGTCTCCTCATCGTCGCAAGATGGGCACAGAGGAGACGCACATCTTCCAATCTTATGTAAGTAGTTCCTGTAAATTCCATGACCGGATAAGAACTGCGTGATGTAAAGATTTACCTCCCCGAGGTTCCTTTTTATCCATGTATCTATACTTGGCAGCAACTTGTAAGTCCACCTTCCTTTAGTTGACGTATCCCATCTATTCTGCCACTGGTTTAGAGAATTTTGACGCTCTTCTTTCTTAATGAGTTTCACCTGTTGGGAAGCGTTAGCCTTTCTTGTAAAGATACGCTTCATTTCATTCGCCAATATGTCCATTGGGATAACTCCTGCTATGACATTTGCTGCATCTTCAGAAATTGTCCGAAATCCACTAATTGTTCTTAACGAACTGATCCTTTGTACTGAACACAGTTTTTGTTTCAGCTGTTTGATTTTCAGACAGTGAGCCCATACTGGGCATGCGTAGAGAAGCCTTGAGGTAACTACGTTTGCTAGCAGGGCCCTCTTTGCGGGTTTTGGTCCACCTATGTTGGGTAGCATCCTAGATAAGGCTTTGTCGCATGCGTAGTTTATATGGTTTTTGAAGCTTAGTCTGCAGTCCAGCATAACACCCAAGTATTTAATGGCTTGTTTGGAAGTTATGGTAACGTTGCCTACTTGCACATGGATTGTCTCCATAACTTTCCGGCTCGAAATTAATACCGCCTCCGTCTTGTGTTCTGCCAGCTTAAGATCCACCGATTTAAGCCAGTCCCATACAGTTTGTATAGCTTCATTCGTAGCCGCTTCGACTCCGTTTATGTGCTTAGCCACCGCGACGAGTGCAATGTCATCCGCGAACCCTATAATTTTCACTCCTCGGGGTACGGGCAGATTTAGAACGTCATTGTACATCAAGTTCCACATCAATGGCCCAAGAATTGAGCCTTGCGGTACTCCTGAGGATATGTTATAAGACTTCGTTCCCTCATCGGTATTACATGTGTGTGTGTATTCCATTGTGTTTTAATTCAGCGATTCCCAAATTTTTTATTATCACAATAATTCAATTATTCATTCGCATTGAAGTTTCAAAAGACACAACAACACCAACTCTCGCTCAATGAAGAAGAATTTTTTTTTTAAACAAATGAAAATATTATAGTCCGACCATCAAATACTCTACACCAATTGATATGTTATATTATTCAATTTAATTTTTTCCTTTGATAAATGGAAAATTTTATTTTTCTATACCTACTTGTATTTTCAAAAATTTCAAAATGATACATAAGTCAGAAATTTTTTTTATTTTTTGTTTGTTTATATCAAAAAAAAAAAAAATTTATATAGGGAGGGGTTCTAAAAATGGTCCAATCCGGTTCGTTTTCAAAAGGGTTTATTTTTGGGTCAATGCATATCAAATTTCATCGAAATATCTCAAAAAAAAAATTGGATATCATATGGGCAGAGGTTCTAAAATTGGTCCAATCCGGTCTATTTTCAATAGGGTTCCCATTTGAACCAATACATGTCCTTGTACCAAATTTCATCGAAATATCTCAAAAAATAATAGAACCTCATATGGGGAGGGGTTCTAAAAATGATCCAATCTGGTCCATTTTCAATAGAGTTCCTCTTTGGGCCAATACATATGCTTGTACCAAATTTCATCAAAATATCTCAAAAAATGCGACCTGTAGCTTGCGCACAAATTTAGATGGACAGACGGACATGATTAAATCGATTAAGATTTTGATTTTGAATCGATCGGTATAATTGAAGATGGGCGTAGCATTTGCCGTTTAGGAATTACAAACATCCGCACAAACTTAATATACCCTTTTCCACTGGGTGGTGCAGGGTATAATAAATACAAACAAGTAAAAATGTTATAGTCGGGGTCATGTTCGACCATTTAATACCCGTACACCACTTAGCTTCTTAAATTATGCTACAATTAGTTTATTAGAATCAGTACACGCAAGACATTGCCATATAAGCCATTTCGTCAAATACAATTATATAGAAAGAGGGTTCTAAAAATGGTCCGATTGGGTCCGATTCACCAAATGTTGTCTAAAAATATTTTCCCATTTAAAAACTTCCATTATTTAGGGAGGGGTTCTAAATATGTTCCAATTCAGTCCATTTTCAATAAGATTCCTCAATACAGTGCTGAAAACGTTCAACGAATATTTCGAAAAATTGTTATACTCATCGGTTGGAATGGCCTGAAGTATGGCGGTAGTATTTCAGTTTTGGGAATAGCCACACTTCACCCCCACAGGTTCACAGGTGTCGCTGCGCCAAAAACTTTGATGGAACCAGTTGCATCGTTTTTGGGGCAGACTGTGTAATTAAATGAATTTTGAAAATACATTGATTTTGGACAATTTGTTATTAAATTTTTCATATTGCAACCTACTGAAAATTTTCTTCAATGAACCGCGTATTACCATTTAAGAATTGAAGATTTAATGCTATTTTACAATATCATCTGGCATCACTGTTATGCCCTAATGTTGGACATGTTTCTGTGAATGCTGTCGCGCTCTCTTTATTTAACTTTATTTAATAGAAAAAGAAATTTTTGCTCATTTTTCCTCTCTCTTTCTCTTTCTTTTTATGTTTCGGTAATTAAATATTTTGTAGGCATGTGTGCGTTTGTTAAATGTTTGCCATGAGAATAATAGAGAGAGAATTTTTACATGGAGTCATATTCATGTTGTATGCGCGAGAGTAATGTGTGTGTGTGTGTGTGTAACGTTCTTAATTTCAACATATAAAACTTCTACAATTTTATGCGTCATTCTGTGGCTGTTCTCCGTCGTTGTCGTGCGTTACTTGTGTGCTTTTATCCGTAAAGTTTACAAGCGGCGTTAAAAATTTTTGTATAATTGGGAAATGCAGTTGTAATTATGTATTAAAAAATTGAAAAAAAAAAAAGAACAAAACCAAAAATCAAACGTGTTATTAAGACAACAAAAAAAAACAATAAAAAGAAGATCATAAACATTCAAAAGGAGAAACAAATAAAAAAGGTTAATAATACACTATATACCATATATATAAGACAATGAAATGGGAAACATTGAAAAAAAAGAACACAGCGTTATATAAAGTTTGAATATATAAATAATTTGAGAATATTTTCACTGCAACATAAACAAAGAATGCATAAGCAAAACAGTATAAAATATTGTGCATAAATAGTTAATAAATCTTTATATAAAATATGAATAAAAAATACAAACAAATGGGTGTGCAATGGGTTGATATAAGTACGCATATGCATTGGTATATTTTTACCTAACAATACCAATATACGTGCAGAGAGAGAACAATACGGCTAGGGCAACACTTCAATCGTGCATACATATATAAAGGGCGAAAAATGCAAGAACTTTACTGCGAATTCATTTTATTATTATTATTATTATACCCACCACATAAGTTGGGAGATATACTAAGTTTGTCACTCCGTTTGCAACACCTAGAAGGAGGCGTCAAACATTCTACAAAGTATATATATTCTTAATCAGCATCAAAAACTGAATCGATCTAGACATGTATGTCCGTGTGTCTGTCTGTTGTTGATATTCTCATGAGCGTAAATTTTGAGACATTGAGCTAACATTTTGTGCAGACACTTTATGTTTTTGCTCGGTGTGATCGCTATTTAAAATGGGCAAAATCGGTCAAGAATCACGCCCACAATCGACAAAAATCTATACATTTTTCACAAAAACTGAGCTATTTAGTTGAAATTTGATACATTTATTCAACTTATCCACACATGTGCTAAAAATGGGCGTGGTCAAGTAACAGACACGCCCACAATAGACAAAAATATTCATATCTGCCGCAAAATTTGACCTATGAACGCAAAGTTTAGTATTGGAATATTTATAATTATCCCATCCATCGATGTGCCAAAAATGGGCATGATTGGATAACAGACACACCCACAATTTGTAAAAAAAACTATACTCCACGTAAAAAAACCTCAAATTTCAAGCTGATGCGTAATGCATACACTATTAGAAGGCTTAATAAATATATCTGCCACGCCCACCATTGTAAATGTGGAGGATATTTAAGGTTTGGCCTAAGCCAAATTAAGTTTTTTTTTTTTTTTAAATACCTTTTGACATCTATCTGGCACGATTTTCCATTTGTTCAAGTAATGGCAGAGTACAGTTCAGAATTGATCGGGATGTAGTAGAAAGTAAACTCCAATCACATTGAACAGCATCACCCTTTTATCGGTCGGCTCACTTTTGTACTGCAGCGTTTAATCTAGTTGTAGACAATTCATTTCTGGTCCCCACTGATGATTTGCTTCAAAAATGTATAATTTTCTTGATATTTGAGAAAGAAGTCATTGCGGTGGATGCAATTTCTTTGTCTAGGAATTCTTGTGTGTACGTTGACTTTTGAAATAAAAGGCCAATAAGACGTTTCAAGTGATTACGTACGATTTCGATTTCAGTTTCGGTCAATTTAATCTCTCAGCAATCTTATCAATTTTTATTAAATTATTTTTGCATTAATCAATGCCTTTAGCAGCTTCAACCTTAAAGAAAACAAGCAAACATTTTTACAATCAGTTCTATCCGACTATTTATGTTATAATTGGTTGGGTTGTATCCATAAATGCAAGATATTGTCGTGAGGGGTTGCAAAAATGCACCGATCGGGTACAATCATTCATCCAATGAACTATTTTGTTAAAAAAAAATATGAAGCGTTGCGGATTGCGGAGAGTGGGGTTGTGAAAATCCCAGGCAGGGACAGGGAGAGTTAAATCGATTCATTTTTTGATTCTGATTCGATCGATATAATTAAAGGGGGGTGTGACAGTTGCCGCTTAAATACAATTTATTTATTTATTTAATCTTTTTACCACTTTATGGTGCATGGTGTAATTACCTAATGAACAACCCAATAAAAATTTTTCATAAATAAAATCATGTTTAACTGTGAATACAATTCTGAAAAATAACACTTACACACACACACACTTTCGCACTATAGAGAACTGAGAGTAGGAGAGAACACGTAATATACACCCAAGACATAGTTCATAGAAGATAGACCTCCGTTAATCTCTCTCTGCAAGGTTCGCTTGGAATTCTATGCTATCTTATATATATAGATAGATAGATATATATAAGAGCTAAGGTAATTTCTTATATATATATATATATATATATATAATATTGTAATTATCTTAGCTCTTACATATATTACAATATATATACGTGTATATATATATATATACACGCTTGTGTGCGTGTGTTTTTTTTTTTTTTTTTATATATAACATGAGGTGTTAACTTCTTTCCGCATTTCTAGGAAATCTCTCACGATCTCTCTGAATTGTACAATATTTGATAGTGTTTGAAATGAAATATTTGTGTGTGTGCGGTGTCGATATGTTCGTTAGTTCTGCTTATTTACCCATAATCCGGCAAATTAATTTTTCTCAATTTCCCCTTAAAACTTATCTACGCGTAAAAATGTGACACACACGCACACATGCATACAATACTGGTAAAGTAATCAGCGATAACCCCGCAATTTAAAAGCAAACAATACACACACACACACACAATGTATGACAATAGTGAGCAACCCACACACAATTTTTGAACTCTGCTTCAACTGAAAGAAACGCAAGGCAAAGTAAAGCAAAACTATGTGAGAAGAGGAGTGAGTGTGCGCAAGTGTTCTCTCGTATATATATTATGTATGCGGCAGAGAGTTTTTATATGCTATAAAATCTCAGCAACCTTTTACTCCATCGGGTAGGAGATGTTCTTTCTTTAGTTAACAGAACAAAGTATATGTCTTTCTTTTCTTTTGTTTAATTACCGCCACAAAATGAAGACCAGACCTCATTATTTACCTTTTTCTTTAAACAGTACTTATCAACGCGGAAAACAAACAAAACACAAACGCACACACATATATATATAGCATGCATGCGTACTTCAGCATATTTAGCTAGTTTTGAAATCTATCAGAGAGCTAATTTAATTTGACTCAAATTGTAAATTGTGTACAATTGCTTAATTGTCTTCGCCGGATCATTGCACTCTGCATATGTTGTTGCTTCCTATTCTCCGTCGTCTACTCCCTATATGACATTGTAGTGGGTTGGAGAGAAATCGGATGTATCACATCATAGTGTATTAATTGTTTATTATTTTTTTTATTTTACTTTTGTTATCTTATTGGATCTTAATTTCAGTTGTGCTCCTTCATAAGCATACATTAAGTATGTGCGTGTACGTATGTATGTATTTTTTCAAGTGCATGGCATGTGCATCCGTCTACTTAAAACAGCATCCCTTACATTTTCCCTAAAATCAACATAATTTGTACATTGAAGTATCTTCACAACCGCCATATGGGAATATATTGGTTTTGGGCAAGCCCTTGTTATACACACTGTGTAGTCAATTTAGCTTTTGTCTGTCTGTGTTGTAACGAGATTTTCTTAGCCTGGGTTGAAGCCGTCGGTTTTCAGGGTGACTCGCACATTTATTTATAAATGGGGAAACGCTCGCTTTTCAAGTTTTTCTTGCAATTTATTTCTCTGATAAATCTATATAACTATTTCGACTATATTTATCCAGCCCTCCACTCCTCAGTGGCCTTCGAGGTACTTGTCACCATCGAATGTAATATGGTTATCCGCCTCTTGTCGAGGACTGTCACCATCGGCCGTAAGGGATGTGTGGTTTAACAAAGTGTATAATAGTTTATCCAGCTCTTGTCGAGGATTATCTCCGTCGACCCTCGGATTATTTAACTTGTGGCTAGAATAAAGTCTGGCTAGAATAAAAGTCTTCCTCTGAGTTTCCAACTAGTTCTTTCCCCTTTGTATGTCTGTCGTTAAGGTCTTCTTGCTTTCACAGCTACAAGCCAAGGGTTCGATGTTCACGCTTACACACCTCACGGTCCAATCTCTGAATCGATGCTTACACTTTCATAGCTCACAGTCAACAACTCTGAATCGATGCTTTCACTTTCATAGCTCACAGACAACTCCCTGAATCCATGCTTTCCGATTCGACAAGAAGGCCTTTTTCCACGTAGGTATTGGAATCGGTAGTTGTCGTATCGTGACCCGAGTATGATGACGTGGACATGGAGTGGAGTGGCCAGATTAATACACTTATCAACTAATACAACTTGCTTTATCAATACGCGTTTGTAGCATGCGAGAAAATTGTATAATACTCTAGTTAACATGAATTCTTCTTTATATCTATATGTAAATAAGTATTAACTATTTATGTACTATAATACAAGTAGGATTGTGTGAGAGGAAAATGAGTGTAGCGATTTTCCTCCGTCACAGTGTACTTTTATCAGCCTACTCAGTGAAATATGATGCAATTTTTACACGAGTTTACACTTGGTCCTGAAAATGGATAAAAATTGTACAATGTAAAAAAAAAAAAATACAAATTATTTTGCTTCTGCAAGCTTGATCATGGATCGATTTTGCCCATTTCCAATAGCAAACTCCCTTTTTGCGGCCATGACAGTGTAAAAAATTAAAACGGACATAAGACCTATTGATAATATATAATTTTTCGAGTGTGACACGCCCCCTTCTGGCGCTTGCAAACGTGTAAACATAACCAATATACCCTCATATGATTGGAGGAGGTTATAAAAAATTTACTTTAATAAATTTATATTACCGGCAACCATGAAGAGAACTGAACAACAAATGACGTGAACTTGTCGTAGATAGCGTTAAGCCAGAAAGTGTTAAGAACAAGGCAGACTAATATTAGAAGAAGGCGAATATATATGAAAAATAAAAGCAAATATTTGGCTGCACCACGTATACATATATTCGTATGAACTGTACGTTTCCTCCCCATGTACTCTGCACAGAAAAAGAGAATTTGTTAACTTTATATATAAATGGAAACGTCCCTTGCACAACCTGTAGCTAAGTCCTTCATTTCAAGTTTCATTTTGTTGAGTGAGTAACTGTAAACTTATAATAGCAACGATTGTGGGTGCATTGTTCCTTGCAGTTATTTTCAATGTATATCAAAATTCTTGTCTGACTCATTCTTCACTTCACGCGTCAACTAATGGCGTTAGGATTGCTGTACATTTTTTAGGTGTCTTGCTTGTTGTTTATGCCTTTTAGGGAAATGCGGAATGGATCCTTGCGGCAAGCGAGTGAAGTTGTCTAGAATAAATTTAAGCATACGAAATTTCAATTGGAAAGTTCTATGTATGAGGCCATAATTGTACACGTTGGACCCTTTTAAGTGGGAAATTTCTGCCCCCAATGGCTATACTACAAACATTCATTTATTATTGTTCTTAGTGTATATTAATAATCTCTCAATTGTTTCTTCTCTCATAAATCCAGCGTCAGTTGAGCGCGCAGCACTCACTCACTTCATTATTATAAAACCATCTCTTCCTCATAACAATATTTTTTTTCCTTATTTCAGCACAGACACAACACAGGGTTGCATTTTCTTGCAATTTTTCAGTTTGGAAATATATATATATATAATATATAGAAATTACCTGCGTGTGTATGCAGGAGCATGTACATGTCTCCCACTTACTATAGCTTACAGATTTGTATGATTTATGTTTATATATTACATTGCTTCCTATATACTATGGTGTTGTAGCAATTGTTGCTGTTGTTGTCGATGAGGATGAGGAAGATTATGATGATGGTGGTGGGTAGTGATGTTGATGATGGCTTGCTCTTGTTCCACCTTTTATAATGTTTATGTTCTGTTATATGCAGTATTTGTCTTTTTTTTTCCCCGGGTCGGCCATCAACATCATGTACAATGCGCATAGTTTGTGAAAGGATTGGTAGTCTAACAACGACCATTCTACTGTAAGGACAGGCAAATCGTACAACATAATAAATATAAATATATATATAAATATATCAATATGTAAAAAAGAAAAAAAAAGTGAAAAAGGATAGAGTACCACAACAAAGTCTATACAACAATAGTGTTGCATTATAGGGTGTCATTCATTTCAATTTAATCAACCCTAAAATGTATTCATTATTATTTTTCAACCCTAAATATGTTTTATGTTTATTGTATAAATTTTGCACTAAATTCATATCTTTTTTATGTCTGCATTTGCAGGTTTGGTATACGCGCGTGTGTGTGTGTGTGTGTGTTTGTGCCTGTAAATGGGCTTTGAATCGTTATGTATAATATTCTTTTATTAAAGTCATCGCCCGAAATCATACTACGAAATTTGTGCAGCACTTTTGCGAAAAACTAGAAGAATTGTCGTAAAATATAAAAGAAAGAAATTAAAGGAAATAAAAAGGAGGGAAAATATCGTTTATTGCTCTCGTAACTGTAACTGTAACTGAAGACGTCTTGGGATTGTTATCTTAATAAAGCCCCTCCTAAAACGGTAAATATCTATTTTTGCTAATTTTTATAATTCTTACACTTAGCATTAAATATATATATATATATATACGTATATACGGTAGATTTGGGGTTAGTAAGGCCGGCTTGTGCTTGGGCTTGTGGTCAAATTGTGTGTGAATAAAGTGAAATTAAGCGACGTCACACACCCCATATGCCATTCATTGCATTCTTAATCTATTATGTGAATCATGTCTGTCTGTCTGTGGTAAATATTATTCCGATCATAAGAACATGAAATTAATGAAAAAAGGTTCATTTTTTATTTTTATTAAAAAATTAAAACCTTACCAACAATCTAAGGTGATGGGTATTCTTTCATTTGGCCTGAGCTAAATGTAGCGTTTTTCACTTGTTTTAATTTTCACCTTTTTTTATCCTTCAGGTTCTCATTACACAGACGCCGTTAATGATAGAAAACGGTAATTTGCCTAGAAATTACTTCGCACGTATATGTTATAAGTTGAACCAGTCATCCGTCATCAAACATGGCTGCATCGCCGGCACCTTCATTAGATTCTATACGCGGAATTGAGAGTACATTCATTGAGCATAACGGTTATTTATCAGATTCACCTCTCACATTGAGCGGTTCATCGCCACCAGTCAGTGATTCGGCAATTTGTGATGATTATCCAAATTCGCGGGTGGTAGGTGGTACAACATCAACAGTGGGTGGCAGCCAACATTTACCTATTTCGAGTTCAGTATCATCATCAGCATCAAGTTCATCGTCGTCGTCATCATCATGCTCATCATCATCCAGTAGTGGTTTGAGCGGTTGCGGTAGTACTTCTAGTAACGCTAGCAATGGCACATCCAATAAGAATAGCGTTGGTGAACCCGGCGTAATAGGTAGTGGTAAAGGTAGTCCATGCGGTTCTTTACTGGCCAACAGTAGCCAAACCAATAGCAATTGCGGCAGCAGCAGCAACAACGCGAGTACCAATAATATTACAAGTTTTTCGAATGGTTTGGGCGGCAGTGGCGGCAGTTGGTCTCGCTGTACCGCTTGTAAAAGTAAACAATCTGATGCTGTAGCTAAATGCTATGATTGTTTGACGTTTTTATGCGGCAGTTGTGTGACAGCTCATGAATTTATGCACTGCTTCAATGGTCACAATATATTTCTGTTTAAAAATTTTGAAATGTCGTCAACGGTTAATAGTGGTGGCAGCAACGGTGGTGGTGGTGGTGGTGGTGGTGTCGTTAATGGTAATGGTAATTGTGGCGGTATATCCGGGCCTGGAGGAACGAGTATAAATCGATCTTCTACTGTCGTTTCTGGAAGTAGTGCAGCCGTTGATAATTCCTCTGCTACGGATTTCAAATTATCGAATTCGTTCAGTATGATTTTACAACAACAACAACAAAAATTTCAACAACAGGATTTGCAAAAACAACATCAGCAACAACAACAAACCCACCAACAGCATCAACAACCATTAACACACTTATCGAAAATTGTTGCAGCTGCAGCCGCAGCCGCTTCATCATATTCCTCACATCCAACGGATCTAATAGGCGGCGAATTGAATCAACAACAATCAAATCAAACCGTTGATGACTTATTTAGTTCTATGGTGTCAATGCCTATACGCACCCAAATGCTAATGACTTCTCAAAATCAACAACAACAACAGCAGCAGCATCAAAATCAACAGCAGCAACAACAACAAGCATTGCATAATATAACAACATTCTATTGCCAGCGGCATAAGAATGAAATTTTGAAATTTTCATGTCGCACTTGTTGCACTCTGGTGTGTAAGGACTGTATTGCCGAAGATCATGTTGTGGAAAGTTTACATGAAATCGAACCGATTCAAGAAAATGGAATAACAACACTATTGGGTGGCCTCTGCAACAACAACAACAACAAAACTGCGGCTGTTGGCGCTGCTGGTGCGACCATCGTTCAAAGTTCGCCCGAAATTATACTACAATCGGTGATCGCCGATTTACGCAGTAAGGCTGGTGAAATTGTCGCTTTGGTGGACAATAGCACGATGCCCGTAAATGATTCAGATATTTTGGGTAATCAAAAAATCAAACTCCAGTATCAAAGAACAAGTACGGATATTAATGAAACGTACCAGTTCTTTTGCTCCCTATTGGAAGAACGTAAACAGGAGCTGCTTAAGGAGTTGGAGAATTTGTACACATCTAAAATGACTGCACACACAACCAGCGTACAACGCTCCAAAGATTTGGTGGACAAAATATTGCAGACATGCGACACCATTGAGCGCAACCCCAAGTCGCACAGCATTAGTGATGTGCTTATGTTGCGTAAAAATCTCGAATTGCAATTGCACAGTGTCATGCAGGAACTACAGTTGCCATTTGAATTACAATTCATGTCCAATTACCAATCGATACAGGCGGGCGTACGCAACACTTTTGGTTATATACGGGTCTCCTCCGTGGAGGGATCCGCTGGCGGATTACTTTTATCCAAACAGCCACCAATTGCCCGGCCAATACAATCGCTATCCTGCTCCACCCCATCCACCCACGGAGACGGGTCATCTAATAGCAGTGTCACGGGCGGTTCACATTTACCCGGTGGTTTGGGTTTGCCGGCCACACTCTTGGAGAATTCTTATGCCAATGCTGTAACAACTTCAGCCAATGGTGTAGGCAGCGTACTAATGGGTCGACCCAGTACATTAGGGAACAGCAGCAACACTAATAATTTTGATGATCTGTTAACAAAACGTTTTACAACTGCCACCGCTGCAGTTGTTTCGACCAATGGCAGCAATGCTAACAGTACAGCTGTTGCTGCTGCTCTAATGAGTGCTCACATCACTAATCCATATGAAAAGTGGAGTAATGGTGGAAGCGACATGTTTACAACCAGTGCTGATCCGTTCTCGGCTGCACAAATCCTCAGCACGGTTGGTTTGACAAATGGTGGCGGTGGCAGCAATGCCAACAATGCCGTAGTTGCTGCCGCCTCTAGTGCTTTTAATACTTTGAATTTGAATGCTGCACCGAATGGTGTGGTAAGCTCCACCGAATCGCTGCGAGATGTTACCTCCAAATTGTTGACGGCATCCATTTATCCACCAAAATCACAGATTAAACGTCAGAAGATGATCTACCATTGCAAGTTTGGTGAATTTGGTGTTATGGAGGGCCAATTCACTGAGCCGTCTGGTGTCGCCGTCAATGCCCAGAATGACATAATCGTGGCCGATACTAATAATCATCGCATACAGATATTCGATAAGGAGGGACGGTTCAAGTTCCAGTTTGGTGAATGCGGCAAACGTGACTCACAGTTATTATATCCGAACCGGGTGGCGGTGGTGCGTGGTACCGGTGACATAATAGTCACCGAACGATCACCCACTCACCAAGTGCAAATCTACAATCAGTATGGACAATTTGTTCGAAAATTTGGTGCCGACAAATTACAGCATCCGCGCGGCGTCACAGTCGATAACAAGGGTCGCATCATTGTCATTGAATGTAAAGTAATGCGTGTGGTTATATTTGATCAAAAGGGCAACATGTTGCACACATTCAGCTGCAGTCAACATTTAGAATTTCCGAACGGTGTGGTTGTTAACGATAAGCAGGAAATCTTTATAAGCGACAATCGATCTCATTGTGTTAAAGTGTTCAATTATGAGGGTCGCTATCTGCGACAGATCGGCGGTGAAGGTATCACAAATTATCCCATAGGTGTTGGCATGAATGCCAATGGTGAAATTTTAATAGCCGACAATCATAATAATTTCAATTTGACCATATTCACGCAAGACGGTCAACTGGTGTCTGCTTTAGAGTCGAAAGTCAAGCATGCTCAATGTTTCGATGTCGCTCTAATGGACGATGGTAGTGTTGTTTTGGCCAATAAAGACTATCGCCTCTACATATATCGCTATGTGCAAGTACCGCCAGTTGGTTTGTAAATTCAAAAACACAACACTCCATCTAACACAGTTTAGAGTCTAGTGTCTCGTTACTTGAAAATGATTATCCCTTGGTTGGTTGCTTGATTTGAGTTGAATCTCTTGATCATTATTTCTATATTACATATATACTCGTATATGGTAATGTTTGTTTTGTTGGTTTTTCATTTTACATACTTGAAAATACCTTTGGTTTTTTTTATATTTTTTTTATTCTTAAATGTTTTTAGTCATGATCATATACAATTTTTTAATTAAAACAGGTAATTGTTGAATATGTAACTTAGGGTCGTATATATACATAAACATAACATACGTGTATGTGTGAATGATGAAGCATTTTGTTTTTGAGCATTTTATCGCATCCTTTAAAACTCAATCATTAATTCATTCCTCTTCTTATATCCACAAATATGTGTTTCTAATATGTGCGATTATTCCATTTTCAGTTTTAATTAAAATTGAAAAACAGAAAAAGAACAAATCGAAATAGTTTTCATTGTTTGCAGTCCTCACTTAACATTTGCATTGTTCTGCTTTATTTTATTTTAATTATTTTATTGCATTTTTGACAATTTTCAATTGAATTTTTCCTTTACCACTGAGAATGGCGTGAAGATGTTGAGATGTGGGAAATTTTCATAATTAATAACTAAAAACTATTATATATATATAAATGAATGTTTTGTACTTATTCTAAATGCTTTTATTGCTCTCAAGAAAAACAAAAACAGAAACGAAAACGAAAACGAAAACAAAAAAAAAAAGAAAAACATTTTTACAATTTATAGAGGAGTAGTAGTAGTAGTGACACGATTTTTATCACAATTGTTCATTCGAATATCTCTGTAAGGCTGAATTATTAAGTGTGTTGTTATAAACCTTGAGAAGTAGGGGAAGAAGAGTATTTCTATGAATTTTTTTGTCTACATTGTCTATTATTTCTCTTAGGTCCACCTGCGCATATTGTTGATTTTTTCATACGATTATATTATTACGATAAGCACATATATATACGAGTATAAAAGTATATTCAACATCTTTGTTTTATTCTTTGTATGATTTAAGTGTGAAAATCATTTGCTTGTTTGTTATATGTATCTATGGAGGTGTTTATTCTCCTCTTTTTAAATACACAAAACATTTCCTTTGTTTACTGGCGCGAAAGCATACAATTTGTTTCTGCTACTGTTATACTCGCATAAATAAATAAATTAATTAATGAACTATTACTTGAATAGTTTATATTTTTGCATTTTTTTTTTTTTTTTTATTATTATTAATAGTTTACAATTTTTTCTTATGATAATTTTAAAATTGTTTTTAAATGTTTTTGTATGATTTTTTATAAGTTTTATGTTATGTTAATGTTTTATTAAATGATTATAAACTGAAACCGAAAATCTTTATAATTAAAATGATTTTTGTTAAGTTATGCGTACCATAAGCACACGTATATTTTATATAAAAAAACAATTAAAAATTGTTATTTTTGGCTATTTGTATTAATTTTTTTATAATCAATCAGTTTTTTACTAAACATGACTATTTCCCTCTTTGAAAAAATAAAAGAATAATGAATATTTAAAAATATATATATATATATAAATAATAGTACGTGTAATTGAAAAATAGCAATTTTTGGCAATCAGCTTAAAAGACTTAACCATAAAACCAAACGGACAAGTCCCGAATAAATAGTAAAAAAAAAAATGAAAAACAAACACACAAACATGAAATGAATCTCTAAACATTCTTAAAACGTATTTTTTATATTGAAAACATATAAAATCATAAATAATATAAAATAAAATGAAATGAAATTAAATGAAATGAAAGAACCAGTAATCAGTTAAGAAGGCAACAGTAGTCATTTCAGAATGAAGATGATTCTTTTAAAACTTTCTTAAAAGTAATGCAAACAAATGAAAAAACTGGAAAAATTAAAAAAAACATCCAGTTGTTAATCACTCAGTTACATGCGTAACACTTTTTACAAATTATAACCCATACGAATATAAAAAAAAATAGCCTAAATGTGTATTTATGTGTGTAGTATGTTAATTCTAATTAAGAAACGTAAGAGAAAAAAGTAACGAAACGAGAAGAGAAGAAAACCACAACAATTCCATACACGAATGTGAAGTGCATCAGAATGAGTTCTAAAGGAAAAAAAGGGCAAAATATGAAACATATGTATTGGTATGCAACAGACAAATGACACAATAACATTTGCATACATATATTGAGGGTTTAAAATAAAAATAAAAAACAAACAAACAAGTATTTTTTTATATAATAAATAGTTAATAAATTTATATAGATATATATATATATAAATATTCACTCATTTATGTGCACACACATCTGTGTGCATATTGCGAACTAGGGAATAGTTGTAAACTAAACTAAACTAAACTTAAAAAAAAAATGAAACATAATCTTGCATAAGAAAAACAACAGCAGATTTTAAAAATCCTTTCATTATCCTTGTTCTGTTATGGAATTGTATGAAATTTTTTGCATTTTATGTGCATGTGTACAAAACTCTCTTTCTGTTCGCTTCTCGATCTGCATTTAATTAATTGTTTTTGTTTTAACGTTTGGCGTTTGGATTTTTTTATAGCTTATTATTAATTAAGATTAAGATCTATTTATATGAAAACAAAAATAAAAACAAACAAAAGCCGATTTAACTATAATCAAGTAAAAAAAAAAAAACTTGGTTCAGGCCAAATCCTGAATACCCACCATTGATGCGTTCGATAGCTTCCCAAGTAGTGTGTGTGCCTATGTACTTTATAACTGATGCGGAAAATTTTCTTAAAAAAAAATTTTCCTTTTTTCAGTTCTTTTGTTGTATTGTGTGAGCATGTGGCTTGTCCGATTCCGTTCAATTCCAATGGCAACCACCAGTGTATAAACTTTACCAACGCTTCTGCCATGTTTGGAATCGATGAATCAATTTTTACGATAAAAATAAG
This sequence comes from Ornithomya chloropus, assembly GCA_963971445.1. Lineage (NCBI taxonomy): Eukaryota > Metazoa > Arthropoda > Insecta > Diptera > Hippoboscidae > Ornithomya > Ornithomya chloropus. The sequence continues at coordinate 54,358,604 of OZ020530.1, forward strand.
TGAGAATAAAACAGAACCACGCATACCGGTCAGACGGACAGACAGACATTATGGTGATGGTGGGTATAATTACATAAATATATGTACACGTGTATGTGTTGGTCAGTATTCTTTAATTTTGATATAATTTTTATTTGAGAAAAATGCATTTATATGAAAGCACTTCGCATGCACTTCAAAAGGATTCATTTTAATTTCTTTCGCTAATAAACCTTTTCCAACAATTGTAAAACAAAACAATGATTCCGAAGGTGGGGTAACACGTGGCATAGTACAAGATATAAGAAATATTAAAACTCGACAACCGTTGTGTGTGGTAAAGTTTGTGCATCTGTTTGAAACTTTTAATTTCAGTGGAAATGTTTTAAAACAAAACTAAACAATGTAAAAAAAAACACGTTAAATTTCCTAAAGACCTCTCTACCACAATATAGAAACAGTGGGCATGGCATCCATTAATTATAAATATGAATATAAAAACTGTGTGGTAGATATGGTCGATTGTAGGCGTGGCACATGACCGATTTCGCCCAATTTACACTATTTGGAAATGTTTTTATAAAATCTCAAACAGTGCAAAGCATTATACGCTTCCGTGCGATCCACTTTCAATAGCATTTGTATTAAAAGTATAAAATAAAAGTCTAGTACATGGCATATATTTATGTTAATTGTCCATCATTTTTTTATACGATTATAAACCTCATTTCAGTTTTAAGTTCAATACACTTTACTTGTTCGTTATTGGTAGTATTTGGTTAAACACATTAATAGAATTTATCAAATTCAAGAATGACTTGAAACCTAACATGCATACATACGTATAATTAATTATATATATATAAAAAAAAGTGAAATGCAAGCAGCCCACCATTATATTACTATAACCTTTTAGAGTAACTTTTTTATATTAATTAATGAGGAAAAAAAATGCTATACAGTGGCAGGCACTCAATATAAGTACACCTTCTTCAAATTGATAAATTTCCAACAAACAAAAAAAAAAAAAAAACGAAGTAAAAAAAAATTTTTTTTTACTGTTAATAAAAAAACTTATTTGTTTTTTTTTTTGTTATTTTTTGTAAAATTAATAAAAAAGAATTTTTTTATATGCTTCAAAATACAGTTTTTTTTAAGGCTTAGGTCTGCGGTCGCCAAACTTTTCTCCAGTCGGCACAAAAGACAAACATAGACTAGAGCTCTGTAAAAATTATAATAAATTTTTCAAATTTTCGATTTTGCCCAATTTCAATACCAAGACAAGTTTAAAATCAATATCAGAATGATTGCCACAATCAGACGGACGGACAAACATATTTCGATGGACTCAGTATTGATTAAGAATATAGTAGAATATAGTATGGAGGGTCCTCTGCTTATATATACCTTGTTGAATGTCCGATGCCTTTTTCTAGGCAAAAAGCAACCTTGGTGTGGCGCGGCTGATATTTTGAAAAACTAGACGAATAGTCTGCGCTAACAAGAAATGAATTAGGGTTGCTGTGGGACGACCGCTAGCTTAGACCGCATCCATTTATTACAATGTCCCCTGGAACGTTTCGAGTTCTTCAATAATTTCATTTATGATTGAAGACTTTCTTCTAAATTCGGAAATTTGACGTTTGACCTTAAAAGAAAAATGCATCGCTTCCTAAAGAAAAACGTCCTTTGCATTTGGAAATTTATCATTTTCATAATAAAGGGTGTGTAAAATGTAATACAAAACTCCCTCTTTTCGTTTGTTTATAATTAGAACTTAAAACGAATGCATTTATACAAGTAAGGGTTCATAGATTGAACAATTTTGTAATTAGTTAATTTTTTTTAATAATTTTTTTTTTGTTACTACTCATATGTTATGTTTGGAGGTAACATCAATTATTTGTAATTTAAAATAAATATTTTTTATTTGTTGATATGAAACATGTTTTACTGCAAGTTTTTAAAAGGCTGGGCACAATTTTTCAAAGTACATATATTTCTAATAATAATAAGATACTAAAAAAAAAGTGTGTTAAATTAAAGCAAATTGTATTGTTTTGTTTGTCAATCGAAATCGTCTATTTTTTTATTGTTAAAATTAAAAGAAGAAAAAAAAAAAAGAAAAGCTCTCGTACGTTTACTTACTTATTGACTTAATAGGTAGCATACTAATGTAAACGAAAATTATTAATTTTTTTATAATTTACTTTTTATTAATATATATATATATATATATATATATATATATAAATGTATACAAAAACTATGTAACATGTAATAAATTATTTTATACGAAATACAAGCTTTTTTCTTTTGGACGCATGCATACTTTTTTAATCGTTTGCTGAATAATGAAAACAAAATATATTTGTTATGTAAGAGGCTTTTTATTTTTATTAAAATGAAAGAACATGTGTGCGTGTGTGTGTGTGTGTGTTTTTTTTTTTTTTTGCAGTAGGTGGAACGCATCTAAAGCCGGACAGGGCGATGGACATATAAGGTCATTCCTCGCCTGGGTCCATGGATAAACAGGAAACACGGTGTGTGTGTGTGTGTGTTTCCTGTTTAAGCTTTCTGGTAGTGTCAGTAAGTCTGTCTGTTTTTTGTGTAAAGTATTGTTTTTTGAGAATTGTGAGTGAGCTTCAATGTTTTTCCATCACGCCTATTGGCATATTATAAATACATACGTATATTATATATCAAAATTTTATTTTCATAGTTTTATTTCTTATGGACGTGACACTGTAAGGTCTCTAACATCTCCTTCTGGAGGTAATGACAAACCTGGTAAAGCCCCCACCTTATGTGGAGGGTATAAAGAAAATCAATAAATAGTTTTCATAATGACTAACTTGTTCAATATCCGATGCTCCTTCAAATTATTGTACGTCCAATAATTTGTAAATATTTACCTCAAATACAGCGTGGAAGGTAGACAACGATTTGTTCTCTTTTAGTGACTTTTAAAATACATATAATGCATATGTCACATATAATCTCATCGGTTGAATTTTGCACCAGAAACGGTTATTGCAAATTGTGGGCCAAACTTTTTGTCGATTATGGGCGTAATTGTTAATCGATTTGACCCATCTTAACCTACATACCCATATACTAAAAATATTTCAGTGTGAATACAATACTTTTTGCTTCTATAAGTATTTCAACCAGGGACACGGCCAGATCGACTTGTAATTTGAAGCTGCTCAAGCATATAAGCACTTTATGGGGAATCTGACGGCTCTTTGTTTAAATTTTTTTTTAAAAACATAAACTGTAATTTTTTGTTCGTTGAAAGGGGAGATTATTTGAAGTTTAGGAGTCTATTTGGAGAGATATGCTCACGCGGAATATTAAAAAAGACATTTTGCATATTTTTTTTTTCAAAAAAATATAACATATATCCTAAGTAATGAAATAGTTTTTTTTTCAAAGCACAGCTCAAACACTGGACTACCTTAAAATTTGAATTCTGATTCATGACTGCTTTTTTCACAATAGGAACAATTTAGATATTAGACTTTTACTGCAGATAGTTTCGAGGAAACGAAAAAAAAAAATTTATTCAAAATTGTGACGAAATTGATTTTCAAAGAAAGTATAATTTTTGGTTAAAACAAGTGAAAATATTATAGTCGATCAAGGCCACTCACCAAGCTAATTCACTATTCTTCATCAGAATATTAAGGGTTGTGAATTATTGCTGCATAAACATCTCCATTATATTAGTACCTTATATGAGGTGGGGTTCTAAAAATGGTCCAATCCTATCAATTTTCAATAAGGTTCCCCTTTGGGCCTATACATGTCATTGTACCAAATTTTATCGAAATATTTAAAAAAATGCTACCAGTAGCTTGCGCACAAATTTATATAAACAGACAGACGGACATGATTAAATCGATTCAGATTTTAATTCTGAATCGAACGGTATAACTGAATTTGGCATTTGTCGTTTAGGAGTTACAAACATCCGCACAAACTTAAATTACCCTCACAATAGCGATGACCTGCTAAAAATAAAAAATTGATACATTTTCATATTTTCTTGAACGGAGTGCACTGAGACCACTAATACTTTTACCAAATTTCTATTCTACGTACAACTGGAAGTGTGTTTACCACAAATGAACAGACAGACCTAGGCAGACATTAGAACTTCATGCTAATTATAGAATATTTATACAAACATACAATCTAACACTAACCGTCAACCCTCCAATATACAAAAAAACACGGCCTGTCGTAGAAATTGACCTTTCTAGTGGTATCTATAACATATACTGACAACACAAACATCCGCACAAATTTAATACACCTTAGCTTACATAGTGTTGGTTGATTATAAAATATCACGTTTCTACCCAAAAATGTTGTTTTGTTAAACATTTATAGAATATTGTAGTTATCCTTAAACCTCTAATATGGAATGCAAAAAATAAAAACAAAAATAAAAAATAAAAAAAGATCAGTTGTTACTTTTACAATACACTTTATACTTGTACTTATACGTAGTATTTGTATTAGAAAACTTCTTTTTATGCATGGATAACTTTTTTTTACTTATTTGAAGAAAAAAATATTGAATAATGATGATATGAATATAAAAAGAAAAGTAAATCAATAAAATTAAAATATAAGCAATCCACATATTGTGTAGTGTAGCTTAAGCAGAATAAAAAGAAACTAACAAAAATGGTGGAAAAGTTATAAAAACAATTTGTTGATATATAAAAGGCTAAAACAAAGATTAAGCTAAAACCAGTTTTAGACTCAGTTTTAGGCCCAGTTTTAGACAGTTTTAGACTCTAAAGGTATTTCTTGATCTTAACTTATATACATATGGCACATGTGCATATATATATAAACTACATATACACCAATTTTTATACATATATATACTTGAATATATATGTAAAATCCTTCACACCGAACAACCAACAGAGTTAAAAGTTAATCCGTCACCAATTTCAACAAAAACAAAACAAAAACAAAATAAAGCAAAAATGTTGAAAACTTTACATACATTTTTATATACATATTAGAGAATAAGGGGAAAAACCAAATAAATTATTCCAGAAAAAAACAGTTTCGTTCGATTCAGAGTATTTTTGGAAATTCAATCCAAATCTTAATGTTGCTAAGACTCACTTTATTAATGATTAAAAATATAATAATAATCGAATATATTATGTGTTGTATTTAGTGAGAAATGATAAGAGGTATACATACTTACATATTTATAATTATTATACAATATATATAACAATCTACAAGTGATGAAGCGTACACTTGTTTATGACGCCTAATACCTAATTAAGCGAATGGATGGTGTTTATGTAGTACACACATACTATACATTACCTATTAAATAATAACTGTTTGTTGTACTTCTTGTAGATTAAACGTAACGCAAACAAACAAAAACAAAAAAAGGATAACAATTTAAGAATGTAACAACTTATACAAGAGAGAGTTTTGCACATCACATCACAATAGCTTTCTTGAATGGTCCACTAATGGCCCTAATCTCTATCTCTCTCTCTCTCTCTCATCCCATTTATGCTTGTTTGGGAGGTAAGAGGTAGCATTAAAATACATGCTACATACATAATAGGTATGTTGATGGCATATATGTATTTATGTACTCACACACACACACAACACATATTAAAATATATTAAATATAAAAACTTTGAAAATTTTATTAAGTAATAAAAAAAACTTCAAAACAACGTTGATGATATATACTTGAACAAGTGGAAAAGTTATAGTCAGTCAGATGCGGCCATTAAAATACCCTACACCACAAATTATGCTGCTAATTAGTTTAGTTCTAAAGTAACAGTAAAGGCGAAGCATTGCCATATAAGTGTAATATAATTATATGGAGAGAGGTTCTAAAAATAGTTTTATGGGGTTCAAATTTGGTTCAGCCATTTATCAGACCAATTAACTATTCTTTGCCAAATTTTGGTCAAAAAATATTAAAAATTTCGATTTTTTTCTATATAAAGACTTTCATCATAATAGAACCTTATATGGGGAAGGGTTTTAAAAATAGTCCGATCCGGTTCATTTTCAACAGGGACCATTGGGCCATTGAATGTTTTTCTTTTTATATCAAATTTGATGGAAATATCACAAAAAATAATAGAATCTTATATAGGAGGGGTAGTCTAAAAATGTAGTATTCTTCTTAGGCCAATACATGTCCTGTTATCAAATTTCATTGAAATGTCAAAAAAAAAATGCTAAAATTTGTAGCTGACGTATAAATTTACATGGACAGACGGACATGGTTAAATCGATCGATCGATCGAGTATAATTGAATGTGGGTGTGGCATTTACCGTTTACGTATTTATTTAAAATTAACAAAACTTTTAAGCGATAAGTGCCGGGTATAACAAAACAAAGCAACATTATTAATAAAAATTTATTTATATGTGTGTACGTACAAGAGTGTATACACATTTTATACATAATTAATAAGTGTGTATACATATACATAATATAAAAAAAAATAATTCCGAATTTTAATAATTCACTATACTACGACTGATTTTTCTATGAACAAAAAACAACAAACACAACAACAAAATTATACACATAATAACTATATATTGTTTATAATCGTATTGTAGTAGAGCGCATATACATGATATGTAAATGTAGGATTTGTATGATTGGTGATAATCGCTCTCTCTCTCTTTCAATTTATATTTATACAAAAACGCAATTATAACTGCTTTATACACGCGTGTGTGTGGGGGGTGAACTACTTTCATTACAAATTGTTTATATATGTATGACCAGTTTTTGAAACTTTCGGCAAACTTGTGATTCTTTGCTAATCCGGTTGCAACACCCACTTGATGGCGTCATACAGACCCTACAAAATATATACAAGTATATTCTTGATCAGCATCAATATCTAAGTCGATCTAGACATGTCCGTCTGTGTTATATTTTGAAATGAAATTTTCTATGCCAGTTGCCATTTACGTTGGGCAGTAAGTGTAGCAAGTGCCACGCCCACTACTATTTATGTGTTACAAATTTGATATATGTATGAAGGTGAAATTTACTATTCATAATTAGTGCCTCTATAGATGTGACAAAAAATGGGCATGGCTTTATAAAGGGCTTTACGGAAATTGTGGGCTTATGTGTTACGCCCACAATTTCCATAAAGCCCTTTTTCTGTGCAGAATCCAAAATCTCACTTGATATGTTTCACATACACTATTAAAGGGCGTAATGAGATATCAGCCACACCCACAGTTTGCATATACCATAGCTGTGCAGTATATTAAACATTTGTCCCAAGTTTTTTAACTTGTTACCTACCTGGTGGCTTCTCTAAAAAAAAACATACATGAAACATTTTGTAAAGGTATTGACTGCGTTTATCCTTTTTTCACTTACACACATCCTTACATACACAAGCGAAGCTTCTTTTTTGATTTTCTGTAATTGATTATCAATTATACACAATAAGAAATTGAGAAAATTGAAAACACAAAAAATTAACCGTTTTTGAAGGCAAATGTGAATTGGGGAAATATTTTTTTTTAACAGTTTGAGAATGTGTAACACAAACGAAACTCCTCTGCCTCTTTACTTTATTAAAAAGGAGAACAACTAGAAAAACTTTGTAAAAAACAACAACAACAAAAACAACAACAACAACAACAAAATACTTATTAAGACTCGTTTAGGGAATTTTGCTAATTCGCAAACAGGCAATGAAAAAACAATTTAAGAAAAACATCATCATTTTTTTACACCACCCATAACAACATTTGACTGCAAGAAATAATGAAAAAAAAAAAATTTTTTTAAAAAACTCTCCACGCATAGCTCTTCAATTACATGATATGAAGAAATTTAATGAAATGAAAAAAACATTAATATTTATATAAAAAAAAAGTAACGTACATCTAGGATGAAGACAGAAAGTGGAAACCCTCGAGTAACATTTCGAAAAAACTTCTGGTGAACTTTATGATGACCTTTATGTTGTTGCAAAAGTTAATAGGTCAAGGTCAAATGATCTATTTTTGACACCTGACATACATACTTTCTGTTATGACAACTTGATTATTTTGACCAACTTGACTAGGGAGTCATTCCAAAATCAAACACATTTTTTTACGGAGAATTCTTATCAACTTCTTGAACTTGATGTTAGACTTTCAAACATGCACTTTAAGATCACGATCATCAACAAGTTTTGTCTATAAAGATTTTTTCGCAAAATTTCATCGTATGTCTTTACTCGACAGTTTCCACATTTTTTCCTCACCCTGTATATATGTAGATAATCGTAGTATGTATAAGCGATACATATGAATAACATCGTAAGACTTGAATTGTTGTGTTAATTTAATTAAAACAAAAACAAAAATATATTCAATAACAATATGTACTTATCTCTTTCTAAATAAGAATAAGAAAATAAAAGCAAAAGGAGCCAAAAGCAAAACAAAAACACTTTAACTATAGCATTAACAAGGGTATACCAATACATACACATACATACTGTGTTAAGTTTACTTTCCGACTATTTTTGCATTAAACTCGTTCGAATTTTTCCTTTTTTTTTATATACATTTTTATCTTTATCGCCATGCATGCAAAATGGAAGCACTTTAAATGATGCATATATGCATATTTTTATATATATATATATATATAAAACAAAAACAAAAAATACAAAATGAATAAATTTAATCCGTGTAGTATTCTTAGGATAAGAACACTGAAGAAACTCAAAAAAGATCAGAAACAAAAACACTGTTGTTGTTGGCTTTTTATAAAAACAAAATACTCGTATATTTTAATTACTGTTTAAAAACTTAAAGAAAGACAAAAAATAATAATAATCTAAATGAAAATGAAGAAGAAGAATGAAATGAGAGAAACCATGAAATAAAATGAACATAAATTAATATTTGTAATCAATCAGTAGATGTGTTGTAATTATTATTAAACTCTTTGCAACAAGTAACACAAGCAAATACAGTAAAGCATACACATATAATTTTCTGAATGATGATTATTAAGAAATATATTAAACCACTAATGCAGCCAGCGTCGCCGCTTCACTTTTAATAACATGAAGACTTGTGTAAACCTATTCTAAAATATTCTAATGTCTTAAGGAACACCCACACAACAGTCAAATTTATTATACACATGTACACATGTACACATATATGCGACACGGTCTCTTTAAATTCAATCAATCAATTTACCGCATCGCACACTGCATATTCAAAATATTATATATTTATATACATAAATGTTAAAGTAAACTCTATAGTGTTTGTTTAGCAAATGACAGCTTCGTTTGAATATCGTAACACGCACAGTTTGAATGAATTAGATTCCACAAGCACATATATATGTAGTACGTATATATATGTATGTCCTTCCATAAATAGTACAGTAAATATAAATCATCGTTCAGTACATGTACGTAAATGAAAAACCCATGAAATATTGTATCGAATACCCGTTAACCTTAACACCAAACACTGACAGACTGACAAACTGTGACACATATGTTGTATCATACTTTTTAACATCCAACAGCCGCATAATATAAACGTTGGCTCACGCTAGCGTTGCTACGGCCACAAGGGACGGGGACTCTTTGTTTTGTATGGCGGCAGTGACGTGTTTAGGTTGGGGGTAAAATTATAGCGGTTTGTTAAAGCTCCGAAATGTGGCTAAAATGAGACGCACTTTTTCTTTTACCGCTTTCACTCAAAATCATCTTTATACCCTCCATATGACATAAGGGGTATACTAAGTTTGTAGCCCCGTTTGCAACAATTAGCAGCAGCATGAAATTCCCAGGCGTTTTATATACATTTTCGTGAATGTGAACTAAAAATTTTAAATTTTAAAATAGGTGCATATTTTAATTGTCTAAAATTCTCGTGCCACGCCCACAATGTACGAACTAAGTCTATCACAACCACCCAAACGAAATTAAAATTTCGTACACACACACATATTTATAATTAGGGCATTCAATGATGTCCTCAAAATGGGCGTGGTTGAATAAGGGGCACGAGAACAATTTACAAAAATCTCTGACGTATAAGTCGACAATAATGACTTACCCTGTTTGTATATACAGATGGAAAATATTTAAGATTTGTGCTTTTAAGCAATTTTTTTATACCCTCCACCTTAGGGAAGAGGGTATATTCATTTTGATCATCCGTTTACAACACATCGAAGGAAGCCTCGGAGACCCCACAAAGCATATATATTCTTAGTCAGCATGAAAAGAGAAATCGTTTGAGATATGTCCGTCCGTGTGTTCGTGTGTCCGTCTGTTGTTGGCACTCTCACGGTCGTAATTTTAGAGATATCAAATGGAAACTTTGCACACGTATTCTTAGTTCAATTTCGCTGTTCCGTATTGAAATTGGGCGAAATCGGTTAAGAGACACGCCCACAATAAACAAAAATCTCAACATACCTCGAAAAAATTGTGTCTTTAAAAAATTATATATCGCACAATACTACGCCTATCAAGTTGAAATTTGGTATATATATAAGTGGTACCGTTGTCCAACACTGTGTCAAAAATGGGCGTGATTGAATAACGCAAACGCCTATAATTTAAAAAAAACACTATTTGTTGTTTAAAAATGACCTGAATAATAATATATACGCAACAATTTACTGCAATAGGAAATTATTTTTTAGAGGGTTATAAAAGGTGGAGGGTATTTAAGATTCGGTATTAACCGAACTTCTCTATCTTGTTTTTTTTTGCTTATTTTATGAATCGATTTAGTTACACCCATCGCTCTGTGCGTCTGTTAGATATTCCGATAAAAAATTTTCACAAGGACCAAGTGAAATGACAGCTAAATGAATTATGATATCCAATCAAAGATTCGATTCAACGATTAAAATAATACTCAATAATCGTTTGTTGTGATTTATAAAGTTTTAACATCAAGAATAATAATTTTAAAAAAATTGATAATCAATAATAATATTACACATCAATCAATTATAAATTCAATAACCACTTGCAATGTGGTCCACCAACTTCTGTTATATGCAGCCACAATATATAAACCAGATGGTTTATCATTCCCATGTGAAAGTGGGCGAAATTTTTACAGATTTTTTACTTTTAATTGCTCTTTAACTCTTAATTGCTCTACACATTTTCTCTTTTCTTTTATATATTTCTTAAATAATATAAAAAAGAAATTTATAATGAAAATCTCTAATTTAAATGTTGATGTATGTACAGGCAATTATGATGAAGAAGATCATAATAATGATAAAGATATTTATTATGAAACAAGTAAAAAAACTGAAACGAAATTTGGCTTCGGCCAAATCGTAAATACGCTCCACGTAAACATACAAACAGTGGGAGTGGCAGGTATATGATTACATCCTCTAATAATATGCATATATATTACGCATCAACTTACAAGTCGAGTTTTACACTTAGTATGTTTTTTTGTAAATTGTGGGTGTGTCACGCTCATTTTTGGCGCATCGACGGATGGGATAAGTTGAAGTATGCATACAAAATTTCAAGTTCATAGGTCACTTTTTGAGGCATATATAAGGATTTTTGTTAATTGTGGGCGCGTCTGTTATCCGATCACGCCCATTTTTGGAATATCTATGGATGGAGTAATTATAAACATGCATATTAAACTTTATAGGTATGTTTTTGTGACAGATGAATCGATTTGTGTCAATTGTGGGCGTGGCTCTTGACCGATTTTATCCAATTAAAATAGCAAACTGCGTACAGAAAGTTCTCAATATATTAAAAGTTCTGACCGTCAGAGTGACAATAATAGACAGAAACACAGACATATATGTCTAGATCGACTACATTTTTGATGCTGATCAGGACCTGATCATATGCTGATCATATATTTTGTGAGGTCTCTGACGCCTCCTTCTGGGTGTTTTATGTGGAGTATGGAAAAAAACTTTTTAATTTTATCTACATTTATAACAATATAATATAACAGCACGTGTTATGTGTTGTCCGCATAAGATGTGTGTGTTTTGAAAAGTGTTAGCATTTAAAAAAAAACGCATAAGTTTTGTACATGAGTATTATTGATATTAACTACTTATATGATTATTAGCAATTATTATCATTCGTATAGTTATTATGCATATGTACACACATATACATTCAACATATGTACTATGTAAGCATTTGTATTTTTACACATTAACTCTGGCAAAAATACATATTTTTATACCCTTCAAAAAAAAAAAAAAAATAAATGAATAAAACAAAAGCAAAATTAATAAACAAAACAAAACAACAAAAATAAAAAATTAATTAGAAGAAATCAAACAAAATATATTTGTGTGAAATGTCATATAAACTAAATACTACCATACTACCATACAACCATTCACATACCACACCGAAGATGTATTCACTCAAGAACAAATTTATTATCATTGCGTATTATTCTTATATGATTGACTTTTTACACAAAATACATAAATAACTATTGTATCGTATTGTTGGAATGGCAACAAGTCTGATTTTGTTTTCATACTACTATCCATACATACTCGTACACTACAACAAACAGTCTCTTCAAAATGGTTTGGGGGCCACATTTTTCCGAATACATAACAAAGGACATAAAGAAATTAATAAATACAAAAACAAAAACAATGAAAAAATTAAAAACACAAAATTTTTATTAAATAAATTTAAACGCATTAACATAAAATAACAATAACAACAATTAATATTGTATAAGAATTTCTATTTCCACAATTATTATATAATAAAATTTGTTTTTTACTAAAACTAAAACGTAAAATGTGTTCTTTTTAGGTCTTTGTTAGGAGCTAGTATCTTAGAAGGGCACCTCTCCGATGTTTTTCTTCAAAAATTTCCACCGTCCCGTTTTAAATTTTAATAGAAAATGTATCTTTCCTTAAAATCTCAATAAGAATCAAAAGTTAATTAATCAAAATTGAGTATATTTTGAAAAAAAAAGCTGCCATTAGTACGACAAAAAGGACTAATTTCAAACCATGTATAATGTTTTATGTTGAATTTTGATAAAATTATTTTCAAAAAAGTTTACAAGAACAATAACATCAAGTTTTCAAGACTGTCGACTGTGGGCGTGTTTTTACATTTAAAAACGTGACGAAAACCGGAGCAGCACTATTCCAAAATACTTTAAACACCACAAAAAATTATTTAATGTTCACCGAATTCGCGCAATTCCCGATTGCCAAGCGGAAAAGGTGGTCGAAAATTATTAATGACCTTCCCATTTAATTCATTAGCTGGACATTCTTCCTTGACATCGTAAGAATTTAAGTCACGCATCGCATCCAATTGTTGATCGGATACTTCAATCGGTACTTTAAACACAATCCAAATGACACTCTCCGAACAGGGTGGTGTAGTTAAAGAGCCTTCATATGTCCAATAATTAGTGGGTGAAGGCAATAAAGGTGCTGGATTACAGCCATAGGGCAAAGTTATACGATCACCTTTATGTTTAATGAATTGTAAAAGACTGGTAATTTTATTAATTTCAGGATGATAAGCTCCCGGCTAAGTGGATGAATATAAAAATCATGTTTTAACCTTGACATGTGTGCTATACGTGTATGAATTCCTTTCACTTACCTTTAGGAATACACCCAAAACTGCTAAGCCATCGGGCGCAGAGGCAGCCTCCGCAAAAGTGTTATATTTTGTGGTGTTCCAATGAACCAAATGTAATTCGCCCGCATAAGAAACACCATCAACGGTATGTTCCGAACCCTTAGTATTCTCACAGCCCCAATGGCAATGGAATTGCTCCAGTTTATAAATATTGTCAGCCAGGGGACCACCAGTGAGAAGAGATTCATCACCGTTAACATCTACCCGCCAACAATAGCCCGGATTTACTAAACTTTTACTATTCTCTGGTACATACTCCCATTTCAGAGGTGGCAAATCTCTACCCTTCATGCAAAATGCAGTATTTATATCAACGGGCGATTGGCGAGATCCAATTGCTTGGGGATAATCTTTATACCATTTATCTGGCCCTACGAAAAAACAAAACACTGACACTTTAATCACACCTATCGGATCAGAAACGAAATCTGAATTGAAACGTCTGTCCGTCCATATATCTGTACGGGTATATCTATTGAAAATTATGACAAAAATAGGAGTGATTAGAAAACAATAGCGACCACAATGTATAAAAAACTTTTCTTCTTTTACAGAATCCGACGTATAAGTTGATGCGTATTATACACAGTATTAATAGGCGTAATCAGGTACCTGTCACCGTCCACCACCAAATTGGATCATGCTTAATTAATTTTCTCCTACGCGTTAAACGTTTGCACAAGTTATTAACACAATTTGTTTAAGCAATGTTTCAATCATTTATCACCTAGAAGATCAACAATTTTACGCTTTATAAATAGACAACCTTAACAGATTCGCAACGCAAAAAAAATTTACCTTTGCTTCTAGAAATTACGGCGGAACTAATGTATACATATGAGAAAGGCGTAACCATTTATACAAATTATAATTAATTATTATTAACAGCTCATTAAAATCAGCTCGAGTTTATTTGTTTAATTATTTTAGCGATTACATTAAAAGGCAATTTTCGTCACTAAATGACTGCACTTTTTTATGGAAAACAATTCGTTTGGCTATTGTTAACAAAAATGAAATTTCCATATGAGATATGTTTTAGAATACAAATCAATTTATTAACATAACAATGAAATATAAGTTTCAATTGTTTCCCACTTACATACACATTCACGTATATATATGATTAAATACAGAGCATGGTATCACCGAGTGCATGTTAATGAAAATATTAACACAAACAAATGGTGGCTTAGGCCGAATTTTAAACACCCTTTACTTCCAATACAAACAGTGAGCGCGGCATAAGCCTGATTACGCTATATTTAGTTTTCTGACTAAGAAGTCTGCGTCACATAAGTTGTTTTGGAAATTGTGGGTATGTCTACTACTCGACCACGCCTACATTTGGTGTATCTATGAACTTCCTGGGAATCCTCCACATTACAGCCATAGGGAAAAGTGGGCATGGCAAGTATATGTATATTGCGCACTTGAATAGTATATGTATTACGTATCAGCTTGCTAGTCGATTTTTAGGTTGAATATAGTTTTTTAAATATTGTGGACGTGTCTGTTATTCGACCACACCTATTTTTAGCACATCTTTGCATGGGATAAGTATGTATACGCATGCAAAATTTCAAGTTTATACCTCAAATTTTGCGGCAGATATATAGATTTTTATCAATTGTAGGCGTGGCCTTTGACAAATTTTGCCCATTTTAAATAGCGATCTGCGTGCAAAAACTAAAAAAGCGTCTGCACAAAATTTCAACTCATTAACTCAATATTTACGCCCGTGAGAATACCAACAACAGACAGACACACTTACACACGGACATACATGTCTCAATCAACTTAGTTTTTGATGTTGATCAAGAATATATATTAGTGAGTTTTTTGGTGCATCAATGTATATGTGTTTCGAAAAAAGAATTTATTCGGACTTACTATTGAAGGTAATAATGATGTATTTGAGTGGATTTGGCTCAACTGGTAAAGCACCTGCTGATGAGAACTCGATGAGGGCAAGTTCGAAACCGGTCCACGTTCAACCCCTCCAGTCGCCAAGTATTAATTTTTCACATTTTTCAAATACATCATTACTACCTTCAATAGTACGTCCGAATAAATTCTTATTTCGAAAGAATATATATACATTGTAGGGTCTCTGATGCCTACTTCTGGGTATTGCAAACGGAGGAACAAACTTAGCATACCCTCATCACTAAGGTGGAGGTTATAATAAAGTATATGATGCCCAAGACAAAGCGCGTCTTTGTCAAATGATTGCACCGACAAACAGCCCCAAATAATCTTGTTAAATTATGGTCTATTAAAATGCTTAATTCGCACAATGCCGGATATTAGATAAAGTGCCGTTATTGCTTATAATGAGAATATTTACTCAATTGTTTCGAAACGATGTTATTGTTAATTTGTAGGCATACATAGAATACTTGCATATATGTCTGTCACACATGCAACAACAACCTGCTCAATTTTAAATGATTCTTGCAACATGTTGCCTAAACTTTTAGTATTTTTTTAACGGAAGCCTAATAACTGTGCAAAAGAATGCGGCCAAGTGTATTCGACAACAAGTAAAAGTAGAATGTCACGAACAAGTAGCATTATAGGGCATTATACTAAATCGCTTAAAGCAGTCGCCGAGGTCTCCAGCGATGTGTCCATTTAATCAATCATATTGAAAGATTTGCCTTTGATCAGTTACAAGACAAATCAAAATATTTAAGAGGGTAACCGCCCCAAAAACATCGATAATCAGTTTATTCGTAACCTATACACAATGTGGATATGAAAGGGCGGTGAAAGCGCTTAACGTGTAGATTTCAATAACCTAGACTTTTACATCCCAAAAACCAAAATTACGGCTGCGACAAGAAAGCGGATTACTGACTTTTTCACAATTAATCAAAATCGATATTTACTACATATTTTGAAAAAAAATAAAAAACAAAAAAATGGCCCCGTTAGAACGACAAAAATGTCTATTTTCAAACCATGAATAATGTTTTTTGTCGATTGTGGGTGTGTCTGTTAATCGTCCGCGCCCATTTTTAACACATCGATGAATAGATTACTTGTAAATATTTGTACCGAATTTCAACTCTGTAGCTCAATTTTTGTGATAGATATATATATTTTTGTCGATTGTGGGAATGGCTCTTGAACTTAATTATGTTTTTACAATTAAAAGCTTGAACAAAACCGAAGCAGCACTATATTCTAAAATACTTTAAACATTACAAAAAATTCACAATCTGTACGATACAATGTATCGGAAATTATAGAAAATTCAATATGGTGATCGCCGGAAGTAGATTAAATCAAATGACAGGGTTTAACGTTTGTTATAAGCTTTATCGGTTTACAGCGGTCGCCAAAGATTTAGATTGTTTTACAATTTTTCAGAAATCTATTAGATATGGATAGCAAATGGAAGAGTGTTGTCACTTTACATCAAACATAAAATAAATGTTTTAAGAAAAAGAAACTTCAAGTCCAACATTTTTAATCATGTATTAAAATGAATATTTACAGCAATTACGTTTATATTGCTTCCCTACTACGCAGACAGGCCTTTGCTGCTATATATTGTTTATAGTAAATTACTAGATATTATAAAATGAAATGCCTTGATCGTTTTATTGAACTTTAACTTTTTCTTTTGACTTTGTTTGTTCTTGAAAATATGCCAACACCCTGAGTATGAAAAGTATTTCTTTCAGCATTTATTTGTTTGTTTTTTTTTGCTTAATTTGCAAATCAATTAATTTGCAGTAAAATATGAATGATTTTTCCAAAAATAACCAAATTAATGCGAGCCCATCACAATTTCAGCTTATGTAGATATGTATTGTAGATAGAATTACACCGTAAAAAATTATTAAACAAAATTTCTCGAGTAACAAGTTTTTGTTAAACGAAATTATACTTTATGCATTAAATTAATTATGGAAACACTCGTGCATATATTTAGCGACTTGAAAGATCACGAGATGTTGCGATTACATGAATCACCATATGAAAACAACAATAACACAAACATTATAATTCCTTTTATACACATTTTAACCGCAAAACTGAATGTACCTAATTATGTGTGTGCATTTATTTTTATATAAATGTATTGAAAAGTTGTTAAAAAGGAAGGCTCGTGCGAATGAAATTGACCTTAACGTTAACAGGGGCTTTGAATGAATGCAGCAGAGCAAGCAAGTAATTAAGAGAGCATTGCAAAACGGTTAGAATACAACTTTACACGGAAGCTAATACGAATTCACTTGTGTTTAGAGATTTACATTTTTTTACATACAAGCGTTTTATTTACAATTGATCGATAGTTTATAGTCAGCCTAATGATTAGATTGCATAGTATATTTATAAACACAGTTCAAATCAATTCAATTATTAATGTTTCAAATGTTTCAACTCACCATTTTCCTGCGTATAACCCCAACTGTGAGACGTCATTACGTTACGTTTTGATTTGATTTGAATAGCAGAATATTATTAAACAATATGCTTGTATGCGTAGGTTAGGCAGTCTGGAGAGTGTACGTATTTGAAAAATGTTCAAATAAATGTAAAAATAAGCAGATTGGCTGGAACGGTTCTCACATTAGATGGTGCAGCATCGATTTGTAATGTACCGCACGGTTAGTCTCCCAGAAAAAGACTGAAAGTTTAATCGTGCTCGGTATAGAACAAAAACTAAATGCGAATTGTAAATGAGACGAAATGCAATATAATTGAAATTGAATAAAGAACTGTTGACTGTTGACTGCTGAGTACTGCTGTTTAACAGATGCCCTATCACACCCCACACCCGATCATCGAGCTTGCTATTAAAGCCCAACTCTACATGCCAATAACAATACACGTCAACTTCCTGACTCTAAAGCGTTCAAAAACTAATTTAAGTTTTTGAAATAATTTAATTTGTTAAAAAAAAAAATAAAAAATAAAATTAAAATGAAATGAAACGAAATGCTTTCATTAGCAAAAAACACTCTTTTTTAGAACTTTTTCACAACAACAACAATGTTTTGCAACATATTTTGTTGCTGGTATTGAATCTAATGAATTGTTCTTTACGCATGAATGTGTGTAAATGTGTTCAGTTAAGCCGGGAAAGTTTAGCCACCCCAAGCTTATAATAATAAACATATAATCGGCAAATGTGTTTTCACCTTAAGCTGCGCACTGTAGTATAGTTTCCCAGTCCACCTAATTATATATTAATAATTTAATTGAATATTTTTATATACATATTTAAACCATAAAATTATTCATTTTATTATTATTATACCCTCCATCTCAGTGATGAGGGTATACTAAGTTTGTTCTTCCGTTTGCAACACCGAGAAGGAGGCGTCAGTGACCCTACAAAGTATATATATTCTTGATCAGCGTCAAAAACTGAGTCGATTTAGACATGTATGTCCGTGTGTCCGTGTGTCCGTCTGTTGTTGGCACTCTCACGGGCGTAAATTTTGAGATATTGAGCTGAAATTTTGTACAGGCACTCTTAGTTTTTGCACGCAGATCGCTATTTAAAATGGGCAAAATCGGACCAAAGCCACGCCCACAATCAACAAAAATCTATTTATCTACCACAAAATATGAGCTATAAACTTGAATTTTGGTATGAACATCTATGAATATTATCTTCATCGATATGCTAAAAATGGGCGTATTCGGATTACAGACACGCCCACAATTAATAAAAATCTTTATACCTGCCACAAAAGTTGACCTAGGAACTTGAAATTTGGTACGTGTATACATAGTTATCCCATCTACCGATGTGCCAAAAATGGGCGCGGTCGGATAACAGACACGCCCACAATTAAAAAAAAACCATATTTAACGTAAGACTTGTATGTGACGTAATATGTACACTATTAGAAGGCGCAATATATATATATATTTACCACGCCCATTCTTGTAGAGGTGGAGGGTAAGATTAAGATTTGGTTTAAGCCAAATTTAGTTTCCTTACTTGTTATTATTATTTTCGAATTCATTGCCTTTGCAAAAAGGAGAATTTTGTTCAAGATTTTTCCGATTTCTTAACGTTAAAAGTTATTTTATTTTTTTTTTTTTTTTTTTGTAATTTCCATGGTGTTTGTGTAAATATGTGCGAGTGTAAATCTTTATTTTTGCTGATTGTGTTATAAAAAATTCCGATTCATTTATGGAGTCTGTTCCAAATGAGCGCTTTTTATAATTTCGGAATAAAATTTTCAATTGGCAATAGCAACAAAGTGACATTTAACAATCCGTTTTACAAATCTCATATATATTACATAATCCCCACAAATTTATGATGCAATCCATATCTTGTTCAAGCATTAGAAAATAAACGTTTCAATGGGATGAAAATCCCTCCATACGAAAGTCATTGAATGTCACTAATTTAATTAGAGGCGTTAACAGCCTCTGCATTTCTCTTTTTTAAATTCTTCATTTTCACTAATTGCGAGATATTGAACGCAAATGAATCGACATTCATAATGAGGTTTAGTGTGCAAACGAACGTGAGTATATATTAGATAACAAAAAATCTGCTTCAATTTAAAATCTGCGTACCTAACGTTATATACAAAAACAAATTTTTTTATTGTAAATTCTGTAGGTATGTAAGTTTTTATTACTAGCAAACTCTAGTGGTAGATCGCTTGTATTTTATTAAAGAATATTATATCAAAGAATTCTATTGTATGTTCTTTCATAAAATAATTAAACCCATATATATATATAATTATAATTGTAATCATACTCTATATACACTCATATATATGCCGGTGTTTAACTAAAACATAACCAATAAAATTCAATTTAATATACATCATGGTCAATATTTTGTTGTTGTTGCTGTTGTTTCTGTTTTAATAACACTATTTAACATTTAATACATTAAATACGGGACCGATGCGAAGGAATACACGTCTAAGGACACTTCTCAGTTCCGGCTTCAAATCGAAGCACATCATCTCGCACAATAAAACATAATATGTGGAGACATGCGTTGCAAACTGTAAATTGAATTTGATTTCAATGAGTTGGTAAAGGGAAAAAGTGAAAAAAGGCCACTTACTCTGGTATCGGACATTTTCAATAATCTGGTTAATATTAATAATAGGAGGCTGGTCCAGGCATCACGATGTGTCTCATTGTGTAAGCTTAAAAAGTAATTAAGCGCTTCCTTACACACCTGCACCAGTTCTTGTTCAATGATGGGCCAATCGCTGCGCCTGTTGTCATCGCCATACATTTTAAAAAATATCCTCAGCACACAGGCTAAAGAGGCGGTTTCTTGCTTAAGCAAGTTGGGTTTAAAAGAGCCCTTAAAGCCAGCGCGCCACAATATATTGCGTTGTTCCTGATTGGCATTAAAACATTTGGCGAAACGATGTGATTGCATTAAACAATCGGCCAAAGTAAACAGTTGCCGCGTACGTAGATAGCTGTACATGCCCTGTTCTTCCCGTTGACAATTAAGGAGGGGATGAGCAGCACAGGTGCCGGTTAGATCGGCAGCCGCTTGAGCCAAAGTTTCGGCATCTTCTTTGCGCGATGTAGCCGGAAAGAAAACTATATTGTCTACCGTCTGTGTCAGTTCTAGTTGTACAGCACATTTAATATTGAGATTTTCGAAAAGGCCTACATTTTGTGGCAGGACGGTAGTAGTAGTAGTAGTAGTGGTAGTAGTAGTAGTAGTAGCATTGGTAGCAATAGCAGCAGTAACATTGGTAGCAATAGCAGTTGGAGTAATGGGATGTGAATGCCCAGTATTCGTATTCACTTCCTCACAATAGTGTGAGGTTCTGCTATGGTTGGTGCAAATGGAATGTTGAGATTGACTGCGTTTCATTAGATCGGTTTGTTTTTGTTGATATTGTTGCAGTTGTTGCTGCTGCTGTTGCTGAGAATTGGAATGTTTACGGCCCAGTAAGGTCATGGCTTGTGCATATGTAGTAGTTGAATGATGTTGTAAGTGCTGTTGCTGTTGGGCATTTGGACGCCACGTTAACAAATCTGAGGGTAGTGTAGCATTGAATATATCCAAAATGCATTGACATGTCTTATCCCAAGTGGATTCATTGAATTTGAAGCCATTTGATATAACCAGATTTTCCAGACAATTAGTACCCGATCGTGCCAATTGTTCATTGTTTTGTTGAACACACCAATGCAACTGGGCAAAGAGATCCTCCAACAATAGATGACCCAACATATCGAAATATTGGGTAAATACATCAATAATAGCATACAAGGCATGATTACAGGTGGTAGTCATCCATTCGGATTTCTCTGTGACATGTTCGGGCAATTTCATATTATCGAAAATACGAAAAATCACATTAAATAGATCCTTCCACCAATTCGCCTTGAAACTGTCACCGTGCGTTTTAACAATTTCAAACAAAACCGTTAAGCCCCGAGTCCGTACATCCAGTTTACAACGATTGACTACACAGGATAGAGAAAATAACATGGGAAACCATCCTCGAACCCAGACGCGATCCTCCTCAGCCACAGAAACATCATTTTCCATGCCGGCATGTTCGGCAAAGAAATGTGGTGCCTCGTGTACGCAAATGGCGCAGGTACGCACTAAACGTATAGCTTCCATGCTGGTGTCGGGGAAGCGTGCATTGCAAGCAAATTCAGATAAACACTTGACGGCATCCTGGAAGGAGTCCACCATCACAGCAAACTGCTTCTGGTACAATTCCCCAATTATTCGTCCAGTGGTCTGAAAAGCCAGTTCCACAATTGCCTCTTCATGATCGCCAGCTGCCAAATGGAATATGGAAAAAATATTCTTCCATCCCGACTTAATATTGTGAGCCTGAGAATTGACCATTTGAGCAATGCAGCGTACCACCATATCCCGTATGGCCGGTGAATGATTCTTTTTCATGATGTGCTCAAAGGGACGGAGAAAATCTTTTTGAAAACGGAAATTGGCAAACTCGCCCTTTTCCATAAATTTCATAGACAGCTGACGCAGTGAATCCAAAGCAAAGAAGGAGATTTCCTCGTTGACGTTGCAACCCACCGTATTGAAGTGTTCACCCAACACCTGCCAAATGCGCGACCACTGCAATCGTATACGTTCCATATTGTAGTAGGAAATCTCGACAATTTTTTGCAAAGAAAACATGCGCGGCTGAGAATTTTGCAATTCTTCAACGGACACCTATTAACGGAAAACAAAAACAAAACCAAAAAATTACAAATTTGTCGCCACAAAAACAATTCTCAATTTGTTTCACCTGACACAAAGCTTTAACGAAATCGACTATAGCATCACCATCTAAACGAATGGACCCCGTAAAAATACGATCGACAGCTACCACAACACTTTGACTACTGGTTTGACCAATATGTTCTTTGACACTGGGATTGAGAGAGTCCTTTAATGTTGTTTGGGCGCCAGTCAAAAATTTCGGCCTTACCCCCGTACCAATCAATTGAGCCAGCTCCAGTTGGCTTATACATTTGACAATATCTAGCCAGCTTGTACCCAAATAGTTGCCGTCCGTATGAGCCACCATAATCAATGTCTTAATGGTGTCAATATTTTTCGCTTTCATTTCATTTATGGGCGAGTTGGCGGTAAGCAAGGTAAATCTGGCCAATGCCTGAACGTAAGCGTCCCGTTCCAATGACATATGAAAGATGCAAGCTATTCGTATGGCACAACGAATGCCATCCAAACAGAGGCAAGCGATTTCCGGATCATCGCAGTCCTGCAAGCCAACCGAAAAGGCGGCCAAAAATGGGGTCCAAGCCATTTTAAACATCGGTCGTACATGCTCCAAATGTTTTGCTGATGTAAAGGGAGACTTCACATGTGACACGGACTCCATCAAATTCTTGGCAGCCGTAGAAATAACCTCCATTTCCATATTCCACAACAGCTTACGACGCTTCTCGTTCGCGATTATCTGCTTACCCGGCTTATTAACAATCGTATTCTTCATTTTAATCTCATGACCAGCAATTTCATCATATATGGAGGATAAATACTCAACCGGCAAATCATCTTTATTGACACTGACTCCCTGATTAAGTTTAATGTACTGTTCTTTGGTCATTTTATTCTTGACTTGGGGCGAATGCAGATCTGTTGTTAGCATAATTATGGAGAAGGCCAGCACATAAACCGTATCGGCACTTTGGAACAAAGAATTATTTGGATTACATTCACAATAACGGCTGGCAAATTTCTCCATCAGACGATCAATCTTTTGAGCTTCGCCGGGCAAACGAAATTCCTCCAGCAATAAACGTAAAGCCGACACTACTTCCATATTACGAAAATCAAAAGCATCTATATACGCGTACATAATCTCTTTGGAGTGATCGTCATTTTCACCAATATAATTGCCGATTACAGTCTTATCGAGGCGTTCATCTTCATGCAACCATTTGGCAATATCTGTGGGTGCCGGCCCAAGCAGTTGTTTTTCTTGTAAGAATTGTACACCTTTTTTTGGTTTACGATTGAACAGCTCTATACCGGCCTCCATCACTTCCTTTCGCATTTTGCGTTCTTCCAAAGCTTCCGGTAAATCTAACAGTTCACTGTTTTTTACACTACCGTACGAATTTAAGCTATGGCTGGAGCCTCCATGTACAGACCGGGTACCGTATGTGTTGCTTTGTGACACATTATCGGCGTTGTCCGCCCCTGGTATATGCAGTTCATTGTGCTGCAGTGTCTTTGCACCTTCGTGAGCATGCAACGAAGGCATGTTCGGGTTTACATATAAATCCTGGCTCCACTCAACCATACACTTTAAAATAGAAACCAAACATTCCAGGCCCCGTATACGCATAGATTTCTCTTCTATGGGATTAGCACCCAACTCCACCGCTTGTCTACCTTGTGCTATCTTCGACAAGTCATTGACCAGTCGTTCAAATAAATTAGCTGCTTGGAAATCACAATCGTAGTTCACATAAATATCAACCACGGACTGAGCATCCGCACAGATACGTGTTAACGCCTGTATCACCATCCATTTATGCTCAAATGAGCTGGAGGTTGCCTCCAATATGTTAAGGAATATCTCCTTGAAGAACACTTCAATTTGTTTCTTCAAGTGAACTTTAAAGTTCGACAACAAAGCCACAAATATGGAGAGAGACAGTTCAAAAACTTCTGGCACCAAACTGACACCATTTTTGGACAAAGCAACGCACAGGTATTGTTTGATGGCCATAATAAACATTTCATTGGAACGAAATACTGGACCAGCATTTTGTAAAATGGATAACAGCAGACGCAATGATAATACTTTGGATCTAAGTTCATGCGATTTGGGGTCTGGATTGCCATCTGGTAGGGGTTTCATAGAAAGTTTACACAAAGCACGAAACACCAGAAAAGCATCTTTTTGTAGAACATGTGTGAACTTGGCTGTAACCACAGAATCGTTTTCACTCTGTATCTCTACACACTCTTCTGAAGCATTGTATTGAAGACTTTCTGACTGAAGAGTTAAATAGTTATTCATAGAATTTAAATGATCCTCTCCATTAGTTATGTTGTCCATTGAATCTTTCCCTATAAGAATTTCTGCTACAGCAGCTAAACGGAAAATGGAACAGATTTAAGACAACTTGATAATTAAAACTTATTACTCTTACCATTAATGACTTCCTCCACAATCATGGCAGCAACCGCTTCAGTAGTTTCCTCTGATTCAGTCACACCCATGCCACTACTCTTCACACTAACACTGGCCTCTGAACCTTGAGAAATGGTGCTGTTCAAATGTCCATTGTTAACAGCTTGAGAAGCCAACTCGTATATTTGATTTTCCATACGTGAAAATATAACGTCCAGCATTTGGGTTAAAGTTGCACAAGATGTTGTCTGGTTAACTAGATTTTTACTTGATAAATAAATGTCATAGCACGTGCGTACGGCATGCAATACAGTGCCTTCATGTATTTCTACATGTTGCGACGTAACCACGGTTAAGAGAGCCTTAATTATCTGCAGTTGAACGCATTCGTCTGTTTGGGGACCACTAAAGCAGCCACATATCGTATTAACAATGCGATCAATTAATAAGTGACCAGGACTAGCCGAATCTTGAATAGTTCCCGTTAAATGTCCATATGCGATCAATTTCTCCAAACAATCTAATGCGGTTACCACAATACGTGGCGATCGACTTTTACAAGCCAACTCGAACGGTAAAAAGTATGTTTCCGCATTTATGATGCTGGCAGCATCATTTTTGGGTAATGGCAAAGCAGCAGATGGCAATTCGTTACCCTCTGCTATTTGGCCAGCACGTATCAATTCAGCTTTAATTTGTTCCAAAGCTGTGTCACATGATTTCTTCAATTGAGAATTCTGTGAACGTTTTATATCCTTATCGGCAAGGATTTTTTCAAGTGCCCGTACAATAAACATTTCTTTAGTTTTTGTAGAAAAATTTTGCATATTGCACTAAGGTCGTTCAATGTGTAGAAAATTTTTTTGGTTGCGTTTAAACAAAAATAACAGCCACCAGTTTTTTTCCAGGTGATTTTTACACCTCTAACAATCCATTTTTATTGTTTTCAATTACAATAAATTAAATGTATTTTAAAATATATATGAAATTTCTTGACAATATATTTCTGTTTCGTATTTAATTACGATGGTAGGGAGAAAAATTACGCAAAACATACAAAACCAGAGATGTTTCACTTTGATTTTGGCTTTAGAGAAAATTTGTTCAGCCAAAAATATTATAAAAAGTATGGGTGATTACATGTTAAGAATATTTATAATGTATGGGTGACGCCAGCACTTCTGCATTTCACTCGACATTATCCAAAATAACTCAAGTCAATTGAAATTTCTTTTATATTATATAAACATTGAAAACCAACGTTTTTATAGAAAATTTTACAATTTAAGATGAACGTTATATATTTTTTTTTATGTAATATTTATATATGAAAATATAAAATTGTTTAATTTTAGTTCAATTTCATTTAATCCAATTCCATTGGGTCATGTCATTTCCTCCAGCTTTCTCAATCGCTTCGTATATATTTAAACTCTCACCAGGCGGGATACCGTAGCCTTTGTTAAGACCTTGCGGATTAGAGGGTGTTTGGCAATCCATACTACATTCTTTACGCAGTACAGTGTCCACTTCAACTGAAGAAAAGAATGCCACAGACATGGGCAGATCATCTAATCCCAGACAAGAACTGCAGAGTGAACGCGTTAAGAGATTTGTCACGTGCATAGCCAAAGCCGCTTTATAAGCATAACCATCCTCCACCAAATACCGCAACTCATCGTGAAAACTCAAACAGAAACGAACATTAGGGCCCATCAGCCAACGCATTGATACCAACATTAAATGCAAAAAATCAACAGCACCGCTTTGTACTACCCAATTAATGCGGGTGGGTAAAAAACGATTCTCATCTAAATGACTGCGAGTTTCCAAGGCCCGACTTAGGCGGCATTTCAGAAACGGTGTAACTGGCTTCTCAGCAGTGGCAATATCTTCCAAACTATTGAACATTGCACTCTCGGTACCACCCTCCCAGCAATGTTCGAACATTTCATTAACACCACGATTTACGCTGGCACCCAATTTTAGAGCTTCATAACCGGTATACCTTAAAATGTATATATATAATACCTTGTTATTTTGTATATTCTAAGTGCTTCTTTTTTATAACCTTTTCTTTTCGAAATGATTTTGAAAATCGTCTTTCAACTTGAACACTTTCTTGCCCTTAGTGAGAGTAAACATTTTTACCGCTTTACCGCGAGCTTCAGAATCTGAAAATGTTGGATTAAATTGTTTTAAAAGGCCCTCGGCGAAATTTTGACCCGCTCCATATATTCTGGCATAGTTTATAACTTTGGCATTATCGCGAGAAATGCCCACCGCTTTTGCTGTTATGGAATGCATATCAGTACAATTGGCTTTATTGCCACTTAAAGTCATCCATCCTAAGGGAGTAGCGCCATGTATACCGTAAGCGTAAGCATCTCCTAAAACCGAAGCAATCCACAATTCTTGTGAGTCGACGTCAGCGCCAACTATACGATAACCAGGTGGAGCTTGTACCATAGCCCTTAATTCAGAACCTATGCGCTCTTTTTGAGAATTGGAAGCTGTCATCCAGGTGGGTTCCATGGCACGACGCGTTAATGTACCACAAACCAACACCTACACACACAAACTGATTTTCAATTTTCGTAAAGATTTTCCTAAAACATTGTAAGCGAGTTACCTGAGGACATATGGCACCATATGTACAGTTTACAGAATGCAAATTCTTTGGCAGGTGTTCTACTGGCAACCACACTATAACTTGACCAAGTATGCGCTCTCGATTATTTCGCCAATAGGACACCATTCGTGCCGTCTCTATAATGCACGCTGCCAGAGAACT
The DNA here is from genome assembly GCA_963971445.1 of Ornithomya chloropus. NCBI lineage: Eukaryota > Metazoa > Arthropoda > Insecta > Diptera > Hippoboscidae > Ornithomya > Ornithomya chloropus. The sequence continues at coordinate 54,386,726 of OZ020530.1, forward strand.
TTCCCCATCTGCACTACTTAAAATATTTTCGGAGAATTTTTGCAGAAAATCACGTGAAAGAGGATTTCCAACACGTAAAGATTTGCCGTTTTTGTGCGGCAGTTTGAAGAAGAAACAGCAATTATCTATTATACGATTACACCACACTCCCGAACCCTTATACAATCCCTCTGTGGGATCTTTTCTCTTAGATGATGTTTTTGCTTTGGCATAAAAATCTAATCGTCCCGATTTCATATCAATATCTTTGCGCAAACAATTCAAATCATAGTAGCATTCATCATTGGTAGCGTATGCTTTGGCAAAGTCGGGTATGGGGCAATAAGCGGCCAGTTCTTTAATGGGAACACGTGATGTACTGATATCGGTCACTTGTGTGTCGTCCATCACATGATGGGTGCGAAATGGAACTAGAAAACCCCAGCCATGCTCACGAGTGTAATGCAAGGGGTAACCTTCCCAGCATAAGGATAACAATTTAGGAACTATTTGCATACCTATACTAATTTCTGTAGGAGCTGGTTGCCACTCTGTACCATCATGGGCATCTTTAGGGGGTTTTTTGCACAACTTGCGATACCATGCCGGATAACTTGACAATAACGACGGATTAGTCCGTTTCGATTTGAATTTTTGTGCCGTCCAATCTGCGTCCCATAGCCACAAGTTTCTTTTATAATTCTCATTTTTCATTAATGAACACGCCTCTTCAGCCCGCCTCATTAAATGATTCTTTACTTTGGTGTTAAGATTGTTATACACTGTGTCGGCTTGTTCCACATAACGGTGCCAATTTTTATTGACGGGCAAATAAGCTGAACCCATTTCCAACATGCCACCTAATGTTACCGGATGTGGAAATCGTTCCATAAATAACGGAAATAAATGCTGCAAAACTCGTTGCGTAGCCTCTACATCTTCAGCACAATAGTTAACAAGTTGCTGAAAGTTTGCACGTATATCGTCCAACGTACCTTCAACAAATATATTCCTTCTTTCTTTACCTAACAATGGCACTCCACAATATAGTTGATGCACATCAGCCAAATTGTTAAGAGAGCTTTGCGCCAACCATTCCAGATTATCAGCAGAAGGTTCTTTTTTCGACTTGAGCATTGCTCTTTGATAGCTGGTAACACCACTTACGCATACATGCAAAGACATTGTATCCAAAAACCTCACACCAGTATCCTGAAGCAGGTATTGTTCACGTAGTCTTGCACGATCGTATGAAACATTGTGCCCTATAACCACCTTGGGTTTGGACAGACCCAAAGGTATTAACTCATCCAAATTATAGGCGGGAATTTTCGCTGTACTTTTTATTCCGTTACCGGTGGATGCTAATCGTGGACTTACCCAAGAGTACCAATGTTTTGTACTCACAGCTGTTGCTAAAGTGGGCATTGCTCCTTCCGACATACACACCTCTACATCAAATACCAAACCATCCTCCAAAGGCCAATCTACCGTCCGATACGTTCCTTTATCCGTTTCGTATATGGTCCAGCCCTCCTGCAAACTCCATTGTTGAGGCTTTGCTGGCAGTTGCTTTAAATTGGCCAAAGGTAATATTAAACTTTTATAAGGTTCCACCTGGTCGTTACCAATTTGCCAAAAATGTTCCTGCACATTGTCTCCCTTTAATGGCGGTAATTTCAACTTTACATCCTTTAAACGTTCAGACTTATTTATATCAATTCCATTACGTTTAAGTTCCAATTTACACTTGTGTGCAATTTTGGTTAGTTCATCTGTATTAATGGATCGAGGTGCTTGAGGAAATAATTGCTTGTGTAAATTTGTGGAAATCATTTGTATTTTCACCAAATTTTCATAGTAATCAACCAAATCCGTAGACGGGGTTTTCTCTGCATTTGCATTAATGCTGCAAGCCGTTTTCTTAAAAGATCCATCTTTACACTTACGAAACACTTTTACTTGACTGCATGGCTTGAAATAATAACGTAAAGACATTTTTCTTTTGCTCAATGAATCAATAAAACATTAGTAAAAATAAATAAATTATTTCTTATTTACAAAATGCACTGAGAGCGTAATTCAAAAAATGTTGCTATCTACTCATTAAAGTTAATTTCTATTTATTTTTTCTCTGTTGCGACACAGCTGATTCCAAAATGAGATAAAAAACACATAAGAATGGTAACACTACCAGTTTGAGTAAAAATTTGAATACAACGCAAAAATAATGGGAGAAAATATATGATGGGGTAAATTAAACAGCTCTGCAAAATTAATTCAAATATAAAATTATCTAAATATTAAATATTAATTGAACGATTAGAAAAATTATCATCATTATTATCAAATTAAAAGAAATATTAGTGGTAATTATGTTGTTGATTAAGTGCGGTGATCTGTGTTGTGACCAGCAGGCCTTAACAAGCGGTACATGTTACCTGAAATGTTATTTTATTTTTTATAAAGAGAAACGCTGCCTTTTATCTACATTATTAGAAGTGTATTGTGTATCCAGCATCAAAAACTAAGTCGATCTAGACATGTATGTCCCCATGTCTTTGTGTCCTATCTATCTGTTGTCTACCTGCACAGATAAGTTGTGCAATTGCGATGTGTTTGTATGCAGATCGCTATTTAAAAAGGGCGCGGGAGGATAACAGACACGCCTACAATCGACAAAGACCTATGTATCTGGCACAAAAATGCATCTATTAAGTTGAAATTTATTATGCATATGTATAATTAACGTATCTATTGATGTACCAAAAATGGGAGTGGCCGGATAATATACACGCCCACAATCAACAAAAATCTATATATCTGCCACAAAAATTGACCTATGATCTTGAAATTGTGTATAGATATCCTTAAATTATCCCATCCATCAATGTGCCAAAAATGGGCGTGGTCTAGTAAAAAAAAAAATGAATCGATCAGACTTAATGAATGTCGTTTAAAATATGATATAAAAATGTGTGATGTGGGTTGGTTGAGCAATATAAGGGGAATTGATTCCAACTAAAAAAATTCCCAATATTTCTGTATGAGGAACGATTGTTATTGTTTGTGTTTGTGCGGGAATAGGTTGCGAGCACACTCCCTGCAGTCTGAACATATGTTGAAAACACAGCCCGACAACAAGTAGCAGCCACTCTTAAAATTCCTCTCATGGCATTTGTTTATAGTTTTTTTTAAATACGCATAAATACAAGTTTCTTATTATTTACAGAATAAAATTTCGAAATTCACTTGAAGCAAAAACAAAGCCAAGTGCTAGGACAACATGTCTGTACATATACACCGTTATCCCAAAGTGGAACTTGAAATGATTGAGTATCCTGGTATGGTAAAGGATGTGGATAAAATGGTAAAAACTTTGGGAGGAATGACAAAAATTTCACAGGTACACTACCAAATATATGAGAAAGGCCCATGACACCTAATTATTATTTGTACTTATTTGATATTTGTTTTTTGTTTTTTTTTGAGTTGTAGGCTTTGTGTGGCGAAACAAAACGCTTAGAATTACATTATCACCCGGAAAATCCTTTTAACAAAGCTTTATATGGTGACAGCAATAATCGGGCGGGTCTCTTGTTATCTGTTAAAGTGCGCCGCTCCAAGAAGCACCCGTCCAAGCCGGCCCAATATTCGATAAATTTATTGGGCTACATAAACAAAAGTTTTACATTCGAAGGTAAATAATTTTATCGAAAATTGTATTATTTTTTAAATAATTTTGGCGTTCTTTTATAATGCAGTTTTATGTGACTTCCAATATCTGCCACTGATTCCAGAAGGTGGCAAAAGTTCCCGCTCACTTGAAATGGTTTTACATTCTATTGTGCCAGAGTCTATCACAGATTTGGATTATTTTACGTACGTTTTTTGTTCATAAAATATAAATGCAATAATATTTTTAATGGTAATAGTCGACAGAATGCTCCTCTTATGATTGTACCCACATTTTTTGCCCGTTGTGATTATCTACACACTGGAATATTTCGTGGGGATTTTTCTAAAGAAACCGGTCAACATGAGGTGTTGGGTGTTTGTCATAAAGCAAATTACGAGAACAGAGATATTGTAACCTTTAATATGTTGGACAATTTTCCCATCCGGCCGGATCCAAAAATTATTAAACGCATGAAAATCAAATATGTGTCCGATCAACAATTTGACAAAATTAAACAAGTAAGAAAACGAAATTTGGCTTAGGCCAAATCTTAAATACCCTTCACATTCTCAACAATGGGCGTGGCATATATATAATATATTGCACCCTCTAATAGTGTATATCATACGTATCAGCTTGCAGGTCGAGTTTTATGGTGAATATGGTTTTTTATAAATTGTAGGCGTGTCGCTTATCCGACCATGCCCATTTTTGGCCAATGGGTAAAATAAACGTGTTCACTAAATTTAAAGTTCATGCGTCAATTTTTGTGGCAAATATAAAGGTTTGCAAAAGCTCAATATCTCAAAATTTACACCCGTGAGAATGTCAACAATAGACGGACACACGGACATACAGACATACATGTCTAAATCGTCTCAGTTTTTAATTTTGATCAAAAATATATATACTTTGTAGCGTCTCTGACGCCTCCTTTTGGGTGTTGCAAACGGAAGAACCAACTTAGTGTACCCCCATCATTGAGGTGGAGGGTATAAAAAAAGTGCTAAATATGCTCAAATTTACATTTTCACAATATTTAGTTATTTGAAGAGTGCCCAATTTGGACGCGAATCGCTCTACTGTATGAATCGGGCGTTTCCAATGACAAATTAAAATGCATCACGCCATCGATGGCATACTACTTTTCCAGTGGACCCTGGAGAACGTTTTTCATACGTTACGGTTATGATCCACGCAAAGACTTTCAATCACGCTTTTATCAGACATTCGACTTTCGCTTAAGATTCCGTTCGGGTGTATCAGAATTTGTAAGCAGACACACATATATAAAATAGGTATCAATTGTGCCATTTTTAATAATTCTCGCTTCAGGTTACCGATAGAAAAACCACCCTGAAAAAACAACGCCAAACTGATATTCCCTATGAAATACGGTCTTTGGTGCAGGATATCGATTATCCATATTTTGACGAAGATAAGTTACCACGAGCACGTCAATGCATATTAAGGGTATTTATTTGCAATTATTAAATGATTTACATACATTTTAAAATGATTAATTATAGTATTGTGATATCCGCATACCAAAAATACAAGAAATGTTGGAAAAGATTCCCTCGCCATTGGCTGGTGCTATGTGCAACGAACGTACGGGTTGGCTGCCAGCTGGTTTTGATGCTCAAGTGCGACAAATTGTTAGTAATACGATAAAAGATTTGTTACGCAGTCATTATCGCAAGGAACAAATACACGCCGAAGTGGACTCGTGTGAAAATGTGGCAAGTGTATACTAAAACGGAAGCATTCCTTGAATTTAACAAAAATAATTTTACTTAATTATATTTAGGAGCCAGAGCCAGAGCAGGAAGAACTGGTTGGTAATGAGCAAGAAGAATTGGATGCTGTATCAGACGAAGAAGGCGGTGATGATTTTATGAATGACGATAACATTGAAGAAATTTTAGATGATTTGCAACTAGATGAGGAAGTCAATAATATATAAATCTTGCAATTGCAACAGTGACAATCGATTTTTCTACTTATATCTCCAAGCAATCGAATGACATTCTATTAAAGGGAAAGTTTCAATAAATTTATGGTCGACATCGATCCAAGAAGCGTGGATATAAACACACTTCACGTATGTGGTAACGATTAAGTAGCCAGCAAATAAACCGTTCCAAACCTAAACCATAACCGCCATGCGGTTGAGTCCCATACACACGTTGATCCGTATACCAGTAATAGGGCTTCGGATCAATACCCTCTCGTTCATAGCCTTTCAACAGTTCCGTATTATCGTAAATTCTCATAGAACCGCCAACAATTTCTCCCACATTGGGTAACAAAAGGTCAACACTTTCGGTAAGTTGTGTATCTTCGGGGCATGTGGACATATAAAATGATTTAATGTCTTTGGGAAAACGACATAACATAATTGGTTCATTTATGGTATCCGTCATTTTACGTTCTGGTGCTTCGGGTATATCCTGACAGATTAAGCAAAGGTAGTAATTATGCTCTAAAAATACGAAAATGTGTACTTACTTCTCCGAACTCATAAAAAGTTCCATCCTCTTTAGTAATGTTATTTTCCTTGAGCCATTTAATGGCATCCGCATAATTCATGCGTTTGAATGGTTTCTGTAAGGGTTTAAAATTTGGATTCAATTCGTAGACTAAGGGACCCCAGGGTGATTTTAGGACTCGTTCCACTACATCACACACTAAATCTTCCAAGCGATCCAATAAATCGTTGAACGTTATAAATGGACATTCCGCTTCAATGTGTGTGTATTCAGCTAAATGTCTACGCGTGCGACTTTGTTCAGCACGATAGCTTTGCGCAATACAGAAAACATCACCCAGAGCTGGTAAGCAAGTTTCCAAATACAATTGCGAACTTTGCGTAAGATACGCCTCTTCACTGGAATTTTTTTTTTAGTAAATACATTTAAATAATTTTACAATTTTACCTGAAATATTGCAATTTGAATAAAGTGGAACCGCCTTCTACTTGAGTTTGCACCAGAGTTGGGGGCGTTACTTCGCAGTAACCACGTTCAAAATAATGCGAACGGAATGCTTGCATAACAACGGAACGCATTTTTAAAATTTTAGAAGTATTTTCACCACGAATCATTATATGACGATTATCTAGTTTAACATCTGGATGAGCGTCTTCGTTGAGAATACTTTCGGCACCTCCAGCCGGAGCAATACCAATTAGTTCCCAATAATCTACATGTAACTCATGACCACCAGGAGCCTAAAATTATTGTGCTTGTGCTAAATGGTACATTTTTTATTATTGTGCAAACTGTAGAAACTTACCGACTTGCCTTCAGGTACTGGTTTTAAAGTACCAAACAACTGTACGGAACTCTCTGTTGTTAATATTAAGGCATCATACGTCTGGCATAGACGATCAACTAATACACATTGCAAAAAGCCAGTACCATCTCGAAGGGTTATAAATATTAAGTTTTTCCCTTGCCGTCTCAAACGATGAACCCATCCGTAAGCTTTTATACGTTTACCACGATTATTACCTCCTTCAAAGATACGAATTTTCACAGCTGCTGGCCATGACGAGTCTTCTTGGATTTTAATTTTTCTGGCCATTTCTAGGTTTTGGAGGCGCTTTTCAGCATCTTCAACTTCTCGCTTTTCCTTGTCAGCATTTTTGAAACCTTCCCGTATGAAAATCTTTTGAATCTTCTTCAATTGAGACTTGGCAGCTACTTCATAGCGTTCAGAAGAATTAGGATCTTTACAGTCTACATAAATTGTGGGAAACGGTTCTTTGCCCGCATGTCTCATTGCCTGTATAATAGTTTTAAAAGGTTCGTTTTCCGTTCCATTTCCAGTCTCGTCAGACCCAGTACTTTCAGAGGTGAAAATCGCTCCTGAAATTTTAAAAAGAACTTGAGAGTTTTTTGTACATCTTCTACAATTTTTTTTTTTATTTCATTACCAAGAGATAAACTAGCCATTGCTTCAGCTGGCATATTGCTCTAAATAGGATGCACAAGGCTTTGGAATTTTTTTTCCAAATAAATCACATGAGGCACTTAATAATGAGAAAAATGACTCGTGTAACTAATGGTGACATTATTTGTAAATTCCAATCGATAATGATTTGGCAGATATTAATATTAATCATATAACTACAAAGTGTGGCCACCTTATCGAAATATAACAATCGTTCTCCAAGTTAGACGTATGTGAAGTTAAAAAGTTTTAAAAAGTTATTATTCTCTGAGAGAGAGAAAAAATTGAAAAACATATAAAACAAGTAAACACAAGCCATATTTGTTAACAGAAGTCAGCATACCAAATAACATATTTGTGTATACATTTGCCTGTATTCATTGCATACAATGAAAATGTAAAATATAGTGGGCCTCGAAATAAATCTTGAGATTCTGTTAACAAATTTTAAAGAGAATGACACTCCATCTCTGTTTTCAAACTCTCTGGCGTGAAGTTAAAAAGTTAAAAGCACCATCTATAGTATAGAGGGAAGTGTTTTTGCCTCGGATTCTCATTTTTCTCTCTCACCCCTTCTTATCTCTCTCAGAGAATAATAACTTTTAAAAACTTTTTAATTTCACGCATCTCCAAATTAGTAACAATGGTTAGCTGCGAATTTTTTTTTTGGAGTTGTGGCAACTCTATGAGAAGAAAACGTGTATATCGTAATTCCATGATCGATTTTTCGAGACCAAATTAATTCTTGCCCTGGGAAATTTTTCTTTTAAAATATTTCACTCTCTGTTTACCCTCTCACAGCGTTGCCACTATGCCAAAAAAAAAATTCGTGATTAAATATCGTTGCTAACTTGGCGCACGTATCAAAACGAATTTATTATTATTTCTTCATAGATTTGAATAAGATTTCCAAAAAAACTCCAATGATAATAAAAAGATTTGAAAATCACTTAAAAAACCCGAATTCCGAATTAAAATTTTAATTCATTTATTTTGTAATATCAATTGATCTAAAAGTAAACCAGTGAAAAAAGTAAAAAGATGTCTAAGGATCGCAAAAGAAACGCTCAGAGTAGTGACTCTGATGAACTGGATAGTGAGGAGGAGCAACGGCTTAAAGACTTAAAGGAAAGAGATGAATTCGCCAAACGTTTACAAAAACGTGATGAAAATCGTACTCGTAACGTTTTGGAATCTTCATCTAGTCGTAAAGCCATAGAAGAAGTTGCGAAGCGTCTCAAATTAGAATTGGAAGATAGAGATAAAATTCTACCCCAGTTGCGCATACAATCGCGCCGTAAATATTTAGAAAAAAGAAAAGAAGATAAAGTGGCCGAATTGGAAGCGGACATACTCGATGATGAGTATCTGTTTGAAGAAGAAATGTTAGTAAGCAAACATTTAATTTATTAATATCTAAGTGTTTCAAATTATTTACTTTTGCAGCTTAACTAAACGTGAAAAAGAGGAGCGTGTTTACAAAAAACAATTACTAACCATTGCCAAGGAACACGAAAAAGCACGAGAGTTAGAGCGCATTCAGCGCTATCATATGCCCAAAGATTTAAAAAAGGGAGAAAAAGGTTCATCACCGTTTTTATAGTAACTTTAATTAAAACTGAAATTAATTTCATTTCATGTAAACACAGAGGAGTACATAGAAGTAGACGAAAATGAGAAGCAACCTCACTTTGAGCAAAAGAAATGGGAATCTGAGCAGTTGGCCTCGGCTAGATTTCAATTTGGTGCTAAAGATGCCAAGGCCACAGAAGAATATGAACTTTTACTCGAGGATCAAATCGAATTTATACAGGCTCTTACCATGGAGGGAACTAAGGACAAAGTGCCAAAAGAGCCGCACATAACTGAAGCTGAGCGTAAACGTATGACAATTGCCGAAACTCGAATTTCCCTTCCTATATACCCATTTAAACAAGACCTCATAGATGCTATTAAAGAACATCAAGTAAAAAAAAGCGTTGTTGTTATAATATACATATATTGTTTTAATATGATTGCGTATATATTGTTTTAGATTCTCATAATCGAAGGAGAGACCGGATCCGGTAAAACCACACAAATACCTCAGTATTTAATACAAGCCCGGTTTAGTGATGATAAAAAGAAAATTGGTATCACACAACCTCGACGAGTTGCCTGCATGTCTGTGGCGGCTCGCGTTGCTGAAGAGATGGGTGTTAAATTGGGCAATGAAGTTGGCTATAGCATACGATTCGAGGACTGCACGTCAGGTTGGTAGTGGTTTTCCTTTAAGTTGTTTATCAAAATATAGTTTGCATGAACTAAATTTACCGTTACCTCTGACTAGTTTTTCCGTTTGCAACACGCAGAAGCAGGTGTCAGAGACCTTACAAATTATATATATATATATTCTTAGATCAGAATCCTAAACTGAGTCGATTTAGACATGTATGTCCGTATGTCCGTGTGTCCGTTTGTCCCTCTGTTGTTGACATTCTCATGGGCGTAAATTTTGAGATATTAAGCTGAAATTTTGTACAGGCACTTTTAGTTTTTGAACGCAGATCGCTACAAAAAATCCGTCAAGAGCCACGCCCACAATCTACAAAAATCTATTTATCTGCCATAAAAATTGATCTATGAACTTGAAATTTGGTGCGAATATTTATGGTTATCTCATACATTGATGTGCCAAAAATGGGCATGGTCGGATAACAGACACGGCCACAATTTACAAAAAGCCGTAGTCAGCATAAAACTCGATCTGCAAGCTGATACGTAATACATACACTAATATAGGGCGCAATAATTGCCACGCCCACCGTTGTAGATGTGCACGGTATTTAAGATTTGGCTTAAGCCAATTTGTTGCATTTTATTTTTAGAGAGAACAATATTGAAGTATATGACGGATGGTACGTTGCACAGAGAATTTTTATCGGAACCAGATTTGGGCTCATATAGTGTAATAATAATTGATGAAGCTCACGAGCGCACTTTACATACCGACATTTTATTTGGTTTAGTTAAAGATATAGCTCGATTTAGACCAGAACTTAAGCTATTGATATCGAGTGCTACACTGGATGCAGACAAATTTTCCAAGTTCTTTGATGATGCACCAATATTTCGAATTCCAGGTCGACGTTATCCAGTAAGTATTGGTAATAAACACTTGCACAAGGATTACTTATAAACTTGTTGTCATAGGTGGATATTTTATATACTAAGGCGCCGGAAGCCAATTATATAGATGCGTGCTGTGTATCTGTATTGCAAATACATGCCACCCAGCCATTGGGTGATATATTAGTATTTCTCACCGGTCAAGAAGAGATTGAAACTTGTCAGGAGGTTTTGCAAGATCGCGTCAAACGATTGGGTTCTAAAATTAAAGAACTTATCATTATACCAGTCTATGCTAACCTGCCCAGTGATATGCAAGCGAAAATTTTCGAACCGACCCCGCCAAATGCCCGCAAAGTAATACTGGCCACCAATATTGCTGAGACATCTTTAACAATCGATAACATTATATATGTAATCGATCCGGGCTTTGCCAAGCAAAATAATTTCAATTCTCGCACCGGCATGGAAACGTTAATGGTGGTGCCCATTTCAAAAGCGTCAGCTAATCAACGTTCCGGACGTGCCGGTCGTACAGCACCGGGCAAATGCTTCCGTTTATATACAGCGTGGGCATATAAACACGAATTGGAGGATAACACTGTACCCGAAATACAACGAATTAATTTGGGCAATGCGGTTTTGATGTTGAAAGCTCTGGGCATTACCGATTTAATACATTTTGATTTTTTGGATCCCCCGCCACGAGAAACACTGATATTGGCCCTGGAACAATTGTATGCTTTGGGTGCTCTTAATCATCACGGGGAATTGACAAAATTGGGTCGCCGAATGGCGGAATTTCCCGTAGACCCATTAATGGGCAAAATGCTGCTGGCCAGTGAAAAGTGAATACCATACATATAAATGTGTGTAGACCTTATGGATCCAGTTTAAAGGATCTTTTTTTTTTTTTCTTTAGGTATAAATGCTCTGAGGAAATGGTATCGATTGCGGCCATGCTGTCTGTTAACAGCGCCATTTTCTATCGCCCCAAAGATAAAACAATTCATGCAGATACAGCACGAAAGAATTTTAATCACATAGATGGCGATCACCTGAGTCTACTGCAGGTATACAATCAATGGGTGGACACCGACTACAGTACACAGTGGTGTTATGAAAACTTTATACAATATCGCTCCATGAGGCGGGCTCGAGATGTGCGAGAACAATTGGTGAATCTGATGCAACGTGTAGAAATCGACATGGTGTCTTGTATGCCAGAGACAATAAATATCCGTAAAGCCATTACGGCCGGTTATTTTTATCATGTTGCCCGCCTTTCCAAGGGTGGCAATTACAAGACTATTAAGCATAATCAAACCGTCTTGATACATCCAAATTCATCATTATTCGAAGAGTTGCCCAGATGGGTACTCTACCATGAACTGGTGCTTACTACGAAAGAGTATATGAGGCAAGTAATCGAAATCGATAGCAAATGGTTATTGGAGGTGGCACCGCACTATTACAAAGCGACGGAATTAGAGGATTCAACGAATAAGAAAATGCCTAAAACATTGGGAAGGGCTACGATGACCGAATGAATTTCGTAATTCTTATTTAATAGACCAAATTCGCCTCCTAGATAAGGCACAAGAATATTTTGATTCCCCATAATATTCTTCAAGGTATCTAAAATGCCTCATGTGCGTAATATAGAAGGAGTTCAAAAACCTCAGTTTTATATCCCCCACTTTAGTGATAAGTTTCTTCTTCCGTTTGTAACACTCAAAAGGAGGCATTAGAGACCCTACAAACTATATATATTCTTGATCAGCATCAAAAACAGTCGCTTTAGACACTTTTAATTTTTGCACGCAGATCGTTATTTAAAACGGGCAAAATCGGTCCAAATTCACGCCCACAACCAACAAAAATCTATACATTTGCCATAAAAATTGACCTATAAACTTGAACTTTGGTACTCACATCTATGGTTATCCCATCCACTGATCTGCCAAAAATAGGCATGGTCGGATAACAGACACGCCCACAATTTACAAAAAACCGTAGTCAGCATAAAACTCGACCTGCAAGCTGCTACATAATATATATTTTATTAGAGGGCGTAATATATATATATATATATATTTGTCACGTAGGTATTGAAGATTTGGCTTAAGCCAAATTTAGTTTTCATACTTGTTTTTTTTCTTCTGCAAACTGTTCGTGTTAGCAATTTAATGACATACATTCATAAACGTGAAATTCACACAAATGTTTTTATTTTTCTTTCAATTAGATTTTGTTTTAACATGATTCATGATTATCAAGAAAACGATTTACTGAATAGTTAAATATGTTCTGGATTTAGATATTTTATAACACTTAATAAATAGTTTATGTACAATAATAATAATAATAATAATAATAATAATAATAATAATAATAATAATAATAATAATAATAAAAAACAAAACAAGTGATGTGTAGAGTAATAACGATGAATTTGTAATGAAAATATTTGAGGAGAGAATGTACAATATACCGTTAAATAAAATAAAAACACATATAAATAAAAAAGCGTTCACAGAATCTTAGATGACTAAATGAAAAGTTTGAACAAATGGGAGGCGGTGTATATTATAACGGGTAATTAAAATTATATATTTGGCTGGGGCCCCAACATTTATACGAAAGCTGTGCGGTTGGAAATCCTACAATTAAGCACTTTTTGATGACCCTTGAAGAAGGTGTTACATTATGACCCAACAGGGGAGGAATACATTTATATATTTTGCTCAATTGTAGCCGCGTCAAATGATCGCTTTGTTTCAACAAAGATGTTGTTAATCATTATTCATGATTTTTATTTTAAATCATTATCCAAGCAAGCAATCCAACCAACTGGATTGTTTCAGCTGTTTTCCATACAACAACGAATAGAATACATACAAATATATTTAATTATACACTTTATTTTTGAAACCTAGATCAATAAGAAGCTATATGACTGAGAACGCTAAGGCGAGAGACAGACCTTCTTACGAAACAGAGGTTAGAGGCATACATTATTACAATATAGGGCGGATACTATACTCTACTGATTTTTAATATATTTTTAGGAGTGTAACATCGTATTAAAAAATCATACCTCACTGGGCTGGCATAACAACGCTCTCTAATAACCCTGAGGTTTTTGCAAGTTAGTGTCGTACGAACGAATAATGGTTGACTGTGATACAGCACCGCCCTCCTCCTGAGAAAAGGCATAACCATGCGATAATTCTACATCAGTATCTACCCTCGTGTTGGCACGCCGTACAAAAACATTGCGCAACAATCGGGCCGTTTCAGTGAACGATGATCTGGTCTCGTTCATGACATCGTCCGGATCGCGTTGCCGTATTTCCGATTCCCTAACAGCTTCCGTTAATGATTTGAAAACGGTATTTTGTACTAATTTGAAAAGAACGTCTAACAATAGAGCGGTAACAGGTACTAAGAGGAAGCCTAACCAAAATACTGGCGTGCTAAATAGTGTACGCTCCATGCCCACAAAATTTGCCGCCAATGGTAATGTTGGCCAAAAATTGCTATAGATTATAATAAAAAGAAACCATAAAGATATTGAGCCCCAAATGGAGGCGTGCGTTAACCAAGTCCATGAGTTAGTTGAAAGGCCAGCTTTCAAACAAACAGTTACCACCACATAGGTGTAGACGTGATTACCCATTAGCAGATAGTCAGCTGTTCTACCATTTAACCATAATGTTTCTGCTTGGCAAGCAAACAGTGGCATCCAAAACAATATGACCGAATGTAACAGAGCGTTCATAATCCACACCCAGAATACTCGCACATTGAACAGCTTGGCACTCTGTGATGGTTTATAAAGCAACGGATATTTCAGCATCGTTTCCGAGGAACACACTTTCTCGAAAATGCCAATAGCCATGGGCGGGAATGCCGTAAATAAGACATTATACAGGCCAATGGTCCAACGTTCAAACAATATTTGGCCCGACCAGCCCGAATAAATAGCGAACCACAACTCTATCACATAGAGACAGACGTTCTTATAAAACGAGTACAATATCAGCTTGGTGATGCGGCGATAATTCCACGAGCCGTGCACTAATAGCAAACGTTTCAGGTAACGGAACTGTGCTATCGAATAATCGGATGCGCAAGCAGCTTGTAAGCCCTCTACGCCCGATATACCCACGCCCACATTTGCTTTTTGTATCATGGCCACATCATTGGCGCCATCTCCTATGGCCAGCGTGACCGCATGAGTGCTGGTAGTAATCATTTCGACAATCTCCGCCTTTTGTATGGGTGAGACGCGACAACAAATCACTACGCGGCAACTGGTGCACAGCTCTTGAAATTCACGCTTCAAATCGCAACTCAACGCATACTTCAAAGTCTTACCATCAACCACCACCGCCACGTTGCAATTCTTATTAATGCTTGTTTGTAATTCGCTAGCATGTCGGTGTATGGCCTCGCGCGTAGCATCCAAACTCTCCTCATTTAGCATAATGATGTCCATTGTGGGTGAGATGAGCCGGCACGAATGACCAATATTAATGGCGGTCTCTTGCTTGTCGCCGGTCAGCACCCATATAAAAATGCCGGCTTCCAGCAGGGAGGCTATCGTTTCGGGTACACCGTCTTGCAGTTTATCTTCAATGCCCGTTGCCCCCAACAAGTTTAGATTATTTTCAATCAAATCAGCCGCCTCCTCCAGTTTGCGCTCTCGTTCCGTTAACGAAGTAGACGCCTTGTGATAAGTGCTCTGCCAATCGCTGTACACATCTTCGGGTATTGTGGTCACTGCACAGCACAGTGTACGCAAACCTTCCGCTGCAAACTCTTCCAAATATGTCAGCGTTACCTCCCGAAAGGCTTGATTATCGGGTGTCAGTCTTTCATAAATAACTGTATCCGCCCCCTTACAATACAACTTAATACTGCCATCCGGTGTTCTGACAATAGCCGACATGCGTTTACGGGCTGAAGTGAATTCCAAAACATTTAATATTTCATAGCGTTCCCGTTCGCCCAAAGCGTTTATTTCTACATAGTGGGGGGTGCGTGTCTCGAACACATAGCCGAACATTTTCGCACCCTCCACCAACGCCCGTTCGTCCGGGCTGGCCGCATGATAAGTGATAGAACCATCTTCATCCTTTTCTGGTATAACCGTATGACACACAGATAACAAAATTAAAAACTCTTTAATGATGTCAGCATTCTGATGATGACTCAACAAGTGTTGCACCACCAAGCTTTGTTCAGGCGTCTTTTCCGGCTGATATATATGTGTTGCTATGCAGCATTTACGAAAAACCATCTCATTGCGTGTCAACGTACCGGTTTTATCCGAGAATATATATTTAATCATGCCAAGCTCTTCATTGAGGTTGGACGTGCGCGCCATTGCCGGCGTATCCGTGTCCATATGGTACATATGTATGTCGCAGTTTATGAATTGTGCCTGCAAAAATCTAACCATCTCCAAAGTAACTTGCAGCGAGATCGGTATCAAATTATTGAACAGAATAATAAACGTCAACAGGTTGTAGCCAAAGTTTTTGCTTTTAAAGTCATCCAAACCCAAATACCAATACGTACGATAATGATTCCGTGTCCATAGAAAATTAAATACGGCACTAGTTAGACAGAGAGTCAATAAGATCATGAACAACATTAATATCTGGGTGTTGATTAAACGGTCTACGGTTGATCTTTTTAGAGGGGCTGCCGTAGAATTTTTCATCAGTTTTGTGTCGTGTCCTGTGTATATAACAATGCCGAAAATCCATGAAGTGTTTCGCAATACAGCGCCTCTCTGTAAAATTTGATCAGCTCCCAGTGGAACCGCTTGTTTGCCGCGCTCCTTTAAAACGCCATTGAACTCGTACAGCAAGCGATTGGGTAGCTCGCACTCTACAGCACCTTGTAATTCCAGTAAATCTTTAGTTTCCAGCAATACGGCAGTGTCCGGTACTCCCTGACGTATTTTCAAATTCGTTTCCCCATCCAAGTTGGAGGTTTCTATGAAACACATAGCCTGCGGCTCGCTGGATGACAGCAACAACAAATCTGCTGGAAAAAATGTATTGTTCGGTATTTTAACAATATCGCCCACTTGCAATTCCTCCCAACGTACTGTAGACCAAATGCCAGCCCGTAACACCTCTACCATGCGATGATTAATTTCATTATCCGCCCTGTGCCTCTTTATGTCCTCTATGATCTCTTTAACACCACTTACCGCCAATATCAGAATTAACGGTACCAACGTTGTATATCTGCCTGTTGGCGAAACATCGGGTATTTGTTGTAATATAGCAATTAAGAGGAAAAAGCAATTGGCATAACGGCGAAATTGTTCAAAGAGGAATGACGGCAAGAAACTGATGACGCTATATTTGGCCGTTGATATATGATTGTTGCAAAACTTTTGTATTTGCGGCCGATTGATAAGGATGATGCGTTTTTCTCCATCATCCAAGTCCACCATGGTTGGCCTAGAGCGCATATCTTCATCGGGTGTGGTGGGGGGTAGGGTGCGCAAGCGTATGCGGCCCGTTAATTCTTGCCAAAATCGTCGTGCCCACTGAAAATTTATCCCCCTCCTAACACTTGAAGTTCGCCCTTCATATTCACTGGTGTTATGTAAATTGGTCATGGTATCATGGTTTCTAAAATGATATGCATTAAAATATTTTTCCGTTAAGTTTCGCTATTTATCAAAATTGCTGTAACAATATTAAGTACGTATGCGTACTCATGTTTATATTGCAACTTATGTGTACTAAAAATATTCAGTTCACCACACCCAACAGGTAGAATAAAACAAAAAACAAAAAAAACGAATCCATAGAAGAGCTTATTAGAGAGAATCAGTGAAACAGTGCATACGATATCATTATTGATGACATAGGAAGGATGACTCCCATAGATGGATTGGTGGCGAATAATAACAAAATATTAGTTGACTAAAAATAGACACCTTGTCGAAGGTGTTAGTGGTATTAACTTAAAAAAATTTCAAGCAATTAGTCATGAATGCTTGCGTACTTATCTGATAAAAATTATTGATTAGCAATGCATGACCACATAAATAAACCACGTAATAAATTTTGCATTCGCTTATGCACGTCTATTATATAGATATAAATTTTTTTGGAATGTTCAGTATGACGTGGGCCAAGCAGGTACGTAATTGTCCAGGTACTAAGTAGTTATATATCAAAGTTATTTATATTATCAGATAAGTTGAGATTTTCAATTCATCTTACTTTCGCATTTATAATCTGATTGCTTTCACACATTTTCTCAACGTATTTAGTAGAGAACTCGTATTTCTTTCAAAGGTTTTTATTTTTTTATTTATCTACTATTTATTTTTCCACTTTATCACAAACAATTATCAACATCAATTTTTTACCTATTTCTGCATTCAGATGTTTAGAATACTAAAAAACTAATCTGCTTTGTGATGTGTTTACAGTGATATTTTTTTTAATTTGCGATACTATGAGAATGTAAAAGCGACTGGTTGTATAGATTTAATGGAATAAGGGCTCGGGCAGAATGAATGCGTAAGTTTTGCTATACCCATATGTATACGTATACTCGTATATATACATTTGATAGAACACAATGCTTGCATGCATTACTGTCATGCATAACTTTTAACCACGTTTGTACGTTTTTTTTTAAATTCTTCAATCTTCAAGGAATGATTTTACAACGGGAATACATGGCAAATGCATGTGTTAATATATTGCAATAATATTGTAGACATTATAGTAATGCTTTTAATAAGCAATAATACGATTTTATTCGAATTTCATTTGCACTGCAGTAACGCATGCATTCTGTACGTACTCCCCTTTTTCATTTTCTTCTTCTTCTTACACTGAGTTAAAATTTTTTGGAACGAGCAGTGTTAAAGTCGGCGAGAAAAAACTCTATGAAAAGTTGTGTGCCCTTAAAATAAATTATTTTATCTCACAATTGTAGTTATTTCGCAATATTATAATTTTGTTTCTTTAAATTTCATTTAAGAAGGTATAAATATGTTTCTAATAATTGATAAATATAATGATTTTAATTAATAAAATATCAGCACCTGGTGGACTTTGTGCTGTATAAAAATCTAACCTTTAAATCTGTATGAAGATATTGAAAATTGTGCAATTTTTTAGTTGGAAATATGGCTGCTCAATTTTTTAACCGAGTTGGACAGTTCGGTTTAGGTGTTGCTATTACGGGTGGTGTCGTCAATTCAGCATTATATAATGTAGAAGGTGGTCATCGTGCAGTTATTTTTGATCGCTTTACCGGTGTTAAGAATGAAGTGACTGGTGAAGGAACTCATTTTTTTATTCCTTGGGTTCAGAGACCCGTTATCTATGATATCCGGTCGCAACCACGCAATGTACCCGTTGTGACTGGCAGCAAAGATTTACAGAATGTCAACATAACACTTCGCATTTTATATCGTCCCATTCCGGATCAATTGCCTAAAATTTATACTATTTTAGGACAGGACTATGATGAAAGGGTGTTGCCCTCTATAGCACCAGAAGTGTTAAAATCAGTGGTGGCCCAATTTGACGCTGGCGAATTGATTACACAACGAGAGGTGGTGTGAAAGTTGTTGTGTGATGTTAAAAAACATTAAAGACCATTTTTTATTATAGATGGTTTCTCAACGCGTATCTGAGGAATTGACTGAACGTGCCAAACAGTTCGGTTTCATTCTGGACGATATATCTATTACACATTTAACCTTTGGCCGAGAGTTTACTTTAGCTGTAGAAATGAAGCAAGTTGCTCAGCAAGAAGCTGAGAAAGCACGTTTTATTGTAGAGAAAGCAGAACAACAAAAATTGGCCTCTATCATCTCAGCTGAGGGTGACGCTACCGCAGCCGGCTTGTTAGCCAAGGTAATATATCGAAGAATTAGTCAAAAAGAAATAAAAAAGACCCTGAATGACGTAAAATTCTTTCTCGTTTAAAGGCGTTTGGGGAGGCTGGTGATGGCTTGGTAGAACTACGTAGAATTGAAGCTGCAGAAGATATCGCCTATCAGTTATCTCGTTCCCGAGGCATAGCCTATCTACCAGGCAATCAAAATACTTTGCTTAATCTACCTTCGTTGGCGCAGTAAATAAATCTTCATTTAAAAGTTAAGCTTTAAATTGCAACATTTATCCATTTTAAACCACTACATGTATATGTTATAAGATCGCTTCTCAGGCATCAGTGAACAGAGAAAACAGAGAGACTTTATTTTTCATCCGTTAATTAAAAAAATAAAAACATTAAATGAAGTTTCATAATTCCGCTTTATTATTGATATTAAAAAAAAGTCTACTTTTTTTTTACTCTTGTACTGGAAGAGTGTTGCGATGACTTTATGTCGATCATTAGTTTCGTTGAGGATTGCCATTAATTGGATAAATGTGGTTTACAGGTGATTCCATGTTTATGCGTATTATGCAGTCGTGAGAGTTGTAAAATTCAAAGCGATGCAAATGCTTAGCGTCTTTGCGAAAATTTTCAATGCTTTTATCAATGGGAATCATTTCATTGGAAGCAATTGGATCGTTTGGATACATTTGGTCACCGGGTAGCAGTGAGACAACACCATTAACACACTTAAACTGAACGGGTAACAGTGGAGCGCCTAAAATATTAATACTTTTCTGCTTATTTTGAAGGAATTCTTTTAAATCGGAGAAGTCATTGAAATTTAAAAGACGTGATAATTCATAAATTTGTGGGGGTGGTAGCCAACATTTCTTATTGTAATGATCATTTAAAAATTCCTGTGGTGTTTTCCACTACAATAAATTAAATATTAATGCAATGGGTAAAAAAATGTTTTCTTGAACCAACTAACCTCATAATTTTTTACTTCACTTTTTTCGATAAGAACTTGCGGACAGTCTTGTAATAAAACCGTATAAAAAGTGGTATCAAACCTTTAAATAAATATGCAATAAATGTACTGCGTTATTAATTATGAATTTTACCTTTTCTGAAAAGTTGAAGGCGTTATCCAATTGCTCCACATCTCTAAATTAAATACATCTGGTACAACATCCAATTCTTTGCATAAGCTAAGAAACTTTGAGGAATCGTTGTGAACCAAATGTTGCCAGCGCTCTCGGTCAAAGGTTCCTTTCGGACATTCGTAATTATTACTAAGCCCTTCATTACTTATAGACTTGCAATCCTGGCATAAGAAAATACCAACCTCTTCGAAAGTTTCACGAATAGCCGTTATTCTTAAATCTAGATCCCTATACACAGAGTGAGGAAAAAAGATGACAACTCTCGAATAAGGTTATGTAATGGAAAACAATCAAATACAAAAGTTGTCAGGTTAGAAGGGGGAAGCTCAAGACCACGATCACCGTTAAGTTTTAACGCAACAACTTTTATACTTGACGCCACCCCAAGAGTTTCAATCTTTTTTGTCACTCTATATATTTATAACCAATACCTTGGTAATACGCGACCATGTTTATTAACATTGGTTTGTTCATCTTTGACAAACTCTGAAATATTAACTTTATCTGATTTACAATTTAGGAAATATTGTCGCCATAGTGGTGACTCGTCACTTGTTTCACATACACCTCCCGGAAACACCGCCTGATTGGGCATGAATGTGGCATTTTCATGACGGTTGAATAATAAAACCTAAAAATGTGATAATGAGCCAAGAATTTCTATAATAATTTTTATAATTCATTTATACACATAACATACTTTATAATTTGAACTTTTTATTGTTGCTAATTGATCTTTATAGATTATTATTAAGCTCGACGATTTACGAAAATTTGTCGTTAATTGTTTGGCCATTTTTATATTTTTGTTAAAATTTTCCAACGTTGGCATAAGACTCTGATAGGCGAGTTTATATCGCATAGCTATAGCTTATAATAACTCAGAAAAGTCATGAATGCTAAGTGCATTCCAAATATGTTATAATATGTTATAATATGTTTACATTGACGAAAAGCCACCACGTATTTTTATTAGCTTTTATATAAACAATTGTACTTAAAATATCTTTCATTTTTAAAAAAGTAATAAACGCCATAACGTAAAATATGTTTTAATCATATAAAGGCATACGTAGTTAGGCAACGTGTTAACTCTAACAATCTCGCCAATGTAAACGTAGTGTTACAATGTTGTTGCTCTACTTTTGCATAATCAAGGTATTATATATAATTAGGATTTCATAGTTTTTATTGTTTAATCAACTCTGATTAGCAGTTAAAGCAGACGCGGTTTTGAAGAACTTTTTAATATTCTTCTTCGTTTATAAAATGTATGAAAATAAATACTTCGATATAAATGGTAAAAATATACTCACATTTACTTATAAATGTGCAAAGGTTCTTTTTTGTAAATCATGAGCGCCTTTGACGATTTTAAATATATAAATGGATAAATTAAATACTGCAGTGTGACTGTTGCATATGAAGCTTTCTAGGTAAACTAAGGATCTCTATATGAAATTTCACAACAAACACACATCCTAGGTGTTACAAATGTTATAAAATTAGTGGACCAGCCAGTGTTATGTGAAGGGTATAAAAAGTATTTGTTAAAGTATTTGTGTCATAATGAAGCTTTACTGTCCAATGTGAAACATACCTCTAAAGCGCACTCTCGCACATAAACTTTTGTTATTAAAAAGGCTATTTATTTACCAGTGGTATGTAGTAGTTATCGTTAGAGTGCAGTATAGAAAATCACTGTAAATGTTTCAAATGCAATCATGGAACCTTTTATGTATACACAATATAAAATACACATTCTAATACATACATAGGGAGTCAATAAGAAGTTTCAATGACATGACTGGCATACTTTTGTTGAACGAAAGAATCACTTAATGTTCATACAATACAGCACTTAATCAGCATGATAATCATTTTAAACGATTCTAACTAATAATATTTGATACAGAACAACAAAGTGAAAATATTATAAGTAGATTAATACCCCACCCTACATCACTTACTTTCACATTCTAGGTCATAATTAGTTTAAATTGTATCAGTAAACGTGAGGTTATTATTAACCCAATTGAAAATTTTTCAACAAATTTAAAAAAAAAAAAAATTATTATTTTGGCCACATAAAATTTTTATATGAGGGAGGAATCCTAAAAATTGGCCTAATTCGGCCCCTTTTCCAATAGGTGTAAAACAACTCTTTGTACCAAATTTCATAAAAATATATTAAAAAATTCGACACAAATTTATGTGAACAGACGGACATGGTTAAAACAATTCAGTGATTATGAATCAATCGATATAATGAAAGGTGGGTTTGGCAGTTGCCGTTAAGAAGCTACAAAACATTAAAAATAAATACTGAGAAAAAGAAGATATATATTTTGTGTATACATATTTGTAACTGTTCAGTAAACATTTGTTGCCAGAAAGTGAGCACTTTTTATTCCGTTATATGGATTTACGTACACATTTCCCCAAGTAAGGTACAAAGGATGTACAAGTATGTACATAAGTAAACGGAAATGTGTGTAGCACTTGAATCTGTAGGTGTATCAAATGTGTGCATAATACTATAAGCACCAGGGACTTTATGGAGAGTCACGTAAGCAACAGTTAAGAGGGATTTTATTTGTATGTACGTAATTGAAAATGCTCCCCACAGAGAGGGAGCTTTTACGTTTTTGCATTAAACCGGTCCTGATGCACGAAAATTTGCTTTAAAAGCTGCTCCAAGCTGCGTTATCATCTCAGTTGTGATTTCATTATTACTACGTTAAGCCGCGCTAATAAATATTTACAAACGAAACGGCACACACAACCGTCACCATTTCTTCTTGAAATAAAATATTCGTAAAGTACTGGTAATAAGTTGTGCCCTATATATAATAATTCTTCATTCATTTGTGATATAAGTAATTGTGTGAAGGTGTGTACATGTTGATTATATTATAATGATTAATATGATAGTTGATGAATTTAATTGAAGAACTTTTACAGAACACGAACGTATAGTTCACACGAGTACAATAGAAATCTTATTATTCTTCAAATGGGGCTGTTGTACTGAAACGAAATGACGAAAAAAGTATATTTTTAATTATACCAAAGAAAAAAGTTATATGTCAGGCCTGGGCTAAGGGGTGGCTACTCATTATCTTAGAGTTTTAAAATAAAATGTATGCCTGGGAATAAGTGTGAGTGACTTGCAATGGAGTTTTTTTAAGTGAAAAACTGTCTAAAAACGCCCCAAAAACTACTACTACTACTTGCTGGCACTGTGGACGTGTCCAGCGTGTACAGTGACTACCAACGCTTTGCCCACTTTGACATTGGCATCTGAATGTTTGCAATCAGGGCACGAACAGACAAGCCTGACTAGATGGACTCGACGTATTCCATACGCAATAAATTTTTTTTCAGGTTGCAAGTCATGCCCTATTTAACCCTCTTCATAACGTAACATTTGATTACTTTGGCACAAATAAAAATTGGCACTCTAGGTTAGGTGTTAGGTAAATTATTGCATACATTACACATACAGATTGAAATTTATTATAGTATAAAATATTGTAAAATTTTCTTTAACTGGCATTTTGTATATTAATGACATTCACCACTTGCGTTACACTGTCGTGTTCATTATCATCTTAATAACCTATAGGTTAGATATAGGTGTAGCATCGAAGATGATAAAGGGGATTTTTAGTCTAACTCAAGGAAAAGCTCAACTTTAGCTTAAAGCAAACCTTGACTGCCCACCACCACATACCATACATCAAATGTTCTCTAATCTGTTGCTTTGCAACTTTACATACTTTAGCAGTAAAGTGGAAAAAATCCTGAAAAAAATATGTTCATTTTCCTTGATCCCAATTTCAATGTCAAACATGGTGCAAAGGCTATCAACAGTTTCGTTAAGATTGGATTCCAAACATAGGCGGTCAGATAGACAGACAGACATGATGGTACACACTTTGTGGTATGCCCGAAGCTTTCTTTTGGGGTCTTGCAAACGTATTGACCTTTCAAACTTGGGGTGGTGGTGGTGTTGGGTAAAGTAAGAAATATTTGTACATAATACACACATCGCACATTGGTTCCTTGCATAATTGCATAAATCATATACACTAATACACATTTAACAATGCTCTAACATATACATACACACATGCAAGAGCGCTTAAACTAATTTTAATAAATAACTTTTATAATCTAGTTGGTTTAGAGTAGCTTAAGCTTATCATGGAATCGGTTCATATTAATACCAATACCAATACCAATAAAATGGATACAAGTGTATCGGTAAGTTTAAGCAGACATTGTGACAACTTTTACTTACGTAACGAAACATTGTGAGCAATGCTTTAAAAAAAATAAGGCTCTAAAAGAAATTTATTTACATTTCAGATCGATATGGAAGCTCCAGAATTTCGTGATTTTGCTAAATCTATGGTTGATTATATAGCCGATTATTTGGAAAATATTAGAAAACGGTATGTAATGATAGCAAATAAGCTTTATATAAAATAATAATAATTATATCCGTAACATCAGATGAGGAAGGAGGTATATTAAGAGGTATACTAAGTACGAAATATATATATACTTGATTAGCATCAAAAACTGAGTTGATTCAGACGTGTATGTCCGTGTGTCTGTCGACTGTTGGCATTCTCACGGTCGATATTCGATTTGACATTTTTTACAGACATTACTGCGATTTCTGCACGCAGTTCGCTATTTAAAGTGGGCAAAATCAGTCAATAGCCATGCCCACAATCAACAAAAATCTTTATATCTGCCACAAAAGTGACCTATGAACTTTGTATACCTATCTATAATTATCCCATCCATCGATGTGCCAAAAATGAGTGTAGTCGAATAGCAGACAGGCCCACAATTTATAAAAAACCAAACTCAGCATAAAACTCGATCTGCAAGCTGATGCGTAATACATACACAATTAGAGGTCGTAGTCCAATACCTGTCACACCCACCGTTTATATGTACATGTGGAGGGTATTCAAAGAATTTCGTTTTTTTTGGTTTTTTCTTATTCGCCAAAAAAGCTTCTGCCAAATGTTGCCATAATGCTACATATAGATTGTGGGCGTGGTCTTGATGCAATATTTCCAATTTAACAATAAGTATAACAAAGAATGTCTACACTACGTTTTGTGGTCAACTCCCTGCAAACCGCCCCATTTTTGAAGAGGTTGTGTTGCTTGACATGTTTTTAATCTTTTTCATTAATTTAAGTTTCACATGGGAGGGGTCGCAAAAATGGTTCAATTTTACCCATTTCGGTCAAAGCACAAATTGATCGAACCCTCCATCACAACTGGTGTACGGTATAATAACTACACCAACGCAAACAACTCGCCCTCCCCACCCCACCCCACTTCTCTAAGATAAATTATACTCCTTATCTGTATTTATTGATTTCATTCACGTTCTGTTGCTGTCCTTAATTTCAAGCTTTATTACGGCTTTTAAGAATGATTATAAATGAGGGTTTTGTGAACTTTTATGTGGCACAATTTATTAAATAAGCGCTACATTGACTTAATGCAGTTACTTGTTTCATTCTAATAAATTATTTATTGTTATTATTAGTCACTGTATTAAGCCGATTCCCTTCCCTGGTGGTTATATTGCTCTCATAGATTTGTTAAAATTTCGCATTTAAGCTTGTTTCCAACTTTCGAATTTTGCATTAATGTACTTGAATAACTTCAAAGCAGTTTTAATTAGAAAAAAAAAATTATCTATATATGTATGTGTGTGCTTAAGTAGGTAAATGAACACGAATACTCACATAATGCAAGCGATACAGTATTTACGTTTTCTTAATACAAGGTCATAACAAATTTAAAGCATTGCAGTGGCTAACTGATCGTTACTAATATCAAATAAAACAAGTAAGACAACTAAATTCTTAAAATACCCTCCACATATACATACATACAAATAAGCGGTGAGGGTGGCAGGTATTGGATTACGACCTTTAATTTTGGCATGTATTACGTATCAGCTTGCAGATCGAGTTTTATGCTGAGTTTGATTTTTTATAAATAGTGGGCCTGTCTGCTATTCGACTACACTCATTTTTGGCACATCGATGGATGGGATAATTATAGATAGGTATACAAAATTTCCAGTTCATAGGTCATTTTTTGTGACAGATATAAAGATTTTTGTTGATTGTGGGCATGGCTATTGACCGATTTTTCCCACTTTAAATAGCGAGCTGCGTGCAGAAATTAAAAATGTCATTTTGTACAGACACTTTTAGTTCAGCTCAATATCTCAAAATTTACGCCCGTGAGAATGCCAACAGAGAGACACACGGACACACAGACATACAGTGGCTTACAACTTATTTGGTACACTACCCTTTATAGAAATAAAACCACTGTAGCTTCTTAACTATTAAAGCTATCAACGAAATTTGAATGCCAAGTTGTTGTTGTATGTTTAATGAACATTGAAAACAAAAAAAATTTCAAAAGAATATTTCTAACTGTTTAATAATAAGAACTTTGCTATAACACATCAAAAATACATGTCACAGCTTATTTGGTACAGATGTCTTTTTATTTAAAAATAATAAATATTAGTATATTTAATATTTTGTATAGGTACCCTTTTGCTTTTATAGTACTCTGTAGCCTCTTTGGCATTGAATCTACCAGCTTTTAGGTAACATCTGGGCTAATTTTACCCCACTCTTCCAACAACGCCTTCTTCAGTTCATTTTTGTTTGTTATGTTGTGTTTTCTAATGTTATTATCCAATAAAAACCACAAATTTTCAATAACATTAAAGTCCGGTGACTGAGCCGGTGGCGACATTAAATGGAGGCAATTCCATATTAGATAAGTCTCCACAATTGTTGACTTATGGTTTGGGTCGTTATTTTGATAGAAGCGGAAATTATCGCGTATACCAAGTTTCGTTGCATTTTGGAGCAAATTGTTTTTTAGTATGTTGAGGTACATATTTTTGTCCATTATTCCTTCAACAAACACTAAACTACCTACTCCAGTTGCTGACATACAGGCCCAAACTAATACACTTCCTCCGCCATGCTTAACAGTGGTTTTAACGTTTTCTTTATTCAGCTCAGTATTTGGTTTTCGCCAAACGTAGGACATGCCGTCGGAACCGCCGATGTTAAATTTTGACTCATCTGCAAAAATAACTGAGTTCCAGAACTCAGAATTCTTCTCGACATGTTCTTTGGCAAATGAAAGCCGGCTTTGTTTATTTTTTTTACTGATGAATAGCTTCTTACGAGCTACTCGACCATTAAAACCAGACTTACGGAGTACTCGACGAATTGTTTCGGCACTACATGACTTGCCTAATCCATTCTCAATTTCACAAGCCACTTTTGGTGCAGATAGCCTCAGATTTGCCCTTATTTTTCTTACAATAAATCTCTCATCAGATTCATTGAAGATTTTGTTAGGTGCATTTCTGCCTCTTTTTTCGGTTTTCATTAATAAAGCAGTGGATAATATTTTGAACTGGAGATTTACTCAAGTTCGCAAAGTCAGCAATTTTCCGTTCCTAGTGCCCATTTTCATAATGATTTAGGACCAGTTTACGCTGTTCAATAGTTGTACGACGACCAATTTTTTAATTGTTTGTTTTGATTGACAGTTATTTTAAATTACCAAAATTAGTACTTGAAATGATTGAAAATATTACCAAGAAGGCAGAGAAGAGAAAAATAGTGAAAAATGTTAGGACTAGTCTATGCTTAAGTGCACAGAAATAACTGTACCAAATAAGCTGTGACATGTATTTTTGATGTGTTATAGCAAAGTTCTTATTATTAAACAGTTAGAAATATTCTTTTGAAATTTTTTTTGTTTTCAATGTTCATTAAACACACAACAACAACTTGGCATTCAAATGTCGTTGATAGCTTTAATAGTTTAGAAGCTACAGTGGTCTTATTTCTATAAAGGGTAGTGTACCAAATAAGCTGTGAGCCACTGTATATGTCTAGATCGATTCAGTTTTTGATGCTGATCAAGAATGTATATAATTTGTAGGATCTCTGGATGTTGCAAATGGAATGACAAACTTATTATACCCTCTATCTTATGTAGTAAAGTTAGGAAATGCCAAACATGATATAAATTTTAATATGTCATAATTAGAACATAATAAGCTTGTTGTATAATTGTAGGCGTGTTTTGCCTGATATTAAACCGGGCTACCTAAGACCACTAATACCAGAAACAGCGCCTATTAAACCGGATTGTTGGGAAGATGTTATGAAGGATATAGAAAAAGTTATAATGCCAGGAGTAACACATTGGCACAGTCCTAAATTTCACGCCTACTTCCCGACAGCAAACTCATATCCAGCCATCGTTGCTGATATGCTAAGTGGTGCTATAGCTTGTATTGGATTCACCTGGGTAAGGTTTTAATAAAAATTTCTTATTGTACCCATCATGTAATAAGAAGTAAAAAGCTTGGCATAACCTAAAAAGTGTATAGATTCCGAATCAGCATTGAATAGTGAAGCGTTCTAACCAACCTGTCTGTTTGTTGAATCATTCTCAAAAATTTAAATATCGATACAATTTATTGTTAGAAGTAATGATATATTCTGTACTTCTCAATTGATATTTCACATTATATCACGTAAACGAATATTAGCTTTTGTTTTACAAATTTTCGCCACAGGAACCATTTAGTTTGGTTCAAGTTCTAATATTTCATTTTGAAGGTGAAAAATAATAGTACCTTATATGGGGAGCTGTTCCAAAAGTGATCCAATTCGGTTTATTTTCGAATAAGCTTCCTCTTTGGTCCAAAATGTGTCCTTATACCAAATTATTAAAAATATCCCAAAAACTGTGACCTGTAGCTTGTACACAGATGTAAATGGATGGACAGAGGGAAATTGTTAAATTGATTCAGAAAGAGATTCTGTATCAACTTTTTAATTAAAAGTTTATGTGGCATTTATGCCGCCACATCAAGCAGGGCTTAAACGGTTTTCTTAAATGTATCAACTTAAGGGACGCCCACAATTTATTATTGATCGTGCGTATTCCCTATTTAACGTGAACCAAATTTAAGCTTTTTTTTTACTTATTTTTAATAGATTGCTAGTCCCGCTTGCACGGAATTGGAAGTGGTTATGTTGGATTGGCTTGGTAAAATGTTAGATTTACCAGCCGATTTTCTAGCCTGTTCTGGCGGCAAAGGTGGTGGAGTTATACAAGGTACCGCAAGTGAAGCTACATTGGTGGCATTGCTGGGAGCTAAAGCTAAAAAATTACAAGAAATAAAACAACAGCATCCGGACTGGGAGGATCATGTAATTGTTTCCAAGTTGGTGGGGTATTGTTCAGCACAGGCTCACTCATCGGTGGAACGAGCAGGTCTATTGGGTGGCGTTAAGTTGCGTTTGGTGCAAGCGGACGACAATCATTGTTTAAGAGGCGACAAATTAGAGGAAGCTATTACGAAAGACATAAGCGACGGCCTAATACCGTTCTATGTAAATAAAATAATCTCCAATCACCAAATATCTGAACTACTGATATAGTAAAAATTTCTATTTCGTTTTTGTAGACTGTGGTTACATTGGGCACCACCAATTCGTGTGCCTTTGATCACTTGGACGAATGCGGTGCCGTGGGCATTAAATACGGTACATGGGTTCACGTAGATGCCGCTTATGCCGGTTCAGCTTTCATATGTCCAGAGTACAGACATTTGATGAATGGCATCGAACTGGCCCATTCATTCAACTTTAATCCTCACAAGTGGATGTTGGTTAATTTCGATTGCAGTGCCATGTGGTTAAAGGAACCCAACTGGGTGGTGGATGCTTTCAATGTTGATCCGTTGTATTTGAAGCATGATATGCAAGGCTCAGCACCCGATTATCGGCATTGGCAAATACCACTGGGTAGACGTTTTCGAGCCTTAAAATTGTGGTTCGTTTTGCGTTTGTACGGTGTAGAAAATTTGCAAGCTCATATACGTCGTCATTGCAACTTTGCCAAACAATTCGAACAATACGTCCGGGCCGATAAACGTTTCGAAATTATTGGCAAAGTTCAGATGGGATTGGCGTGCTTCCGTTTAATGGGTACCAACGAATTAAATGAAAAACTACTCAAACGTATTAACGGACGCGGAAATATCCATTTGGTGCCATCCAAAATAAACGGTGTGTACTTTTTACGCCTGGCAATTTGTTCGCGTTTCACCAAACCCCAAGATATTGAGTACAGTTGGAATGAAATTAAAGTAACGGCCGATGAAGTAATGAAGCAATAAATTTGTTAAGATAGAAATGTTTACTACAATATAAAGTAAAGTAACTGGTGCTGCCGCTGCTGCAGAGACACAATAGGGACACAAAACAAAGTAACGCGCTTAGGGAATTTTAAAAGCAAACCAAATGTATTTAATTGATATAATATTTGAATGTGTGTTGTTGTTGTTGTATTTATTCATGTACTTACAAACATAAGTTGAAGTTATAAAATAATAAAAAGGCTTTATTAGTGGACATTAATGTAAAAACTATACTAAATGTGTTTATTAACGGAACAATCAGATCAATTTGTGATCAAAGCGTCAAAGTTTTTAACTTTATAGACACAAGTGGAGAAATGTTATAGTGGTCCAGCCCGAGCATTTGATACCCTACACCATTTAGCTTCACAAATGATACTACAATTAATTTTGTTGTGTCAGTAAACACCAGGTATTGTTGTATAAGTCTCTTCGTGAAATATTATTATAAAGGAAGAGGTTCTAAAAATGATCCGATCAAGTCCAAATTTGACACAGCTAATTATGCTAAGCTAATTAACTATTCTTCAACAAATTTTGTCAAAAAATATTAAGAATTGCAACTTTTTTCCATATAAAGAGTTTTTTATTATAATACGTTATATGGGGTGGGGTTCTAAAAATGATCCAATTCGGTCCATTTTCAATAAAGTTCTTCTTTGGGCCTATACATGTCCTTGTATTAAATTTCATCGAAATATCTCACAAAATGCGACCTGTAGCTTGTGAACAAATTTACATGAACAGATAGACGGACAGATGGACATGGTTAAATCGATTCAGATTTTAATCCGGAATCGATCGGTATAATTGAGGAGGGGGATGTAGCATTAGCCGTTTAGAGTGTTACAAACATTCGCACAATCTTACCACATGTGGTGTAAAGTATAATAAGACGAGATGCGTGCGCATAGATTCAGACGTTTAAAGGCTTACAGTACATATTAATTGTGATGGTAATAGGGCTTTAAATAGAAACGGAAATATAAACGGAAACCGCGACCGAGACCAAAATCGAATATGTTTATTTTTGTACCCTCCACCTCAGTGATGAGGGTATACTAAGTTTGTTCTTCCGTCTGCAACACCCAGAAGGAGGCGTCAGAAACCCTACAAAGTATATATATTCTTGATCAGCGTCAAAAACTGAGTCGATTTGGACATGTATGTCCGTGTGTCCGTCTGTTGTGGGCACTCTCACGGGCGTAAATTTTGAGATATTGAGCTGAAATTTTGTACAGGCGCTTTTAGTTTTTGCACGCAGATCGCTATTTAAAATGGGCAAAATCGGTCAAGAGCCACGCCCACAATCACTAAAAATCTATTTATCTGCCACAAAAATTGAGCTATAAACTTGAAATTTGGTATCTACGTCTATAAATATTAGCTTCATCGATGTGCCAAAAATGGGCGTATTCGGATTACAGACACGCCCACAATTAATAAAAATCTTTATATCTGCCACAAAAGTTGACCTAGGAACTTGAAATTTAATACGCGTATACATATACTGACATGCCAAAAATGGGCGTGATTGGATTATAGACACGCCCACAATTTACAAAAAACCATAATCAACATAAAAGTAGACTTGCATGCTGATACGTAATACATACACTATTAGAAGGCGCAATATATTTGCCACGCCCGCCGTTGTAGAGGTGGAGGGTATTTAAGATTTAGCCTAAGCCAAATTTAGTTTTCTTACTTGTTTGTATTGTGATCATGATCTTTAGCACAATTATTCTCCCTTTATTGCAACACATGCACAATTGCTGTTTATTAAGTTTTATAAGAAGTTTTTCTCTACATTTCTATTCCATTATAAAACTTACGTCAAAAATAAATTTCCTCATCCTCAGCTTTGGCTTGAATATTGGATATTGGCCCACCAGCTTCTGTTACAGAGGAATATGATGAACGTGTAGATGCAGAATTGTGAGGACTTGCAGGTGAATTCTGGTCGTTAACCACATGTGCTGCATGTGTTGTCATCCCGCTACATGTATAAGAATTTTTCCCAACGGAATGTTGTTGGCCGACGGTATACGTGGTTGCGGATGGAATGGGCTGTTGTATTATTGCGGGTGAACTACCAGTTCTGGAATGTTGCGGGACTATTTGAGCAGTTGTCACCACGGATCGCTTGTCCGCTAATTTAAGCGGAAACATTTGTGTTATTGTTGTATGGATGGCTGTACTAGCGGTAGCCATTTGACTGCTAGCTGGACTACTAAAACTAGCCGACTTATCTACTTTAGCGGAAGTTGAAAAATTTCCACCTGCGCCGCCTGCGCCGCCTGTACCGCAGGACGTTGATGACGTGGCCGAGGACAGAGATGATAATTTCATTGGAATTTGTTGTTTTACAACATTTAACGGTACCTTGGCAGCGTTCGTAACACTCAAGATATTGACCGGAGACGTTTTATGCATTGTGGAGGCTGTACGCCATTTATCTTTACGTCTGTCTACCGTACTGCTTCCCACCTGAAATGGTGGTGTTCCAGGTGCCAATGCATCCCCCAAAGAGCCTCCACCACCATTTTTATCATAGTCGTTGTTCTTGCTGCTAGTGATTGTCGATTGTTGTTGTTGCAACATTGTTCCAGTTATCATTAGGGGCGTATTGGGAGAGAGTAGTATGCCTTGATTGGAGAGTAGCTCCAATTTGCGATACAACTGTTCACGCTGTTGTTTAATGTCTTCTTGTTCAGTCTTCAGCCGTTCTTGCATTGCATCGTTGGCAGTCTTTTTTTCTTCTAGTTCCCGTTCCATCTGTTCCTTTTGACGCGTCCACGCTGTTTTCTCCTCCTGCAGCCTATCCTGAAGATTACGTAACTCCTCTAACTGATCGTTGTGCGTATAAGTTGCTTTTGGATTTTCGCGATACAATGCCAAATTTAAACTCTGAATGGTTGTCATTTGTTGTGAAATGATGCAAAACAACGTTTGCAAATTGTGTGTTATTTGTAATAAAGCCAGATTGTTGTCTTTGCTGGCAAAACAAGTTGATGGGAGCGTTGCAGCAGATTCCGTTTGGTTTTCCGCTGGAGATGGAAAAAGGGTGCAAACACTTTTAATCGTTGAACTGTTAATTGAAGGCTTTTTCTCTTCCAGTTGCTGAAGCCGCGGACTAATTGTATTGGCTGAGCCCAACTTATCTTGATCTGTACGATTTTGAATGGTAATCTTTGAACGCTTCTCATCGAAACCGGCAAATGTTTCTGCTCGTTTAGGTAAAATGGGCGAAGCATATGCTCCGCTTTGTTTTTCGCCCACCGAACTAACCGAACGGGATACAGTTTGGCCGGTGGCTGCTGTATAAACAGAAGCTGCCAGCTCACTAATTTCTTGCACGGTCCACAATACTTTTTTCCATAATTCCGCCGTATCACTATCAACACCCACACTTATGTCCTTATAGGAGCCATATGTAGCTAAAAATTGTGCAGCACTCATGGCAACGGGTGAGTTGGACCGTTGGTGTTGCTGCTGTTCTCCATTCATTGCATTATTGAATGGTTTTTGATCTTTTTGCATCAAGTTTATTTGCAAAATGAGTTTCTCCTCCAGCAACAAAGCCAACTCAATATCCTTCTGCCGCATCTTTTCAATCATTTCACGCTTGTTCACGCCAATGCGTAGCTTCTCCTCGGCGGATAAATTGTCCACATCGATTATGTCACTGGAGGGACAATCCAGCACCGCTTGTCTAATGGTTTGTATCCAAATGTTTAGGTCCTTTGGTGTTTGCACTTTCAGTTCGTACATTTCGGGGTACAGGGGGTTGGAGGAAATGATGTAAATGCCGCGCGACTCGGTACCGGCCTTTTCGCGGATGAGTAGCTTATGTAGCGGCACAACGCCGGCCTTATGTTCGGGCGTAAAAAACGTGTATTTATTGTGGGCCGAATTTTCAATGAGGAAACACAAGCAATCGGTTAACACTATAACCATGACTAACTGCATTTTTGATCTGCCCTGCATCAAAGTGGCTACGCCCTCGAACTTTAAGCAGCGTCGCGACTCCAAGCCCATGTCGCTTTTGCGGAATGGCTTGTTCTTGTAAATCGCAAAGGACTTGTTGTCAATGCGTTGACATATATCTATTTGACGATCTCGTAACTCTTTTTCAGCCACACAAGCATCCACATCAACGAGCAGTTCCTTGACCAGCGACAAGGCGTTCTGTAGCTTATCTGTTTCCGCTATATCGCCGCGAGCACTCTTCAGCAACGGCTCGATCAGTAACGGATATTTGGTCAACCGTTGTGTTACAAACAAAATGCACTCGGGAATGCCCTTCTTCTTTAGTAATGGGTTTCCCAAACAATGCTTATACCACTGAGAGAAATTACAATCCCGACTTGTCATGTACGCTTTAAACTGTTCCAAAGCACTGCGATGATTGGCACAAAATTCCCCATAAGCTAAACGCAAATGCTGAGCGTTCTCCACTGAAAAGAAATCCAACAGTACGTCGGCTATAGTGTCCACCACCGGTTGTTCTCTTTGTTTGAGTCTTAACTTTTTCAAAAAATCCGAATGCAAGTTGGTGAGCTCACCGAGGCGCGGAAACATTTTGCTGCAAGTTAAGTTGGGAAAGTGCCGCTCTAAACTATCAACGAATACTTTTTTCATTACCAGCAACGTTTCGCAATGATGCTTTTCAGTCATTATGAACTCGTAAATGTGTTCCTGCCTCTTGATCTGCGTCTCTTTCAAGGACTTCAGTAAATCTTTGGGTACGCCGGGTGACCACGAATCGTACTCTTTCAATTCTATACCCAATATAGGGTTGGCGCCCAGATCCTGCGCCTCTATAGGCACCTCATTTAGAAATTCACACTTTATGAGAGGGGCGTCTTCATTATAATTACCGATTTGATCTGTCCCATCGTAGTAGTCTTGATTCGCGCAGCCGCTTTCACTTTTAACATATTTCTTGCGCACCTTACAATCCAGCTGATGATCTTTCACCATCTCCAAATTAAGACTAGTTCCGCATATGTCGCAGGCTGTTACCTGGCCACCAATGCTTTTCATTTTAGCCTTATCTTTTTTCTTACGGAAAAACAGAGATCCCCGTTTGCGACGCTTCTCAACATTGTCATATATTTTGATTTTGGTATGTGCTCTTAAAAGACTTTGATGTTCGTCTTCGCTGTCAGTTAAGTGTCTACTTATGTTCTTTATGTCCTCCTTGGCTACAATGGAAGACGTCGAAATACTCTTCTGTATGGGTATACGACTCTGCAGTTCATTTGCAATATTCTTTTTAGTGGCAATCCTTTCGAAATCTCGCACTAATTCAGCCTCGTTTAATGAATGAGTGGAAATGCCTGCAAGAATAATTAAAATCTTTTGTACTGTGATCCTAATATTTACATCTATATGGATTAATAATTTTTTTTGTAAAAATCAAATTTTTCACATTTTCACATAACGGATCAAAATTTTTTTGCCGTCTTTGTATTGTGAAAATGGTAGAAAGTGGAAGTTGTTGTTGCGTGTGTGTGTCCACATAACGCTGAAATATTTTTGTCAATATTGACACTGGCAAATAAAGTATATATGGACTAAAGTTCCACCGCATTCGTTTCTTTTTTTTTTTAAATGAAAGTGTAGGGTACACATTATATTAGATATTGTTTGTTTTACATACCACCTGCACTGTTACGTGCCGAACGCCTCCTCGCCTCGGTTACTCGTATTGTTTCTTGTTCCTCACTATCTAAACTGGACAAGCTAATGCTCTTGTTGGTGCCACCAGCGCTCGCGTTAAGTTCATCTATTACTGTCCACGATTTACGACGATCAACATTAACATAACAATGCTTATAGTGCTGTTGCGGTGACCACATAGCATAATGACTTTCTAATGAATAAGATCCGCCCGTTATAGGATTGCCGTTACATGCTGAACTTAAATCAGGCAATGATGCAGTAAGAATGGCTGCATTTACCAAACTGTAATTAGAAATTCCATCCCGCATACGCCGAGTACTAGAATTTTTCATTTTCACCACGCTTTCACGTATATTTTGTAACTGACTTAAAGTGTCTTCAAATATGTTATTGTATTTGTTAGCGTTAGCAGGGCTATGTGGGGTAATATTAATTGTTGGTATCATATTGCTGGCTTCACGGTTATATAGTTTTTAAACGATTTTGTGTTTGCACACAGGACTCAACAATAATTCCCTTTTTTATCGGTTTGTGATGGATTCTTTTCAACAATGTAGTTCTGCAATATAAATAAAGGATATACATAAATTGGAATAAAAATTTGCATATTAAAAAAAAGATAAATTTGGCTTAGACCAAATATTGAATACCCACCACCCATGGTTTATACATGATTTTTTGCCACAGTCAGGACTTTAACAACAGACACGGGCGAACAGACATTCTTACAATTTTAACGCTGAATGAATATTTACAACTTATCAAGTATCTGAGCTTCCTTCTGGCAGTTGCAAAGGAAAGGAATAAAGAGGACAGCCCTTACTTATGCTTTCAGTGAATCAAAAATGTTTGAACGGAATAGTTGGAATCATTGATAGAAACGGCACCAAACTATCCAAAAGCATAACTACCTGATAATATAGTATGAAATAACACGGTTTTACACTAGACAGTTTTATAACTTACCCAATCCATTTAATTACGGCCTATACTTTGATTTAACAATTTTTAGTTACCAACTAAAAAAAATTCGACAATCATTTTAGAAGTTAAAACTATTTCATGCTTAGAACTTTTACAAATAAAAAGTTCAAAGTTCACTGATGTTTCTCTACATATTAACTTAGATATTGTAATAATAATAAAAATGCAACCATTTTAATTGGATGCTATCCTAATAAATATTTTTCTACATTAATTTCTCAACGTATACTATAATTTATTTGCCAGGTATAGTCACAAGCGCAACGTTACTAAAATGAGATAGAAGTGAACACAACAACCCCGCTATTAAACATAAAATGTAAATGCTCGTTAAAAAACTAGTTTAAAAAATGTTTTATATAAAATCAAGTCTCCATTGTGAATATATTCCATTGAAAAATTGAAAATATCACATTTGAAGAAATATAAAAATTTATACAACAACTGCTAAGGATCTTTAATTAAACTCCAATTGCTATTTAGTTAAATTGCAGCTAAATTCTTATATATTTATATATACATATAACTTCCATTTACGCATGTAGAGCATTCAATTTATTTTTAGTCAGCAGACTCAAACTCAAACTAGTATTTGTACTTGGTAACGCTATGTTATACTATAAATCCGGCGAAAAGTAGAAGCAAGTAAAACAAAAGCGCCCTTCTTAGTTATAAAACATTTATTTTATTCTTACATTAAAGCAATATTATTTAATATAATTAATACACATCCACACAATGCAGGTGAGTCAATTCTATAAAAGTAAAACTATTATTTGACGCAAGCACATAATTTTAAAATGTTCCTAAAACATTTGTACATGATACCTTTTGATAGAGACCACAACTACTGATTTTTATTATTATTGCAGTGGTACCTGCCGGCAGTCGGTGTCCTGCTGTTATTAGGTAAACGTAACTAGTTATGAATAAAACACTTTAAAGTTTTTATAAATTATAATTTTTATACATTATACACTTAGTATATGGAACACATTGTTTCTATGTGCCGGGCGTTGCACCAGTTGAATTCATTAAAGGTCAAAAGATTGACGTAAAGGCCGTGAAGATGACTAGCAGTAGAACTCAATTACCTTATCAATATTACTCGTTGCAATTCTGTTTACCCAAGAATGGAACGCTTATTTATAAATCTGAGAATTTAGGCGAGGTACTGCGTGGTGATCGCATAGTCAATACCCCGTATGAGGTACAAATGGCAGTCAACATTAATTGCAAGTTGTTGTGCAATAAAAAGGATAACACACCACTAAATTGGGAGCAACCCCAATCAGCTATTGTGGCCGAACGGATACGACACGAATACTTTGTGCATTTGTATGGTTTACGAAAAACACGTACTTGTGATCACGTTTAATATCGTATAAGTTTTGTTTTTAGATTGGTCGATAACCTACCGGTGGCTACCAGAATCGTTAATTTAAATAATCCCAGAGAGGTAACATATGAACACGGTTATCGCTTGGGGCTGGTAGATGGGGATAACGTTTACATAAACAATCATCTGAAGTTTATTTTATCTTACCACATGCATACAAAGTACGTATGAAACAAAGTGAATGAATGGAAAATTATGCTTCAATTATTTTGGTTAAATTTTACAGAGATAAATATCGAGTGGTGGGATTCGAAGTTGAAACGCTATCCATCAACCATAAGGATGTAAAATTTGAGGGTGATAATTGTAATTTTCCCGACAATGCACGTCCCCAATTAGTGAATCCCAACTCCAACACCCAATTATATTTTACATATTCGGTGGAATGGAAGGAATCACAAGTAAGTTGGGCCTCACGTTGGGACATTTATTTGGGCATGAAAGATGTACAAATCCATTGGTTCAGCATTATTAACAGTTTGGTGGTTGTCTTTTTTTTATCCGGTAAATGCTTTAGTTTTTTTTTTTTCAAAAATATTTTTATTTATTATTAATAAATACTTTGGCATTTTTTTTTTAAAGGAATTTTAACCATGATCATGATACGCACTTTACGGCGCGACATTGCTCGATACAATACTGATGACAATATTGAAGATGCTTTGGAGGAGACTGGTTGGAAATTAGTTCATGGTGATGTGTTTCGTCCTCCTAAAAATACCCGCCTCTTTTCTGCCGTTATTGGCAGTGGCATTCAAATATTTTTCATGGCACTAATAACAATTTGTAAGTTAAGCTACAACAGTTAACTAAATAAAGGTGTACAATTTAGTGTAAAATTTTTATTTAAAGTCTTTGCCATGTTGGGAATGCTGTCACCCTCATCTCGAGGTGCTCTGATGACTTCAGGTATTTTTATGTACGTGTTTATGGGCACGGTAGCCGGTTATCTAGCAGCTCGTATTTATAAAACGATGAAAGGTCGAGAATGGAAGAAATCCGCTTTTCTAATGGCTACCTTATACCCTGGAATTGTTTTTGGGTATATCTAAAAAATTTGGTGGAAACCTTTTTGTTTTATTTATATGTAACATTATACGTGTCCTTGGTTAGAACTGGATTCTTTTTGAATTTCTTCATTTGGGATAAACATTCAAGTGGTGCGGTCCCCTTTACGACGATGATATCGCTATTGTTGCTATGGTTTGGCATATCTGTGCCCCTGGTTTATTTGGGCTATTATTTCGGTTATCGCAAACAACCCTATCAACATCCAGTGCGCACAAATATGATCCCCAGACAAGTGCCCGCCCAGCATTGGTACATGAACATTATTTTAAGGTATTCCACTAATCAACTCTAATCCCCATTACGATTTATATTGATTATCCAATTATCCGACATTTTCTTTCAGTACTCTCATGGCTGGCATATTGCCATTCGGTGCCGTATTTATTGAGTTATTTTTCGTCTTCACTGCGATTTGGCAAAATCAATTTTATTACTTGTTTGGCTTTCTCTTTCTTGTGTTTTGTATATTAGTGGTTAGCTGCGCTCAGATTTCAATTGTTATGACCTATTTCCAACTATGCGGTGAAGTAAGTTGTAGTAACTAAATGGTTCATTATTATTACACCCTCCACATAAATAAACCCGAGTATGTCTTTCCGTTTGTAATTGCGAAGGAGCCGACAAAGTTTATATATTCTTGATCAGCATTCAAAGGCAAAGGTAGCCATATGTGTCTGTGTGTTCTTAGTCCTTAGTTGATCGTTTCTTATTTAAAATGAGCGAAATCGGTTAACAGTCACCTTCCACATAAAATTCTTAAATTTTCTTACCGACACAAAAAATTGTGCTGTAAAAAATAAATATGGCACGCCCAAAATAGACGAAATCTGAAAAATGACTTTTGTTACGCATATTTATGTTGGGTGGTAACGAATAAGGCACACCCTAAATTTGGAAGAAATACTCCTGGCACAAAGTTCAAATATATGCACCACACATGTTTCAATAGTTCTTAAAAGGGACTAAATATGTGCCGCATCCAAAAAAAAAAAATTTTTTTAAATTAAAAATAAATGTGGAGGGTTGCCCAGATTTGGCCTTGCCCAATTACAGCTGTTTTACTTGTTTCCTAACGGATTTGCAGGATTATCGATGGTGGTGGCGGAGTTTCATCGTATCAGGTGGTTCCGCTGTTTACGTATTTTTTTATAGCATTTTTTATTTTTTTACCAAATTGGAAATAAGTGAATTTATACCCACACTACTATATTTGGGCTACACAGGTGAGCAGGATAACATTAATATAATGAAAACGACCAAATCACAAATATATTTATATTTTATTTTATTATTCCAACAGGTGTAATGGTTTTAACATTTTGGCTTCTAACCGGGACAATTGGTTTCTTTGCTGCATATAGCTTTATACGTAAAATCTATAGTGCTGTTAAAATCGATTAAAAGCAGTGTCCATTGCCTTACACAATATGCCGGCCATCCTTTCAATTGTATTACGATAATAATAATATCCACTTGGGACATATATTTTATATCCTTACACTACTTGTAGTACATTAAGGTTCGTAGGAAGTTTCAAAACAAAACAAAAAAAACCCTTGCTGTACTCTCAATTTAGTTAGAATAAAATTTTTTTTTTTTATATGAATTCGACATTATCGCCTAATATACCTGTATCTGTATATGTAAACTTTCGGTTTTGAAATTTGCAACAATGACAAAGAGTCTGTTGTTGTAATTCATATATGTTGTACATTATTTAGCACAAAATTTACTTGATCTCCTCGACTCTTTGGAGAAGTACGTTTTATACAAGTCTCGCTTTGTAACAAGCCCATATGAAATATATCATAAATTGTGTTCGTTTGTGTTTAAACTATATAAATAAAGCTATATAAAGTGTACAACACTCGGCCCTCTGTCCTCAGTTACGTGCCTCGCCAAGAGTCAAGCTAGATTTTCTTTTTTGCAAACAATGTTTGCAATACATAAAATAAATATTTATAAATGTTTCATAACTCAAGTTATAAGGCATCAGGATCCATCCTCATGATTCTATATTAAAACATCATTTCTATTGTATTCTTAAAAGAGGTAAAGGTATCTGTTTTTTGTTTCAAATGGAAAGGAATTTTTTTCGTTCATTGATTATCTTACTAAGCCTCTGGGCTTAAACTTGGTTACTGTTAAGAAAAAAAAAAAAAAAAAGATTATATATGTTTAACAAGAATGAATACATTTCTCTAAAAACTCTTAATACTCAAATTCAGCTTTGCGAGAACACCTTTGTCTACTGTGACCCACTTGACGACAGAGACCACATTTACGTGTTTTTGGTACATTCGATTCTGACGTTGTCCTATCTGGAATTTTAGAAAAACGTTCTTA
Organism: Ornithomya chloropus; assembly: GCA_963971445.1. Classification (NCBI taxonomy): domain Eukaryota; kingdom Metazoa; phylum Arthropoda; class Insecta; order Diptera; family Hippoboscidae; genus Ornithomya; species Ornithomya chloropus. Next base: position 54,429,300 of record OZ020530.1, read on the forward strand.
ACTATAACCCAGAACAAGCATTAAATCTCCCATATACGTACTCTGTTTATTTATTCGATTATTAAAACGACTACTACCACTTGCAGTAGAATTGTCCCAGAGATTAACTGATTCTTCTGATTCGGCCCATTTAAAGAAGCCGCATGACTGAGAACGATTGGCACAACTGTAAAAACCTTTACCTTTTGTCGGACCCTCTTTCCGTACTGTTAAACTACAAAAACAAAAATTAGATATTATAGATATCTCGATTTCCCGATTTCAACTTTATATGTCAATTTTTGTGACAGATATATAAATTTTTGTTGATTGTGGGCGTGTCTGTTGCCCGACCAGGTCCATTTTTATCAAATTATTGGCTGGAGTAATTATAAATAGATGTACCAAATTTCAACTTGATACCTCAATTTTATGGCGCATAAATAGATTTTTGTCGACTGTGGGCGCGGCTCTTGACCGAATTAACCCATTTTAAATAGCGATCTGTGTGCAGAAACTAAAAGCGTGACCTCAATATGTCAAAATTTATGCCCATGAGAATGCCAACGACACGGACATACATGTTTAGATCGATTCAGTTTCTGATGCTGATCAAGAATATATATATTTTGTAGGGTCTCTGACGCCTCTTTTTGAGTGTTGCAAACGGAATGACAAACTTAGTATCTTTTGTGGAGCGTATGAAAATAACGTTTACCTTAATGCAGGTTGATTACAATTGCACTTAATTTGAGTCGTAGCTGTTGTACTCTGAACGGAATCAATAGAAGAACTGGCATGTATATTATTCGCACTTCGAACGTTTTCATTGTTGACAAGCTCATCAGCCCACTGAAAAAACTTACATGGATTGTTCTTTGAACATACGTAAAAGAATCGACCTTTGTTCGGACCATCCTTCTTTACGCATAATCTTTAAAATAATGAAAAACCCAATTAGGTAATAATGTTATATGTAATTGAAATGTTGGATATTCACTCTTTTGCTGGCTGTTGACAGAGATTACATTTAATATTTTGTTCGGGCGCTGTACAAGAGGCTTGAGAGCCACTTGAACCGCAACTGTAATCGGGTGATTGTGAATCCCATGCGTTTTTTCGCCTTTTGGCACTTTGCTCTGTCTGTATTTGAGATCCAGTAACTATTGAGGAATTTCGTGATATGCATGCATTACGTGCTCCTGTACCCCACACATAATTATCATCATCATGGTCATCGTTACGTATTAATGTAGATATGCTATCATTTAAATTAACATTTATTGCAAAGTTTGTAGCAGTTGTACTTTGAGGTTCCCCGCTATCGATATATGTCACATGTCTGCTTGCGGTATTTTCGTGATTTTCCAAATCCACTTCAATATTATTGAATATGTCATCATCATCATCATGAATTAGTTCTAAATAATTTTGCCTATTGGATGTTGTTGTTGTTATTTGGAGGGACGATGAGGAGTTTTTAATGGCATGAGTAAAATGATCGTCATCATTAAAAAATTCATCTAAAGGCACATTATTTAATTCAGCTTCAGCAATTTCCTCCACTACAATAGTGTTTATGACAGAAGTAGTTCAAATAATAAATATATGGACACAGAAGATTTTATACATTAAACCTTAAATATATTTATATTTATATAGACATGATTAAATCAGTTCAGACTTTGATGCTAACCAAGAATTGTACATTGTGGGATATATAAAATTTCCGTTTCTTTACCAGATCACTCACTTACCTGATGTAGAATACGATCGTATATTGGAACCATGTGAATTTTCTTCTTTTCGTTTTTCTATTTTACTGTTGGATGAGTTTGTCTTGGTCACATTATTCCGATCAGATGGTGCTATGTTGGTGGGTGCTTGCTGTACATTGCTAACAATCGGACCCGTTGGCTTCACACAATCCACATTTATATTGAAAGTGTTACGAAATTTGACGTCACAACGTAAACAGGTTTTATACCAACCAGTTGGTGTTGTGTTGAAGATCGTTTTGTAGTATATTTGCGCAAATTTTAATTGTAATAATTTATATCTTGCTCCACATTTGTCACAATGTTCATCGAGAACCTTCGGATCTTTGCATTCGTCCGGTAACCATATAACATTTTTACACACTGGATAATTTAAGCAGCCTATAAAAAAACTATTTTGATTCTTTTTCTGTTTCAACGTTAAGGGTGCACTGGAGCATTTTGGACATTCGCAAAGTTCTTGGGAATGCTGCAAGTTGCCTGCCATTCCAGTTGCAGCGTTTGTATTACTGGGCGTTTCATTGATCCGATTAGCCATCTTTTCATCTAGAGCTGTTACATTGTCCATGATTTGTTTGTAGGCCTCTTTGTATTTTTGTATGTGTTCCTGTAAAACGACTTTTGCATCCTTCTCGCCCAAGCAGATACGTTTCAAATCTGCTTCAAATTCTGCGCGCAGTAACGGTTTGGCGAGAGCTAATTGCATTGCATCATAACCTTCATACAGGCCCATGCCAATGACACCGGGCACAAGGCATCCCTTTTCAACTACTCCAATATAACCGCGCTCCTTAATTGTGTTTATATGTTCGGCATGCGTGGCATCAGTGCCGATACCGTGCTTTTCCATTAAAGCTATTAAATCTGCCTCCGTTAGTAAGGCGGGTGCTGTGGTGGCCCCCTCTGGCATTGTTATTTCAGTCGGAGTAAAAACTTGACCTAAAGGATAGACGAAGATATACGTAGAAGATGTATTCGCATAAAAGATTGTGTAACATTTCGCATACCCACCTTGTACGTAATCATGTATTTGCTTGGCATTCCATTTTTCGTATATATAAATATCCAAGTAGTTACGTTCATAGATAACGAGACCTGTGGCAGAGAACTTCTCACCTTCTATCGTAATATTTACTATTGTCTCGGAACCAATAGCATCCTTGCTTACACAAGCCAAGAAATGCCGACATATCAACTCATACACTCGTGCCTCATTACCACCCAAATCTATAAATATCACTTTGCACAATTATGAAGGATTTTTTTTAATTTTTTTTAAATTTTACAAACTAACCGGTCACCATTTTGGTAGGATGAATAGGGGGATGGGCTTGATCTGATTTATTGCCATTTCTAGGGTTTGGTCCTCCCCATTCCATAATTTGTTGCGCAAATGAGCCCCATATTGTATGGTTAACTTGCTGTTCAACAAGCGGCCTAAACAAGATTAATGCTTAAATTATGAATGAGTTGGTATTTTTACAATCTTTTGCCCTTACGTCAAGTTAATATCTTTTGAGAACATATTGGTTTCTGTCCGCGGATAGCTAATAATACCTTTCGTATAAAGCTTTTCAGCAATTGTCATAATTTCTTTGGCTGATAACTTTAATTTTCGTGATCCGAGTTTTTCCAATTCAACGGTATCCATAGGAGTAGGGCGCCATTTATGTTTCGGTTTAACCGTAACACTTTCAACGGTGGCCTTTGGATTTGACAATACCAAAATATAATAATCCTCACAGGCCTGCTTATCAAATAAACGATTGCGTGCCCATAGAAATTCTACTGTCAGATCATCGATGTTGTGCACAACTATGTATGTGAGTAAAATGTTTGTAGAAATGTTTGGATTAAGATGAATGAATTATTGTGTTAGGTATAATAAATACCTTTTATTTTCCAAAAGGGCTCCGACACGAAAGCTTCGATTTCCTTGTAACGCTCAGCTACAAAACCCAAAGTGGGTATTTGACAACTGCCATAAGATATCAATTTGTCGGCGATATTTTCAGGGAATATTTTTTGCAATCGCATTGTTTGAAAACGTGTAATGGCTGCCCCAGTCCGTAAATCCAGCTCAGTACGAACATCTACTGCAATACTTTGAAGTTTGTCGGGTATGGAAAGGTTTTGCAAAGCTCGCCTAACAGCTGCACTCGTGATTTCAGAGAAAATAGCTCGATGCACCGTTATATTGGGTTTAACAGTGCGACACACATCAACGATTTCAAAACCAATATTTTCACCTTCACGATCACAATCGGTCCATATAATAAGACCTTGGCAACTGCGTATTTCACGCTCCAAAGTGCGTTTTATTGGCTCAAAATCTTTAGAACATGCTTTCTGTACGGGCACATCAAACAATGATTGCGGATTTACATTGTGCCAATTGCGATAGGCTGTTAAAAATTCCAAGTGTAAGAGATGTCCTGAAACTGAAGTCATGACCATTTTGGATTTAATACCCTTAACTGTTGCTTCGAATTCATATATTTTATTATATTTAGAAAAACCTTCGCGCTGCAAAAGAAAGTGAAACAATATTTTGTTTCTTGCAGCTTATTAGTATTTTGAGTAAATGCCTAATGGCTATATTTACCGCCTAGCATATACAACGAAATTTGTATTTCATATTATTTACCCTGCGTGCAGTTCCATTAGATAATTGAGCAGAAATTGTTTTAGCGGCATCATTTTTCTCGGCCACATTTAAATACTTCATTTCTTTAGTGCAATAGTTGTAATGGGTTGTTTTTTGGATTATTCTGTGATATTTTATTAACTTAAACATTTATTTTACATTTCTATTGAAAATTCAAAACTTTTAAATTGAACATATTAGAATAACTATGTACAAACATCGTGTAAAATATGCTCTTTTATACAAAAAAGATATACAATCTATGGATTCTATAAAATCTACAGGACATATTTAAATAAATCCAAATCATCATTTTTGAGAAGTAAATTATTTTAGAAAATTTATTTTGAATTGAATTTGTATTTATTTAAATATAGGCCAATTGTGTACTCGCCCCTTAACTAAAAAATACGTGCGACAAGATAACAACCACAGTTAGCACCGATATGTTTTTTGACGTAGTGGCAACGCCACGAGAAGGTAAAAAGAGCAATATGTTTAAAGAAAAATTCCACAACTGTTTTTTTTATGCGAATGCATATGCATTATTTTAAACACACACATGTAATGAATCCTTTACAATTTAACTACAATTTTAATAAATAAGTTTGTGAATGTAAAACATTACGGACAATGTGCACTGGCAATTATAAACTAAAAAGAGTCTAAACTTAAATACGCATTACGCCATATACATTTTATGCAAGATTCACAATCTAACAAATTCGCGGGAAAAGAAATTAAATCAAACCTCGTTGATTCAGCTTTCCAGGTAGATTAGAAATTAAATTCACATTCACATATTCATAAACATATACGCCTTATTTTAGATAACGAAAATGTTGAATTTCCGCTCTAGAGAGACAGTGTTTAAAAATCGCATACCTTTAAATGTAAATGATTCTTTTTTGTTGCCAAAGAAGATTTCCCTAAAGAAGGCTCGATATGGTAATAATATTCCTACGACAATTTTTCGTGATTTTCTTGAGCCTTCGAACCACTAGTTAATATCATAGTTGAGCCTGAAATAAATCCTCAACACTACGAAAGGGGTATTGATGTTTGCCGTAGTTACTAAATAGTGAATAAATGTTTATTTATTAATTTTTTTTTATACCCTCCACCTTAGGGAAGAGGGTATATTCATTTTGATCATCCGTTTACAACACATCGAAGGAAGCCTCGTAGACCCCACAAACTATATATAATCTTAATCAGCATGAAAAGAGAAATCGTTTGAGACATGTCCGTTCATGTGTCCGTCTGTTGTTGGCACTCTCACGGTCGTAATTTTAGAGATATCAAATGGAAACTTTGCATACGTATTCTTAGTTCAATTTCGTTGTTCCGTATTAAAATTGGGCATAATCGGTTAAGAGGCACGCCCACAGTAAACAAAAATCTCAACATACCTCAAAAAAATTGTATCTTTAAAAATTTATATATCGCACAATACTATGCCTATCAAGTTGAAATTTGGTATATATATATATATAAGTGGTACCGTTATCCAACAATGTGTAAAAAATGGGCGTGATCGAATAACGAAGACGCCTATAATTAAAAAAAATATATATACAATAGGAACTTATTTTTTAGAGGGTTATAAAAGGTGGAGGGTATTTAAGCTTCGGTCTTAACCGAACTTTTCTACCTTGTTTTTATTATCTTTTATCCGATAAAATTCATTACAACTATATGCAAAATTAGGTGCGCAAATATAAAGTCGGCAAAGCCTCGTCCCGGGGATATGCCTAGAAATACATTTTTATTTTGTGGATTCGCTTGCAAACGTAGACAGACACCGAAACCCGATCGGAATGAATTGAAGCTACAAAACCCATAGTGGGTATTTGACAACTGCCATAAGATATCAATTTGTTGGCGATATTTTCAGGGAATAATTTTTGCAATGGCATTGTTCGCATTTCATATTATTTACCATGTGTGCAGTTTCATACGTGTGTTTGTGTGTATGCGACATGTGTTGCTTGGACACATTTGCAAAATAAGCTAATTTGTTTCTTTTAATTTAGCGTACATGTTTGTGCGTTTAATTTTTGCAAATAATTACATGGATGTAGGAACGCCACCGTTATTCGCAAATTTCTTCGAAATGCATGTTCTCTGGGCAATACCATAACAATTAATCGTGTTCTACTCGTATTTGTTTTATTGAACATACCGATGCATGTGCTTGTATAATATGCCTGCTTTGTATAAATAGTTTTTTTTTTTATCTCTTAATAAGAAATTCATGTGGTCGTCCTGAAAAGGACGGATGCTTCAATTTATAATACCATATGATATAATGTAGGGGAGGAGACGGCTTTAATGAGGGACGGATTTAGGCCTTTTTCTCCGTTTTCCTTGACAAAAGTACAGCTTGGATATTCGGATAGTTAATTGTATATGAAGTGGAATAATTCTTGTCTTTTTATTATCACGAGCAGCATTGCCGGCCGATTGTAAAACTTCAGGTACTAAATAAACGGGGGCACCAGCACCAACAAGTTCAGCATGAGACCGGCTGTAAGTAATAACATTACAATCTAACGGAATAAAGTTGAATAAAGTTGAATAAAGAAACGCTTAGAAACACGTGTTTTAGGAATATTAATAGTGATAAAGTAAACTTTTGAATATTTGCTGGACATATAAGACATTTCTTAGTCCATATCAATAGTGATATCTCAAAAAAAAAAAAGTAATAAAGTGCCAAAGCGACACGCACCAGTTATAAAATGTTATAAGATTAATGTAAAAATTATTGCTAATGATTTAAAAAAAAAATGTTAAACCACAGAAACTTTTTAGTAAAAATTGTAAACAAAAATGTTACAAATTTAGTACGAGGATCAATGTAGTTGTTAGTTTTGTAAAAAAAATTAATTTAAAAAAAAAAATGTATTTTATAAATGTGAATTCGATTACGTTAAAGGTTTTTTTTTTGTTTTTCTGTTTTTTTGTTTCTCTGTTTTTTGTTTTGTTTTTGTTTTTTTTTGTTTTTCCGTTTTTTTTTTTAATTCTTTTTTTAATTTTTTTTTTTTAATTTTTTTTAAATTTTTTTTTTTAATTTTTTTTTAATTTTTTTGTTTGTTTGTTTTTTTGCTTTTATTGTTTTGTTTTTTGTTTTGTCACTAATTTAATAATTTATTATGAGAATCATTGCAAAGTTTGTTAATTTCTTAAAAAAACTTCAATATAAGTACTTTACGTACATGCCTATTGAGACCAAGGCTTATGCCATTAAAATCCAGCGTCTGTCTGATATTTATGAAGAAAGCGAAGTAATTGATTATATAAACAATCTTAAAATTGACATTAAGGTTTTGAAAATAATAAATATAAAAGGTGACAGATGGTTGATGCAATTAAGTAGAAACTTCAATATTCAAGAAATCTTTAAAATTAAGTTCATTTTAAACTGTAAAATTAGTTTAAAAACATAAACATTCATTGTTGTAGTTGCCAAAGATTCGGGCATATCTCTTTAAATTGCCAAATGTCATATCGCTGTGTTAAATGTGGAGAGTCGCATGGTCCAGCGAAGTGCAAAATTCTAGCTAAAGCTGAAAACTCCGCTGAGTTTTCGGTTTAGGGTGAAATTATGGAGAAAATAGTACATTCAATTAAATGCATTAATTGCGACAAAGACTAATGGCTCCGATAGTGAGTCTGATGTATGTAAAAAAAAATGGATGATTCAAAATTATCCGCAAGACTCCAAGAATTAGAGAGTTAGGTAGAAACCTTAAAAAATATAAACAACCAATTGATAGAAAAATATAAATTGGTAGTGAGTGAAAATAGCCACTTAAAAGTGAAAAACAATGACCTGGAAATTTAAATAAATATGATGGAAAATGACTCCTCTGAAGAAGATCAGTCTGACGAAGCGGGTGATTGTGAAAATTACGAAAGTGAAGAGGGAATGGATTACTGCAGCTGTAAAAATGATGACCGTGTCAACTGTGTAGCCGATAACACAGTGCTGCGTGGTAATAAGGATGATAGTTCCAACAGAAATAATGAAAGAATCAACCCCAAAAGTAACAACACCAATGAAAGTGGTATCGATAAAAACAATAGCAACAGCAGCAATCAACTTCCAAGGCCGGCTGTAAGTAAAAAAATACGCAAGCGGCATGCTCCAGTTATAAAATGTTATAACGTTAATATAAAAAAACTAATGATCTAAAAAAAGTTTAATACACATACTTTTCAGTAAAAATTGTAAACAAAATGTTACAAATTTAGTAGTTTTTTCATACAAGTACCATTGTAAAGAGTTGTCAGTTTTCTGAAAAAACTTAATTATACAAATACTTTAGGTATACCCTAATTGATAGATAGTGATAAATGAATGGTCAGATATGAATGTGTTGTGTACATATAGAAGTTTGCTTGTGAATTTTTGTCTTAAAAAGAAAAGCATTGCTTCAGCATTACGAGTGGCTTAAAGAGAGTATAACTAAAGAAAAGTACAGTCGAGAAGTGAACAGAAAACTATAACTGTGATAAGAGAGTCAACAATTCAGCGAAATCCAACAATGGGTGACAGCGAAGGATAAGAGAAAAAGAAAAAACGAAAGTTTGAAAATAACGAAAACGCAATCATGATAAAAAAATAAATGAATTAAATGAGTAATTAAAAATATTCGCAACTAAAAACGAGGAGCTATTTAATAAAAATGAAGAGCTGTAACAGACAATTGAAGTGAGAGCGACAGTGCACACATGCAATATTGTGAGCAAGATGTGGACGAGTTTCCTACTTTACTAAAAACTAAGCGTGGCGGTGGTAGTCAGAGCCAGACCAATAGTGGTGAGCAGAGTCAAGAAACAACCCAACAAAAAAGCTACATCAACAAAAACACAAGTTCGAGCTCTAGAAAAAAAAAAGGTAAAACCCCCAGTATTTATTACGCACAACATCAATCAAAAAGATACCCTTAAGAAACTTTCATTATTACTAAAACAAAAATTTTTCATTTATTATGATTAACAAAAACACAGCAAAAATATGTGCTATCATAAAAGAGGACTGCATCAATATGCACTATTTCCTCAAAGAGGAGCAAATAAAATTTTTCACATTTACACCACTGGATGGTGTACCGTATACATATGTCATTAAAATATGTTGCGACGTGCGAAAAAGGCAGCGCTGCAAGGGATAAAGAGAAAGAAAAAAGGGAAAAAAAGAGGAAAGATGGCGACGTGACGAAGAAAAAAAAAGAGGGTGAGAGGGATGGTGATCGACGAGAAGGTGCACGTGGACGGAGAAAAAAAGATAAAAAATTTTTTTTGGATTAAAGCTGTAGTAATGAAATTTAAATTAAAAAAAAAAAAAAAAAAAGGAAGAATATAAAGTTATCAAGTAAGAGAAAATTTTGATGTGCACAATTGTAAACTGGCCGGTAATGTAATTCTATATAAAATAAATTTGTATGTGATTTTTTCTTATTATCTATATATATGTGTGGACTATGAAGAACCGTATTATAAAAGTAAAACGAAGAATAAAAATTTGTATAAACAAGGTAATAAATGTCACGATGTGGTAAAAAAAAAAATGTCTGGGGCGAGGTCCGGCAAATGTAAGTAGTGGGTGCAATCTGATGGCACAGCAAAGGGGGTCATTTCGGTCCAGCAATGGACAAAAAGAATCGCCTAGAAATGGCCAAATAGGTTGGAAGGGCAAGTAATGAGGGAATTCCCGTGAATTTCCTCCACCATCGGCAAAGGTGGCTGCTAATACTTTTTGTTGTGTTGTTGGTGGTTGAGTGCAGGTTGAGGACACTCGCCCTGGGTTGAGCTAGCCCAAACTCGAGAACACCATCGTATAGGACAGCAGTCACCCAACCACGCGTATACAACATCATATTATAGCAACTTTCTTTTTTTTTTTTTTTACAACAACACATATAACAAATATTGTCCTTTACGAAAAAGAGGTGATCTAAATATGAAGATCCTTAAAGGTAGCAAAATCTCAAACGACAAATGGCTGATTCAATTAGATAAGCAATCAGATATTATTAATTTTCTTTATATTAAATACATTCTGAACTGCAAATTGAAATAGAAAAATTCAAAAGTAAAGGTCCTGTGCAATATAAAAATTGCTAAAAGTATAATCATATAGCAAGCAACTGTAACATGCCATATAGATGTGTTAAATGTGGTCCAAAAAATTGTTCAATTCCACCGAAAGAGCAAAATAATAAGGAATTTGCTTGTACAGACCCAGTGGCCGGGAAAATCATAGAAAAAATAGGAATACCATTAAAATGTGTAAATTACAATAAAGAAGGCCATGCAGCAAATTCCAAATTATGCCCTAAAAGAGTTGAAATCTTAAACGGAACAAAGAATTTAAAAGAAAAAACTCATATTAATGATAGAATTAAAAATGACTCGGTTATTATACATAATAAATCATTTGCCTTAGTGGCAAAAGAAAATATACATCAAGTCCAGTCAAAGCCACACCCCCCATGGCCTAATGCAATTTAACAATGTTAGTCTTTTATACAAAAGGTATGTTCATGCCTTTTTATACATATACGCCATGGTATTGGTATAAGTATAGCAGTTAAATCGAACATAATCTAGTATTTGATGTAAATAATAGTAAGCGTGCAGACGTTTGCTTATTGTACACCTTAAGTACGTAAGAATATTCCTTTTGTGGTCATGCTGGTAAAACGTCGCACATTTTCCTGTAGTGGAGGAGAATAAAAAACATTATTAACACGTTAATTGTACTTGGTAAATAAAGGTTCTTTTTTAAGTAAATACACACTTGGCAAAAATATGTTTATATGTATCAAAAAAAATCAAAGAATTCTATCCTAAGTATAATTTAGAGAAGAGCGATGAAGCCAAAACAAAAATGTTGTTCGATCTACTTATTAGTCTCTAATTAGATGATTAGAGAAATAAAATTGAATTTTAATTGTAAAATTATGCTTAAAAACCATAAGCAGGTTGGTCCGGTCCAATGTCGTAACTGTCAAAGGTTCGGGCGTATCTCCTTAAATTATCAAATGATATATCGCTGTGTTAAATGTGGAGATTCGCATAAATACAACTTTGTTAGTTAAGCTAATATATTAAGATGTATTGTTTTCACTTTTATGTTCAATAAACTCTCTTCTTTTTGAATCATTATCACAATAGGTTATTGAGCCGCATGACACTCGTTGTTTTTTTTTTAAGAAATAAATCTTGGTAAAGTTTTTATTTAATATTCGGATTTAAAAACGCACAACAATTTTTTTTTTAATAATGAGTGCTGTGTCAAATCCTATGAACTTTCCACTAGAAAGATTTCGAGGAAGAGAAAATTATGACATTTGGAAGCGGCAAGCAAAATCTTGTCTAATAATTAAAGGTTGTTGGAGTGTGGTCCAGAACAGTGCAACTGCTGAAAAAGATGCTTAAATGAACGCGCACTTGCAGAAATTACACTAATGGTATACCCTAGTTATTATGGTCATGTAGCTGCGGCCAAAACAGCAAAGGAAGCTTGGGATGCACTCGAACATGCATACGAAGATACTGTATTGGCACGAAAACTTGAGCTTTTAAAACAGTTAGTGAACTTAAAGTTAGAAAATTATAACTCTGTACAAGATTACGTAAGTTATTGTGAATTCGTGGTTCTAATTTGTGTTAGGTTTTAATTCGATCAAAAAGTCTACCACATTAAACTTTACATAATTATATTATTATATTAAGAGCCCCTGAACTAAAACGAACTAAAACTTTTTAGATTCATTAATAAAAAAAATGACTTAATAGCTGAAACTACAAATTTAGTAAAAGATCATTGAGCTCAAATAATTATACTTTACGTTAATGAAGTTGTAATGATTGCCTTAAAAGTGCGAAATGTTGGGCTTAACGTACATGATTAGTTGACGGCATCGCTGATACTTGTGGGGCTTTCTGAAGAATTTAAACCTCTAGTTTTAGCAGCCGAAAATTCCAAAGAAAAACTCACTGTAGATATGATAAAAAATTTATTATTACAAGATGCTAAATTTAATAACAAAGATGAAAAAGAAGCAGCTTTATATTCAAAAAAGTATAGCCAGAACAACGAAAATAAATACAACAAAAAAAATGTTGGCAAATACAAGTGTCACTCGGGTAAAGAAGTTGGGCATTTTTCTAGAAATTGCCCAAACAAAGTCAACAATAATGCAGCTAAAAGAAAAAAAAAATAGAAGTTAAACACGATGAAAAAAGTGCCCTTTTCGCGAAGAATTGTGTATCTTTAAGTGTACGAAAAAGAGACAAATATATAGGCACTGATTTGAATTCAGCTAATTCAGCCGAATGGTATATAGATTCAGGTGCAAGCAGCCACTTGACAAATAACAAAATTTTTTTATTCAACCTAAAGAGACTAAAAATAAAACAGTAGTTGCAAATAAAAGTGAACTACGGGTAAATTACGTTGGCAACGTTAATATGGCCCTTATTAACAAAAACATAACTACTGATGTAATTGAAGAAAGTGTGCCTTAATTGCGTACAAATCTTCTTTCGGTGCTACAAATGGCGAAAAATAAAAAAAAAATCGTTTTTGAAAAAGATTCGTGCAAAATATTTGATAAAAACAGGAAACTTATGGCTACAGCAAATGTTGTTGCGGGATCAATGCAACGAAAGACATAGAAAAAAACAGCTGACCTACTGAACAAAAAGGCGGCAACGCTGGATAAAGGAAAGTGAGAGTGAGAGAAGGGGTCGTGGAAAGGATCGGACAGACAAATAGAAATAGTTGCTAAGCAAACATACAAAAGACATATATGTATAACCCAATCATGTAACGACAAGTGTAAGTCCAGTTGCAATAATCCAAGGGCTGGAAAAGTACCGTAGGAAGAGAAGATGAGGTAGCTTATTAAAAAAGATTTGAGGGTTTTTGCGAGGAGTCTATGTTAAAACGTCATGGTGTAAAGGCTGATAAGTAAAAAGAAAAGAAAAATATATATATATCAAGAAGTGAATAATTTGATAAAACAATTTGCAAGAATATAGAATGACGAAAGCTAAGTGCGAAGAAGATAAGGTGCAGCAATTTTGACTAAATCCGAGGGAGGTATAAACCGTTCCAGCCACGGATCATTGCAAGTGGACGTGGATAATTGCAGCTAAGTCAAATTACTTGTGTATCAATTGTTGAAACAACTCAATTTATATAAAGCTATTCAATTGAATTCATTTTTTTTCTATGCATATGTTTATTTATACCCACAATTATGTATGTGGATCATTGTTTGTAAAAATATTGTGGGGCCCCGTGTAATCTATTATAATATTCAATGTTTCAATTAATTAATTAAATCTTTGTAACGTGCATGTACTAAACGGCAATGAAAATGTGTGAATAGTGTGTATTTGGTGGGGAGAAAGGGGAATTCCTCGGGTAGGTTATGTAAGCGGGTAAGTGCCACTCATTGTTTGCGATCTAGTGGGGGATCAGATGTAAAAAAAAAAAAAAAAATTAGTAAAATTGGTCCCATGGTTGGGGGGGTAAAAGATCGGGGAAGGTACATCTACTCCCCAATGTGTTCGTGGATGGCCGGAGCGGTTATTTGTTATTGCGTGCGGCCACATTCGGGTTGAGATCATCACCCCTGAGATAATTGAGCTAACGAGAGCAAGCCGCATGTCATCTTAGGCAATGGCCGCTCAACACATATAGAACAAATATGGCGCTCAATTAAAATAAAAATGAATTTCCTTTATCATAATGACATCGATATGAATTTAAATCCGTCCGTGAATGAAATTAACAGGAAATTGCTAGTCAATTGATATAAGTTAGAGGATATCCGCTACCAACAATGGTTGGGTCGAGTCCGTTGTATGCCCTGCTTTATATCAAAAGAAAATAAAAGCAAAAGTCCTTTGTAATTTCCATTTGAGTTAGTATTGGTTATTTCTTTTTGGTTTTGGTAATATATGATTTGAACAGGCAACCTATAGGTTCAGTCGAACCATATTAGCAGTGTCTGTTCTATTTGGTTGACTACGCGTAGCTCATGCCTTTTTGATTAAAGGATCCATGATAGTGCGGGTAGTAAGCCAACATCACGGATGTGTTAACAGGAATCGCTCCTGACCATGCACGAGCAACTGGAGCCTAATGAGTGGCGTTATAATTTTTTGTCAGCTTGGTTGCAATAGTTACCATTTTTTTCATGACTGCTCGAGGAGGACCTACCCCCCCCATAGAAATTTTTAGTAAAGAAATTGAACTACTGCCCAAGTATAATTTTTTATAGTACTTATAAACGTGAAAATTGACAAAATCATTTTTAATTATTGTCACCTAAGACAACAACATCGTTTTTCAGTATATATCTCTTGTTTTGCTACAACAAAAAAAAAAAAATATATATAGAATAAAATTAAGGCACCCTGTCTTAAGTCTAATACGCTCCTTTTATATAATTCATGTGCATAATTGCATATGTCAATATAGTAAAGTATACAATCGTAGATAGTATAGTTCAGACTCGATATTTTCATATCAGTAATAATTATAATAACAATAATAATACAATAATTTGACAGCGTTTTTATCAAACGAATAATTTATCATTTGTGCGTTTTAGATACCGAAGCACTATCGAATAATATTGATAATTTAAATTCTTTCCATTTTATACATGCATGCAGTTATCGTGTGAATCGTTTTATTATAAACCATATTGGATAATCACTTAAACCATAGTATATTTTAATGATTTATTAACTGAAAATAAACAAATATTAAATAGAAGTATTACACATAGTTTGACCGAGACAAGACTCATCTGTTAAGTTGCACAAAGACTCCCACAGATATACGTTCAAATAATTCAGCCCCAACACCAATCAAAGAAAAAAAAAAAATCAACAGTAAGAATGGCGCGAAAAATGGATGAACCGAGTATGCATGACCTTTCCGAAACGATACTGGTCAGACAGGTGCCGCAAACAGATACGACCGCGAGTGTACAGCAGTGGGCCAAACAACAACAACAACAAACAGATACCGAAGATGTATCGGTAACAGAAGAAAGAGTAGCGCGCTTAGAGCAAAACATCAGTGAGGAGATAAATGACCTAAAAAAAACATTAAATGAAATGGTAATAGCGATGCAACAATCATATATACGAGTAGACAGTATACCTTCGAGTGTAAATGCCACAAGGGAACACCCAAATAATCGCCAACATAATGAAGCACTCCCGCAGGCATCAACGTCGCAAAATAATAATCAAATGGCACCGACGCAAGACGCTACGAGGATAAGGATTGATAAATGGGGTTTAGTGTTCGATGGAAACACCACCATAAATTATTCCTTCAACATCGACGCCTTCCCTAGCCTTCCGTCTCGCCCGAAAAAAAGTCTACCATCCAAGCGATTACGCTCTGAGGAGCCAGTTTCGCGCTTGGAGGAGTCTGACTTGCTTCCCCACAAAAGAATTGCGACTACCCCAGCCGTAACTCACGAATCAGTTGATCGCTCTACACTTTCAAACATTTTGCAAAAGTTAGAAACATTGATCATAAACCAGTTAAATGTTCTAGACACCCATAATTCAAAAATTATAAAGCCATTTATTGCAACGTTAACTCAAAATTTTAATAATGAGAATTTAATTAAACAAGCTTTTTCGCAGGATTTTCTAAATCATTTATGCGAGAATACTAATGAAAATCATTCAACTCAATTGTACCAGCCTAAGAAATAAACAATTGGAACAATATCTTTTCACAAATAACGTTGCAATAGCTTGTCTTTCCGAAACTTTCTTAAAGCCTTCTGATACTCTCTCTGTTAAAAACTATCATATGATTAGATCCGACCGCCTATCTGATACGTCTCATGGCGGTGGCGTCGCCATCCTAATTTCCAATTCTCTTAAATTCACCCAACTGCCTCCTCCAACTAGCTGTAATCCTATTGAGGTATGCAACTGCAGAATTGCTACCAGCATAGGCAATATCTTAATAGTAAGTTGCTACATTCCACCTAACTGCAGCGTTTCTGACTCTAATTTAAGCAAATTGCTTGTCAACCGGTCAAGGGACGCTCTTTTGCTATGTGGCGACTTCAACGCACATAATGAGTGCTGGGGTAGTCAGCATACCAATGCCAGAGGCAGAATGATTTTGGACTTTTGCGAGAACAATGATCTTGCTCTCTTAAATAACGGCGATCCAACTTACTTTGGCTCCACCCTATCCTGTCTCGACCTTTCATTTTGTTCACCGCGTCTCAACCCGTTTATCAATTGGCGCACCCACCACGAGTCTTTCGGTAGTAACCACTGCTTAATCGAAATTGATTTGCCAACCCACGTACAATGAATGTTCCAAGCCCTTCGTTCCAAAAAGTCTTAATCCAGCTGTTTTGAACAAAAAAGTCAGCAATATTATGGCTTTTATTGAAAACGACGCTACTTATGATGGCTTTTTTGACAAAGTTTCATCCATGTTCTTTAACACTTTCAGCCTAAAACCAACAAAAAAATCCCGGGCACCTAACCCTTGGTGGAATAACACCTGTAACCTGGCCAGTGCCAAATTAAGACTCGCCACAGGCACTTATAGAAGGGCGCCATCAAGAGTCAATTTTAACGCGTTATGCGAAGCCAGAAGGAAATACAAATACATATTGAGAAAGGGAAAGCGCAAAGGGTGGAAACGATTTTGTTCAAGCGTAAATAGCAGCCTGTCGTCCTCTGATCTCTGGCGCAAAGTCAAATCCTTTAACGGAAAAAAATCCGATTACGCCATGATACCTGAGCATTGTCTCTCAGCATTTTGCAATAATCTTTCTGGTCCTTTGGGCCCATCTCCGCCTATTCTCCGCTCCGTCCATAGTTATAACTGCTCACTAATGGATGAAATAAGTATTTACGAGCTAGATAAGGCCATTTATCTTTCCAAAAATACTGCACCTGGTTTAGACGGCATACGTAATGACCATTTAAAACATTTTACCTTTGACATCAAGCTGAAAGTTCTCCATGAGTTTAATTCTCTCTTAAGATCTTCCTTAGTACCTTCTAGTTGGTACGACTATCAAGTAATCGCACTAAAAAAGAAAAACTGCCCACCCAATACTGCAGCATTGCTCTTGTATCCACGATGCGCAAGCTCTTTGAGAGAATACTGTGCTCACGTCTTGAATGGCACCTTGAACACCACTGCGCACTTAGCAAATTTCAGTCTGGCTTCCGTCGCTCCAAATCCACGTCTAATAACGTTATTGCGTTGTGGTCAGCAGTAAACCTGGCCTTCGCCAAAAATCACACACTCATTGCCTGCTTTTTAGACATTTCCAGTGCCTTTGAGTCCGTAAATATTGGTATACTGTACTCCATTTTACTGGCCTTCCGCCTGCTCGTCAATTTTTGCAACATCATCTACAACCTCTTCCACTCAAAAAATATTATAATTTATAATGATACAGACATAGTTCACAGACGTTCTCATACAGGCGTCCCTCAACGTAGCGTCTTAAGCCCTTTATGCTTCAGTATCTACATCAACGATGTCTTCACTGACCTTCCTGAAAATGTACATATACTCGGTTACGCCGACGACCTAGTTATTTTCAGTTCCCACATTAATCCGGATCAGTGCAGACATGCCTTACAAACCGCTTTAGATACTATACATCGTAAATTAGTCACTCTCCAGCTACACATATCCACTCTGAAAACTAAGTGCATGATATTTTCCAATAAACGAAAGTCAACCAGTTGCTCCCCACTAAACATTAACGACAGCAACTTACCATACGTAGACACCTTTAACTTCTTAGGCTTTACGTTTCACAGGAAGCTCTCGCTTACGCCACACATACAATCCGCAATAGCCAAATGCTTTCAGTTTGTCAATATTCTGAGATCTATCTGCGGCACAAGTTGGGGATCTGATCCCTCGAGTGTTCTCAGACTTTACACCGGCGTTGTGAGGCCTAGGCTAGAATACATATGCCCTCTTCTTCTCGACTGCCCCGACAAAGATCTTCTAAAACTTCAAAGGGTGCAATGGAAGTGTCTGCGTATCGCCCTCGGTGCCATGACTTCCACTCATACACTGAGCCTTGAGCAAATGGCTAACGTCATGCCTCTTCCCGATAGATTTTTTTAACAACAAATGTGACGATTAATAAAATCCTTAGCAATGAGAGTCACCCCGCCTTACCATTTATACAAGATTTTCTCTCCTATAATCACAACTCGACCTTCTTTAAATTTTTTTCTCAGAAACGTAATAATTTTAATGTGTTTAAGTTTTCCAGGCATCCATTATTTTCTATACCCTACAAATCTCTTACCTTTCGCCCTACTATAAAGTTCCTACCAGTTAACAAATCTAATGTGTCATCAAAAGAAGTACGGGTTCGCTACAGTAGACTTGTACGCACTAAATGGAAGAATTTCAGTCAGATATTTACAGATGGTTCCAAGTCGGATGTGGTGGGCAGTGGAATCTGGTTCCCTCACATCATATAGAAGCTTACTTCTCAAGTCACCCTTGCAGCTCCGTTTTTACGGCGGAAGCTCTCGCCATTCTGGAAACTATCCGCCTAGCGTCCGTCCAAGACCAGTATAAATTTCTAATCGTTACGGATAGTAAATTAGTTTTACTAGCTATAAAATCCTACCCCTCTAGTAAAACACATCCTTTCGTTCTGGAAATAAGAGCGCTTCTACTCAACTTGAAACTCAAAGGCTTCGCCATTCACTTCCTCTGGGTCCCCAGCCACATGGGGATCGGTGGTAATTGCATTGCCGATGAAATCGCCTCCTCCAGATATAACGACTTTGGTCGCGCCCCCATATTCCACTCCGACATGAAATCTTTAGACACGCGCAACGCTGTCAATAAGTGGCAGCAGCAGTGTAGTAATTCCTGCCACGGTCGTCACTTGTACTCTCTGGCTCCACGTGTGCACGTTAAGCCCTGGTTCCAAAGCTGTTCGTTGGGCCGCAACATTGTCTGCTTCATTAACAGACTCATGTTTAATCATACTAGATGCAAAGAACATCTCCATAAAATCAATATAGTCAACAGCCCTCTTTGCGACTGTGGCTTTACTCAGACTATCGACCATATTTTGTTTGCCTGCCAAAACATAAATTATTCTACCAGACAAATTATGCTTCAAAAACTTGCTCGGTTTAATATCCAAGGTCACAGCACCTTCAATTTACTCACCTTAGGTGACTTCAATATTTATAAAATAATATTCGCGTTCTTTAAAGCCTGTAAAATTGAGATTTAACCATCTGCAGTCAAGCTTGAATCCTCGAACATCTTTCTCTAACTATCTTTTGTCTATATATTATATGCTATGTATTATCAGTTACTTTTAAGTTTGTTTTGTTGCTCTCTCTTTTTCTTTGTTAACGTTTTCTGAGTAATGTATTTCTAGGCCGCTTCGGTTTGCTTTTTGTCTTGACGTAATTTGTCATATCGTTTTATTATAATTTTCGTATTATACTACCCTGTATATACTTAATACAATGTCATTGTACAAACTAACACAAACATTATAACGTTTTTGAAAAAATAAGGAAAAAATCCACACAACACATGTATGTGGGATTTTTTAAAAACGAAACCATAATATGTTGTTAAAATCACACACTTGACTAGAAAGAGTAGACGAAATTAGACGCGCTTGAACAAAGATCACTTTTTTGTTATTATTTTTTTTAAATATATTTGTTTTTACTTAATTTTAAAATAATCTTTGAATAAAATTCTCATAAAATTTGGTGTCAGAAGTGGGATTTTGCAAAACTTGTGAAATTTTAATATGTCGCGTTTAGACGAATTTCCATTGGTAAAAGAAAATTTAAGACGCAGCCGAAAGGAAAACGTGATTACATTGCACAAATTTGTATTCGAGAACGAAGGTGATAGAAATAACAGAAAACGCCTACGGGAATTTGAAGGATTTGATTTTGATGAATGCGATCCCAGATATGAAGTAAAAACCAAATACATAGAAAAAAATTTAACGATGAGAGATTTGGCCGCCATTTCCAATTTATTAAACGTTAAGTACACATCTGATAATTTGCTATTGTACATATTCAAAAATTTAAAGAAAGGCGCTCTATTCAATGAAAGCAAAGACGATTCATGCGATTTTGACGAAAGCGACGATGACGATGAAGACAATGACGAAAAGGAATATGTTGCCTGTGGCAGTTATAACTATAAAATAAATCCAAAAGAAGTCAAAGATGTACAAAAAATTAAAGACGTAGACGCGCAGATGCCATCTTGTGGCAACGAATGTTATCTATCTATGTAAACCTTAAAAGACGTAAAATATCAATCGCCATCTAGCTGCAGTTTTCCAAGATTTGCTATGGGTTTTAAAGATATCGAAGAATCAATACGAATATTTGACGGTGGCAACACCCTATCTGTTGAACTGTGGATGGCAGAATTCGAAGAAACAGCTGTGTTGATGTGCTGGGATGATTTGCAAAAATTTGTATTTGCAAAAAAATTGCTCAAAGGTTTGGCAAAAATGTTTATTAACAGCGAACGAGGAATTACGTCATGGAATCATTTAAAAAGCGCACTGATGAGAGAATTTAAAAGCAAAATAAATAGCGCTCAGATCCACAAACAATTACATGAACGTAAAATAACAAAAGACGAGAGTTTGCAAGAATATTTTTTAAACATGAAAAGTATTGCACGCCAAGGTAATGTAGAAGATGAGGCGCTAATGCAATATGTAATCGATGGTGTAAAAAATTTGAACGCGGATAAAAGCATTTTATATGGTGCTAAAAACTTAAATGATTTTAAAGAAAAACTTAAATACTATGATCTCATGTGCACTAACACAAATACAAAATGTAAACAATCAAGTGAAATAGTCAAAGAACAAAAGAAATCAAACATAATAAATTTGTCAAACAAAGATTTAATTTGTTATAATTGTGGTAAAAAAGGCCACAAATCGGCTGATTGCAAAAATAAAGATAAAGGAACTAAATGTTTCAAATGTTATGAATATGGACACATTGCAAAAAATTGTTCCGGTAAAACCAAAAAACAAACAGAAATAAATACATGTTTTTTAAAACAACAAAATGAATTGATGAACAAAATTATTAAAATCGGACAATTTAAATACGATTCATTGCTTGATACAGGTAGTACATTTAACTTGATTAGCGAGGACGCGTATAAACAATTGAGAGTGCCAATTAACTCTGTTAAAAATATATCTCTTGTTGGTTTCGGTCAAGTTACGCCAATTAAACCATTAGGCAGTATACAAATAAATATTGAACTAGACGGTGAAAACTTTGATGTACTGTTTCTTGTAGTTCCCAATTTGTGTATGGACAAAAAGGTTGTGCTTGGAGAAGAATTTTGTAAACAAGCTGAAATTATAATAAATCGGAATGGTCTAAGTGTAAGAAAAATAAGAGATGTGGAAAACAATAACATTGATACTGATGTGTACGCCATAATGAAAATCGATGTTTATTCTGATTGCGATAACATTAATATTGATGAAAATGCTTCTGAAAACGCAAAAAAACAAGTGCGTAAAATGATAGAAAATTACAAACCGAACAAAATTAAAACAACTAATATTGAAATGAATTTAGTGTTAAAAGATGAGATGAAAGAAATATTATAGATGAACAAATTGATAAATGGTTAAAAGAAAATATAATTGAAGTGTCAGAATCTGAATTTAGTAGCCCGGTAGTTTTGGTAAAAAAACGCGATGGAACACCAAAACTATGCGTAAATTATCGCAAATTGAATAAAATAATTGTTAAAGATCGATTTCCGCTGCCATTAATAGATGATCAATTAGATCGGTTACAAAATGCAACGATATTAAGTACAATTGATTTAAAAAACGGTTTTTTTCACGTACCCGTAAATGAAGCCAGCAGAAAATATACTTCATTCGTTACACATAATGGGCAGTATCAATTTAAAAGAGTACCATTTGGTTTATCGAATTCGCCAGGAATATTTCAAAGGCATATTAATTTAATTTTCCGTGAATTGACGCCTAAAAATGTTGCATTACCATATATCGATGACATAATTATACCAGCAAAAAATGAAGAAGAAGCATTGCGAAATTTAAAAGATGTTGTTGGTTTATGTAAAGATTATGGGCTTGATATTAATCTGAAGAAGTGCCAATTTTTAAAACGAAGAGTAGAATTTTTGGGCCATGTTATAGAAAATCGACAAGTATCTCCCTCTCCAAGTAAAGTGGAAGCTGTGTTGAAATATCCGACACCACATAATGTTAAATAGTTGCAAAGTTTTTTGGGACTTGCAGGGTACTTCAGAAAATTTATACCACAATTTTCAACAATTGCAAAACCACTCTCTGATTTGATCAAAGGTAACAATGTATTTGAAATGAATATGGAATGTCTAGCTTCAATTCAGATGTTAAAAGATGCATTGACTAAAAAGCCTGTATTGAATATATTTAATCAGCAATACGAAACGGAAGTTCACACTGATGCCTCAATAGATGGGTATGGGGCAACGCTTTTACAAAGGTCGCCCGAAGATAGACAATTACACCCAGTTTTATACATGAGTAAAAAGACCACTGACGCCGAAAAAAAGTATACGAGTTACGAGCTGGAGATATTAGCAGTGATAGAAGCTTTGAAAAGGTTCAGGGTCTATTTACTTGGTATTCACTTTAAATTGATTACAGATTGTAACGCTTTTGCTAAAACACTAGATAAGAAAGACTTATGCACAAGAGTGGTCAGATGGATTTTATTTTTACAAGAATATGATTATCAAATAGAGCACCGAGCTGGTTCTCAAATGAGGCACGTGGATGCTCTCAGTCGTTATCCAATCATGATGCTTAAAGATGATGGAGTACTATTTAAAGTAAAACAAGCTCAAAAAGAAGACGACGATCTACAAACAATAGCAGCCATTTTGCAAAACCAATCAACTTATAATGATTATTTTTTTAAAGGAAATATATTGTACAAATTGGTAAATGATCGAGAACTAATGGTTATACCCAAAGGTATGCAGCGTGAGATCATACGACAAGCACATGAAAAAGGACACTTTGGTGTAAAAAAGGTTAAAGAACTCATATGTAACGATTATTATATACCTAAACTTGAAGAAAAAGTGAAAACCCACATTATGAATTGCATCCAATGCATTGTTTCTAACCGAAAGCAAGGGAAGTTCGAAGGTGAACTTCATTCAATTTCCAAAGAAGAAATCCCATTACATACATTTCACATCGATTTTTTGGGACCTTTAGAATCCACAAGTAAGCAGTATAAGCATATTTTTGTAGTCGTTGATGCATTCACAAAATTTTGTTGGTTATACCCTACAAAAAGTACTACAGCAAAAGACGTCTTAACAAAGTTAAAAGCTCAAAGCATGATATTTGGAAATCCTTTTCGAATTATATCTGATAGAGGTACAGCCTTCACCTCAGAAGAATTTCGCGAGTACTGTCAGTCGGAACACATTAATCACATACTTGTAACGACTGGTTTACCGCGTGCAAACGGTCAGGTGGAAAGACTTAACGCAGTGATTACATCTGTTCTAATGAAATTAAGTATAAAAGATCCTGCTCAGTGGTATAAGTATGTCGATAAAGTACAGCAAGTAATTAACTCGACATATAGCAGAAGTATTGACGTGACACCTTTCGAACTAATGATTGGGGTTAAAATGCGTACCAAAGAAGATATTAAAATAAAGGAATTAGTTGACGCTGAAATTATATCAAACTACGCTGACGCAAGGAATGCGACTAGGCAGCATGCAAAAGAACAAATTCAAAAAATTCAGAATGAAAATAAGAAGACCTATAATTTGAGACGTAAACCGGCTTCTAAGTATAATAGAGGCTACATTGTTGTTATCAAACGAACGCAGTTTGGAAGTGGTCTAAAACTGAAACCAAAGTATCTTGGACCATACGAGGTAACAAATGTGAAATCGAACGACACATACGATGTAAAAAAGCTAGGCACACATGAAGGACCAAACAACACTTGCACTTGTGCTGAATATATGAAGCCTTGGCATCCCAATAATGAAGAAGAAGAGGTATTCGGGTCGAACACCTAGTAGGATGGCCGAATTGTGGGATTTTTTAAAAACGAAACCATAATATGTTGTTAAAATCACACACTTGACTAGAAAGAGTAGACGAAATTAGACGCGCTTGAACAAAGATCACTTTTTTGTTATTATTTTTTTTAAATATATTTGTTTTTACTTAATTTTAAAATAATCTTTGAATAAAATTCCCATATGTATAAAAATATAAAGAAATAGAAGTGATAGATATATATAAATATATTAATATACTGTACAAATAACATAATACTGGCGGAGACAAAGACGCGGATTTCAAGCGAATGCATCATTTTACTTTATTAAGGCGCATGAAGAGTACCTCGCGTGCATGATGTACCTTTATCTCTTTTGACGCAGCGCATCTTCTGTAGTTGACTCGCCAAGAAGAAGAAGAAGAAGAATATTAACTTGCGTAAGCACATGTACTTTCTTCTTATTTTATTCCTTTTGTAACCTTCAACCAGTGTACACATAATTATATAAATTCTACTCATTACCTTTTTAACTTTTGAAGTGAGTGAAGTGTGCTAATTGTGAAAGGGGTCACTCGTTTATATTTTACATAATTTGTATAATTCATATAATTTCTTTTATAATTCGTGAAATATAATTATTATTAATAAAAACCTAGACATATATATATATATTTATATATATATTTTTATATATATTTATATATATATTTTTGTATATATTTATATATATATTTTTTTATTTATATATATTTATATAGTTATTTTATTTAATTTCTTCTCTGCATTGTGTGCCTTGTGTGTAACAGAAAAATATTTCTTTGCATTCTTTCTAGAAATTTCAATTTTTATTTAATTATTTCACAATTTAGTAATCTATTACTTTCCTTTTTTTAATTTTATCTTTTTTTTTTTGCTTTTAATATATATTATATTATCAAACGATACCAATTTTGCAATCGCACGAAAACGGTTCTTTGAACGATGCTACTTGGCAGTTTATAAGTTTACGAAAATAGAAAATTTAAAAATAACTATTGTCGTACCATCACTACCGCTTACGTGGTTACCCCCCTGGTCTTAGTGCTCTCTGGGATAGGTTGAAACACTATCAACGCGAGTTTAACCAGCTGAATAAATTCCTTTATAAACAATATATATTTAATATAGAGTCTGACATCAAAAATAGTCCTTAAACGTTTTGGACTTTTGTCCATTCTAAGACGCTGAGGTTTATGGTGAGACCTATATTGCTAATGCGTTTGCCGAATATTTCAAATCTAATTATTCTATGAGTAGCTCTAACGTGATGAATTCCCTTGATAATGCTGTTCAAATGGTCAATATTGGTTTTCTCAGTATAGATACGGCTGACATTGTCTCAGCTATTTCTAACATTAAGAGTTCATATAAGATGGACTCGGATGGGCTCTGTGTTTGTCTTTTTGAACGTCTTCCGCAATTATTTGCTGTACCACTCAGCATAATTTTTAGCAAATCCCTTAGTAATGGCTGTTTTATTGATAAGTGGAAAGTTGCTCATATAACTCCGACTTTCAAGTCTGGTAGTAGGAATGATGTGAAATCTTATCGACCCATCTCCAAAATTAGTTCGGTTTCTAAAATTTTTGAACAAATCGTTTATAGTAAGCTCAGTTATTTAACTAAATCTATATTGAGCAGTCATCAGTATGGTTTTATCTCTGGGAGATCCACAATAACTAATTTAGTTGTATTCTCGGAGTACTGTGTATCATCTTTTAATTCTGGATACAGTGTCGATACTATATATTTAGATTTCTCCAAAGCTTTTGACAAATTACCACATAATATGCTCCTTCTTAGGTTGAATAAACCCGGTATGCATTCACAATTTTTAAAATGAGTGCAATCGTATTTATTTTCAAGAATATGCCATGTTAGAGTCGAAAACACATTGTCTGATGCTTTCTTCCAAGTGTCGGGTGTTCCTCAATGTAATATACTTGGACCTTTATTTTTTATCTAATTTATGAATGACATAATACATTGTTTTTCTAATGCTAATTTCTTACTTTATGCAGATGATCTAAAGATCTTTAGCAAAATAACTAACATATTGGATTGTATAAACTTACAATTGGATTTAAGGTAATGTTCATAATAATAGCATTGCTTATTACTTCGATCGAAAAAGTGCGATTTTATCCAAAATAATTTGAATAAAATTTTAAAGCCTCTTCTATATTTAACTATGATCAAAAACAAACTGAATTTTAGAAAAGTATTTGGGTTCATCCCATATTCCTTTAATGAAACAAAAAAAACTTCACACATAGTCAAAAATACCTGTTCATAATAATAGCAGTGCTGTCTTTTATTGTTGATTTTTTAAAATTTTCCAAAGAAAAAAATATTTTTATCTAAAAATCAAATATTTTTGGTAAGACAACTATAAAAGGTTAATTCAAAATAAATAATAACTAGTAGTTACAGAATAATGGGACGTTCAAAATATTGTTTAAGTGAAACGCGACATTTAATAAAAAACATTGCGAAATGAAAATAAAACCTATAAAGAAATCCAAAATATTATTGGTTGTTCCGAGAAGATGATTGAGAAGGCTATAAAATGGAAAAATTGACCCGAGAATCGCGGCCGAAAACGATTAACAGACGAAAAAACCGACCGTAAGATATTAATTTAGTGAAGAGGCAGCCAAGTATTAGCTCCTAAAAAGTAAGGGAGGAATTGTCACTTAATGTGAGCTCAGTGACAGTCCGAAGACGGTTATGGGAGGCTAATTTAAAAAGCCACAGCCCAAGAAAAGTACCACTTTTAACTAAGCCACACTTGAAAAACAGGCTTAAATTTTGCAAATGAACACGTAAAGTGGTCAAAGTCAAAATGGCGAAAGTTTCTGTGGACGGACGAAAGTAAAGTGGTTCTCTTTGGTTCCAAAGGTCGGCTGCAATATGTAAGGAGGCCACCAAACACCGCTAATAAGGCACAATATACTACAAAGACCGTAAAGCAAGGTGGAGCAAAAATAATGGTTTGGAGTTGCTTTTCTTACTATGGTGTACTATGTTACTATACCTATATTTCAAACTGAAGGGGTTATGGACCAGCACAAATACGTTGAAATATTGGAAGTTATGCTGCCGTATGCCAAAGAAGAAATGCCGCTTAAATGGGTCTACCAACAGGATAATGACCCAAAACATACAAGCAAGCAGGCAAGAGATATCCTTGAAGACAACAACATTAAAGTGTTGGAATGGCAAGCTCAATCACCTGACCTGAATCTCATCGAAAACTTATGGGGGGATGTGAAACAATGTGTTTTTGAAAAAAAACCGACCAATGTAAGCACATTGTGGGAGGTAGTATGCTCAACTTGGGAAAACATACCGGTCAGTAGATGCAGAAGATTAGTAGCCTTAATGCAACGTAGATGTGCCGCTGTTATACAGAATAAGGGCTACACAACCAAATATTAATTACATCTTCGTTTTTTCATAAAATTAACTATTGCTTTTTGTGTGTATTTCCTTTTTTTTTATTTTACTGCTATTATTATGAACAAGTATTTTCGACTATTTGTGAAGTTTTTTTTTGTTTCATTAAAGGAATATGGGATGAACCCAAATACTTTTCTATAAATTCAGTTTGTTTTTGATCATAGTTAAATATAGAAGAGGCTTTAAATTATTTTGGATAAAATCGCACTTTTTCGATCGAAGTAATAAGCACTGCTATTATTATGAACACTACTGTAGATCGTATGTGTCGATGGTGCATCCAGAATGGAATGCTTATAAATTCTAATAAATGTTCGTATATGAGATTCTTTAAAAGCCGTTTGGTCCAACCTCATACTTATTATATTGATGACAATGAAATCAATAACGTTAATGAGGTTATGGACTTGGGTGTTTTGCTGGATTTACTTTTATTCCCCACATTAATCATATTATACTTAAAGTGTATGTAAAGTTATACTCTTAAATTACTTTATTCATCCTTTGTACGAAGTAAACTCGAGTATGGCGTTGTAATCTGGGCTCCATATTATAGTTGCCACATTATTACTAGGATTCAAGGTATCCAATGAAGATTTCTTAAATTTGCTTTATCTACAGTTTGTACTAACTCTGATATGCCATCTTATGAATCGCGTTGTCTATTACTCAGTATGAAAACGCTCAGTAGTAGAAGACTTATACATAGTGTCGTCTTAATATATATGTTGAAGTAATGTATATTATTTGTAAAATTGTATTATGTCTTCCTTCAACCTTATGTCAATCTGTGAGTAAAAACTTTTCCTTTGTACGAATTTCTTTTTCAAAATTAAAACAATTATTTTCAAATAAAAGCCAATCAACGGTTTATTGTAAAAGGTTATGGGCGAAAATGATAACGGAATTCCGCAATTTAACGGTTCGGGATTCGACGATTGGCAATTTCGGGTCAAACTACATTTTGACTATTTGGGGTTAGTGGAAGTTCTAACCGGCGACACACCCCTTGATGGAGCTGCTAGAGAAGCATTTTTAAAAAATGATAAAAAGGCAAAATATCGCCTTGTCAGCTTTATTCATTCGAGCTGTTTAAGTTATGTACGTGACAAAGAAACTGCAAAAGATATGTGGGAGAGCCTTCAATCAGTTTTTGCCAAGAAAAGCATAACAAATCAAGTCATCTTAAAGAAGAAACTAATGAAATTAAAAATGGAAGTTAATGACGATGCTCTAAAACATATTACAAATTTTGAAACTTTAATACATCAATTAAAAATGGCAAAGATACAAGAAGATGATATGCTAGCCCAATTTTTCCTATCACTACCAGAAAAATATGATCCGTTGGTAACAGCATTTCAAAGTGTAAATGATGATAAACTTACATTTAATATGGTTAAGTAACGACTATTATGTGAAGAAACTAAACTAAATATTCGCTCTGAAAATGATAATAAATTACAAACGGCATTTTTCAGTAAAAAGAATTTTAAACAAAATAAGTTCAACGGCAAATGTTTCAAGTGCAACAAATTTGGTCATCAAGCCCCTCACAGCAAAGGAACAAATCAAAGAAAAAAATGGCAAAGGAATACATCAAAGTAATGCTTGCATGACTGAAATAAAAAAAGGCGTATGTTTTTTAAGTGACAAATTACACTTCAAACAACAAATATTTTACAAATACTGTTAATTTTAAATTGGATTGCGGTGCAAGTGATCATCTGGCAATTGAGACGTGGTACCTACAAAAAGTTAAGAAACTCGATCAACCCATTGAAAGTATAATTGCAAAAAACCATGAAAGTATTATAGCAAGTTACTATGGTGAAATAGAAAGAGTAAGTGACAAGCGAATTCCAGTTACTATTAAAAATGTATTATATGTACCCGACTTACGTGATAATTTAATATTAATAGTTAAAAAGCTTAGTGAAGCTGGTATCCAAATTAATTTCTAGAGCAATAATGACCAAAGAAAATATGGTTATAGCTACTGCAAAATCAAATGGAAACTTATATGAAATTGGTATTAAAGTAAATTCAAAAATAGCAAATGCAAGTCAATGTGAATCAAATACTACTCTCTGACATCGTAGACTTGGTATGGAAGGTACCTAAAAATATGTGGTGTGAAGCTGTATTCTCTGCTGTTTATGTTATTAATCGTTGTCCGTCTACATGTTTTGAAAATAATAAAACTCCTGCTCAAATGTGGTTTGGAGTAGAACCAAAATTAGATAAAATCAGAGTTTTTGGTTGCAAAGCATACTCTTGGATTCCTAGTCAAGAAAGGAAGAAATTTGACGCAAGGATCAAGAAAATGATAATGGTTAGTTATGCTCCTTAATGGCTATCACTTATGGAATCTTGAAAAGAAAAACATTAAGATTGCTCGTGATGTAAAGTTTGATGAATCTTGCTTTCTGTATACAACCTTACAAAATACAAGTAAGAAAGTTACTACCATTAACAAAATATCCGAGCAAGAGGGGGATGATAGTAGTATTAATAGCAATAATAAATCGAATGTTCTGCTCGTTAATGCAGTTGTGAGTGAAGTTGAAGATGAAATTAATGATGCAACTTCTCATGACGAAAATAATATTGAGAATAATTCTGAAATACCACCTGAAAATAGAGATAGAGTTATTCAAAATATAAGACGAAGTGATCGGAATAGGAACTCACCTAGAAAATTTTTTGATTTCGCAACTAGTTCGAGTGAGAGCGTTCGATCGTTGAACATCGTCGTTGTGCGCGTTGTGAACTTAATATTTATTAAAATTTAAATTGTGTTTTATTAACTATCCCGATATACATAAAACATAAGAACCAATTGAATATATATCCAAACAAACAATATTTCTACAAAAGTGCAATAAAATCCCATAAAAAGTGTAGAATTTAACAAAAATTTTACAATTTAACAAAGCTGTGTAACTTACAGTTATTTTTGTTATATAAGTTAATGCCACAAATATCATATCGCCCTCTAATTCCAATTCCCATAAATTAGCCTCTTCATTACAAAAGCATTTCATAAGAAATGCTTATGCCACAAATATCGTATCGCCCTCTAATCCCAATTCCCATAAATTAACCTCTTCATTACAAAAGCATTTCATGAGAAATGCCCATGTTGCAGAGCATTATTTTTCAAGTGCTCAGTAACACTAGAAAGATCAATGCAGGAAACCACTTAGATTATAATTTTGTTTGTAATATTTTGGGTGGTCCCAATTTCTATATTGACGTAACGTAAACATTAACACAACGAATCACATTACAAACATATGCATGAGCTGACCCGTCAGCATAATCTGTGATTCGTTGGTATAAATAGGATTAGTATTAGAATGTAAAAGTGAGTTCTTTAACAGAATTCAAATAAAATAGATGTTGCTTTTCAGCAACGCAATATTTTTTTTAAAAACAAAAAAATAATTTTGTTTAATTGGCGCCCAACGTGGGGCCCGCGCATAAAAAATTACTTTTAATAAAAAAACACACCTTTTGGTGTTAATAAAAACACATTTCTGTGTAAAAAAATTTTAAAAACACTTTTGTTTAAAAAAAAAAAATAATAATAAAAAGCACACGTTTTGTGCTATTGTGCGGGCTCGAATCACGGACAACACATTTTTGTTACGTCCAAACTCGCGATTTAAACACGTGTCCGACCAGATCCTCGGGTTTGGCCTCCGGCGCGAGTTTTGCGTTTAAAAAAAGTTAATAATAATAAAAAAAAAAAAAAAAAAACTTTCCAAATTAAATTAATGAATTAATCGAAGAACTATTAAAAACGTTTTCCCTGTGAGAAAAAAAAAAAATATAATAAAAAAAAAAAAATAAAATTATTCAACAACATACAGATGACCTCACCACCCGGCCTAAGGGTAAAGATTAACGATATTAACCGCAACATCATCAACAACATTATCAAGAACGACATCATCATCAAAAACAACATCTCTAAGAATAACATCATCAAGAACAACAATCATCAAAAACAACATCATCGAAAACAACATCATCAAGAACAACATCAGCAACAATAAGGTTCAAACATGAGTTTTGCATTACTGTAAGTCAATATTAACCTGTTACTAGAAATACTTTTTTTTACCACATTGGAAATTAAATTTTATATAAGAAACTACACAAATTGCGATTACAAATATTGAATCTGAAATACAAATTATATAGATCTTGATTTATGATATTGATATATTAACGTATTACTTGCTAAATTCGTAAAATCAGAATGGCAAATCCAAATCCTACACCTCTCCTCAGACCGACCGTTTTAAATACTCAAGACAACCCGAATACTTCTAGATCGGAGTTAACAACATTTATTACACAAATAGTAGAAACGACATTACTACAACAGCTGACACAACTAAATTTATTAAATAACCAACAAAATCAAAATTTTCTTGACCAAAAAATTACCTCAGGTGAAATAAATGACTTAGAAAGAATACCTGACATAGTAAAAAGTATCAGGGAATTTTCAGGAACTAATGAAGAGTTTTCCTCCTGGAAGAAAAGTGTAGATAGAGTTTTAAAAGTATATGAATCAATCATTGGTTCATCCAAATATTTTGGGATACTTAGCACTATTAGAAACAAAATAGTAGGGAACGCCGACATAATTCTCGAATCATATAATACACCACTTAACTGGAATGCCATAGTAGAGGTACTAACAAACCATTTTGCAGATAAAAGAGATATAAGTACCCTAGAGTACCAAATGATGAGTTTGGTACAAGGTGGATTAACAATCCACGACTTTTACAAAAAGGTGTATTCACACCTATCATTAATATTAAATAGATTATCCAGTATGAACATACCCAAAGAAGCTTTAATAGCTTTGACTAAAACGTACAGGGACAAGGCTTTAGACACTTTTGTCCGAGGTTTGCGAGGGGATCTTCCAAGACTGTTGGGGATGAAGGAACCAGTCGACCTACCCCAAGCGTTGCAATTGTGTAACAAATTGGAGAATCAGGTATACAGGGCAAACCAAGCTCAGGAATACAGTAGAGCCAAAACGAACCCTGCAATAGCGCAAAAGACATCAAATGCGTATTCCAGAACACCACAGTTTACGCAAAGATATTCCCAACCTTTAGTCCGTAACCAAAACTTTTCACTTCCAACTAGGAATGAACAATACCATAGAGCACCCATACATCAACAATCCTTACAACAGTTTAAACCGAATTTTTCCTTTTACAATAATAAGCCAAATATGCCACCACCAAGACCCTTTCAACCCAAACCACAACCAAAACCAGAGCCAATGGATATTGATCAGTCTATACGAACCCAAAGGATAAATTATATGAATAGACCAGTAAACAGCGACAGATTTAACGGACGTAGACCACCGCCAGCTTCCTTGGTAGTTCAACCAGACAAAAGACAAAGGAACTTTCACGTACAGCCTATCACCGAAGAAGATTATCACCGGCGAATGGAAATAAATGACAATGAATACGAACAGCCACTGTCCGAATACATAGAAACTTATGGAAATAACCAGGAAAAGATGGACGAATTTATCGACGTTCATTTTTTAGAGTAAGGGACTCCTCATTGCCATATTTGGAATCAAAATTAAGTAATGGGGAGATAATTAGAATATTAGTAGATACAGGCTCAAATAAAAATTATATTCAACCACGTTTAGCAAAAAAATCAATTCCTAATGAAACGCCATTCTGCGCTAATTCTATTGGCGGCGAAGTAAAAATTACCCACCATACATTGCTCAATCTTTTTGGTTTAAAGGATGTTGAATTGAAGTTTTTCGTTCTGCCAACACTAAAATCTTTCGATGCCATATTGGGAAACGACAGTTTAAGGGAGTTATCTGCTGTTATTTATCTTAGAGAGGGTTGTATGACGGTAAAAGATAAAATGAAGGTTAGGATCAAGCAATTACGGTCCGAAGACGTTAATACAATCAAGACACAATTTAACAGACTCGTTATTGACTACAGAAAATTAAATTCAGTAACGATACCTGACCGTTATCCTATTCCTGACATAGATGAAGTCTTGGCTCAATTAGGCAAAAATAAATTCTTCTCTGTCCTTGATTTGAAAAGTGGATTCCATCAAATCCCACTCAAAGAGTCTGACATAGAAAAAACAGCATTTTCAGTCGGTAATGGAAAATATGAATTCACACGTCTACCCTTTGGTCTTAAAAATGCACCCTCTATATTTCAAAGAGCATTGGACGATATGCTAAGAGATCATATTGGCATAA
This sequence comes from Ornithomya chloropus, assembly GCA_963971445.1. Lineage (NCBI taxonomy): Eukaryota > Metazoa > Arthropoda > Insecta > Diptera > Hippoboscidae > Ornithomya > Ornithomya chloropus. The sequence goes on from OZ020530.1 coordinate 54,463,672, forward strand.
GATGTTTCGTTTATATTGACGACATAATTGTATTTAGCAAAGAAGAAACAAATCATTATAATGACTTGAAAAAAATATTTTCCACTCTAGAAGAAGCAAATATGAAACTACAAATAGACAAATGCGAATTTTTCAAGTCCGAAGTTGAATATCTCGGATTCATAATATCCGGAAATGGTATAAAATCAAACCCCAGGAAAGTAGAGACAATAGCCAATTTTCCAATACCAAAAACCCTAAAAGAACTACGTTCATTCCTTGGATTAACGTGTTATTACAGAAGATTCATAAAAGACTATTCAAAATTAGCCAAACCTCTAACTACCATTTTGAGAGGAGATAAAGGCAAAATGTCAAAGAACGCGTCGTCTAAAATAACAATTACACTAAATGAACAGACAATAGAATCCTTTAATAAACTAAAAAATACGTTAGCTACAGAAGATGTAATCTTAGCCTATCCAGATTACAATAAAGAATTTCAACTTACTCCAGATGCATCAAACCATGCAATAGGTGCAGTTCTAGCACAAGACGATAGACCAATAACCTTCATTTCTAGAACTTTAAGAAAAAATGAAGAGCATTTTGCCACAAATGAAAAAGAAATGTTAGCAATAATTTGGTCTTTAAACAAACTTAGAAATTATCTATATGGAACAGCAAAAGTAAAAATATTCACTGATCATCAACCACTTACATATGCACTCAGTAATAAAAATAATAACATGAAATTAAAAAGATGGAAAGCCATCTTAGAAGAATACAATTATGAATTAATTTACAAACCAGGAAAGTCAAATGTTGTGGCTGATGCATTGTCTAGAGTACCATTGGGAAATCACATAAATACACTTACCTCAACCGTGCATAGCGATGAAAGCACTTTGCCATTGTTAATACAAATAGCTGACGAACCAATTAATGTGTTTAAAAATCAGATTTTCCTCAAAATAGGAGACGTATCCTCATATCAATTTGAAATAATATTTCCCACATATCATAGACATACAGTAGTAGAACCTTCCTATGATCAACAAAAGTTAACTGATCTACTAAAAAGATATTTAAATCCATCTATAACCAATGGCTTGAACACTGATGAAAGTATTTTAGGAATGATTCAGGAGTTGTATGGTTCGCATTTTGCAAACTACAAAGTCCGCTTTGCCAGAAACATAGTTAGGGACATTACTGACGAAACAGAACAAGAGAACGAAATTATAACAGAACATAGACGAGCACATAGAAATAGTAAAGAAAACAAAAAACAATTATTGGAAAGAGTCTATTTCCCAAAAATGCAGGAAAAAGTTAATAAAATTGTGAAACAATGTAAAATTTGTAAGGAACAAAAATATGAAAGGCATCCGGTGAAACCAAAAATTCAGGAAACACCAATTCCACAATATCCAGGACACATAGTTCATATTGATTTATACTATACAGATAATCATGTTCTCTTGACAGCAATTGACAAATTTTCAAAGTACGTACAAGTAAAAATATTAAAATCTAGAGCTACACAGGATATAAAGAAACCACTCATGGACATTTTAATGGCTTTTGGCATACCTAAAAAAATTGTAATTGATAATGAAAAATCTTTAAATTCCGCATCAATATTACACCTATTAGAGGATCAATTGGAAATCGAAATATTTAAAGCACCGCCTTATACGAGTACAGTAAATGGACAGATAGAAAGATTTCACTCTACCCTGTCAGAAATTATTAGATATAACTATAGTGTGCATTCCACAACAAACCGTAAACCAGTTGAATTATTTTTTGGCCGTAAAGTAGCAACAAACCCTTATGAAATTAATTTAGAAAGAGAAGAAAATAAAGGTAGATTACAGGAAAAACAGAACGCCGATCTTAAATACCACAATAAAAATAGAGAACAATTTAGAAATTATAAAGTAGGTGAAACTATTTACGTAAAAACAAACAAAAGAATAGGCAACAAATTATCACCCAGATATAAACCAGAAGTAGTTAAAGAAAATAAAAACAGTACAGTGACGACAGAATCAGGAAGAATAATTTACAAAGGACTTATCAGGAAATAATATCCTATCCCATTCCCATTCCCTATCCATCATACCTTAAGAAATAAATTTCATTAAATTAATAAGTAAAAAGAAATTAATAAACAAATATATTATTAGTTTAAGAATTATGAAAAATCATGAATAAATAAATAGGAGAAATATGATACACTGCCAAAATATATCTTTTCAGATAGGCACATTGTAATAACAATTAAAATAATTTTAAAATATTAGAAAAACCCTTCCAAAAAAAGAAGAGAATAATAAAAAAATTAACAATTTAAAACTAAAAATGTGAGGAAAAATATAATACAAGTATAATAAAAATAATAAAGAAATGTATCTTTTTAAAGTAATTAGTGTTTGATCACAAAATCTTTTCAGATTGATCAAATAATGACCATAAATGATTTCATCAAAAAAAAAAGAGTCTTATCAGATTAATGAAATCAAAGATATAAAATTATTAGTAAGAAAAAAATTAGTAAATGCAAAGATTGAAATAAATAAAAGTCGAAGAATATCCTTTCAATTTCAGATTATTATTTGCCAATTGTGCGGCAGAAGTGCAAATTCTTAATTATTCAAATGCAAAATTCATTGCTATAAAGGAAGGAGAAGCCAGAATCCAGGACGGCTCCTTCAAAATAATACACGAAATAAATTTAAGCAAATTTAAAGATATTGTAATAACAATCGAAAAGGATATTATAGAAAATATTCCCAAAACCAATCCTTATATACCCATTTTAGTAAACCATTTAAACGAAGCTAAAAACATTATGCATAGAATAAATAGAAGTAAACAAAAAAGATCATTAGATTTTCTGGGTTCTGCTTGGAAATGGATAGCAGGAACTCCAGACAAATATGACTACGAAATTTTAACAAATAAAGTTAATAATGTCTTAGAAAACAACAATAATCAATTTATAATAAATAAATTTACTGAGAAAAAAATTAATGAACTAAGCAAAATAACTAATAATATGTTAAAAATATTTTTAAATAATCAAACTGTAAGGAATGAACTAGCAATGACACTGAAATTCAAACTAGAAGTACTGAATAGAGAATTAAGCAACATTGAACACGCAGTTCAATGGTCAAAAGCGAACATTGCTAATTCATTTTTATTAAACGAAGTAGAAATAAACATGATTGAAAAAATGTTAGAAAAAGAAAATATACCATATCTAAATATAGACGAAATGCTTGAATTTGCTGAAACAAAAATTGCTTTTAACAATAACGAAATGATTTATATTTTATCAATACCAACAATTGGTACAGAAAATTATACAAAACTCCTATTATTACCAATAAAAAGCAAAAATAGTATCTTAAAAATTGAGTATGAAAACGTATTAAAAAACAAAGATAAAATGTATGGAATTTTGAAAGAATGCGAAAATTATAATAATTTCACTATATGTAATAAAAAGAATATAATAGACATAAGTAATACAACTTGCATACCACCTTTATTAAGTAGTAAAACACATTTTTGCGAAAACACCAATACACAACATATATCCGATATCAAGAAAATATATGATGATGTAATATTTGTAAATAATTATAAAGGAAAAATTTATGTCAATAATGATTGCATTGATCTTGATGGAACATATTTAATAAGGCATCATAATATTTCAATTAAAATAGATGAGAAAGTTTTTAAGTCCGTTCATATGTCAAGCAGTTATCCGTTGCCCTCAATTCTGCATAAACCTTCTAATAAAAGTAAAATTAACGAAGTTTTATCTCTGGAGATGATAAATGAATTAAACACTAATAATACAAAAAGAATCGATTTAATAAAAAAAGAAAATATGGTTACTACAGCCACTATAGCAGCTATATTGATTATCGTGGTAGTGGCTTGGTTTATGTCCAAATATCTGTCAAAAAAATTCTGCCCTCCGAATAACTCTAATGTGGTAATTCAAGAACCATTAAGCATCTCCAGCGCCGAAGAAATTTTAAGACGTTCAAACGGGGACGTTTGAATTTTAACGAGGGAGGAGTTAATGCCACAAATATCATATCGCCCTCTAATTCCAATTCCCATAAATTAGCCTCTTCATTACAAAAGCATTTCATAAGAAATGCTTATGCCACAAATATCGTATCGCCCTCTAATCCCAATTCCCATAAATTAACCTCTTCATTACAAAAGCATTTCATGAGAAATGCCCATGTTGCAGAGCATTATTTTTCAAGTGCTCAGTAACACTAGAAAGATCAATGCAGGAAACCACTTAGATTATAATTTTGTTTGTAATATTTTGGGTGGTCCCAATTTCTATATTGACGTAACGGAAACATTAACACAACGAATCACATTACAAACATATGCATGAGCTGACCCGTCAGCATAATCTGTGATTCGTTGGTATAAATAGGATTAGTATTAGAATGTAAAAGTGAGTTCTTTAACAGAATTCAAATAAAATAGATGTTGCTTTTCAGCAACGCAATATTTTTTTTAAAAACAAAAAAATAATTTTGTTTAATTTATACTTAGAGAGTGCATTGCACCTCTCTTTCACTACACCATTTTAAGGTTAAATTTAGAACTTCCAAATTATAATTGAGAACTTGCAAATTGAAATTGAGAAAACAAATTGAAATTGAGAAAACCAAGTTCAAATTGGGAACTTCCAAGTTCAAATTGAGAAAACCAAATTGAGAAAACGAAACCGAATTGTAATTGAAAAAAATAAAATTGAAATTGGAAATTAAAAAATTAAAATTTTAAAATTAATCTCAATTGAAATTGGTAAAATCAAAATTGTAATTGATACAATAAAATTTGAAATTAGTAAAATCCAAATTGAAATTGGGAACTTCTAAATTGAAATAAAAAAATTCTTCATTGGAAAAAGTTTTTGAAAATTCCGAGGCAACTCTTTTACGACTCAATTCATACTCGCCAATGTTGAACCCTATTGAAGGTGCATGGTCCAAAATAAAGTTCCACGTGAAAAAATATGGGACTTCCAAATCCAACTCCTAGAGTAGGCGAACAACGTTTAGCGTATTTAGAAAGTATTATATGAAAGAGCAATCAATTTAGAGGATATGCCAGTTGGAATGTAATGATACAATTTTCCAATTTTTCACTTAAATTAAGTGTTGTTACTATAACTTAAGAGAATCATTGTTACATTGTTGCAGTTTGCAAAACCGAACTATGAAAGAGAACGTGAAAAATCAGACTAAAAAGAAAAAAGATGGCGGAAAGAAAAAAAGAAAAAAAATGGAAAGCAAGTCACGTGGTGGTGGTTGAAAAAAAAAAAAGAGGAAAAAAGAAATTTGTTAAAAAAATCACATACGCGTCAAAGTGCTGAAAAAAGATTATTATTGACGTGGCTCATGAACGGAACGAGTTTTCTTGTCGTGACGATATAAGAGGGACATAAAAAAAAAAAATATTCCCCAGAACATTGCACACAGTTTTGATAAATAAAATACATAAGAAAAAAGGGGTTTATCTTTGACGACGATTCGGCATTTGAACCTTCGTGAATTCTCCTCCCAATTATAAATTGATATAAATTATAAAAAAGGATAATAAATTGGATCGCATCAGTGTCATCTATAATAGAAACATCCGCACCACCAGCTTGTTTTGAGGTAACTGCAATATCATTGATAAAGACATCAACGAGAAGTTCCCGGGGCGTTCCGGTGAAAAGTCAAGAGGCAGAGTTGGCCATCATTTCGGCAGACATCCCGAGGATCTATGGTTGGTTGGAACTTAAATTTATAAATCTTTTCTTGTATCTAGTGGCAGGTTAGATATATTTATTCTATATTCATTTGCCGTTACATCTATTATTATACCTTTTTCTTTTTTTTGTGTTTATGGAAATGAATCCACAAGATTTCCTTTATTTTATTAATTTACGTAATTCACTTAACCTGTTGTGAACGATTTTGCGCTTACCCAAACTCATCTCTATGAATTCGCGTTAAGCGCAGGCACGAAACGTAAATTAGGAAGCTTCCTCATTATGTGTTTGAGATTGTGATATGTGCTAGTACGTCTTTGCATAATCTTTTGGCAAAAACCCTAAACCCTAGTAAGCGCTAAGTCGTCCGATACATTTGAGAGTAGACCTAAGCCTAATTTAATGTTCCTTATGTGTAATAATAATATATAGTAAAACAAAATAAGAGTGAATAAGAGAGATATATGTATAGTAACGTTACAATAAAAATTTCAGTTTTTTTTTTTGTTGTTAAAATGAGTAGCATGAGATATTAAACGATTATCTGAGGTAGGTATACTCAGCGCTGGGTAGGTGGGCTGATGTGGGACTGTGGAGGACATATGCTCTTTTTTGGATCTTTTTTTTTCTCCACAGCATAGGTTGGGAGGGCAAGCCACGGGCATAACATGCGCCCAAGGATTGAGCTGAGAAAGCTGGTGAGGCGGGCAGAACTAGTTGGTGGTAAAAGGGTTGAGAACCTCCTCTGAGGTGGCCGGGACCGTTCCTCCACGCCAAGAACACACGTCATCGTACAAAAATATTGCCACCCGTATGCGTAGGGAGAACATATAGCAACATGGATAACATGCGTATTGCTACATTACAACATAATAGAATAAAATGAATTGCAAGGATTGTGTTAACACCTTTAACTTATATAAATATAATTGAACTATAATTAATATTAGCATAAGGTGGTAACTACGTTTAAGATAGACATTAAGAAAAATGAAAAAATGAAATCAACCTTCTTCCTTTTTTGTATCCTGAACTTCAATAAAGAAAGATGTAAAACAATCATTTATAAAGTTTTTATCTATGTACAATATGTATATATGTATTTTAAGTTGGAGAATTTTTACTTTTATATCCAATCATTTTTTTACTACATACGAATAAAATATATGGAATAAAATATTTAAGTTTGAAGCATAAAAACTGGTTTATCTTATTTACTAAAAACTCAATTTTCAATATTAATTTTAATTTTCTTAACTTACAATTTAAATTTTAAAATTTTTTAACTTTAAAATGCATTCTCTCAACTTCAATTTGTATTTTCCCAATTTCAATTTTTATTTTCTCAATTTCAATTTGGATTTTATTAATTTCAAATTTTATTGTCTCAATTACAATTTTGATTTTCCCAATTTCAATTGAGATTAATTCTAAAATTTTAATTTTTAATTCTCAATTTCAATTTTATACCCTGCACCACCCTGTGGAAAAGGATATATTAAGTTTGTGCGGATGTTTGTAATTCCTAAACTGGAAATGCCACACCCATCTTCAATCATACCGATCGATTCAGAATCAAAATCTGAATCGATTTAACCATGTCCGTCTGTCCTCGTGTCTGTCCATCTAAATTTGTGTGCAAGCTACAGGTCGCATTTTTTGAGATATTTTGATGAAATTTGGTACAAGGACATGTATTGGCCCAAAGGGGAACCCTATTGAAAATGGAGCGGATTGGACCAATTTTAGAACCCCTCCCTATATAATTAGCTATAGAAAAATAAAAATTTGCATTTTTCAAAGAAAAAAAGAAAAAAATTAAAAGCAGTACAAAAAATAAAACTTTTCATTTATCAAAGGAAAAAATTAAATTGAATAATATAATATATCAAGTGGTGTAGGATATTTGATGGTCGGGCTTGAACGACTACAATATTTTCACTTGTTTTCAAACACAATTTGGTTTCGTTTTCTCAATTTCAATTTTGATTTTCTCAATATTTAACTTCACTTTCCCAATTTCAATTTGGATAAAATTTAAATTTTTCAATTTCAATTTGGTTTTCTCAATTTGAAATTTTGGAAGTTCCCAATTTGAACTTGGAAGTTCCCAATTTGTATTTTGTTTTCTCAATTTGAATTTTGGAGTTCCCACTTTGAACTTGGTTTTCTCATTTTAAAACTTCAGTTTCCCAATTTCAATTTGCAAGTTCTTAATTATAATTTGGAAGTTCTCAATTTAACCTTAAAATGGTGTAGTATATATTGTGTATATACACATAATTACGATTTCTCTAAATAATTTAACACCAAGTATACATATTATATATTATACTCGATTAGCATTGGCAATCAGGTGGCACAGTGTGTGGTGCACTGGGGTACAAACTTTGCCTTCGCAGATTCAAACCCCGGTGTCGTAAAAATTCTTTTTTAAATCAGATCGTCATGGAAAGTGATGCCGACCCCTTTAAAAAGTCAGCTAAGTTTCCTATGTCTCCTACAAAACAAACTGAGAGGAAAAATACATTAGTAGCCCTTGTTAATAAAGGGAGTAGCAGCAATATTGAAAGAGCGGCTAGCAATCTTGATTTGAGCGCCTCGTCATCAAGCAAACACTATGATGCTACAATATCAATTAAGGTGCCAGCTCATGAGAGACCTGCAAAAGGTAACAACGGCGGTAATGGTAGCAGCAGCAGCGGTAGTACCAACACCATAAAAGTAGCCAAAAATATAAAAGCCGCCCCCGTTCAAACTGGCATTGATAGGTACATCAACATTAAAAGAAAAATCTCTTCACCGACTGAAAACGCTGCTAAAATCTCGAAAACGAACGAAAATCACCCTACCTCTTCTAAAGTAGCTGCAACGGTTAATAGATTTAGACCGCTTGCAGATATAAATGATGCTGACGAAGATGCAGTAGCAGAAGTTCAACTTCGGCCTCCTCCTATATATCTGCGGGAAGCTTTAAATAATAATCTCATTAATGCTCTTGCTCAATTAGTTGGTAATAATCAATTTCATGTGGCTGGTATTAAGAGAGGCAGCTATAGCTGAAGCGAAAATCCAGTTCTATACGGAGGAAAACTACAAAATTGGCATTAAATACCTTGAAAATTCTAAAAAAAGTTATTACACTCATCAACTTAAGAGTGAAAAAGGACTAGTAGTTGTAATAAGAGGAATCGAAAGCTCGGTGCCAACAGATGATATTAAGGAGGCGTTGGATATAGAGTTAAGTCAGTCTTCAATTTACATAATCGTGAGAAGATTCCACAACCACTGTTCCGAGTAGTGCTTGAACATGACAATAAAAAAGGTGCACAACAACAACAACAACAACAGATTTACAACCTAAGATACTTGCTTCACCGCAAGGACACTGTAGAAGCACCTCATAAGCGGACTAACCCGCCGCAATGCTACAACTGCCAGGGGTATGGTCATACGCGATCTTACTGTCGACTACCACCAGTATGTGTTATATGCGGACAACTACATAAATCAGCTGAATGCAATGTTCCCTCCACCTCAAGAAAATGCGGAAATTGTGGTGGTGATCACTCAGCAAATTATTGTGGATGTCCCATTTTCCAAAACCTAAAACATAAGTCAATTAAATTAACACCTGCTTCTAAACAACAACATGATCAGATGACAGCCGCTCCTGCCGCTCAACACTTGACACCAAAAAACACCAATGTCAATGTAAATGCTTGTTCATACGCTGACATCTTACGTTCAAGCCAAAAAAATCGAACTGATCCGCAGCCAAATACATTTACATGCCACCAACCGGCCGCTTCGAACCTGGAGAGTACTATTGCTATGTTGGTACAACAGATGCAGACGTTTATGAGCACAATGCAGTCGATGGTGCAGGAAATGGTTAGAAACCAAACAGCATTGATCCAGGTGTTAATGAACAAGCTATGAACAATATAAACCTATGGTCTCGTATTAGTAGCGAACTTTTTGGTGTTTTCCTTTTATGTGGAAAATCTTTGTTTTTTAATCACATATATTTAGTGTTGTTATTAATCATAATTTCTCTCTTAGTATCTACTGCCACTTTGCTTTTTATACTGTATGTTCTATAAATTACACTATGGCTATGACAACAGGTGACGTCACACACACCATGATTAGAGTCTTCACTAAGCGACATACTGGTATTCATATTTGTCATCTGAATGCTCAAAGTTTACGTAACAAAATTGTCGAATTTCGACAGATCTTTGAGAATTCTGATATGCACGTCATATGCGTGTCTGAGACGTGGTTCATGCCTGCCGAACTTAGCTCTCTTTTTAGCTTGAGTGGTTATACACTCTTTCGTGCCGATCGGCATAATCATGCTGGTGGTGAGCCGTATATATAAAAAACCTCATGCACTGCTCATTGGTATGCAAGTCGAGTTCAGTCAGTCCTATTGAATACATTCTTATCAACATAAGTAGGGGACATAACAAACTCTTGGTGGGTTGCGTATACCGATCTCACCGTAGTACCGATTTTACTGAGCTTGTGATGACAATCAGAGATATTAGTATCGGGTATCCCGATGTGATCATTTGCGGAGATTTCAATAGCAATCTTTTGTTAGATAACAGCTTTATAGATGAGATGCATATGCTTGCTCTACTCTCCGTTAATACGTCAAACCTGACTCATTACACTGCTCATACATCTACCGTCCTTGACCTATTCCTAGTCAACAACATAAATAAGGTCCTCCTTTATGATCAGCTAAACGCTTCAAATTTTTCTAATCATGACTTGATTTTCATGACGTATAATTTTCAATTCCAAAATGCTCACATTAACCCTACCTATAGAGATCTTAAGGGTGTGGTTATTAACGAACTAGAATGTGCAGCAAACCAAGTTAACTGGAGTGAGGTTATGTGTTTACCGGACAGTGAATCAAAAATACTTTGGTTCAATAACAATGTCCGTACGACTGTACGATGCTTACGTCCCACTAAAAGTTGCCAGTGCCAATTCGCATAAACGTCCCTGGTTTAACAACTACATTCAGCGATTGATGCTAGCCAGAGACGAGTCCTATAGCGCATGGAAGCGTACGCGTGCGCCCGAACACAATGAATTATTTAAGCACCTACGCAGAAAGGTTTCCTATGCTATTGGGCGTGCGAAAATGGCATATTATGGATCAAGGTTTCCCTCTGCTGCTAGCACCGCGCAGAAATGGTCCATGATTAGGGAGATCGGTATCAATAGGAACACCATCCCAACTCCAGTTAACCTCGACATTAACGCAATTAATAAAAAAATTTGTTAGCATACCAATGAGTACACCCGATGTCTCTCAGTATTTGGAGATGGAAACAGTCTTTGGTTTCAGTTCACTTAGATTTAACAGCGTGAGCGATGCTGAGGTGCTAGAGGGCATACTAGACACTAAGTCGAATGCTATTGGTCTGGATGACATCGATCCTAGATTTATCAAATTAATTCTCCCGATTGTGTTACACAGTATTACTACGATTTTTAATGATATAATCATGCGTTCGACATTTCCAAATTGTTGGAAGCTAGCAAAAATTATACCAATCCCGAAAAACAATGGTGATGTCAGACCAATAGCGATTCTTCCGTTTCTTTCTAAAGTTTTTGAAAAAATCATAAAAAACCAAATATGTAATTATGTTCGTATCAACTCACTAATGGTTGATTCTCAATCCGGATTTCGAAAAAACAGATCGTGCACAACCACACTAATTGATGTGACTGAAAGTATTAGAGGCAAATTGGACGATAACAACATGTCATTCCTTGTGTTACTCGATCATACCAACGCTTTTGATTCAGTTGACCATGTTTTACTTACTGTCAAGCTAAAGAAGTTGTTTAACTTTGATTCCACATCCGCTCAGGTGGTGGAAACGTTTCTCACCAACAAATATCAACGAGTATTTGCTAACAACTCTTTCTCCGATCTACTCCTGATTAGGCGAGGGGTTCCTCAGGGGTACGCTCTGGGTCCACTGCTCTTTTCATTGTATGTTAATGATCTGTCTTAGGTGGTGCCAAGTACATATGTACGCGGATGATGTACAGATCTGGACTAGTGGACCTCCAGATCACATCATCGATACAACCACCAAAATAAATAATGATCTGACTAACATTGCGAATTGGGCCTCTTCCAATGGTCTGGCTTTGAACCCAGTAAAAACTAAGTGTCTAGCTTTTTACAAGAGGGCAGACCTAAGGAATGTTAAAATCCGCTTATTGGGGACGGACATTGAGATAGTTGATACTGCAAAAAACCTCGGAGTGACATTTAGTAGAACGCTCACCTGGGAGAACCACATTAACAGAAACGTCGGACAGGTATACGGAATGCTAAGATCACTCTGGCACTTCAGTGGTTTACGCCTTTAAACATTAGGAAATTACTGGCCAAAGCATATTTATATCCTAAACTCCTCCATGGGTGCGAGACTACAAAAGGCTAACAACTCCATTATACGGTATGTTTTTGGGTTGAGGAGGTATGACCGCGTCTCGAGTTACACGATATCTTTGTTATCTGTTAACTTGGAGGACCTGCTTAAATGCAGATCACTTTGCTTACTGCATAAAATCGTAACCCAGCAGGACCCAGGTTACCTCTTCAACAGACTCGAATTCTCAATGTCTAACCGTAACCACAACATTAAACCCATCCGACATATTTCCCTCATGTCTGAACATAACTTTTTTGTTTTCGCAATCCGTTGGTTGAATTCTCTCCCTGTCCGTCTACAGACTATACAAAATTCTAATCGCTTTAAGAGAGAGATTATGTTGCACCTTGCACAAAGATATGCGAGTGACCTTTAATTGTAAATAATTGTCAAACCTCTGCTTTTAATTGTTAATTGTTGTTAAGTTCTTGTGTTCATGTACTTAACATATTATCTGGTGCATACTCCCGACTCATAAGCTACGATCTGGAGAGTCGGGAGGCACCCACAACTATTTATGTACACTATAAATAATGAAATAAATAAAATAAATAATAAATAAATAAAAACATGAAGAGGTGGATTGAATGATTCGGGGCGAATCAACTATCAGGATGGCCGAATGTAGGATGAGAGAATTAATTCGGTTTGAGAGAGAGAACGAGTAGATTTATTATAAAAGAGAGAAGTGAAAGAAAGAACATTACTAGTATAAATACATTTTTAAAATTGAAAGTTAGATTAAGATCGATAAGTTGTGTGGCATTCGTGCGGTTAAGAAGGTTTCAGAGTCAACAGTGAACATTGTATATTACAAGTGCATTAAAGAAAGTGTAAAGAAGAGTCGAGAAGTAAACAGAAAACTTGAATTGTGATAAGAAGTCAAAAACAATTCGAAATCCCACAATGGGTGACAGTGATGGAGAAAAGAAAAAGAAAAAACGAAAGTTAGAAAATAACGAAAACGCAAACATGTTAAAAAAAATAAATCAATTAAATGAGCAATTAAAAATTGTTGAAACTCAAAATCAGGAGCTATTTATTAAAAATGAAGAGCTGCAACAAACAATTGAAGCCATGTATGATGAAAGCGACAATGCACACATGCAATATTGTGAGCAAGATGAGGACGAGTTTCCTACTCTACCAAAAAATAAGAGTGGCGGTGGTAGTCAGAGCCAGAGTGTTGAGCAGAGTCAACTAGGCAACTCAGAAAAGCGAGATACATCAACAAAAATAAAAGTTCAAGCTGAAGAAAAAAGGAAAAAAAAGGTAAAACCCCCAGTGTTTATTACACACAATATTAATCAGAAAGATACTCTTAAAAAACTTTCTTTATTACTTAAACACAAAAATTTTACATTTAACATGATCAACAAAAATACAACAAAAATATGTGCTATTACGAAAGAGGATTACCTCAAAATGCACTTCTTCCTCAAAGAGGAAAAAATAAAATTTTACTCATTTACACCACAGGATGTTAAGCCATATACTTATGTCATAAAAAAATTGTCCTTTACATATGACGAAAAAGAGGTGATGGACTACATAAATGATCTAAATAAGAATATGAAGATCCTTAAAGTTAGCAAAATGTCAAATAACAAATGGCTGATCCAATTAGACAGGCAATCAGATATTGTTGGCTTTCTCAATATCAAATACATTTTAAATTGCAAAATTGAACTTGAAAATTTTAAAAGTAAAGGTCCTGTGCAATGTAAAAACTGCCAAAGGTATAACCATGTAGCAAGCAACTGTAACATGCCATATAGGTGTGTTAAATGTGGCGAGGCTCATGGACCAAAAAACTGTGCAATACCACCAAAAGAGCAAAATAATGAGGAATTTGTTCGCGCAGACCCGGTAACCGGGGAAATCATAAAAAGAATAGGGGTAGCACTTAAATGTGTAAACTGCAATAAAGAAGGGCATGCAGCAAATTCCAAATTATGCCCTAAAATAATTGAAATAATAAACAGATCAAAGAGTTTAAAAAGCTCACATCAATGATACTACGATAAAAAAAGATTCCGCAATTGTACATAACAAATCTTTTGCCTCAGTGGCAAAAGAAAATACCTATCAAGTTCAGGCAAGACCAGTGACCACAACCCCCCAAATGCAGTTCAATCACATTAATTATGAATGTGAAAGACTGTTAGGAAAAAACATGTTCACATGTATAAAAAAATACAAGAATTTTGCCCTAAATATAATTTAGAAAAAAGCGACGAAGGCAAAACAAAAATGTTGTTCAATCTAATTCTCAGTCTCCAATTAGATGATTAGGGAAATAAAATGCATATCTGCAAACGTGAACTCTCTTGTATCAATACAAAAGAGACAATTTTTTCAACTTTTTTTAAACAAACATAAACCAGATGTGGTCCTAATAGCGGAACATAAGTTACAAATAAAACATAAACTAAACTTTCAAGGGTACAAGTTAATAATGCAATATAGAACAAATGGAAGTGGTGGGGGAACAGCTATTTGTATCAAAGAAAATATTAAATACGAAAAAGTGCAAATAAGCACAACACATATAGAACACACTACAATAATAATGACATGTTTAAATGGTAGCAAAATAGCCTTTTCTGCAATTTACAAACCACCTAAAAAATAAGTTTGTGCGAGTCAGAACTTAATAGAATAACAAGAAGCACTTCGGCAAATACAATTGTTATGGGTGGTGACTTTAACGCTAGACATCCGAGTTGGGGTGATACGCATTCAAATCCTAATGGTAACAAACTTAGAACGTGGCTAAATAAAACACCAAACTTTGATTTAATTCCCAGTGCACATCCCACTAGAAATACCTCATATCTCGATTTTTTCATTACAAACGATTCCGCTAAAATAATATATCCTTCATGGTCAATAGACAAACTAAAAACAATACAATATGAATCCGATCACTTTGCGGTAGAAATGAATTTAACTATATCAGATTTTATCAAACAACCTCCACATTTCATTAGAGAGTACAATCACATCAACATAAATCAATTTAACTATATCTTAAATAGGGAGCTAGAAAATCATACGTTAAGTATAGACAGGAATGTTAGAGAACAAGAAATCGACACATGTATAAATGAAATGAACAAAGCCTTTAATTTAGCAATTGAAAAGTCTGTCCCAAAACGAATTATAAAAAACAGAGGTCAAATAAAACTCTCTGTACAAACAATAAAACTAATTTCAGACAAGAAAAAGATTCGTAGACGACTGTACAATTGTTTAGACCCAGCAAGAAGAAACACTCTCAAAGCAGACATTAAAAATCTCAAAAAAATTATTTCCGATTTAATCAGAATTGAGGTAAACAACCATTGGGAAAAGATTTATAAGAATGTCAAAATGCACAGCAAAACTTATAGTAAAATTAAAAATTTGGCTGGTATACGAAAAAATAACACCATAGTTGACATTAAACTAACAATGGTACATATCTTACAGAAATGAAAGATAAAGTTCAATATCTCTCACAAAGATTCGAAGCAGTTCACCTACAAAACTCACTCACTAATGATATAGATTTTGATAATATTGTATCAAGGGAGATAGATAGACTCTCTTAAAAACAACGACCCATACATTTTTTTTCATATTCATATGAGAGCGGACGGGGAAAGCAGTATAAGACAAAATTGTATAGAAGCTGAAAAGTACAAAAGATTTGTAAAATGCAACGACGTTGGAAAGATTATAAAAACTCGAAATACAAAAAAAAGTTCGGGAATAGATAATATACCAAATTTTATTCTAAAAAAAACCCAAAAACCGTTTTGGAGGTTTTTAGCAATACTTTTCAATCATATATTGAATATAGGATATTATCCAGAATACTGGAAAACAGCAAAAATAGTTGCCATACCTAAAAAGGACCAAAGTTACAGACCCATTTCACTCTTGTCAAATATTAGTAAACTGCTAGAAATCATCATCACAATTGAAATTAAAAACCACATATTTGAGTCAAATTTGTTCCAAGGTAATCAGTTTGGTTTCAGACCACAACACTCTACTAATCATGCATTAACAATGCTTTCTGATTATGTCACCACTAATTTAAATAAAAAAAAGGCAACCTTAGCGGTTAGTCTAGATTTAGAAAAAGCTTTTGACACTGCCTGGATAAATGGAGTCTGGCAGCGCGATTTTTCGAGATTGGTCGCATTTTTCTTCACGCTTAAGCTCGGTTGCTGAAATAAATAAAATAAATAGTGATTTGACATTTTAAGTTTATCAGAAGTGTTTTGGGATTTAATTAAATCTTGTTCATTGTGTGGTGCACTGGGACAAATTTAATTTAACAAATTTAATAAGTAAGGTGTATTAAAAAAAGTGTTAAATAGGCTATTTGACGCTATTTTTTTTTTCCTTTCATTTTCTCTTTTATTTTCATTCTTGGATATTCCTCTTTAGGCAATTTCGTATATATTCTCACTTATTTTATTTATTTACTTTCTCCCTCTTTCTCCTTTTCTTGTCGATCTTCTCTGTTTTTATTAAACAAACTCGATTCAGCATACTTTTAGGCTGTTGTTGGTTTAGGCTTAATACACTTTTATTATTTAATATAACTTGTAATTTTAACTAACAGTGTTTCTTGATTCTCCTTGCATAAAATATATTTTAGCCGCTTTTTCTTCATAATGGATAACATTAATTGCATTTATTTAAATTGTAAGGAAACTGTCCATGATCGTTTCCTACTCTGCTGGCTATGTGATCGATCGGCTCATCCCAAGTGTGCAGGATTTAGTGGACGCCAATTCGATCATATACTCAATCGCTCTAAAGGTCTACGTTGGACATGTGGCGACTGTCGTAAGAAGGATCTGGATTTGTTTAAATTATTTAAACAAACCCAGAGAGGCTTTGTAGATTTGGGTAGAGAGCTGAAAGCACTCTCGGACAAATTTACTAAATTGGAAGAAATGTTTATTAATTGTAAACTGTTAGAATGTTCGGATTTCGATCCTAAAGTCCGTCCGTCTAATGTTGGTTCGTCTCTTTCACTACAAATTTCTCCCAATTGCCCGTCTTTCAATTCAATATCATCTAATTCTCCGTCTATGTCTGAGATTGAAGCTTCAAATGCTTTGAATAATGTGGATTATGGCGTGTCAGATAATATACCATCCCTAACTGTCCAACCTCCATCTGAAGATGCTTCCCCAATTGTACCTGTGGTATCTTCTGTACCAGGTATTATTAAGAATGCTCACGTAACTTCTCCATCTGATCAACCTCTACCGATTCCGTCTATAAATATTGACTATTCTCTAAATGCTGACGGTCCTGGCCTTTCTAGCATTATTGATGGCGTTCCAGTTGTCCAAGGAGAGAGGGTTACAACTGGTCAAGCAACTTCTACCGATGTTCAACTGCTTCAGGTGCCTCCAATTAATGGTGATCGCTCTGTAAATGTCCCTTCAATCGTTCCGGTCAGTTCTGAGAATGATGATACTGAACTTGTAGTTATCCCTGCTCGGAAAGCAATTTTTATTTCTAGATTGGCATCTGATACATCTGTGGATAAGGTTAGAAAATATATTGAGCGCAAATGCTCCGATCTCGATATGTCAAAAATAAGTATTTTTAAATTCAAGTCTTCACATCAACGTGATATTTGTTCCTTTAAAGTAATAACGCCTCAGTCATTATTTGAAAAATTCTTAAATAAACAATTTTGGCCCCCGGGGGCTCTTGTTAAAGAATTTATCCCTCGGCGTAAGACTCCAGTTAATCTTGATATTCAGGCCTCACCTTCAAAAAACTAAATAATTCATTGTCTTTGATTTACCAAAACGTCCGCGGTTTAAATACCAAATTAAATCAGGTTCTTGTTAATTCCGTTGCGTCCGAATTTAACGTTGTTGTTTTTACAGAAACTTGGCTTAAGCCTGAAGTCAATAATTCTGAGGTTTTTTGTGCTGACTATCAAGTTTTTAGGAATGACAGAATCCAGAAAGTTGGCGGTGGAGTCTTAATTGCTGTCCATAATTCATTACCTTCTTTTTTGGTTGACTTCTCAACTAATGTTGATGTTGAGTTTGTTGGCGTTCAACTTAAATTTTTTAACTTTAACTTGTTTATATCGTGTTCGTATATACCCCCATTGTCAGATGTATCAGTCTACTTAAAGCACATCCATCTTATTAAAGAAATGTCCTTGCGTTTAAAAGTTAATGATAAAATGCTAGTGCTTGGGGACTTTAATCTTCCTCATACTTGCTGGAATCTGAATGAGGAACTAGGCTATTACATACCTATCTCATATCCCTTTATATATAATAATATATTTGATGAAATTTATGAATTATGCCTGTATCAAGTAAATTCTATTTTTAATGCTAATGGAAGACTTCTAGATTGGGTTCTTTTTAATGACACTAATTTCAAAATTGCTCGAGTTGAGCCATTTGTTTGTCCTGAGGACATTTATCATCCTACGTTGCTTTTTACGTTGGATAATTTGCTGATAACTAATTGCTATAACATTGGAAACAGCGCTACATTCTCCTTTGGCAGAACCAATTATACTAAACTGAGAAGTCTACTATCTGTTGTCGACTGGAATTTAAATTATAATAACATTGATGGGTCTTTATTACTATTATATAACGCCATTTTTTCTGCTATTTCTTCTTCTGTACCAACGAAATTGACTTCTTCTTCATCAAACGGTCCTATTTGGTTTAATAAACATCTGAGGATTATTCGTAACAAAAAAAGCAGACTATTTAAAAAGTTTAAGCTTAGTGGTTCCACCGTGGACTACATTAATTATTCCAACATTAGACGTGAATTCAACTCCCTTAAAAATAAATATTATAATCAATATATTCAGAGTATGAAAGTAAAATTATTAGTTGAACCTAGGGTATTTTACAAGTTTATCGATTCTAAGCGTAAAGTAAAATGTTGTCCTTCTTTAATGCGGTATGGGAATTCAGAGTCTTCGAATCCCTCTGATATAGTAAACTTATTTGCTGACTTTTTCGAAAAGTCTTATTCTCAAACTAATATTAACATTGACAACATTGACAATTATCCTTATCCCATAAATAATTTCGATATATTTTCATCCATTCAATTTTCAGAAGATGAAGTTTATCACAGTCTGTCCAAAATAAAATTTTCCACGTTACCTGGCCCCGATGGTTTACCATCCTGTATTCTTCGATCTTGTGCTGATATCCTAACTCCTCCACTGACTCGAATTTTCAACAAATGTTTTTCATACGGTTTTTTTCCGTCTATTTGGAAACACAGCTTTATTATCCCACTTTATAAAAGTGGCTCTAGAAGCAATATCGAAAATTATAGAGGGATTGCCAAATTAAGCGTTTTATCTAAGCTTTTCGAGTCCTTATTAACTAATCGAATTACTCCTATGATAAAAACTATACTTTCGTCAAATCAACATGGGTTTTTTAGAGGCAGGTCTACGGCTACGAACTTACTAGAATTAACTGGTGACATATTTCATGCATTCTCTGAACATAAACAAACTGATGTAATTTATACCGATTTTTCTAAGGCTTTTGATCGAGTTGATTCAAAACTTTTAATTTTTAAACTGCGTTGTATAGGGTTCCCTGAAAATATGTGTTCGTGGTTTTATCACTATCTTACAGGTCGTACTCAAAAAGTCTTATTCAACTCGTGCTTTTCTCGTAAAATTACTGTGACATCTGGTGTCCCACAGGGTAGTCATTTAGGGCCCCTTCTCTTTACTTTATTTGTTAACGACCTTCCTACATGTATTAAGTATTCAAAAACATTAATGTTTGCTGATGATGTAAAAATATATTACTCGTTCGATTCTTTAGTCCATTCAAATTTGCTTCAGCGGGACTTAAATGGGTTATATATATGGTGTAAGGTAAACGGTATGGAACTAAATTTAAAAAAGTGTAAGAAGCTATCTTTCACATGGTCCTCAACACTGCCTTCATCTTATTGTATTGAAAATCACATGCTCGAAAATGTTTCTAATTTTCTTGATTTAGGTGTTATGCTCGATTCTAGATTGAAATTCAATCTACACATCGAGTCTGCTGTAAATAAGGCGAAGTCCCTATTAGGATTTTTGAAGAGATGGTCAAAGGAATTCAAAGATCCATATATAACTAAGCGTTTATACACTGCTCTTGTTAGACCTACGTTGGAGTATTGCAGCGTAGTCTGGGCACCCAGCTACAGATGTTATATAGATCATATTGAATCTGTTCAGCGAAATTTTCTCCTTTTTGCTTTAAGAAACTTAGGCTGGGATCCAAGTTGGATTCTTCCTCCCTACGAGAATAGGCTCCTTCTCATTGATTTGCCAACGTTGGAAAAAAGGCGGGAAATTTTAGGTGTTATATTTGTTGCAAAAATAATAAAAGGTATTGTTTGTTCACCTATTTTGCTTGAAAGTATCTCTTTTAACATTCCCAATAGGTTTACTAGGCACTTTAATCTAATTAAATTGTCTCAGTGTCGCACAAATTACCAATTACATAACCCCTTCCGGGTTCTTTGCAAAATGTTTAATGACAACTATCACCTTTTTGACCCGGCTACAGATAACATTGGTACTATTAGAAATAAACTATTACGTTCGCGCTTTCGGTTGCCAGACTGATGGTTTTGTTGGTACATGTTTCTATTGTAAATGTGCTAACAAAATGTCTTACATTGGATAAATATTTGTTTTTGCCAACACATACTATATTGTAAATGTGTCGACAAAAATCATTATATATTAACGTATTTTATTATTTAATAATTAATTTTTTACTTTTAATTTTTTACTCCTAATTAAACTTAGCACATAAGCTAATTGTATTATTATATTCAGTTCATAAGTTTTAAATTAGTTGGATTATAATGTAACTAACTAATTCTAACTCTATATTACTCTAAACTAATTCTTTTTTGTTAAATAAATAAATGAAATTCTTAAATTAATATTATCTCTAGTATTAAGGTTCGAATTGTATACATTCTATTTATCTTTTTATTATTTTTTTTATTATTTTTAGTAAACATTTTATCTTTTGTACAATATATAAGCTACTTTGAAATTTTTTTTTTTTTTTTTTTTTTTTTTTGTACTAATTTATATACAACGTTTTCAAGTGTTTACTTATATTTATATATATATATATATTTATTTTGCTGCTGCTGCTCTGTTGTTGTTGTTGTTGTGTGGCGGTTGCTGTTGCTGCTCTTTTTTTTTTTTTATTTTTTTTTTTTTTTTTTTTTTTTCTCATAATTTTTTATTTCAATACTTCTTAGTGTTACAAATGTTTTCACAAATTGATACATAAAGTAACAAAATGTAGAATGTAAATAAATTCTAGTACAATATTGTATTAACTATATTTTATGAATTTCTACTTTTTATGCTTTATTTATATTTGTATATTTTTTTGCTTTTATTTTTTATTTTTATTAATTTTTTATTTTTTTAAAATTTTTTTGCTGTTGCTGCGGAGTTGTTTTTTTAAAGTCATTGTTTTTATATTTACTTTTTTTTTATTTATTTTTGCATTAGTTAGATTATATTTTACTTGCTTTGTATTATTTAGTACTTAGTTTTCTTTTGGATTTTCATTTCTGTTTAAATTTTTTAAATTGTTGTAATCATGTAATCAAATCTATCAATAGTTCTAAGTTGCTGAATTTATATTGTAGCATAATATGAAATAAATAAATAAAAATAAATAAATAAATAAAATGTACAATATTTTTCATTTTGACACACTAACTAGTAGGATAATTTTGAAATATTTGATACAACGTTCTTTTTATGTTGAATGTGATAATGTAAAATCAGATTCTAGGCAAATAGCTGCTGGTGTACCACAGGGATCTGTTCTAGGTCCTTGGCTGTTCAACATATTCATGGCAGATTTGCCAGCACCAGACCCAGATATGCAAACACTTATTTATGCGGATGATATTCTAATATTAGCATCAAAAACGAGAATCAAAAATGCAGACACAATCACTAACCTATACATCGACAACTTGTGTAGATTCTTTCAAAAGTGGAAATTAAAACTAAATATAGAAAAATGCGAGTGTACAATAATCACAGGCCTTAAAAAACACATTTATAAGAATTCAAGAAACCACATCCCTACAATCAAAGCACATAACACACCCATTAAGGTAACAAACAACATGAAATACTTAGGAGTGATACTGGACCCAAAGTGGTCTTTCACTAAACATATCGACTACATTCTCAAAAAAGCAAAAGTAGGCTTCTTCAGTTATTCTAAGCTATTTCGAAGAGCAAAAAAGTTGTCCCAAAATATAAAATTAAACTGTTATAAACAAATTATAAGACCCATTTTAAGTTATGCTTTCCCAGTTTGGCACCATGTGTCCTCGTCACAAATGGAAAAAATAAGACGATTTGAAAGAGCTATTCTCAGAATCTGCACAGGGCTCCATTCTAGATACTGCCCTTTCACCGGAACAGTTAAAAGCGTTCCTAACAAAGAACTTTACCAATCAGCCAAAACTGATAGAATAGATCGCTTTCTCATTGAATCAGCCATTAAATTTATTGAAAACCTCACATTTGTTACAAATAGTCTTATACATAATTATAAGAACAAATCATACAATATAAATGTAAATTATACATCACCAATACACCTTATGTGTCTCAAAGATAACAATTTACTTTATTGCGACAAGAAATTACTTTTCTACAACCGCAGGTACAAAACACTAAATATTACCAACACAGTGTACAATACAGCTCAGTAACACAACAGAATCAATACAACTTGAATTACTTAAGTGTTAATTATTTTTATTTTTATTTAGTTTTAGATTTTAGTTTTAGTTTTAATTTTAGTGTTAATCTATAAATTAACAACACCAATGACATGTTTTTTCCCTTTTTTAACAAATCAAACACACATAAAAAAACCCATTAAATTGAATTTTAAAATAAACCAAAAAAAGCTTATCAAAGCAAATACTTATAAACAATAATGTAGAAATCCCAACTTAAATATGAATATTGTAAACGGAAAACTCATAAACAAACATATGTTCCTAGTTCTAAGGCCGAAAATGTAATCATAAATAATTTTTAAAATAAATAGAACATTTGAAAGTCAAAAAAAAAAGTCAAGATTCAGTCCACTTTTGAACTCACTTAAATAAAGATGCCTTTTGGCGTAAAAGCATAAGGCTTCTTGTATAGGTGCTTGCAAATAATTTGAATAAAATAAATAAATAATTTCGCAGAAAAGATCAATAGCTTTAAGACTCAATTCGATAAATTATCTGCAGTTTTTTCAACTTCTAAACAAACATAGCTTCTTCTTTATTATATAATATACAAGGTGTTAGAGGGTATACCAATCTTTTAGATCTTTAGTAAATAGCAATAATTATCTTTTTCTTTTTGTAAGCTTTTCGACCAAGGAAACATTTATTTTTTAGTTTTTGTCCCTAACGTTTCGTCCGGGGTATTCGGACATCATCAGGGGGGTAGTCTTTATTATTATATCTTTAATTGCAATAATACAACAATGAAGGTATGTTATATAATTAACTTATTACTAACCTCTAGTAGATGTTTTAATTGATTAAGAGATGGTTTAGATTCACAATTTGCAGAACGTAATTAGAATTAGATGGATGTAATAATCGTGAATAGAAAGATGGTGTTAAATGTCAGGAAAGAAAGAAAGATGGTGTTACAAAGGACCCAATTATAAAAGAATACAAAAACCACGTTGTTTACCAAATTCAATGTTTAGGTAACCAAAACAATGAATGCGAGAAAATATACATTGGCACAACAAAAAGAAAACTACAGACAACACTAAAAGAGCACAAAAAAAACAAAAACTAAAAAATAAATGTTTCCTTGGTCGAAAAGCTTACAAATAGAAAAAGATATTACACGGCCGATAAATCATTTTTATATATAGCAATAATTATCATTAATTAAAACGTATTATTAATTTAACATTACACTGGTTACCTCGATGTGTGTTTTTTACGTAATATAGAAAACACATTAACCGTTCACGTGAGTCAGATATAAAAAAGTTGAAGGTGAGTGCGAACACATCGCGGTGCGCAGTTGTTTAAAATTATAAACAAAATTAAAACAACACAAAATAAAACAATCTAAATAAAACAAAACTATATAAAATACATTAAAATATATTAAGGACACAAAAACATCTCGAACTATTTTTTAACACTACTTATGTCAATAAAACTTATATTACAATCTATTGTGAGTGCACATTATAAAAGTGAATAACAATAGTGATTATGATAAAGATAGGGACTCAGATTATGAGCCCTATGCTTATAAACATAAAAAAATTAAAATGGACGATACAAAGTTTATCAAAAAAATTAATGAAATCGAAAAGGAAATCGAGTCATTAAAAAACTTGAATAAAGAAGTTTTAGACAAGCTTAAATTTGTCATGGCTGAGAATAACCATCTAAAAGAGAGAAACAACGATTTGGAGAACCATATAAATATTCTCGAAAATAATTCTTCTGATGAAGAGCAATCTGCTTTAGAGGATGAAAAAGATGAAAGTATGGACTGCATCATCAGCAACAATGATGGTGATGTCAACTGTATAGTCGAAAACACAGTGCTGCGCAATATGTCTGAAGGCAGTGGTCGAAACAGTCGTATTGACAATTCGAGAAATGATGTCACGGGTGATAACAAAAATCAACAGAAGAAGCTGGGTATAAGTAAGAAGCATGCACCCATTATTAAATGTTATAATGTAAATATAAAGCTAATAAGAAATGATATGAAACAAATATTAAATCACACAAATTTTTCTGTTAAGATAGTTAACAAAAATGTAACAAATTTGACACTATTCTCATATAAGGATCACTGCAAAATTATTAATCATTTGAAAAAACTTCAATATAAGTACTTCACCTATACACCTATTGAAGTAAAACCTTATACCATCAAAATTCAAGGTCTGTCTGACTCCTAAGACAAGAGCGAGATAGTTGACTATCTGAACAACCTCAAAATTGATGTTGAGGTTTTAAAAATGATAAATATTAAAAATGTTAGATGGTTGGTGCAATTAAGTAGGAATTCTAATATTCAGGAATTCTTTAAAATCAAATACACTTTAAACTGCAAAGTTAGTTTAAAAAAACATAAACAAGTCGGTCCGGTTCAATGTCGTAATTGTCAAAGATTTGGACATATTTCATTGAATTGTCAAATGCCTTACCGCTGTGTCAAATATGGAGATTCACATGGACCAGCAAAGTGTAAAATTCCAGCCAGAGATGGAAACTCTGCTGAGAATATTGTAAAAAATCCAATTTCGGGTGAAATTGTTAAAAAAAATAGGACATCCTATTAAATGTATTAATTGTAATAAAGAAGGACATGTGGCCAGCGACAAAAAATGTCCCAAAAGACTGGAAATTATCAGGAGACTAAAAAATAAGGGTAGTTCTACTAAAGTAATTAAAAATGCTTCGTCTACATTAGCAAAGGGATTGTGCTGATTGTGTTAGGCAGACTGCAAATTATCAATCTAATAATGCTAAGCATAATGTTGAGCAGGTAATGCAAACTTTTGACAATGATTGTAGAAGACTGCTTGGCAAAGACTTAATTACATGCATTGAGAAGATTGGGAATTTTGCTAATGAGTATAATAAACTAAAAGACGACAGTCAAAGAACTAGATCTCTTTTTGGTCTATTATTAAGTATTCGTCTCTATGATTAGAAGTTTGAAATGTATTTTTATAAATGTAAATTCGATCGTTTCGAAGCATAAACTCATTATCTCAATGTCTTTTTAAATGAACACAAACCAGACATTTTATTATTAGCAGAGCATAAATTATCTCCCAGACATAAAATTTCTTTCAAACATTATAATATATTCAGACAAAATAGACAAGACGCTCGAGGTAGCGGAACTGCAATTCTAATTAAAGACAATATACATACAGAAAGACTAGTTTTAAATTTCATTAGCATAGAGTATACAGCTATTAAATTGAAAAATTTAAATGGTCAGTCTTTCATAATTGCCTCTCTTTATCAAAAGCCTAATGAGGTATTACTTGATAGTGATCTTGATGTTATTGATGCTTTAAATAACGAAGGTGAAATTTTACTGGGTGCAGACGTAAATGCCAGACATCCTTCATGGGGAGATGGCAGTATAAATACAAAAGGCAGAAAATTATTCAATTGGTTAACTAGTTCATTAAATGTATCTATTTTTCCTACAGTAGAACCTTCTAGAGTTACTCAAAGGATTCTTCCTATATTGACTATGTTGTTATTTTGTATTTTGTATTAAATACATTTTGTTTTTAAGTCACTTTTTTTGACAAAATTTTTTCACTTCAAGTAAAAAAAAACATCTCTTCCTGTAAATAAACTTTTTGTGTTTATTAAATAAAATAATAATTCTCGCTATCTATTAATTATCAAATAAGAGGTTATGGGCGATAACAAAATGGATAAAACGGGAATTATGCAGTTTGCTGGGTCAAATTTCCAAATATGGAAATTTCGTGTAGAAAAGCATCTCAATGCTTGTGGGTGTTTAAAAGCTGTTGATATGTCAGCACCACAAGATGAAACTCAGTTGTCAGAATTTAAGAAGATAGATGTAAAAGCTCAAGACATCATCACATCTTATATTCATGATGATTATATTGAATACATAAGAGATGCTCGGTCAGCAAAAGAAATGTGGGAGATGTTGTCGGTATCATTCGACCGAAAGTCAGCGCAAACTCAAACACTAATTAGGAAAGAGTTGGCAGTATTACGCTTACGCGAAGAAGAAGATTTAACTGCACATTTACTCAAGTTTGAGGGATTAATTAGGCAGTTAAAGTCTGCTGGAGCCAAACCAGAAGAAGCAGACATAATTTCTCAACTTTTCTTAACACTTCCAGAGTCATATGATGCGGTACTTACTGCTCTGGAAAATTTACCGGTAGAAAATTTAACTTCATCGCTGGTAAAAGTACGATTGCTAGCTGAAGAGGCCAAAAAGAAACAGCGTAACAGCGAAAATTCTTTTGAGAAAAATGCTGCTTTCAATTCAAGAAAGAAATTAAATCGTTTTAATGGCAAATGCCATAAATGTGGCAAATATGGACATAAAAAGGCTGAATGTCGAGTCAAAGAGGTAAAAAGAGCTAATGCTGCAAGTATAAGCTTTATGGCAGATTCAAACTCAATATGTTCAACGAAATGTAACAATAATAAAGTGTTGTTTGCTCTAGATTCAGGAGCAACTGATCATTTTGTAAATGATTCTTCGTTATTTTATAATATAAAAAATTTAGCTGAACCAAAACATATCTGCATAGCGAAAAATGGTGAAAACGTTATTGTAACCAAAATTGGACAAATTCAATGTGTAACAAGTTATGGAGTGAATATAACACTTAAAAATGTTCTGTACAGCCCCAGTTTTCGGGAAAATTTACTTTCTGTGAGTAAAATAGTTGAAGCTGGTATTAAAGTAGAATTTCAAAAATCAAAAGCAACTATTCAAAAGAATGGTCAAATCATTGAAGCAGCTAAAAGAGTTGGTAACTTATTTGAAGTTAAACTCGAAGTACTGAAACATTCGGCAAATTTAACTAAAGAACAAACAGGTGAGCTTTGGCATAAACGATTAGGTCACATAAGTTCACATAACCATAATGAATTAATTAAACACGATATGGTGTCTGGCATTGCGAATGTTATACCAAATTCTTTTTGTGAAGTGTGTGTTGAGAGTAAACACAGCAGAAGTCCTTTTAATAATACTAGATCACGAGCTAATAAACCAATTGAGCACATTCATTCTGATGTTTGTGGCCCGATAAGTCCGGTGGCATATGATGGATCCAAATACTTTATTAGTTTTATTGACGATTATACTCATTTTGCTCACGTCTATTTAATGAAAAACAAATTTGAAACATTTGATTATTTGAAAGAATTTGAAGCAATGGCAACTAGCAAATTTGGTCAAAGAATTTCAAAATTAACGGTTGACCAAGGCCGAGAATATAAGTCGTCTGAATGTTTGGCTTATTGCTAAAATAAGGGAATTCAAATTACCGAAACAATGGCATATAGTCCTCAGCAAAATGGAGTTGCTGAACGATTCAATAGAACTATTGTTGAAAAAGCTCGTGCATTACTATTTGAAGGAGGGGTTCCTAAATTTTTATGGTGTGAGGCAGTTCGCGTAGGAGCATATATTATAAATCGAAGTCCAACTAAAGCTTTATCTGTTGATTGCACACCTGCTGAATTATGGTACGGTTCAAAACCAAATGTATCAAATTTAAGAATTTTTGGTTGCTCTGTATATGCATGGGTACCTAATCAGAAACGTAAAAAATTAGATCCTAAAAGTCTGCAGTATGTCATGGTTGGATATTGCCCTAACGGTTACAGATTGTGGCATCGTGAAAATCGTAAAATAATTCTTGCTCGTGATTGTATATTCAATGAATATGATTTTCCATTTAAAAAAGAAACAAATTTAAAACACGATGTACCTATTATATACCGAAACGAGCAAGAGGGGGACGTAGAAGATTTTGTCGTTTCTACTACTAAAGAAACAAAAAATTCTATTGAAATAGAATCAGAAGAAAAAGAAGATGTTATTAATAAAGATATTAATGATGAAAATACTAATGCTACTACTAAACAAATTCAAACTACAATACGAAAGAGTGATCGACAGAAAAAACCAAATCCTAAATTTTCAGACTTATATGTTTCATTATTTGAAGCATTTGGTACTGAATTACCAACAAAGTTTGAAGAAATTTATAGTTTAAGAAACCGTGATGATTGGTTAAAAGCTGTTAAAAGTGAATTGGACTCCATGATAAAAAACAAGGTATGGGAAGTGGTTCCAAAACCGGAAAATAAGAAGATACTAAAGTCGAAGTGGGTATTTGTAATAAAAAACGACGCAAATGGTAATCCTGTTCGATATAAAGCAAGACTTGTAGCAAAAGGCTTCTTACAAAGATATGGAGATGATTATGAAGATACTTATTCTCCTGTAGCAAAGCTAAGTACAATTAGGACTGCTCTTGCGGTTGGAGTTGCAAAAGGCTTAATTTTTTATCAAATGGATGTAAAAACAGCTTTTCTTTATGGTGAACTTAAAGAAGAAATATTTATGGAAGTACCCGAAGGCTATCACACGAAACCAAATATGGCTCTAAAGCTTATAAAATCATTATATGGATTAAAACAAAGTCCTCGTTGTTGGAATGATAAATTTAACTCATCTTTAATAAGCTTGGGATTTCGAAGATCAGCCCATGATAATTGTTTGTATGTAAAAGGTGTTGAAGAGAATATTTTGTTATTAATAATTTATGTTGATGATGTTCTCTTAGCGGGAAAAAATATTAAAGTGATTGAGGAAGTTAAATCACAATTATTTTCAAACTTTGAAATGTCTGACTGTGGACCTTTATCACATTACCTTGGAATGAAAATAACGTATGAAAAAGGAGTTCTCTCACTTAGTCAGACTGCTACTATAGAAAAAATATTGAAAAAGTTTGGAATGGAGGAATGCAATGCTTGTGATACTCCTATGGAAAAAGGACTTCAGTTGAGGGTTAGCAAAGAAAAATCGTCTACACATCCATATCGTGAATTACTTGGGAGTTTAATGTATTTGATGCTCTGTGTTCGACCAGACATTTGTTATGCGGTTGGATATATGGGACGCTTCCAAGAAAACTATGATAATTCGCATTGGATAGCATTAAAAAAGAGTTTTAAGATATATTAAAGGAACAAATGAATTAAAACTTAAATTCGAAAAGCCTACAAAAACACAAGAGAACGTCTTAGTTGGCTATGTAGATGCTGATTGGGCATCTAATATTGAAGATCGTAAATCCACAAGTGGTTTCATATTTTATGTGTTTGGATGTCCTGTATCCTGGAGTAGCAGAAAACAAATCAACTGTAGCTACATCTTCTAGTGAAGCAGAGTATGTAGCACTAGGTCATGCTGTTTCTGAAGGAATTTGGCTAAATGGCATCTTAGTTGATATGGGAGTCGTACAAGAAAAACCTTTTTTGTTATTTGAAGACAATGCTGGATGTATAGCTATGGCAAAAAATAATGAGTGCAAAAGAGCCAAGCATATCGATATTAAACATCATTTTATAAGAGATCATGTTTCCAAAGGACATTTAAAAATAGTTAAAATAGATACTAAAAAACAAATTGCAGATATTTTTACAAAAGCCCTTGATAAACCTACATTTATATCAATTAGAAATTTACTAAAATTGTCTAATTGAGAGGGGGTGTTGTTATTTTGTATTTTGTATTAAATACATTTTGTTTTTAAGTCACTTTTTTTGACAAAATTTTTTCACTTCAAGTAAAAAAAAACATCTCTTCCTGTAAATAAACTTTTTGTGTTTATTAAATAAAATAATAATTCTCGCTATCTATTAATTATCAAATAAGAGACTATTTTCTAGCTTCAACATCATTATACGTTGTACACCATTATGTAAATAATAGGTTTGGCCTTAAAACCCTTAACTTTGAATCTGATCATAAAGCTGTAGAAGTAGTTTTAAGAACAAACGAACTTAAAACTGAAGCACCTAAGATGCTGTATGATTTCAGTTCTATGAATGTAAAAAAATTTAATAACTCTCTTAATAGGCTCCTGGAAAATTGTACCTTACCTACAAATAGAAATGTCACAACTGAAGAAATAGATGAAAATATAAATTATTTGAATAAATCAGTGAAAACGTCCATGAATTCATCAATTAAACAAATTAGTGTTAGCAATAGGGGTCCAACGAAACTTCTACAACATATTCTCAATTTCACTGAAGAAAAGAAAAAGTTAAGAAGAATTTTACAAAGAACACTAGATCCTGAAAGGTACAATACGTTAAAAGCCATAATTCGAAATCTGAGTAAAATCATAAAAGATTCCATTAATGTCTGGAAAACTTTTATTCAAAATATAAAGATGAATAATAATGTTTACAGAAATGTTAGAAAAGCAGCTGGTTATTGCAAATATAACGAAGCCTCCGACATTTTAAACTCAAATGGTATTTTAAATTGTAACGATGAGTCAAAAGCTAATTTATTAGCTGACTACTTTGAAAGCATACACAATGCTGTCAGTACATCATCTCAATCTATTTATGAAAATTCTGTTAGTGATTCTGTCTCATTACTTAATAATTATGCCCCCTTAACTTCATTTGGTGTAGACATTTTAGCTGATGGAACAATACTGAATAATGCGGTAAGATTTCAATATGACTTCCTTTCCCCTTGTGATATTAAACGTGCTCTTAAAACTAGGAACAATAAAAAATCCATCGGTCTAGATGACATTCCTAATTTTATACTTAAAAAAACTACCCTACAGACATGGACATTTATCACCATTATGTTTAATCAATGCATCAACTTATGCCATTACCCATCGATTTTGAAAAAAGCAATAATTAGACCAATACAGAAACCACATGCGGACCCTAAACAAGTAGTTGTTGTCTAATTTAGGTAAGCTTTTTGAATATTTTATTTTAAGAAATGTACAAAATCATCTTGCGGAAAATGCTATACTTAGAGATTTTCAGTTTGGTTTTCGCCATACCCATTCCACAAGCCCAGCTCTCTTAGCTTTAAGCAATTCAATTACAGAAGGCCTTAACTCTCGTTGTGCAACAATTGCTGTTAGTTTAGATATAGCAAAAGCTTTTGATACGGCATGGCAAAAAGGTATCCTGTACAAATTGCATACCTATAGATTTAACAAGCATGTATGTCACCTGCTAAAGGAATATTTCACTGACCGTACTTTCTTTGTTAAAGTAAACTGTTCAGAATCCCAAACAAAAATTATTACTGCTGGAGTTCCCAAGGTTCTCTGTTGGGACCGGTTCTTTATAACATTCGCTATATGCTCAAAACAAATTAATCTTCTACCACAGAAGGTATAACTCTTATAATTTTAATGATCTCGTGTACAACACTTCGCAGTGATCCTTATAATAGTTTAGTCTTTAAGTTTTTTATTTTAGTATAAGCCTTAGTTTTAAGTCAAACAAACTTTTGAATGAAATCTCATTTTTTATTTGCCAAAGTTTTTAGAGATATCTTTCTTTGAATGAAAAAAAAAAAAAATTTATTGCATTTAATAGATATAAGACGTATGTGCCTTATTATATGAAACTGAAATGTGATATTCTATGAAAAGTATTTAAATACGTATAGAACACCTGTATTGAATTTTGTACTTAGCTGTAAGTGATCTTGTTAAAATTTGAATTGGATTAATAAAACGAAATAAAAAATAAAAAATAAAAAATAAAAAAAAAATAACCGTTCACGTCAAGAATTTATAATTATTAAACCAAGCCATCGCATAAAAATGTCTAACGAGGAAACCTCTACCTCTACTCAAATATTATGTGTGTCAATTAAAATTCCACCTTTTTGGCACGCCAGACCTGAATTATGGTTTTCCCAAGTAGAATCGCAATTTATAGCTTCAGGTGTTATTAATGACAAAACTAAATATCATACTGTTGTAGCAGTTATAGAGTAACATGCATACTTAATCCACCAGATACGGATTTGGGCTGTACCCTAAAGAAGCGTCTTATTGAACAATTTTCTGATTCTGAACAAAAAAGAATTCAAAAACTGTTACAAGAATTAGAATTGGGCGACATGAAACTGGCAGGCCAAGAAATAAATGATAATATGCTCAAATCTATTTGGATGAACAGATAAAATTGCGATTATGGCCGATAAAATAGCCGAGGTGAACGAACCTGTTCATGTG
The DNA here is from genome assembly GCA_963971445.1 of Ornithomya chloropus. Taxonomy (NCBI): domain Eukaryota; kingdom Metazoa; phylum Arthropoda; class Insecta; order Diptera; family Hippoboscidae; genus Ornithomya; species Ornithomya chloropus. The sequence continues at coordinate 54,496,866 of OZ020530.1, forward strand.
CATGCTGTCACTTTTCACGACTATTCCATATCACAACAAATTAGAGAGTTGGCTAAAGGATACTGGACCCAAAGTGGTCTTTCACTAAACATATCGACTACATTCTCAAAAAAGCAAAAGTAGGCTTCTTCAGTTATTCTAAGCTATTTCGAAGAGCAAAAAAGTTGTCCCAAAATATAAAATTAAACTGTTATAAACAAATTATAAGACCCATTTTAAGTTATGCTTTCCCAGTTTGGCACCATGTGTCCTCGTCACAAATGGAAAAAATAAGACGATTTGAAAGAGCTATTCTCAGAATCTGCACAGGGCTCCATTCTAGATACTGCCCTTTCACCGGAACAGTTAAAAGCGTTCCTAACAAAGAACTTTACCAATCAGCCAAAACTGATAGAATAGATCGCTTTCTCATTGAATCAGCCATTAAATTTATTGAAAACCTCACATTTGTTACAAATAGTCTTATACATAATTATAAGAACAAATCATACAATATAAATGTAAATTATACATCACCAATACACCTTATGTGTCTCAAAGATAACAATTTACTTTATTGCGACAAGAAATTACTTTTCTACAACCGCAGGTACAAAACACTAAATATTACCAACACAGTGTACAATACAGCTCAGTAACACAACAGAATCAATACAACTTGAATTACTTAAGTGTTAATTATTTTTATTTTTATTTAGTTTTAGATTTTAGTTTTAGTTTTAATTTTAGTGTTAATCTATAAATTAACAACACCAATGACATGTTTTTTCCCTTTTTTAACAAATCAAACACACATAAAAAAACCCATTAAATTGAATTTTAAAATAAACCAAAAAAAGCTTATCAAAGCAAATACTTATAAACAATAATGTAGAAATCCCAACTTAAATATGAATATTGTAAACGGAAAACTCATAAACAAACATATGTTCCTAGTTCTAAGGCCGAAAATGTAATCATAAATAATTTTTAAAATAAATAGAACATTTGAAAGTCAAAGTCAAAAGACATAGTCGATAAGTTCAAATATCTTGTAGTATATCAGGAAAACTTTAACTTCTGTAGACATCTTGACCATATTCTTAATAAATCAGTCTGCTTTGGGGTATATGCACCTTGGACAAATCAATCAAACTGCTAATTTATAAACAAATAATTAGACCTATAATAGCTTATGCTTTCCCAGCTTGGTCAGGAATCTCTTCTCACCAGATGGAAAGACTAAGAATTTCTGAGCGAAAAGTTTTACTTTGTTGCACCAACTTAAAATATCGAATATGCCCAGATGGTTCTTATAAAAGTCCATCATTTAAATGATTTATAAAAAAGCCGAAATTGTCAGAATTGATAATTTTCTTGTCAGCTCGGGTGTTAAATTTCTGAATAGCTGGGCTATATAAAACAATCCTATCGTAAGGAACTGCATTCATAATATAGAGGTAAATAGGTTGTATGAACAACCATATCTAAACTTAGACTTCTTGTTGGCACTAGAGAAATCCAATACATACATACAAAACAAATTATTTCTCTACCACAGGACGTATAACTCATATAATTTTAACGATCTCGTGTATAACACTGCACAATGATCCTTATAATAAATTAATTTTAGGATATATCTTTGCATAAGTTTTAGTTTTATATCATAAAAATCTGTGAATGAGATCTTTTTTTTTAGTCTCCATATTTTTTGAGATATTTTTCTTTTGAATGGAAATTTTTTCATTATACTTATACTAAGTACTTTTAAATAACATTAATGTGATATTCTATAAAAGGTATTAAATACGTAGAGAAATAGTGTAAAAATAAAGGGAAATTGGTGCGTGTCGTTTGGATAATTTATTACTTACTGCCGGTCTTAAAAGTTGATTGCTTCTCTTGATACGGTTTTTGTTGATAACACTTTCACTTTGTTGTAGTTTTATTTTTAAGGTTGACTCTTCCATTATTGATGTTGGATTTATCACTCTTATTAACACGTAGCAGTGTTTTCGGCTACAAAATTCATCATTATTCCTGGTGAAGCAATCCATGTGCTCTGCATCTCCTCTTTCATTTACCCAGTCACCTGCTCCGTCGGAGTGCTCTTCTTCAAATAACTTGTTTTCTAACATTTACTTGGTTCTCCAAATCAATTATTAATTAAATAACATTATTTAAATGTCAGTAAATCTTTTTTTTATTTTTTTAGTTGAACTTCAATTAATCACTTCGAATTATCTCCTCACCCTCCAATCACATGTATTTAATTGAACTTCATCACTGCACAAACACGAATAACTGGCTTAGGCTATTTTAAATCTATTTATACATTTTTGCTTACAGAATGTTCAACGTTTGTTTGTTACGTAGCCATCGCTTATTTATAGAATAGAATAATTCGTTCATACGAAGGCCTTTAAGAATGCATTCGTGCCAAGTTATGTTTAATTGACTCTGAACAGTCAACAGTGAATATTGTGCAGTGTATAGTTTAGTGCTTTTATTTGATTAATTTGTGGAAAAATGCCGCCGAAGGCTAGTGGTAAAGCAGCTAAAAAGGCTGGAAAGGCGCAGAAGAATATAACTAAAAATGATAAACAGAAGAAGCGTAAGAGGAAGGAAAGCTATGCCATTTATATATACAAAGTACTTAAACAAGTACATCCTGATACTGGTATCTCGTCCAAAGCTATGAGTATCATGAATTCATTCGTAAACGATATTTTTGAACGCATTGCTGCAGAAGCTTCTCGCCTTGCTCACTACAATAAGCGCTCCACGATAACAAGTCGTGAAATTCAGACAGCTGTACGTCTTTTATTGCCCGGTGAGTTGGCCAAACATGCCGTTAGCGAGGGTACAAAAGCTGTCACCAAATATACAAGCTCTAAATGAATTGTGCAACAAAAGCAGCAGCAGCAGCAACAGCAGCAGAATAAAAAGGTTCTTTTCAGGACCACCAAATCAATTTATAAAAAGAGAATAAATATTTTCGTAATGTTCTTGTTCATCACGATGTGGTGTGCCCTAAGCCGACAATATATAATATATTCAATTATGTAGTCCGGCCTCTACGCATATTAAAGGACGGACTCCTCAATCTCGCTTTTTTGTATTTTGTGTGAGAAAATAAATAAATAAAAAGTCACAGGAAGAAACGTTCTCCACTTTGCCAATCAAATAAATTTAATATTGTCTTTCCCAAATCTAATTATAAAATAATTAACTTGAGCTTATCTCTATGAGCAAACACCCTTACGAATAGATTAAACGCTTGCTTTTATAAAAATCAGTCTTCTTCTTAAATCATTTTGCAGCTCTTAAAAGAGCTTTTCTTTGTTTATTTTCTTTGTTTTATTTTTGTGATCGTCCATCATCAACGGCACTGTATGATTGATAGCATTTGTCGCGCAATTTTGCATTTGTTTGTGGTCATTTATTTTTTGCCTGCAGCAGTTTTCTTAACGGTTGACTTTTTAGATGGGACTGCAGCGACTGCAGCTTTTTTGGGTTTGACAGTCGAAGCACTTTTTGCTTTTGGTGTTCTCGGTTTGGTTGCCGGAGATTTGGCCGCTGATTTGATTGGCTTTGCTTTAACTGTACCCGCTTTTTTCATGCTCTTGACCTTGGCTTGTTCACTTTTCTTTTTTTCAGTTGCCTTAATATTAGCAACTGCCAACGTTTTTCTTCCAGTGCCGGCAGTAGACGTAGATTTACTTTTTAGTATGTCTGCATTGTTGACGTTGCTTCCTGCTGCCTTCTTGATGGCAGCAGTGGCCGACGAAGTCTTCTTTTTCTTCTTATCGACGGCAACAATGGACGTCTCTTTGATCACCTTACCTTTCGTCTTCTTCTTCTTATCAGCAACAGTTGCTTTCACAAGTTTAGCTTTGGCGTTCCCTTTCGTTTCTTTATTTGCCGTCAAAGATAATTTAAATGATCCGGAGGCACCTTTGCCTTTCGTTTGAATTAATTTTCCATTCGCTACAGATGTTTTCAGATATTTCTTAATGAATGGAGCCAATTTCTGCGAATCACACTTATATGTACTGTTTATAAATTTTTTTATTGCCAACAAGGACGAGCCACCGCGTTCTTTTAAACTCTTAATGGCGGCATCAACCATTTGTTGGGTTGGAGGATGAGTTGGTGAAGTCGAAGGCTTTTTTGCCTTTTTAGCAGCAGTAGCAGCAGAAGCAGCAGCAACAACACCACCACCACTAGCGGCCTTCTTTACCTTCTTCTCTCCAGGAGATATTATACCAGCACTAACAACACCCACAGTAACGGGAGATGCACTAGTATCAATGGCAGCGCTATCTGACATTTCAGTATTTTATATCAATCAACTTGTAATTTATTTGTTTTATGTAATTAATTAATTTTGTAACACACGCACACACAACTAGCGTCTTCGTAATTATTCCTTATTACACACAAATTTGCCATCTTGCAGCAAAATTCACTGTTAAGGCGACATTTTGAGAAGCGAATAGTAGTCACTGTAAATAAAATGGCAAAAATATAGAGGCAGCTAGTACAAATTTGTGTACACGTTTGAGCATATTTTTATTTTTATTAATTATATGGGATGAGATTTTGAAAAAATGTTCCACTTTTTACGAAATGGAGATGCAACCACATTGAATTTTAATAAAATCGAGCATTTAACATCTTTTATTATTGTTTTATTGGCGTTTTAGTGCAAATATTTTTTTTGGATTTCCCAAAAATTTGCACAAAACTTGGAAAATAGAGAATGTTATGAAAGATTTTCCATCAAATCATTATCACGATTCAAGTTATGCATGTTGTGGATATGAATGAGTGAAAATAATTTAGTTTACGGGACGCATCGATTTTTAATGAATATTTGAAAATTGTGCACGCCTCGAACAACTGTACACTGTATTATGCTGTTGCCTACATCATTATAACCAGCAGCAGTAATCAAATGAGAGCGAATAAATAATTATGCTTAAACAATTTACATATATATACAATAGGAGAATTAATTATTTTACATACAATTAATCAATAAGCTTTCATACGAATTAACATCCACATCAATTACATATATTGTATATACATACACATATGTAAGTATATTACATGACAGTCAAATTGTGTAAAGACAAAGTGTATGTTTAGTTGGGTGATCCTTTTTTTTTCTTTAAGAACAATTAAAACAAGTGAAAATCTTAAAGTCGGTCAAGCCCGACCGTCAAATGCCCTACACCACTTGATATACTATTCAATTTAAATTTTTTCTTTGATAAATGAAAACTTTTTATATGGGGAGGGGTTCTAAATATGGTCCGATCCGAAAAACATCAAAGAGGTTTAATTACATCATTCGATTGGGTTTGAATTATTAGTAACTGGAATATATCTTATGGAAAAGTTTTATGTAGCGCACCAGAGGTACATATTATGTTATCGATTTTCGATTGATGAACTTTTGAAGCTTAATCGCTGATGATAATGAAAATGCTGCACAGAATACTTACTAACAAGTGACAAGTTTTATGATAAGCTTCTATTGGATTGGATTGGATTATCCTCACGTGTATTTATTTATCATATATTCTTGTGTGCGGCCTCAACGTTTCAACACGTTTCAAGACGTTTCAACAAATAAAAACACCAACAAAAAAACTGCCCAACGCTTTATTATATTTTCTATATAAATCAAATCCTAATATAATACTTTATACGTTTCGTAACATTTATTATATTTATATCTCTCTTTGATATAATCATTGTGGTCCTGAAAAGGACCGATTTATAGTAATTTTTTATTTCTTTGATGTGATGAATGTGTTTTCCGGGTAAAATTAAGCACGTTCGCCACGAATACGTCTGGCCAATTGGATATCTTTGGGCATAATTGTGACGCGCTTGGCGTGAATAGCGCACAAATTCGTATCTTCGAATAGGCCGACCAAGTAGGCTTCGCTAGCTTCTTGGAGTGCCATAACCGCAGAACTTTGGAAACGTAAATCGGTCTTAAAGTCTTGCGCTATTTCACGCACCAAACGTTGGAATGGCAGTTTGCGAATTAACAATTCGGTACTCTTTTGATAGCGACGAATTTCACGCAATGCAACGGTACCAGGACGATAACGATGCGGCTTCTTTACACCACCAGTGGCTGGTGCGCTTTTGCGAGCTGCCTTTGTAGCCAATTGCTTGCGTGGCGCTTTTCCACCAGTTGATTTACGAGCTGTTTGCTTAGTACGGGCCATTATTATTTTTTTCTCACTTATCACACAAAACTAAATAAATGCAAGTAAACGTAACAGCACTAATTTTCAAATGAGCGAAGCGTGCCCCCGACATCAGTATTTGCATGAGCACATTCGGCATTGATCGTGTTCTACTCGTATTTGCCAGCTATGTATAAATATAACACAATTAACGTCAAACATTTCATTCATAAGTTGTGTGACATTCGTGCGGTTAAGAAGTGATTATACATACAGTAAATAAGCAGAAGTGAAATATGACTGGTCGTGGCAAAGGTGGTAAAGGTTTGGGAAAGGGTGGTGCCAAGCGTCATCGTAAAGTTTTACGCGATAATATCCAAGGTATAACAAAGCCAGCTATTAGACGCCTGGCTCGTCGTGGTGGTGTAAAGCGCATCTCCGGCCTCATCTATGAAGAAACACGTGGTGTGTTGAAGGTATTTTTGGAAAATGTTATACGTGATGCTGTCACCTACACGGAACACGCCAAAAGGAAGACTGTCACTGCGATGGACGTGGTTTATGCATTGAAACGTCAAGGTCGTACTCTATATGGTTTTGGTGGTTAAATCACATCATCCATCCTGAATATCTATGCAACAACAATCAATGAAAAACGGTCCTTTTCAGGACCACAAGTAATTCTTAAAAAGAGATTTTTATTTTTCCGATTCCTACAACTTGTTCTGTTCTGTTCTGTTGTCAATATTGTCAAATTCGAATTGAAGGCACTCAATCACTCGGTGTAAAGAACTTTGAATGTAGCCGGCAGATATTTTATAGATTTCTTGTTAAAAGGCTTAGCTTTCCATTTCGATTTCAAAACTCGTAAACATATTAACAAATTATTAAAACTGGGGAATAAGTAAATATGGAAAAATAAAGCGAATCTGCTGCCGCCATTGTGAACATCATTGTGTGCAACGCGACTTTTTCAATTCATTTTCAAGCAAAAATTTATGTTAAGAAAGTTTGTTTTTTCTCTTATCTCTTAATAAGAAATTCATGTTGTCGTCCTGAAAAGGACGGATGCTTAGATATTGAATTTAGGGAGGTGATGGCGATAATGAGAGATGGATTTAGGCCTTTTTCTCCGTTTTCTTTGGCAAGAGTACAGCTTGGATATTCGGTAGCACACCACCTTGGGCAATAGTCACACCAGATAACAGTTTATTCAATTCCTCATCATTGCGGATGGCTAACTGTAGATGACGTGGAATAATTCTTGTCTTTTTATTATCACGAGCAGCATTGCCGGCCAATTCTAGAACTTCAGCTGCTAAATATTCCATTACGGCTGCCAAATAAACGGGAGCACCAGCACCAACACGTTCAGCATAATTGCCTTTGCGTAATAATCGATGAATGCGACCAACTGGGAATTGTAAACCAGCACGATTTGAACGAGACTTTGCCTTATTTTTCACTTTTCCACCTTTACCACGACCAGACATCTTTAATTTAATTCTTTTCTTTTCCCTTTTCTAAATGAAATTCACTTAATGACTGCACAACCATGAATGACTAGATTCGGCACGTTTTTTAAATATTTATACGTTTTTGCTTACAAAATGTTCAACGTTTGTTTGTTACGTAGCCATCGCTTATTTATAGAATAGAATAATTCGTTCATACGAAGGCCTTTAAGAATGCATTCGTGCCAAATTATGTTTAATTGACTCTGAACAGTCAACAGTGAATATTGTGCAGTGTATAGTTTAGTGCTTTTATTTGATTAATTTGTGGAAAAATGCCGCCGAAGGCTAGTGGTAAAGCAGCTAAAAAGGCTGGAAAGGCGCAGAAGAATATAACTAAAAATGATAAACAGAAGAAGCGTAAGAGGAAGGAAAGCTATGCCATTTATATATACAAAGTACTTAAACAAGTACATCCTGATACTGGTATCTCGTCCAAAGCTATGAGTATCATGAATTCATTCGTAAACGATATTTTTGAACGCATTGCTGCAGAAGCTTCTCGCCTTGCTCACTACAATAAGCGCTCCACGATAACAAGTCGTGAAATTCAGACAGCTGTACGTCTTTTATTGCCCGGTGAGTTGGCCAAACATGCCGTTAGCGAGGGTACAAAAGCTGTCACCAAATATACAAGCTCTAAATGAATTGTGCAACAAAAGCAGCAGCAGCAGCAACAGCAGCAGAATAAAAAGGTTCTTTTCAGGACCACCAAATCAATTTATAAAAAGAGAATAAATATTTTCGTAATGTTCTTGTTCATCACGATGTGGTGTGCCCTAAGCCGACAATATATAATATATTCAATTATGTAGTCCGGCCTCTACGCATATTAAAGGACGGACTCCTCAATCTCGCTTTTTTGTATTTTGTGTGAGAAAATAAATAAATAAAAAGTCACAGGAAGAAACGTTCTCCACTTTGCCAATCAAATAAATTTAATATTGTCTTTCCCAAATCTAATTATAAAATAATTAACTTGAGCTTATCTCTATGAGCAAACACCCTTACGAATAGATTAAACGCTTGCTTTTATAAAAATCAGTCTTCTTCTTAAATCATTTTGCAGCTCTTAAAAGAGCTTTTCTTTGTTTATTTTCTTTGTTTTATTTTTGTGATCGTCCATCATCAACGGCACTGTATGATTGATAGCATTTGTCGCGCAATTTTGCATTTGTTTGTGGTCATTTATTTTTTGCCTGCAGCAGTTTTCTTAACGGTTGACTTTTTAGATGGGACTGCAGCGACTGCAGCTTTTTTGGGTTTGACAGTCGAAGCACTTTTTGCTTTTGGTGTTCTCGGTTTGGTTGCCGGAGATTTGGCCGCTGATTTGATTGGCTTTGCTTTAACTGTACCCGCTTTTTTCATGCTCTTGACCTTGGCTTGTTCACTTTTCTTTTTTTCAGTTGCCTTAATATTAGCAACTGCCAACGTTTTTCTTCCAGTGCCGGCAGTAGACGTAGATTTACTTTTTAGTATGTCTGCATTGTTGACGTTGCTTCCTGCTGCCTTCTTGATGGCAGCAGTGGCCGACGAAGTCTTCTTTTTCTTCTTATCGACGGCAACAATGGACGTCTCTTTGATCACCTTACCTTTCGTCTTCTTCTTCTTATCAGCAACAGTTGCTTTCACAAGTTTAGCTTTGGCGTTCCCTTTCGTTTCTTTATTTGCCGTCAAAGATAATTTAAATGATCCGGAGGCACCTTTGCCTTTCGTTTGAATTAATTTTCCATTCGCTACAGATGTTTTCAGATATTTCTTAATGAATGGAGCCAATTTCTGCGAATCACACTTATATGTACTGTTTATAAATTTTTTTATTGCCAACAAGGACGAGCCACCGCGTTCTTTTAAACTCTTAATGGCGGCATCAACCATTTGTTGGGTTGGAGGATGAGTTGGTGAAGTCGAAGGCTTTTTTGCCTTTTTAGCAGCAGTAGCAGCAGAAGCAGCAGCAACAACACCACCACCACTAGCGGCCTTCTTTACCTTCTTCTCTCCAGGAGATATTATACCAGCACTAACAACACCCACAGTAACGGGAGATGCACTAGTATCAATGGCAGCGCTATCTGACATTTCAGTATTTTATATCAATCAACTTGTAATTTATTTGTTTTATTTAATTAATTAATTTTGTAACACACGCACACACAACTAGCGTCTTCGTAATTATTCCTTATTACACACAAATTTGCCATCTTGCAGCAAAATTCACTGTTAAGGCGACATTTTGAGAAGCGAATAGTAGTCACTGTAAATAAAATGGCAAAAATATAGAGGCAGCTAGTACAAATTTGTGTACACGTTTGAGCATATTTTTATTTTTATTAATTATATGGGATGAGATTTTGAAAAAATGTTCCACTTTTTACGAAATGGAGATGCAACCACATTGAATTTTAATAAAATCGAGCATTTAACATCTTTTATTATTGTTTTATTGGCGTTTTAGTGCAAATATTTTTTTTGGATTTCCCAAAAATTTGCACAAAACTTGGAAAATAGAGAATGTTATGAAAGATTTTCCATCAAATCATTATCACGATTCAAGTTATGCATGTTGTGGATATGAATGAGTGAAAATAATTTAGTTTACGGGACGCATCGATTTTTAATGAATATTTGAAAATTGTGCACGCCTCGAACAACTGTACACTGTATTATGCTGTTGCCTACATCATTACAACCAGCAGCAGTAATCAAATGAGAGCGAATAAATAATTATGCTTAAACAATTTACATATATATACAATAGGAGAATTAATTATTTTACATACAATTAATCAATAAGCTTTCATACGAATTAACATCCACATCAATTACATATATTGTATATACATACACATATGTAAGTATATTACATGACAGTCAAATTGTGTAAAGACAAAGTGTATGTTTAGTTGGGTGATCCTTTTTTTTTCTTTAAGAACAATTAAAACAAGTGAAAATCTTAAAGTCGGTCAAGCCCGACCGTCAAATGCCCTACACCACTTGATATATTATTCAATTTAAATTTTTTCTTTGATAAATGAAAACTTTTTATATGGGGAGGGGTTCTAAAAATGGTCCGATCCGAAAAACATCAAAGAGGTTTAATTACATCATTCGATTGGGTTTGAATTATTAGTAACTGGAATATATCTTATGGAAAAGTTTTATGTAGCGCACCAGAGGTACATATTATGTTATCGATTTTCGATTGATGAACTTTTGAAGCTTAATCGCTGATGATAATGAAAATGCTGCACAGAATACTTACTAACAAGTGACAAGTTTTATGATAAGCTTCTATTGGATTGGATTGGATTATCCTCACGTGTATTTATTTATCATATATTCTTGTGTGCGGCCTCAACGTTTCAACACGTTTCAAGACGTTTCAACAAATAAAAACACCAACAAAAAAACTGCCCAACGCTTTATTATATTTTCTATATAAATCAAATCCTAATATAATACTTTATACGTTTCGTAACATTTATTATATTTATATCTCTCTTTGATATAATCATTGTGGTCCTGAAAAGGACCGATTTATAGTAATTTTTTATTTCTTTGATGTGATGAATGTGTTTTCCGGGTAAAATTAAGCACGTTCGCCACGAATACGTCTGGCCAATTGGATATCTTTGGGCATAATTGTGACGCGCTTGGCGTGAATAGCGCACAAATTCGTATCTTCGAATAGGCCGACCAAGTAGGCTTCGCTAGCTTCTTGGAGTGCCATAACCGCAGAACTTTGGAAACGTAAATCGGTCTTAAAGTCTTGCGCTATTTCACGCACCAAACGTTGGAATGGCAGTTTGCGAATTAACAATTCGGTACTCTTTTGATAGCGACGAATTTCACGCAATGCAACGGTACCAGGACGATAACGATGCGGCTTCTTTACACCACCAGTGGCTGGTGCGCTTTTGCGAGCTGCCTTTGTAGCCAATTGCTTGCGTGGCGCTTTTCCACCAGTTGATTTACGAGCTGTTTGCTTAGTACGGGCCATTATTATTTTTTTCTCACTTATCACACAAAACTAAATAAATGCAAGTAAACGTAACAGCACTAATTTTCAAATGAGCGAAGCGTGCCCCCGACATCAGTATTTATAGAAAAATATTGGCATAAGCATGTGCATGAGCACATTCGGCATTGATCGTGTTCTACTCGTATTTGCCAGCTATGTATAAATATAACACAATTAACGTCAAACATTTCATTCATAAGTTGTGTGACATTCGTGCGGTTAAGAAGTGATTATACATACAGTAAATAAGCAGAAGTGAAATATGACTGGTCGTGGCAAAGGTGGTAAAGGTTTGGGAAAGGGTGGTGCCAAGCGTCATCGTAAAGTTTTACGCGATAATATCCAAGGTATAACAAAGCCAGCTATTAGACGCCTGGCTCGTCGTGGTGGTGTAAAGCGCATCTCCGGCCTCATCTATGAAGAAACACGTGGTGTGTTGAAGGTATTTTTGGAAAATGTTATACGTGATGCTGTCACCTACACGGAACACGCCAAAAGGAAGACTGTCACTGCGATGGACGTGGTTTATGCATTGAAACGTCAAGGTCGTACTCTATATGGTTTTGGTGGTTAAATCACATCATCCATCCTGAATATCTATGCAACAACAATCAATGAAAAACGGTCCTTTTCAGGACCACAAGTAATTCTTAAAAAGAGATTTTTATTTTTCCGATTCCTACAACTTGTTCTGTTCTGTTCTGTTGTCAATATTGTCAAATTCGAATTGAAGGCACTCAATCACTCGGTGTAAAGAACTTTGAATGTAGCCGGCAGATATTTTATAGATTTCTTGTTAAAAGGCTTAGCTTTCCATTTCGATTTCAAAACTCGTAAACATATTAACAAATTATTAAAACTGGGGAATAAGTAAATATGGAAAAATAAAGCGAATCTGCTGCCGCCATTGTGAACATCATTGTGTGCAACGCGACTTTTTCAATTCATTTTCAAGCAAAAATTTATGTTAAGAAAGTTTGTTTTTTCTCTTATCTCTTAATAAGAAATTCATGTTGTCGTCCTGAAAAGGACGGATGCTTAGATATTAAATTTAGGGAGGTGATGGCGATAATGAGAGATGGATTTAGGCCTTTTTCTCCGTTTTCTTTGGCAAGAGTACAGCTTGGATATTCGGTAGCACACCACCTTGGGCAATAGTCACACCAGATAACAGTTTATTCAATTCCTCATCATTGCGGATGGCTAACTGTAGATGACGTGGAATAATTCTTGTCTTTTTATTATCACGAGCAGCATTGCCGGCCAATTCTAGAACTTCAGCTGCTAAATATTCCATTACGGCTGCCAAATAAACGGGAGCACCAGCACCAACACGTTCAGCATAATTGCCTTTGCGTAATAATCGATGAATGCGACCAACTGGGAATTGTAAACCAGCACGATTTGAACGAGACTTTGCCTTATTTTTCACTTTTCCACCTTTACCACGACCAGACATCTTTAATTTAATTCTTTTCTTTTCCTTTCTTTTCCCTTTTCTAAATGAAATTCACTTAATGACTGCACAACCATGAATGACTAGATTCGGCACGTTTTTTAAATATTTATACGTTTTTGCTTACAAAATGTTCAACGTTTGTTTGTTACGTAGCCATCGCTTATTTATAGAATAGAATAATTCGTTCATACGAAGGCCTTTAAGAATGCATTCGTGCCAAATTATGTTTAATTGACTCTGAACAGTCAACAGTGAATATTGTGCAGTGTATAGTTTAGTGCTTTTATTTGATTAATTTGTGGAAAAATGCCGCCGAAGGCTAGTGGTAAAGCAGCTAAAAAGGCTGGAAAGGCGCAGAAGAATATAACTAAAAATGATAAACAGAAGAAGCGTAAGAGGAAGGAAAGCTATGCCATTTATATATACAAAGTACTTAAACAAGTACATCCTGATACTGGTATCTCGTCCAAAGCTATGAGTATCATGAATTCATTCGTAAACGATATTTTTGAACGCATTGCTGCAGAAGCTTCTCGCCTTGCTCACTACAATAAGCGCTCCACGATAACAAGTCGTGAAATTCAGACAGCTGTACGTCTTTTATTGCCCGGTGAGTTGGCCAAACATGCCGTTAGCGAGGGTACAAAAGCTGTCACCAAATATACAAGCTCTAAATGAATTGTGCAACAAAAGCAGCAGCAGCAGCAGCAGAATAGAAAGGTTCTTTTCAGGACCACCAAATCAATTTATAAAAAGAGATTAAATATTTTCGTAATGTTCTTGTTTACCACGATGTGGTGTGCCCTAAGCCGACAATATATAATATATTCAATTATGTAGTCCGGCCTCTACGCATATTAAAGGACGGACTCCTCAATCTCGCTTTTTTGTATTTTGTGTGAGAAAATAAATAAATAAAAAGTCACAGGAAGAAACGTTCTCCACTTTGCCAATCAAATAAATTTAATATTGTCTTTCCCAAATCTAATTATAAAATAATTAACTTGAGCTTGTCTCTATGAGCAAACACCCTTACGAATAGATTAAACGCTTGCTTTTATAAAAATCAGTCTTCTTCTTAAATCATTTTGCAGCTCTTAAAAGAGCTTTTCTTTGTTTATTTTCTTTGTTTTATTTTTGTGACCGTCCATCATCAACGGCACTGTATGATTGATAGCATTTGTCGCGCAATTTTGCATTTGTTTGTGGTCATTTATTTTTTGCCTGCAGCAGTTTTCTTGACGGTTGACTTTTTAGATGGGACTGCAGCGACTGCAGCTTTTTTGGGTTTGACAGTCGAAGCACTTTTTGCTTTTGGTGTTCTCGGTTTGGTTGCCGGAGATTTGGCCGCTGATTTGATTGGCTTTGCTTTAACTGTACCCGCTTTTTTCATGCTCTTGACCTTGGCTTGTTCACTTTTCTTTTTTTCAGTTGCCTTAATATTAGCAACTGCCAACGTTTTTCTTCCAGTGCCGGCAGTAGACGTAGATTTACTTTTTAGTATGTCTGCATTGTTGACGTTGCTTCCTGCTGCCTTCTTGATGGCAGCAGTGGCCGACGAAGTCTTCTTTTTCTTCTTATCGACGGCAACAATGGACGTCTCTTTGATCACCTTACCTTTCGTCTTCTTCTTCTTATCAGCAACAGTTGCTTTCACAAGTTTAGCTTTGGCGTTCCCTTTCGTTTCTTTATTTGCCGTCAAAGATAATTTAAATGATCCGGAGGCACCTTTGCCTTTCGTTTGAATTAATTTTCCATTCGCTACAGATGTTTTCAGATATTTCTTAATGAATGGAGCCAATTTCTGCGAATCACACTTATATGTACTGTTTATAAATTTTTTTATTGCCAACAAGGACGAGCCACCGCGTTCTTTTAAACTCTTAATGGCGGCATCAACCATTTGTTGGGTTGGAGGATGAGTTGGTGAAGTCGAAGGCTTTTTTGCCTTTTTAGCAGCAGTAGCAGCAGTAGCAGCAGAAGCAGCAGCAACAACACCACCACCACTAGCGGCCTTCTTTACCTTCTTCTCTCCAGGAGATATTATACCAGCACTAACAACACCCACAGTAACGGGAGATGCACTAGTATCAATGGCAGCGCTATCTGACATTTCAGTATTTTATATCAATCAACTTGTAATTTATTTGTTTTATGTAATTAATTAATTTTGTAACACACGCACACACAACTAGCGTCTTCGTAATTATTCCTTATTACACACAAATTTGCCATCTTGCAGCAAAATTCACTGTTAAGGCGACATTTTGAGAAGCGAATAGTAGTCACTGTAAATAAAATGGCAAAAATATAGAGGCAGCTAGTACAAATTTGTGTACACGTTTGAGCATATTTTTATTTTTATTAATTATATGGGATGAGATTTTGAAAAAATGTTCCACTTTTTACGAAATGGAGATGCAACCACATTGAATTTTAATAAAATCGAGCATTTAACATCTTTTATTATTGTTTTATTGGCGTTTTAGTGCAAATATTTTTTTTGGATTTCCCAAAAATTTGCACAAAACTTGGAAAATAGAGAATGTTATGAAAGATTTTCCATCAAATCATTATCACGATTCAAGTTATGCATGTTGTGGATATGAATGAGTGAAAATAATTTAGTTTACGGGACGCATCGATTTTTAATGAATATTTGAAAATTGTGCACGCCTCGAACAACTGTACACTGTATTATGCTGTTGCCTACATCATTACAACCAGCAGCAGTAATCAAATGAGAGCGAATAAATAATTATGCTTGAACAATTTACATATATATACAATAGGAGAATTAATTATTTTACATACAATTAATCAATAAGCTTTCATACGAATTAACATCCACATCAATTACATATATTGTATATACATACACATATGTAAGTATATTACATGACAGTCAAATTGTGTAAAGACAAAGTGTATGTTTAGTTGGGTGATCCTTTTTTTTTCTTTAAGAACAATTAAAACAAGTGAAAATCTTAAAGTCGGTCAAGCCCGACCGTCAAATGCCCTACACCACTTGATATATTATTCAATTTAAATTTTTTCTTTGATAAATGAAAACTTTTTATATGGGGAGGGGTTCTAAAAATGGTCCGATCCGAAAAACATCAAAGAGGTTTAATTACATCATTCGATTGGGTTTGAATTATTAGTAACTGGAATATATCTTATGGAAAAGTTTTATGTAGCGCACCAGAGGTACATATTATGTTATCGATTTTCGATTGATGAACTTTTGAAGCTTAATCGCTGATGATAATGAAAATGCTGCACAGAATACTTACTAACAAGTGACAAGTTTTATGATAAGCTTCTATTGGATTGGATTGGATTATCCTCACGTGTATTTATTTATCATATATTCTTGTGTGCGGCCTCAACGTTTCAACACGTTTCAAGACGTTTCAACAAATAAAAACACCAACAAAAAAACTGCCCAACGCTTTATTATATTTTCTATATAAATCAAATCCTAATATAATACTTTATACGTTTCGTAACATTTATTATATTTATATCTCTCTTTGATATAATCATTGTGGTCCTGAAAAGGACCGATTTATAGTAATTTTTTATTTCTTTGATGTGATGAATGTGTTTTCCGGGTAAAATTAAGCACGTTCGCCACGAATACGTCTGGCCAATTGGATATCTTTGGGCATAATTGTGACGCGCTTGGCGTGAATAGCGCACAAATTCGTATCTTCGAATAGGCCGACCAAGTAGGCTTCGCTAGCTTCTTGGAGTGCCATAACCGCAGAACTTTGGAAACGTAAATCGGTCTTAAAGTCTTGCGCTATTTCACGCACCAAACGTTGGAATGGCAGTTTGCGAATTAACAATTCGGTACTCTTTTGATAGCGACGAATTTCACGCAATGCAACGGTACCAGGACGATAACGATGCGGCTTCTTTACACCACCAGTGGCTGGTGCGCTTTTGCGAGCTGCCTTTGTAGCCAATTGCTTGCGTGGCGCTTTTCCACCAGTTGATTTACGAGCTGTTTGCTTAGTACGGGCCATTATTATTTTTTTCTCACTTATCACACAAAACTAAATAAATGCAAGTAAACGTAACAGCACTAATTTTCAAATGAGCGAAGCGTGCCCCCGACATCAGTATTTATAGAAAAATATTGGCATAAGCATGTGCATGAGCACATTCGGCATTGATCGTGTTCTACTCGTATTTGCCAGCTATGTATAAATATAACACAATTAACGTCAAACATTTCATTCATAAGTTGTGTGACATTCGTGCGGTTAAGAAGTGATTATACATACAGTAAATAAGCAGAAGTGAAATATGACTGGTCGTGGCAAAGGTGGTAAAGGTTTGGGAAAGGGTGGTGCCAAGCGTCATCGTAAAGTTTTACGCGATAATATCCAAGGTATAACAAAGCCAGCTATTAGACGCCTGGCTCGTCGTGGTGGTGTAAAGCGCATCTCCGGCCTCATCTATGAAGAAACACGTGGTGTGTTGAAGGTATTTTTGGAAAATGTTATACGTGATGCTGTCACCTACACGGAACACGCCAAAAGGAAGACTGTCACTGCGATGGACGTGGTTTATGCATTGAAACGTCAAGGTCGTACTCTATATGGTTTTGGTGGTTAAATCACATCATCCATCCTGAATATCTATGCAACAACAATCAATGAAAAACGGTCCTTTTCAGGACCACAAGTAATTCTTAAAAAGAGATTTTTATTTTTCCGATTCCTACAACTTGTTCTGTTGTCAATATTGTCAAATTCGAATTGAAGGCACTCAATCACTCGGTGTAAAGAACTTTGAATGTAGCCGGCAGATATTTTATAGATTTCTTGTTAAAAGGCTTAGCTTTCCATTTCGATTTCAAAACTCGTAAACATATTAACAAATTATTAAAACTGGGGAATAAGTAAATATGGAAAAATAAAGCGAATCTGCTGCCGCCATTGTGAACATCATTGTGTGCAACGCGACTTTTTCAATTCATTTTCAAGCAAAAATTTATGTTAAGAAAGTTTGTTTTTTCTCTTATCTCTTAATAAGAAATTCATGTTGTCGTCCTGAAAAGGACGGATGCTTAGATATTGAATTTAGGGAGGTGATGGCGATAATGAGAGATGGATTTAGGCCTTTTTCTCCGTTTTCTTTGGCAAGAGTACAGCTTGGATATTCGGTAGCACACCACCTTGGGCAATAGTCACACCAGATAACAGTTTATTCAATTCCTCATCATTGCGGATGGCTAACTGTAGATGACGTGGAATAATTCTTGTCTTTTTATTATCACGAGCAGCATTGCCGGCCAATTCTAGAACTTCAGCTGCTAAATATTCCATTACGGCTGCCAAATAAACGGGAGCACCAGCACCAACACGTTCAGCATAATTGCCTTTGCGTAATAATCGATGAATGCGACCAACTGGGAATTGTAAACCAGCACGATTTGAACGAGACTTTGCCTTATTTTTCACTTTTCCACCTTTACCACGACCAGACATCTTTAATTTAATTCTTTTCTTTTCCTTTCTTTTCCCTTTTCTAAATGAAATTCACTTAATGACTGCACAACCATGAATGACTAGATTCGGCACGTTTTTTAAATATTTATACGTTTTTGCTTACAAAATGTTCAACGTTTGTTTGTTACGTAGCCATCGCTTATTTATAGAATAGAATAATTCGTTCATACGAAGGCCTTTAAGAATGCATTCGTGCCAAATTATGTTTAATTGACTCTGAACAGTCAACAGTGAATATTGTGCAGTGTATAGTTTAGTGCTTTTATTTGATTAATTTGTGGAAAAATGCCGCCGAAGGCTAGTGGTAAAGCAGCTAAAAAGGCTGGAAAGGCGCAGAAGAATATAACTAAAAATGATAAACAGAAGAAGCGTAAGAGGAAGGAAAGCTATGCCATTTATATATACAAAGTACTTAAACAAGTACATCCTGATACTGGTATCTCGTCCAAAGCTATG